>JAABNY020000025.1:17052689-17063032 GCA_015164015.2 Brevimyrus niger | reverse complement strand
CGTACATGGTGTGTGTGTGTGAGAGTGGGTGGTGTGTGAGTGTGCCGGGTGTTTGCGTGTGAGAGCTCATGGTGTGTGAGTGTTCATGGTGTGTGAGAGTGCAGGGTGTGTGAGTGTGAGAGTGCATGGTGTGTGATTGAATGGTGTGAGAGTGCATGGTGTGTGAGAGTGCATGGTGTGTGAGTGTTCATGGTGTGTGAGAGTGCAGGGTGTGTGAGTATGAGAGTGCATGGTGTGTGAGAGTGAATGGTGTGTGAGTGTTCATGGTGTGTGAGTGTTCATGGTGTGTGATTGAATGGTGTGTGAGTGTGAGTACATGGTGTGTGAGTGTGTGAGAGTGAATGGTGTGTGAGAGTGCAGGGTGTGTGAGTGTGAGAGTGCATGGTGTGTGAGAGTGAATGGTGTGTGATTGAATGGTGTGTGAGTGTGTTAGGGAATGCAGTGTGAGAGTACATGGTGTGTGAGAGTGAATGGTGTGTGAGTGTGTTAGGAAATGGAGTGTGAGAGTGGATGGTGCAGTTTCGGGCAACCCATTAGGCAACATCGGGGGCCGCCTAGGGCGCCATCTTCTGTCGGGGTGCTGACTTCACTGTGTCTCCTGTGGGGGGCGCCATGTGGTAAAGATTTCCTAGGGCGCCACATTGACTGCTCATCCGTGTGCGAATCTGTCACTGGGATTTTATTGCTTTTCTTTAGTTTCTGACCTTATGGGCAGCCATGTCTTACTGGGATTGTGAACTGAAAAGCCAGTGAGCAGTGGAATGTTCCACTGATGTGTTGATCCCACCTCTGTCAATAGGAACCGTGAATGTACGCACTGAACTGGCAGCTGGCTTTGGAATCACTTGATCTCTGGGTGTTAGCTGTCTAAGGAGTGTGTGTGCAGCCTTGATATGAGTTTTTTCATTCTTTACCCTACAATGGGGTATTTATGTGCACCTTGATATACGGCAGTACCACAATACCCTGAATGACATAGACGTCCTGAATCTGTATATTGTATTTTTGTCTGTGTAGAAATATAAAAAATTGTGTCATTATTTATGAAAAAAAATACGGTTTGATTAGTCATACCTGGTACATTAATGCTGTTTTCCCACAATCCTTGTCTGTCCTGTTAGTGTTGCGACAGTCAAATCAGGCATCTGGACATGCTAATGGAGCATCGCAGAAATGCGACCGTACCTGGAATGCAATATGCTGAATGTTTTTAAAAGGCTCATGTTGGATTATAAGAAGAAACACATCAAATCACCATTGCGTGTTTACAATGTAAACTCATGTCATTTTCACAACTAAGAATTAAACTAAAACTATATAGTAACATCAGTCTGCTAAAGTCTTTGTGATTAAATTTTTGATACTTCTGAACTGTTACAAAAATTGTTTTTAATCGGTGTCTATTAGTAACCCAAATCATTGTATTTTTCTCTTCTTTTTTAGGGCACGACAGATGTTTGAAATGTATCCACTTGCTTTTTCTCCTCTGCCAGAATATTCCCAGGAGAGTGCAAGTCAGTCTGATTATGGGGAAAGCAAGTAAAGAATGAACAGTGACTAATTAGGTATTTAATGACTACACTAATAAGCAAGCCATTATAACCTATAGAAATACTTTGTATATTGTGTTCTAATATTTTCTCATTTCCCACCTAGTTGTGAAAATTCTTGCATCTAGAGTAAGAGAATGCAAAAACTGCTAATAAGTACAATCCTAACTTTTAAGGAATTCGAATATCACTGCTAACTGAATTGTACCAGGTCGTATTATTATATACAGGTTTTAAAGGCAATCGACAATTTTTTTTCCCAACAAACAGTACATACTGCTACTGTTCTGTGTAACACTCAGTGATACAGGGCTGTACAAGTCGTTTCCTACACCAGAGACAGGTGTAAAAGAAAAAAGACACTATATACAGAAAGTATGATTCATGTAGGGCAGTTATTCGAAAAAGAATTAAACCAGAGACTCTGCGTTACTGTTAATAAATAGCTAAATATCTTTTCTCAATTGAATGAGAATTTCCCCACAGGGATCAATAAAGGTATCAATTATTATTATTAACCTTAGAACATTACAGAAGATGCAATATAGTGCATCTGTGTTTCTAGTCTTACAACAGCCACACGAGTCTTAATTTGTTGTATTAAATATCACTGTTTTTAATGTATGGTCCCACCCCCCCAATATGAAATGTGCATTTTTTTTTCTTTATATCGGCTCCTAGCCTCAGTGATGGAGAATATGCATTAAAACTATGGTACTCAAAGTTACGCAAGGCATCAATTAGGTCTGACATTTACCTCAGAAGCCTGAAATTATATCAGTACAGTTAAAGCTGCAGTAAATGAAATTCTTTTAGTAAATGGTAGCAGAAATGTAAAAAGCCACTTAATTTCTGTTAAGATGAATTACAATGGTTAGAAAATGGCAAAAAAATGAAATGTTTTTAATGATATGCCTTTAAGTCAAATTGTATTTATATGGATGGTAAATGGTATCTGACTCATACAATATAGCTTCTACATTTTGATATGATTTCGAATGTCATTCTTCACGTAGAACAATTTCGGTATAATTTAGTCACACCTTGATGATGAGATGAGTCAATGTGAAATGTTGACCTATGCCCTATCTTTTATACAAAAGCATCAGAGGAATCCCCAATCTTGGTGTGAAAACTAACAACTGTGATAAATCAAAAACCATTCGGGAACATTCTTTGCTAATATTCTTTTATTAAACAATTCAAAATGCACACTATGCAGACTGACTTTCAGAGGAACAGCTCAGTAGCTAGTTACAGTAATAACTTAGAAATGTCTCTTAATCAGTAAGATTTAAGCGTAGGTCAGATCTTGTATAATAGAAGCTGCACACTTTACCGACTCCTCTGAACAAGTTCACTGCAAAATGCAAAAATCAAAACTAAGTGATTAACAATAAAAATAACCATTAACAAAGGTGCGTCATTCGCCGTTTGCAGGCCGGTTCTACTTGAGCAGGTTCTGCAGCATGGCCGTGGCGTACGTGGGCCGGGCCTGCTTGTTCTCGATGGCGCTCCGCAGGTACTGGATGCCCCCACAGCGCTCCCAGATTTCCTCGAACTGTCGGGGCAGGATCTCGGCGCCACGCTTGCGGGTCAGACCCGTCTCTTCAAGGCTCAGCTCGCACATCTCCATGTCGTCCTTTCCTGTATGAGAAGAGCGGTATCAGAGCAATAGAATATTTTTAATCAAATAGGCAATTTAGGAAATTGCCAGCGGGCAATGGACATTTGTTGGGAAAAAAAAAAAGAGGGAAAATGCTGAAAGTTGATTGGCCCCTAGAAAATCCCCTGGCCTTGTCACTCACCAATTCTAAACACATAATTGGCTAATGATAAGTTTGGCCCTTCTGTATGAGTTATGGCCCCTAGAAAGCCCCTCCACCTTAAAAAAAAAAAAAAAAAACCTCAGAATTGCCCCAGTCTAGAATTGCCAAACGAGTAAGACCAAGGAGTTATGGGTAATCATATTTTGGGGGGGTATTGGGGGTGGGGTGGGGAACTCCTTCTTTGTACCTGCTACCAGCAGGATCGGCTGCTTGTCGGGGTGCAGTTCCATCTGGCGCGCGATCCAGGGCCCGTCGAAGTGGGCGTACCACCAGCCCTTCTTCTTGTTCTGCGGGTCCTTGTACTGGTCCGCTGGCCGGATGAAGGGGATGCGGAAATAGCGCTGCTGCCGGTTAACGGTGATCTCCTGCTGCCGCGTCGGCACAGCGGGGGTGGGGTTCTGCTGGGCTGTGGGGGGGAGGGAGTTAGAATGGTGTTTCTCGAGCCGATCCTCGGAGACCCCCAGATGGTCCACGCTTCTGTGGACTGTGTGGCAGGCAGCTGGGAGGCAGCAAAAATGTGGACCATCTGGGGGTTCCTGAGGACCAGGCTGGGAAACACTGGCTTAGAACACATCTACATCCTCAGGACGACTTAATCACTGTAATTCTGATTGATTGGCCCTTTAAGAGCCCGACAAATGGTCCTATAGACAGATGTTTTCCGACATTAAATGTACCATATAATATACACAGCATGCGTGGCTGTACCTATAATGTACATTTTAGATGTTTAATGGCGCATTATCGAAAGACCCATCTACACCTACGATCAGTCACCGCAACCAGGACATGAAAGCACCGCCGACTTTAACAGACCCCAGAGATCCAATGAAACGCAGTGAGGAAAGATTCACGCAGCTATTCACCAGCAGGTTTCCCCACAGCTCGCACCCTACAAAAGCAACAGGAAATGAACTTGACCGAATCGGCAGCTCCTTAGCACCGTAATTAGACAAAGAATGGAGGACGGGTCATTACAGCCCTTATCGCTTCTAATAAATCTGGCCGTCAACTTTGACTGCTTGGGGGGGGGATGTTTTTCCAGGGGCTGAAGAAACGTCGCTAGGGACCGTCTGACTTTCAATTTGAAAAATGTTAATGGAATTAAGATGCCAGGAAGCAGCGGAGTGTAAACGATTGAGCGCACCTCTGGGTCTCCACTGAGGCGGGGGCTGGACTCTTGGCCTCGTCTTTATGCCGTCGTGGTCCAGCGAGCCCGAGGAGGACCTCCAGCGGACGCCGCGCTGCGGCAAGCCGCCTTCATCACTCTGTCAACGTCAATCGTTTCCCTCCTTTCTAATCCGTCTTTATCTCACAATTAACTTGAGGGCTTCCGAGCGGGTGGCTGAGGCAATGTTGACGTCATACCCGACTGGGGGAAAGGTTGTGGGGGGGGGGGGCGCGGGGGGGATGAGTGTGAAGATGCGACTTCTGACAGAAACAGAAAATGTTCAGGACAGAAGTTGTGACACCGCACAGCGAAAGCCGACAAAGAAAACTCCAGAAGCCGCTAAAAGGGGCTGGCAGATTTTTCCTCATTCACACCCAACCGAAGATTTGAGAGGACAGGGTATTAGTCTAGTTATCGGTGCTCCGATTACCACTTACGTGACCTTCTCACAACAGTGCTGTGATCTGAAAACATTTTCATAAAACAGAACCAGAATTTTACCACTTATTACATGATTGAAACAAATAAATAAAAAAGTGAACAAATACATAGAAACCATAATTCATGCAGGGTTAGAGCACATGCAGTAACCATTTTAACCTAATAACTTCCAAAAAAAAGGCAAAGTTGCCTAATCATCAAATTAAGTGTAGCTACTAATAGTCAGCGTTTCCTTTCAGACGGCGGGAGGACCGTCAGCTTTGAAATGCCCATGAGATAAGAGCATCCCTGCGGATGCTGCGTCAGAAGGGTAGCTGACTTCCAAACCGGAGACTCCTCTTTCCCCACAGTGCAGATTTCAAAATTTGAGAGAGAGAGAGTGAGAGAGGGAGGTTTTTCAGACTCAAGGCAGAGATGTGCGCGCCCCGCGAGTCGGGCCCGGCGACGTGCGCGCCCCGCGAGTCGGGCCCGGTGTTGGAGGGTCATGTGCGATGTAGCGAGGTCTGCATTCCTTTCAATCCCAACACGCTAATCTCTCATTGCCCTGACTGGTGGTCGGCTGTCGTGTCGAAAGCCATTTCGAAATGACCTCAAAAACCTTTTAATCAGAAGATTAAAAAACACCCCCAGGAACTCAAAGTGCAATAAAGCAGTTTAGCAGAAGTTATCATCATTTCTGTCATTATATAAAGAGTGACCTACGACTGCCTCTGTTTCAGTCAAGTCGGAGTTGAAGCAAACTATATTACTATCGTTGGTGTTTTTTAATATAACCAGCAGATATTTTCATCTGAGTATTCGAATCCGACCAGCATTCATGTTGGGTTTAATCTCTTCATGATCGATCTGCTGCTGCCCCTCCCAGCTTCCGCGCCATAGGTGGGTCCGGCTGACGGGCGTACAGGAAGGAGTGCCAATCTGGTTTGGTGGATCTGTCTGGGCCGTCTATCCCCCCCTCCACAGCTCCCTCCCTCCCTTTCTTCTTTTCCCTCCTACCACCTCCCAGACTCGCACCCATTAGTACCCTCTGAAGCTATCCAGGGGTCATAAAAAAAAAAGGAAAATTCTCTTCAAAGGGCCGAGCCTCTTACCGTAGTCGGTGACCGACTTCGGGGCCCTTTGTTCAGCGTCGCCATTTCGCTTCTTGTTCTTCGACTTCCAGGCGTGGTAGACCTTCAAACGCCGGTGAAACTCTTCCCGGCAAGCGGCCAGGAGCTCGATATCTACCCAGGGGCCAGGAATATTAAATCCAGTCGTTAATATAGTGCTCGATGGCACACATATGCCCGGGCTAAAGTCACCAGCGATCGAGGTGGTGGGCAGGGGAAGAGACTGGGAGATGAAGATAGGACAGCCATGGATGTGCATGACACGGCTTGGATAATAGATGATGATTGGACAATAAAATGTTCACAATAGATTAGGCTAATTCTGTGAAAGCTGCAAGGACGTATTAATTAAACCCCAGGACTACAATTAAAAATGTTTCAATAGGGAAGAAAAATTCATGCCAGGGATGGTGGGAAATCGGGCCCCCTGAACGGTGCAACATAAAGGCAGGCAAAGACAATGCAGAGACGTGACGTTCATGCTAATCAATTAATACTTCTTTTGAGCTACAAAACTCACATCTTAATTGGCCGTATGCCGGAACGACAAAGGAAATCTCCAAGGACGCTGGAGTTTTATGCTGGATATTTTTAGAGGAGCTGGAATTATATATCAATACTTTCTCTAATTAACTGGTTTGGTCATGTTGGGGGCAAGCAGATCTTCAGGATAACGGATGATCTCTGCGACCAAGGGTGCGAACAGGAATTCCCCGGTTCCCGCTAAATGCCGGGGGGATTCCGGGTCAGCGTACCGCAGGAGGTGTTGATGGCGTCCCGCAGCTCAGCATACTTCCACTTGCTCAGGTCGTACTTTTTGGTGCCGGCAGCAGCCTTGGTGGCCTGGACCTGGGGGCCCCTGGGAGGAGAAACAGACCCGTCAGCAGGCGAGTGGGACCACGGGCCGGGTGGGCGGGGGCATCTTGGGGTGATGCAGAAACACAGTCTTACGTTGAGTTGCACCCCATTGAGTCACATTGCATTGGCGTCTGAGGTCCACAGTAAATAATGATCACGGATTGAGATGCCTGAAAGCAGACTTGGTAGGACATTAGCGGGACCCCGAAACAGGCCCAAATGCAAGCCCTGGTTGGCTCAAGGCTGTATAAATAAAAATAAAAACCCATTCAGGAGCAAAAATGCCCCAGGGTTTTGTTTTTTATCCTGTATAAAAATGTATCTACCTCCAAGCTAAAAATGGAAGGTCAGAACTGTAGGTCAATCAATTCACAGAAGAAGCCAGTGTGGCTAAACCTAAAACTCTCATTTGTAAGGATAGGGGGCGGAATAGAGCTGCACCCTGTTAGTTTCCCTTGTCCCCCACTCAGACACTTTGAAGTTCCCAGTGTCGCTCTCTCCCTGCTGCTCTGTCACGGCTAAATCCATCAGCTCAGCTTTGACTCTTCCTGGAGTGATTCTCAGAGCCTGGGTTGGGGGTGGGGTGGGGGATCTTCACTATTAGAGGGAAATGGAGCCCTCCCCAACAAAGTCCATACCCCCCCCCCCCCCCCCTCCCCCTCACACCCTCCCTTCATTCCCGCTAGTGCCAACAAAAAGGCGGGCCCCCTTTTAGGGGAACCCGTAGGAAGAAATCCCACCCCCCGAGCAGTGTTTGATGCACTGGGGTACGGGAGAAGGGTGGAGGCGGCTGGAGCCAATCAGGGATGTCGGCAAGGATCACCAGATCACGTGACACCCATCAAACCAACAAGCAAACGTGCGACTGGTGTCCGTGCACAACACCATCATCAGTGACGGTGGCTTTTCTACCTGCCGCTGCCAAAACCTGTTGCCAATGTTGAGCTGCTTTCTCAGACCACCATGTTGGGGCAGAAACGAGAACACAGGAAGGCACAGGTTCGGCAGACCCTCAGCGAGAAGAGGACTGTTCAACTGCGAGAGGGACTGCCATTTTGTTACATCACTGAGAGGTTAAAACGGGAGATGCAGCCTTTGGTGACGCACATGTAATTTCTTAATGGAAGAGCCCTATTCAGGTTCACTTCTCAGCTACATTAACCTTCCTAATTCATCTACAATAACTTTCATGAGAATTTAAGTCAGATTTTACAGGCATAAAACCTTTAACACTACAAATGTTATGGAAACTAAGTCTAATCATTGAATATTATCAGGGAAGACTATTCTGAATTAGTAGAGTAGTACAACTGTCAAGAACACGGTTTAAAAAATGAGAGACTTGTTCCGGCTAAGACTTTCAGGGCTATTTTGAGATTCAGTGCTCCGTTTAATAAATTAGTACTTTAAAGCGAGTCAACATCTGTGCCTGAATGAATTTAGATCACACCCCCAGGACAATACAATACACGGCTGCAACCACAGCCCAGAATGTGTCCGCCAAGGCACCATCATCCATCGATGTAATGCAGTACTTAACGGTTCAGCACGCTTCGCCCAGAGGACCCGAAGTTATGCTATAGAAATTCAGGCTGAGTAACATCTCTCAAGGGCAGGTTTCTGCCCTGGATTTTCACCTGCAACCCTTTCCTGACTGCTACAAAAATCAATTACATTTTGTAATAAAAAAAAATAAAAATTTTTTAAAAACAAGTATGAAATTATACTTTTTGCATTGGCCTGCAGGCAACTAAATCATTCATGCACTGCAATGCATCTGACCTTTGGAGGTCTGATACCGCTACAATGAGTGGACAATAAAAAAAAATCGATACATAAAAAAGACGAATATCACCGATTTATCAATTCCTGATTTTGAATGCGTCTTCTGTCTGGCAATGAAATGATCCGTGAGCACCTTGTTCACACCCAAATAATTTTGGAACACAATGACGCGCTAATTAGTGATTTAAAAACACTATTAACAGCTGAACTGTTTTCTGGGTCAGTAGATCACTGGCGTGTAAAGGCTAATCGCTGATGGGCTGGATGAAGGGGGTTTCTTGGGGGTTAGAGCTGTTTACTGGCTTACTTAGATCTCTCTGGGGATGCATATCACCCAAAAGGTTCCCGAGGGAAGGAAAAGGACAAAAGATTTCATACATTCTGTACAGTTACGCAGGAGATGCTACTCAGAAAGGGTAAGGCTCCTTCTGGGGTTTTTGGCTATGAAATGCTCTCCCTGTAACCCGTTTTCCATGTTTTTCCTTAAACTGGCACAAGACCAGGCCTGTTTTTTTTGTCATTCTGAATATAAGAGCAAAAAAGCATTTTCATCCATGTCTTGGATGAAACTCCGGTCCAGCTTCCTGATGGGAGAGTCCCCCAGAAACAACCAACCGCGAATGAGCGGGCGTCTGCGCAGCGAGTGCTCGCAGCCGGCGTACCTGCGCAGCGCCGCATCCGCCTGCGCCTCCTCGGTGATGAGCTCGGCCTCACTCTGGGCGATGCGCATGGCCAGCTCGCGGTCGCGGCGCTCCTGCTCCAGCACGGCCTGCCTCTGCACCTCCTCCTCACGCTCCAGGGCCAGCTGCAGCTCCATCTCCTCCTGAGACACACCGCATCACCCCCCCCCCCCCAGGGGTCAACCGAGCGTGACGCACAATGGAGCCCACGGCCATTGGGAATGCGTTCCCACATGCTAACATCGAGCAGTGCTAATGCTAATGCTAACAGGCCAAAGGTCAAAGGACACTAATACATGGATGTTTCCCAATATGCGTACTTGACCATACTTGGGTTCCCGTGTATCCGATTTAGGTCATCTTCCATTGCTGAAGATCAGTATTGAATCCAATACCGAGTGCATAGGAAGGTAAGAATCCCCAGATTTGGTTCTTGCCCCAAGTATCAAGGATACATCGGTTGCACCCTTACCAGCCACTCCCATGATTCAATGCGCCTCAAGTTTATTCTTGGGAGGCAAGTTCGCAAGACCGGTCTTGCCATGACCACAAGTATGATCTCTGCATTCTTGGCACTGAGAAACGCCCCATGTCATGGGCTGATATGGTCAAGGCAGATAGACCGCAACAGCCAATGAGAGAAACCCGGGAAGTAGGCTGATGATTAAATGACCAGGGAAGGGTAAAATAAATACTGAGACAGGGAGCAGGGTGGGGGTATAAGTAACTGGAGCAACCCAAGAGCAACTAGCTAAAGTGAACAGGCAGCTGCCTGGGGCTAGGGGACGACAGAGAGGCCACCAGGACAGCATGCTAACCCCCCCCCCCCCCCCCCCCCCGCTAGGCTCCAGGGCACCCTCGCCCCCACCCCGGCTCCCCTCCCCCAATCGATTCCCCCCGCCCTGCCGCCCCCACTCCCG
>JAABNY020000025.1:17031895-17042941 GCA_015164015.2 Brevimyrus niger | reverse complement strand
GCGTCGGCGACACCCAGGGTTATGGGAGACCGGGGGGGGGGGTCGTTAGCAATCAGGACAGACCTATGCAGTCTTGGTTGTCGACGTAATGAACTTCATTGACACCAAGGCCCTCCTTCTGGTAAAGCTCCTGTTCCTGTAATCATAAAACAAAAATCATCAGTTCATCTTTTTACTTTGCTTTTATCTATAGTTATTTATGAATTCAGCAGTATATCCGTCATTGAATTTTTAATCCTAGGCTGGGTCTCGGAGTAGCCTGGAGAACATCCTAGGCAGTATAGGGCAAGAGAGGGGGGGGTGGCATCCATTGTATGGCACAATGACACACTACATGTAACATAGAAACACTCCGTATCACTGAATGCCTTTGGACTGCAGCAGGAAACCTGCATGACAGGGGAGAACATGCAAACTCCACCCAAACAGAGAAAAAGATCAGATTCAAACCTCAAGAGGCAAGATTGCTTCCCACAGAACCACGCTACCACCCCCAGATCAGAAATATATTCCAAAAGAAAAATTGTCTGCCTTAAAAATATTCAATATTTTCGAACAAAATAACACTTAGCAAAAAATGTTAGGCCTTAAGGTGTGTGATCTCGATGGTCCTAATGAATATGTATTTCTCTTGTATACCCAAGGGAGCCCTACAAATGAATTAAACAGAGGGGAGATTTAACTTCATCACCTTCCCTTCTAGGCTAGGATTTAACATTTTGGCCTCTCCAAAGCGATGGAAAAGTCACCCGGCATTTCACAGGGTTGCCTGGCGGCCAGGCTGTCAATTGGAACCCGAGGCACGTAAAGGAACAGGACCGGAGCTACTTCCGGGGTCCTCACCTCCTTCAGGATGCGCTCATTGAAGAACTGCTGCAGCTTCTCGTTACAGTAGTTGATGCAGAACTGCTCAAAGCTGTTGTGCTCAAAGTATTCTTGGGGAAATAAAATCGCTCGTCAATACACGTTCATCCCAAGATACTCTCATCATCATTGTCATCGCCATCATCATCCACTCACCAAAACCAGCGATGTCCAGGACTCCAATGAAGTTGGTTGAGTTCTCGAAAGGGAAGCACTGGTTGACTCTTTTCACTACATGATCGAAGAGACGGCTATAGACGGCCTTAGCCAGTGCATCCCGTGCGTTGTTTGCTTGTTCTACCTTCAGTGGAACCCTAGGGAGACAAAGTAGGTCAAGAAACGCCAGTCATTCCGTGGGTCACCTCATAGGAATGCTGATGCAAATGAATCTATCAATGGGGGTAGGTGATTGTTCCCAAAAATGATCATTGAATTACAAAAAAACCCCATAAAATTTGCATAAAGTTGTGGGAATAGAAGGGCAATCCATGAGCGGATTGGCCCGAGGCAAAGCGTGACCTTCCCACCTCTCTCTTCCGGCTACCAGACTAAGTAACGTGCAGCTTAAGGTTATGATCTTGGGAGGAGCGAGGCAGATGGCTCTGCGGATCCGACTGAACATGCCAGAAGTCTTCGGCACTGACCCAAGCCTCAGGGAACGGACCAACGCTGAGGCTGACTTGGAAATGTGCCGGTAATCTACCGTCGCCGTGGATTAACGTATTTACACATTCTAATCACATTGTTACTGAAGGGGGGAGGGGAGGTTTCAACTCCTCGTCTTGACCACTAGGTGGAGTGATGCGTCCACTGTCGGCAATCTAATCTCCTGGTGCCTCTCAGCTCCTCCTATCCTCCGCCATATTTGCCATACCAGACACCAAACACCTCCTAACAAGTGTCACCTGCTCCTGCCCACCATGACCGCGGCCTCCCTAGGGGCCTCCTGACGTGACTGCAGCCACCTTGCCGACCTTCTAGGACACCTGATCCTCAGAACCTGGGGTGGGGGGGACCAGGTTTTCTGTGATACCACCCCTCCTTTCGAGACACCGGGATACTCTCCGTCTACATTATTCATCGGCCGAAATACTCCAAAGCCAGCATCTGTATATGCTAAAATATTAATTTGCTTGGCATTTCAAAGACTTATAGAAGCAACAAAAACAAACGGGGGGAAGGGGGGGGGGGCGGGGCTTCTGTTCAATGTAGCATCCTGCTCCTTTATAAACCTTTGAGTCAAGTGCTCGAATCCAACCGACATCATTGGTTCTGTCAAAAGACGACACAGAGGGCAACGGGAGCCTCGACCTCCTGCACCCGGGTAGCGGCCACTCCCCGTCGCATGTCTGCCAGGCGGGATCCTGTGCAAAGTACCTGAACCCTATCAGCTTACCAGGGGCATCGCTTACCGCCGACTGTGCGCCTACGGATAACCGAAACGTCAATATTCCTTTCACAAACCGACTCAAGTCACACTCTTAGAGATAAACGTGGATCTAAAGTCTCCCAGGAGCATCAATGGTAGGCGGTCGTGCCCAAGGCCACATTCTTGCTTGAATAATCAAAATTAGATTACTGAATTCCTTATTAATAAACGCACAAATTGTCAAGGGCATAAATGAAGATCAGAAATTCACAACAGAATCAGAAATGACGTGGTACAACATTTAGCCAGTTCGTACTTGATTACGGTCCCTTTGGCGCCCCCTGATGTTGTGAGCATGACCCTGGTGGTGAGGCTGACTTTCAGGTCCTCCTGGTCCAGCCCCAGCAGCTCCGCACAGTACTCCAGTGTCGGACTGGACGTGTTCTTCAAGGTGCAGCCTCCTGAAGAAAGACACATGAAGAAAAGCACAATAATCCACGACAACAACGTATTAACCAGGTGGGCCCATCATTAAAAAAAAGATTTTTTATTAATAGTCCAACTTTATGTAATCTTTGCCCATATAACGTCTCTGCGGAGTTTGAAAGAGATCTGTCAAATACTTTTTGAGTTATTGTGCTAATGGGATAAGTCATCTGTGGTGGTGGACCGGTAACAAATCCAGCAGCAGGTCTTTCAGGGCACCTAGCTTCAGGTGCCATGGAACTGCAGGACGGTCAAGGCTCCCTTAGTCCTACAACCCAGAGCGAGTTGGCTGTTCATATCTGGACACGACAAGATCCCTGCAATACATCACTCAAGGGTGGAATGTGGGGAATAAAATTAAACTCTAAACAAACTTAACCACAAATGATTTAATGCCTTATGACCTACAGGGTCATCACTAAACTGTGTCATACTTCCGGATCATCTAAATAACACAGACCGTCTCCAGGAGGAAGGTAAACCAGGAGGGCAACATCACTTCTTCGCTCGACTGGACAATCTCAAATCTTGATGACTAAGTGGAAACTTCAATGTCCTGCATATAGTTCCCCCATCAGCAATTCTAACCTAGGAGGTACTATTTGCTTTTTGAAAACCAGACCGTCGTTGCAGGAGTCTAATCTCCGGCAAGCAGCACCTGATGGTTTCTCTGCAGGTTCGGCACCATGGCGATAAACTTCAAATCAATCCCTGGCTCTCCCTTGCAAATGTTAAAGCGTTTGACCGTTCGTAACGTGCGGGAGTGAGCCCACATTTCTGGAGTGGGCACCCATGAGCCAAAAGGGCCTAGATAAATGAGAGTAGAGCTGGCAGGACATCAAGGAAATGATCTGGCAGCAAATACATGTGGGTCATGTCAAAGCCACCGTGACGAAGAGGAAGGAGATGGGGAGGGATGTCACCTGAGGTGCTGCCCGTGTCTTCAAAGTCGATGTTCCCCAGGTGTAAAACCCCTGCGACCACCCGGAACAGGTTGAGCTTCTCAGCATCATCCAGGCCGATCTTCTTCATGGCCACGCACATCCTGTTGAAGTCACCCTGGTCGTCCAACAGTGGGTCCTTCAGGGCACCAAGCTTCAGGTGCTGTGGAACCGCAGGACGGTCGAGGCTCCATTAGCCCTTCTGGTACCGCCCAGACTGAGCTAGTTGTTCATAACTGGGCACGGCAACATCACTGCAATGCCACACTCACGACGGACATCAAACATGCAATAAGACTCCCAAGCCACAAGGGGGCCCTTATACTTCCCTGGGCACACCTTGAACCAAACAACGAGAGGACGTGCAGAATATTGCAGCTATTTCATATAAAAGAACATAATCAGAATGCCACAGTATGAATGGACAATTCTTGTGTGGTGACAGTGCAACAAAAATTACATTAAGGGGTTTCGCTTCTGTAAAAAATTCCAAATTATGGTGGATCACAGCTAAATGTAACCTGCTAGATTCACTGCAAGCCAGAATGTCTTCACAATTAAAGCAAGACAGCAAGTAGGCTACCGTGACAGCTATACATGCTGTGCCGTTATATACCGTACATTGCAATACGATTTTATTAAAGCCCTGGCGGATTTTTTAGTTTGTGCCCGACTGCCGATGAAAAGCGGTGGATTTTGCAGCCGAAACCAGATTTTTGGGTGCGATCGGGGCATCATCCAGGTGGCATTCCGAGAAACTAGTTGAAATGACACTTCAGATCCCACACCGTTGGCATGAAACCAAAACGCTTAATTAACGAGCAGCGGCATGCGCCTCCGCTTTAGACGGCTTCAGTGCGGAGGCGGCCATTCACGGCACACAAGCACAGGCGAATCACCTTATCCTGCGTCAAACGGAGGAGGGGCCGTGTGGAGAGACGGCGTGCAATTAATGTCAGCTGGGAGTACATGGTGTTAACAGACAGTGTGGAAAAAGGAACAAAGACTCGCACCATGGGACCCATATTTATGGGGCGAAACAACAACATTATTCAGCCTGTGGGTCTTTATGAACGTGTCTAAAGTTTACGCAGATTGACACTAAAAATAGCAGCCAGACTAATAAAGCAAGCGTTAAGGTACGTTTTGAATGAGAACGCAAGCGTTAAGGTAGCTTTCGAACGAGGTACTTAAAATATCTCCATATATCTACAGACTTTGACATCTTTAGGAAGAATTCCTAGGAACTTTAGGGAATCGTTGCAAGGCACCAAACGTTGCTTGAGCCGCACTGCAGGTGGCCTTTTGTAACTGTGCTAAGTGGAAGCTAATTAAAAATAATCCCCTTAAAAGTGCTAGATGGCAAGTAACACCAGCTACACCACAGACATGCATAATTAGAGCATTAAGTAGAAAAAAAAGCCTTTTCAGTAATCAGTAAGTAATTAGCAATTAATGTTGCTTATTATTACTTGAAGATAATTAATAGCACAGAATCACTCAACAGATAAGTACCTAACACATATTTTGTCTATGTCATTAATAAGGCCTAGTTCTTAAGGGAAAATTATATTTTGTTTATTGATAGATGTGTATACACCAGTCAGCAATAGGAACATCTGCCCGGCTTCATTTTCGGAAAATACACGACCTTTGGGTATTAATTACCATTAAGCTAATTCGGAGCAGAATTCATGTCTACACCGAGATAATTGCAAGTAATTTCACTGCACTCAATGTCCTGTTAATTGCTGAGAAAAAATATGTGGAGCTGATTAATCGTATCTGACAGCGAAATCTCATCCACTAAAATGCAAAATGTGTAAGTTGTGTAAAACTGTAAGTATGAAGACATACCTGCAATACTATAAAAGAACAATCTGCAAGATATTTTCCAATGTATTAACTCTAATCATCTTTTAAAAAAGTATTTTAATAAAATTACCATAACCTGTTTTCTCGGTAATTATATGAAAGGTAAGCTTCACTAACCTGGAACACTGAAAAGCCTGTTTATAAAGGTGAGGTACATTACTAGGGACATTTTGTGAAAAATATCCCCTAATTTCCCTAATGTACAGCCATGAGTTTGCCCTGAATTTGTGGCGGAGAGATGCTGAAGGACGCAGGTTTAAACGGTCCCTACCTCTGGACTCTTGCGGTTCTGCAGAATCTGTTTTTCAGTGTCTTTGTTTGCGAAGAAGCGTGTACATCCTCGATTCAGATACTGTCAAGAGAGAAGAATCAAATATTTAAACTGTACACAATAAAAATGTAACTCAATACTATGTTATCAGATAAGGAAAGTAATCCTGAATCGAGTAATGCAAATAGTGGTGGAAAGTATTTCGAATATTTATGCCATGCAGTTTTTAGCGATTTCAATATCATATCAGCAATACAAAATGGCTACTGGATCAGGTTATGTCAGTTGCACCACAAGAGGTACACAGCTCAGGGTGGTATGTGGCTCAGACGTGGGTTAGGATATCATGCCTATGATCAGAATGTCACTGGTTCGAATCCCATTGTCGGCAAAGTGATGTCACCACTGGGCCCCTGAGCGAGGTACTTAACCCCCAGTTGGTCCAGTGACCGGTTAACCCAGATTTTTTTTCAAACACTGTGCTTTGCTTTGGAGAAAAGTGTCTGTTTAATAAATGTATTTTGATTCAAATTCAAATTCCAAATTCAACGTCCACCCTGTTAGCATTCCTCTGTTTGACAGTACACTCCATATCCAGAGTATGGAAAAGAGAGAACAGCCACACTTTGCGCGGTGGTGAGGCTGGAGTCACATGACCGGGCAGCAAATTACCGGCCCAGCGTCCACCGAGCCGCAGAGACGGTGACAGCAAGACGCTTAATAAGTTCACAGAAATGTTAATATCCCTGTAAACAAGAGCAGCCCTATAAATCACCATAATGGCTGACTTTTCAGCAGGCTCGTCTGCTCCAGATAATTTGGAAATTGCAATTGATAACTGGAAAAAAAAATACCAGCGTTAACATTTATGAGAAAAAAAAAACACTCGCTAGAGCAAGGTACATCAATTAAGACCAATAATTCTCATGCTACACCTAAAAGCTCATAAATAAAAACGATCCCTTTGTTTTCATTTCCAACATGATGAAATGCAGATGTCAAACACGGCCAAAACGGTATTAGATAATTCCTTTTATTAAATTTGAATTATTATATTGAGTTTTATTTTTATGAGTCTCAAGGACTTAGATAATGGTGAATAGACAGTTATGTGAGCAAAAAGTTAGAGAAAGTTTTAATTTAGGCCTGGTAAAAAAAAAAAAAAGCGATTAAGTTATCAACACTATGACAAAATGCATAATTGTAGGGTAATGAGCAGAGAGCCACAGTCTTCAAACGATGGCCCTGCCAATGATGGCCCTGCCAATGATGGCCCTGCCAATGATGGCCCTGCCAATGTGCCTACCAGCATCAGACCCTTGCATCACATGCTTTACTGATAAAAAACAAGCTCAAATACAGGAAAACATATCAAATGTAGTTAATATTTGTTTATATTTTCAGCGATCATATTGCTTTGCTGGTTGCAGATACTATTAAGTGTATTCTAGCGACATCTAGTGGTCATAAAAAAACAGCTTCATTAAGTCACATCTCAACATTTATCTAGTCCCTTTAATGTTTTACCTGGCGTTCATTCTTGCTGATAACCAACAACATATTTTTAAAAATGACAAATAACTACATTTCAGTACGCTGAATAAGATTCTGTTCCTGTTAGTTTGACGTGTTGGTGCTGGACACACATAATAGCCACCATGCACACAGCCAGAAGGGGTGATGAGTAAACTCTGTTCATATTCTGAAGATCAAATTCCCATCTCACCCTAAAGTTGTCCGGGGATCCAAGATGCAGCTTTTGTCGGATTTCCTCAGAGGCTCCGGCACACAGGCGGTAAAAGATGTGGTAGTTCCTCTCCTCCTTGCTCTGCATGCAGATGCGAGACTTCTCCAGTAGGTAGTGGGACACGAAACCCCCCACCACCGTGTTCTGAATGGTATGGACGAGACAGGTGGCTAATGTTAGCAAGCCCGCTTGCCCTTAGCAGTAATACTTATCAAAGTGCACTTTGCCTATGATCGCTGAGAAACGCCATTGCTTAATACGCCTCACGCGGGACAACTGTACCTTCTCGTTGAAATGGATCTCCACAAACTTCCCGAACCGGCTGCTGTTGTTGTTCCGGACAGTTTTCGCGTTACCGAAGGCTTCGAGCAGAGGGTTGGCTGCAGAGAAACAGTGGCCGCTCAGCACCAGCCGCGACGGGGATTCGTTTGCATAACAAACACAACGCTGAAAATCCCAACCAAAAAGCATTTTGTTGTTCTCCCTTTACCCCGTTACTGTGTTTGGAAGGTTACAATTAGAGTTAGTAATTATTTGCCTGGGGTGATTTTACCATTTGGAAAACATAACTGGGGCCATAATTCATACAGAAGAGCTGACCTTTTTAAAAGCCAATGACAGAATTTGATTGTGTGAGTGACAGTGGAGGGGACACTATGGGGCCAATCAACTTCGAGCTGGCCCCTATGGCCACACCCCTGTTCACTGCATTTATAAACTTGAAGCCCCTTATTTACTTAAACAATGAATTCAGTTTTTTTTTTCTTTAATGAAACTTCAGTTTTACGTTTTACGTGACTTTATTGAATACAATCAGTACCTTCGACTATTCTCTCATCAATATCTTGACCTGTGCCATACGAGGTTGTTAAGTACCTAAAGAAAAAGAACATTAAAACAAACAATAAGCTGGAAAAAAACAATATTGCTTAGAAGTAATATTTAACAGAAATACCCTCTAATGTACTGCACATTTTTTGTAAAAAAAATTCTCAGAAAAATAAATTTTACAAAACAATAGGGATTCAGCATCTCCGTTGCTTGGATATTTTTTTGGGAATATTGCAAATGGGGGAGGGGGGGGGGGAATTCATACCTGAGAACAAACTTAGTGTTTTCTGTCTTTCCAGCCCCTGATTCCCCGGATACGATGATCGACTGGCTCAGCTTAAGAACCTTCATGTCTCGATAAGCCTTGTCCGCTGAGAAAAAAAAACAAAAGTATGGCTTCATGCTCCATTAGCTGCACATTTCAAACACTAAGGAGGACAAAATCCATGGCAAGGTTTCAAAGGGTAGGCAACACTATTTGAAAAGATGCTGCTCCTTCCCTTTTAGCAGCAATGCCGAGGTATATCAATGGAAAATGGGGGATAGGAAATGTTTTACAGCCAGTCAGTCACCCATCACCTCTTAGGTTGATGACGCACGGGGCAACTATCTGACCACGGGGCAACTATCTGACCAGTGTTGCTTGTGCAGATTCCCATTGATATTGGGCAAAAAAATCCTATTTTTAAAGCTTCGATTGGCAGTGGGCAACTTGCCATGATCATCCAGATGCAGATGAGTTGCCCTTTTTCTCACTTGGTTGGCAGTTGCCTGGCAACACTGCTCAGAAAGTTGCCCTGTGTATCATCGCTTTTTTGGCATCACAGATAAGTTGCGTACCGATGAAATAAGCGTGCAGGCAAGAGCACCAATGACATAAGGAAATGTACAGCCACACCAGGGAAACTTCATATACTGTCTTGACAGTCAGTTAATACCAGCCACTACTTAAGGAATAATTGTTCAGGTAAATAGTGAAGAAAGGATTTGGATCCATCCATCCATCGCATGTCTTCAGAATGTGGGAGGTGCTGTGCAGATGGGATGTAAAAGCCCCCCCCCCCCACAGCATGATGCTCACCGACTGCGTAAACATGGGGTGGCAGTGTGCCCAGGGATTTCCCCTGGTACTGCTTGATGGTTTCCGCAGAGTAGAGTTTGGGAACGTCATAATAAGGATTCACCGCGATCAGGATGTTGGCGACGAAGGTCTAGCAGGAACAGCGAGTGATAGAAGTCAGACTGCGGAAGGCGCTCCAGGGAGACACCCCAGCGAGACGAACATCGTCAGGCACACGGAAGCACGTGAGGAGGAACATCTGGCTGACAGGCTGCTCTCCACAGACCACAGTTACTCCTCACCTCAGCCAGATATATGGGGGGGGAGGCAGGCTCGTCACCGCAATAGACCTAATTAACTTCACAGTGCAACATGATAGCGATGCAGGAGAGATTAAGAGGGTCACCTGAGATGGGGGGGAGGGGGTGGTTGGGTTTGTTGAGGGTGGGGTAGGGACAGAAAGACAGCCCTCCCCCCCACCCCCATCGACAACAACAGTCCTCAGGACGCCCAGGATACTCAGGGAGGGAGAACACAAATAATACCCCTGTCTCCTGCCACTACAAACTCTGGGGACCTGGAAAATTCAGGAAGGAGGATGATTCCCAGACGAGCCCAATACTCACGTATATTCTATCTTTGCTGTAGCGAACACGGATGTTGTTCAGCAGGGTGGCTTCGTTGAGGTACATGAGGGAGCCTGGGACACAATGACACGCATTCCATTGTTTTCACTTCCAACGTGATAAAACGCAAAACGTCAAACACGGCTGGAGTTGTTCAAAATCACCCGAATCACAGACAACGCGTAATATGAAATCAAAATACCTCACGTGACACAAAACATTATAGCGAGCTGTGGTTCTATTACTTTGTCCCCTGATGATTTTTTTTTTTAAACTAAACTTTAAACTGTCCATCATGACAGAAATCATTAACTTACAGTTGTCTTCAACATGTTTGTTGACATCATCCTCAGCAGGGAACACCTGGCTGATTGGTGCTAAAAGAGTCTGCAAAAGATGACAGGGGAAAATATATACATCTCAATACCTTTCATTTTCACACACGCACACTGTATTCATATAAATATGGTGACTATCCATTCATTTCTATACAAAGAAAAATATAAACATATATCATGAAGGTGCAGCCAAGAAGTCCGCAGCAACTGCGTGATGCTATCATGTCTACATGGACCAAAGTCTCTGGTACGTTTCATGCACCTTGTTGAATCTGTGCCACTTTCATTTAAGGCAATTCTGAAGGCAAAAGCAGGTCCAACTCAACGCTGACAAGGTGTAAATAATCAAGTGCCCAGTGAGTATCAATGGTTATTCTGGCGGCGGAAAAGATGTGTGTGTGTTTTGAGTTTGGCCTGTACCTCTAAAAGGGCGTCATACGTCAGACCAAACTGTCCTCCTTCCTTTCAAGGGGTCACGGTGAATCAGTGTCAATTTGACGCGGCATCAACAATCCACATTCCGAGCCTGAGCCGTCATAGTGAATCATGATAATTGTTGGGGGGGGATGATTTGACCCTCCAGCCAGTGCCCCCCCCCCCCCCCCCCCCCCCCCCCACACCCCCCCCCCCCCCACCCC
>JAABNY020000025.1:17000432-17031127 GCA_015164015.2 Brevimyrus niger | reverse complement strand
GGGGGGAGTGGGGTGTTGGGGGCGGGGGGGAGGGGGGGGGGAAGTCGGATAACGGGAGTATTGGGCGCCTTCCATCCACCAGTCCCTTTTTGTGTACCTAGCATTAATGTTGGGTTTATTTTTCCCTCACCCTACCCACATTCAGCCTATCGCTCATTACCCAGAAGCCCCAGCAATACCCAAGCTCCAATTAGCCCCTTCTCCCATGTACTCGTACCGAAACTGAAATTTTATGTCCACCCCCACTTCTTCTATGCTGATCCTGTTCCAGCTCCCTCCCTTGGGGCTCTTAAGAGAAATACCGTTCGCCCTATAAAAACCAGTCCATTCTCCCCCCTCCTGAGTCGCATGGTTTCGTCTTTCCACTGTTCTGACCAGAATGGTTCTCACATTTCCGCTGCGCTCCTCTGCATGGCAACACACAGTGTCCATCATAGGGTTTCTGAAGAAGGTAGTGAAGTGAGCAGGAAGACGCGGTCAGCGAGAATGGTTACAGCATGTCCTCACTAGCCCTGCGTCACGCCAGATACAGTATTAATACTCACATACAACCGTCACACCACAGATACAGTATTAATACTCACATACAACCGCCACACCACAGATACAGTATTAATACTCACATACAACCGTCACACCACAGATACAGTATTAATACTCACATACAACCGTCACACCACAGATACAGTATTAATACTCACATACAACCGTCACACCACAA
The DNA here is from genome assembly GCA_015164015.2 of Brevimyrus niger. Lineage (NCBI taxonomy): Eukaryota > Metazoa > Chordata > Actinopteri > Osteoglossiformes > Mormyridae > Brevimyrus > Brevimyrus niger. The sequence goes on along the minus strand of JAABNY020000025.1, from coordinate 17,030,406 downwards.
AGACCACGATACCGAAAAATTAACATCACGCTAAAACATCTTTACTCTGTCATACGCAGGTATCACGATTATCTAGTATGTTTCTTTTTTAAAAACAAAAAAATAACAAAATAACTTGTTTGCGCATGAATTCTGCATGAATCTCAGCCAATCACTCATTTTCAGGCTTCTTACTCGACTCCCTCAGAGAAGGTGCCACACTTGTGAGAAACTTTATGAAAAAAGCCAGAGGAGAAGAAAGGCAAACAAACACTGGTTATGGAAAGACATCTGTCTTCCGCTGTATGGAAACATTCTGGATTCCATAGAAACGATAATCGGCAAAGATAAATGACTTTTCACACTGCGTTGTGTCTCTATCAATAGATAAGACTTACTTGGCTGCGGTTTGCTTCGAGTGCATTTTCAACTGCAGTATTTATCGCAGAAAATTTCAAACGACGGAACTTGCGTTTTTCCCCACTTGAGCCGTTCAGCCCCTAGGGCCTAACTTACCTTGCCCTTCCGATCCAGGGGCTCTATGGTCAGCGTGTCGGCCCCGATGTCCACGATGACCCCCAGCTGGAAGCCCTCTGTCGGGTGGGGCGCCCACACCGGTTTCCCGTCCTCCATTGCTCACGACGTCCGGACTGCCGAGAAGTAGAGGAGGTTCAGGTGTGGCTAAGCACAGCTTGCTATTACCTTACAGGATTCGCATGGAATTGCAGCATGGACATTATTATCCTGTAGAAGGAAAGCAACATCACTCCCGTTTAATTGTCCTCTCACTAGATGTTAAATAAAACATCAATTTATTTCTAGCACAGGCTAAACCATGTGCACTGTGCCCTTCAGCACAGCCCTACCCCCCCCCCCCACTCCCCCAAAATGCTCCTGGGTCCTATGATGTTGGATGAATGGGAGACCCTGCGCTTAGTCTACAAGCTTCACTCTCCACTGTTTGTGTGTGCACATGTCTAAAAGCAAAGCATGATGGGACATGTGAAAAGAAGTCTTCCAGTGTACCTGCATCCATACCTGTGCAAATGGCAAATATAGGATCATGTGATTTCATATCACAATTTGCTCTAAGCTGGGATGCCACCTCTGTGATAAGAATATGACCTTAAGTACCACAAAGACGTTACAGAATCACAAAAGCGTCACCAGAAACATTTCGACGAAGAAGAAATGTCATCCATCATTTTACTTTTTCTTTTTTTTTGGCATGACAGCTTTATTAGCCAGCATGGCGTTGTGCAAACTGCAGGGAGGATTGTGCAATCGACAGCCTGCTTGTGGGATTTAAAATGTAAAAAAAAAAAAAAAAAAAAAAAACACGACGGAATATTCAGCTTTGCTTCAGAGCCCACATTGCAGGACTGAGCTGCCAACTTCATCTCGCCGTCTTATAATACGCAAGATCTTATCAAAGGTGATCCAATGAGGGCCAATCACAGGTGGCCTTGCTTTGGGGAGCAGAGCAGCGATTCTCAGGAACTCTGACTGGCATTTAATCACCTCGGAGCATGACTGAACTTGAGCATCTCCAAAAACAATCAATCGCTCGTCACCTTGGCATTTCTCTTCCTGCTTGAATTACTATCCCTAAGAACAAACACTTCAGGAAAGGCCCAACAAAATTGTACTTATTCAGAAGTGAAGGAAGTACGGAAGAACGTGCTATACGGCATGACACCTTCTTGGAGGGCTGGACCCTTAAACAAGAATAAATCAAATGACAAAAGAAGACGTCGCACTTTGGTCGGCTGACGACGTGTTGGGATGTCTCCTAGACACAAAGATTTGTTTACCGTGTTAAGTTTCAATGATTCAGTCAATCCCCTGAGACTTTGCAACGAACCAGTTATTGTCTGCACACTGGAAAATATCTGCATCATCCGCATGGACGAGATCAACACCTCTAAAATAATTAAAACCCACGAGGAAATATGATGAACTGATGAACAGCATTACCTGGTAATGCTGATGGAGGAGAATCAAGAACCATCAAAAGATGTGTCTAGATGTGTCTAGATGTGTCCCAGAGCTTTCATATAAAATTCATGCTAAGAAAGATTTAGTATCCTAACTGGGTGCTATTTAGAATTGATGTCAACACGTGGTGCCAAGTTAAGGCTAACTTTTGGCTTTGACAACTCAACTAAAGCGGAAACCACAAGACTGAAGGGAGGTGCATCTTAAACGTCCAGACTATGATGTGAACAGCAACCAGAGGTGGACATTTCAGGTCCAGAAAGTAAAAATCCAAACCAGGATTTTGTTGCAACCAACCTGTTGACGATAAAGAGTCAGAATCACATTGAAACAAAATCCTGGTTTGGATTTTTACTTTCTGGACCTGAAATGTCCACCTCTGACGGCAACAGAGGCAGAGTAGAAGATATTCTCAGACAGACTAGAGGTTAGGAGCAATGAATAATACACTTGATCTATACCTTTGGGTCAATTACAGACCTGATTTCTATAATCCTGTCTGGGTCAAATGCATGGTTAAAGCAGCAGATCAACGACCAGCTGTTGTTCAGACACAATGAATGACAAAAGAGGATTTACTTTCCCTCTAAGATAGGATCATACTGCTGGATTCAGCAGACAGTTACACTCTCAAGATGCATCTCCTCACCACAGAATCTTTCCTGTGCAGCTACTCTGAATATTTAACTTCTGCTACTGAAGGGGGCGCTACTGAGAGGGGCATCACGACAAACAGCGGCCTGCAGTGTTGAGAGAGCTCAGGCCTAAGCAGACAGCATTGAAGGCGCTGCCATAACACGGCATGATCTCTGAATGGGTAATTACGGTTTACTGATAGCGTTCTGGAAACACGCATTACGTAAACAATCAAGATCGACATGCTGTGCATTAGCCTCACATTTATCCACAGCAATCGAGCCATTTTATTTAAATGCTCCACCACCATCACCCAAGGGAACATTTGGTTTTTTTAAAAATCCCGGTGGTTCAAAACTGCAGACCAACCACAGACATTTCAGAAGTATTTAACTTGAAGATGTTACTCTACACGTTGCACCTTTTTTAAAGTATCCTTGAAAGTATTGCTGCAGGGACGTTAAAGTCGAGCCAGTACCATACTAAAGATGCGACCTTACAAAAATCCGAAAGATCCCCCGAACAGAATTCAAAATGAGCTGCTAAATCTTAGCGATGTAACTTCTGAAAGCATTTAACCCCAAGCTATCCGTGCTCCTTCCCACGGGCTGGATTATGCTACATTTAGTTACGTTTACTTTATTTAGCGGACGCTTTTGTCCAAAGCAGCATGAAAGGGGGCAAATAACACATTACAAACATTTGGTTGTCAAAGTCAACTAGGCATAAGTGCAGCTAGGCCGAGCTTCCGAGGAACGCCCAGATACGAGAGTCAGCGGCACTGGAACGGACTGGCCACCGACAGACTGCCGCTGCCGTCTGCAGGCCGTACGCATCAGTACCGGAAGGCTCGACGCACAGCCAGAACGAGGCACACTAACGGCACGAGCTTCCCATGCTGACAAGCTTCCTTAGCCTGACAAGCCTGGATGACTCAGCGTCTCTGTTCCCACAGGACATGTGGTAAACAGAGCAGCTATATTAAATGCACAGCAAATGTATCCTGGCCTCAAACACGCAAGTGACTTAATGATATTGTCATTTCAATACCGCAGTGAAAGCAGTGCAGACTGAAGTGTAGCAAGTGGGAAAGGACACCCCCCCCCCCAATATTTAAGGTGGCCCATCCATCCATTGCACTCAAGAAATAGACTTCTACATTTAAATTAACCGAGTCCCCCCCCTTCCCCATATTAAACTGTCTCTTATGCCATGCAACTTAGTATAGCGTATGTTTTACTCCATTCTAGACTGTGCAGCTGGTGCCTGTCATTTAATCACATCCATAGTGACGTAGCGAGAGAGCTCTGTATATGAAAATGTGACGCCTCGAAAAGCAGCCAACGTAGTAAACAGACATTAAAATAACATGGTACTGGGGTGGGGTGTTTGGTCTCAGGAGGGAGTCTCAGGACTCAGGTGACTCCAGGTAACCATGGAGATCCCTAACACTGCATTCCACCTGTTCCTTGCTGCGGGGTTTCCACACCCCGGTGTGCCGGCCTGATTCGTTTTGTTGTGCAAGGAAAAAGCGCCGGAGTCTTCCCATCAGATGAAGGCTGTGTGGCAGCGCACCCGCGGTACTTCTTGAAAACACTTTATTCACTGTCCCGCTTCCACCTCTTAATAGTCCCCAACAATGAAATACTGCAAACAAACCCAGACTGGTTACGTAATCTGGGCCATGCGTGGCTCCAACATTCCCATGAAACGCCAACACCAGGATGTGAGAGATTTGCACATCACACAATCCAGGCATATAGCACCAAAACCCATGTGTGTGTGTGTGTGTGTGTGTTAGTGTGTGTGTTAGTATCTGCTGTATCGGAAGTGCCTTCAGCAAATTTAACATCTGCTTTCCGGGATTCCAGGCAGATAGAGATCACTATAAAAAAAAAATAATTAAAAAAACTTGAACATCTGGGGAGGGAGAAACAGCGAGAGAGAGAGAGAGAGAGAGAGAGAGAGAGAGAGAACGAGAGAGCGGCAGTCAGGCAGTTTCCATTTGAGGCAGGTGCTGCATTGGTGGGGAATTTTGGGGCCGTGCTTTGAGTAATCAGCAGGCAGTCAAAACGGGCAATTTCACAGATACTCATTTGCCAACATGTTCCTGATGTTAGCAGTTTTTTTTTTTTTTTTTGGTTGGGACCTTATTTCTCCTGAAAACCACATTCAAAAGACTCGCTGGGTCTGGCCACTATACAGTCACTGCTCTCTGAACCAGATTCATTTCCATGAACACGATACACGACAGCTGTAGGAGGGACGTGCAAAGTGAAGGACCAAGTAAATTAATTAGATCTTAAAACTGCTCGAGGTTTCTGGCAAACAACTGAAATTTTGCTGTCTAAGGCATTAATCATGTTCTGGGGAGGTTTTTATCTTAACCATAAACAAAGCTGTTGCCAAAATTCAAACTCAATTACAGCATTCACAATCATGAATTTCATTATAATTAACTATATACTTTATTGCCCAGAGCCCAAATATATTTATAATGTGGATGCTGTTGAAAACAGGCTTAGAAAATGCCTTCTGAAAATGCCTGAGAGGAAACAACAGGGAATTTGAAATTAATGCAAATCTTTGCCTTCAGATGCAAAAGTATAAAGCTTCAGGGCCATTTCCTTGCTCAATACTATTCACCGAGTTCTGTTTTTCTGTTACATCTGATACACAACAGAACAGAAAAAAACAGCAGTTTAGAAAAGACACAGCTTAGTGTGGATTATCGGGTCGCGTTACACACCCTTAAACACAGCCCTGCGGCGGCGGCAGTAACGCCACAGCCTGCCGTTCCACTTTTAGCTTTAATGAGAGCTTCTGCGAGAGTCACCACAGGCTGAAATCCACACGCTAGTGATGCAATCTCAGTAGCTGAGTACTAAGCTCTACTCGTTAGCATTGTATGGGACAGAGGCAAATGTAAATAAGCACCAACTTGCCTTTTTAATACTTTATGCGGCGAGTGAAAATGATTATTACATGCCAGAAAACGCAAGTAAATTCAAAACAATATAAAACACTGCGATTTCGAAAAAAAAAAAAAGCTTTTAAAATTCAAAATCACTTTCATTCCATATTGGTAAACTGTTCATTAAGATATAAATCTATATTCAAGTATAGCACAGGGCTAAGGATCTACCAATTAATCTACAATTTCCAAATCAGACTATCCATCAGACCATTCATCTTCCCCACTCTTATTCAGCATGACGACCCCATCATGGGATCCCTGGGCACAGAGCAGAAGTCACCAGTTCATCGCAGACCATCAAAACAGTATCAAATGCTATAGTCATTCTAACAGTTAAATGCCTGCTTTAACATTACAGCAGTTTCCAAGACCCCTGAATGCTGATAAAAGTTGCTAAAGGTTCTGACTGACTCCAGAGCACCGACAGCCAACCTAATATCAATCTTGTCACATTAATCTGAGTTTTCATAGCAAAAATTTGCAGCTACCAGCAAAGAAGCTATGCTGCAGGATCTGGGCCATCTCAGTATACGTCTCAGCATACTGTGACAGAAGATCAGCACCAGACAAGGTAGTAATCATTTTAACTGCCAAAAAAAATAATAAAATGCATCTGTAATAATTCAGAACAACCAGTAGCAGATTCCGGGTAAGGAAATGCATATGGTGTAAAGAGACTGGGCCTAAACCACCTGAATGTGTTCCCAGTTCAGAATAGGAGTGAGATGTTTCTCCTGGCTGCTAGAGTCAGATTTCACTGGATGTGTGAGCTACGTGCCCACAACCCCCACCCCCACCCCCCCCCCCCACCCCCACCCACCCAACATCAATGGAAAAACCAGCCGGTGGCCCAACGAAAGCCACCATCCGTCCTGGAGATGTTTCCCGGTCTCCTCACAAAAAAGGCCGACTTGCATTTCCTGCTCGCATGGATGGTGCCGATAGCGGGGGGAAGGATGGGGTGGGGGGTGGACGGAAAAACACATCTCCGGTATCTGGGAGGGGCAGGCCTGACAGGCAGACGACCGGGGCAGCTAAACGAGAGGCCGCTGTACCTACCAGGATGCTTAGCATTTACTGCGCAATAAAAGGCCCCAATTACTCAGAGGGAATAAATTCAAATAAAGAATACAATGAAATAAAAGGCTTCATATCTAAATATGTTTGCATATCTCATTTGGGCTCAGTATGGACACTCCCCGTCTGGAGATTCCGTCAACGACACAAGTAGTGGAACATAATCAAAAATACCACCGATATCATTATATAAAGTCACTTATATTACAGTACGAGCAGCTGTGTTACACTCAGTGCTGAGGTCACTCTTTGCCACCATATTATTACAATGATAACATATTCCTGTCATGACATGGTTGCATCTTGGAAATTCAAGGATCTTCTTCAAATTTCGGCCAGCGCCGCTAGAGAGAGAAGCCAAAGCTTGAGGAAATGATTTATCGGCAAACGTACCGTGCATTTAGGTGGGTAAACAACACCACGGAGCAGTTAACTGCTACAGTATCGCACTATTAATTGGAGCAAAACAACCAATCAGTGGAAACAAACTGCCATTAGGCCAGATAAGGTGCGACTTCACTGATTTACAGACCGGAAGCCTCTGCCTGTATGCAAATGTGCTTTATTCATCAGGACTGATTTCACTGTAAAAGAACCATCAAGAAACATTACAGTCAGTCTTATTTTTTCCTATACAGCATTTCCCACTGATTCAGGGCACAGAGGGCATCGCCATAAGGAGGTTTAGCAAGAAAAGACATGTAACTGGACAAAACGATAACTGTAGCTGAAGATGCCAAAATACAAATTATTTTGCCAGGGGGGCGGGAGGGCGACAAATACAGGGTAAAGGACATATCAACTGCAACCGCAGTGACTCATTATGTTATCTCTCCGGGGGAAGAATAAGTCCATTCAGGGACAGACAGAACTCCGCCACTAAGTCGGGTTACAATAGTGGAAAAGTGTTTATGCAAAACCTGGCCTGTCACTGATCAGGGACACTGCAGATGGCAGGGAAACCAGTACCAGTGTGTACCTTGGCCTGTCACTGGGGCTGTACCCTCAAGGGTCTGCCAATTGTACCCTTAGCTGCAGGTTAATGTACCTTTTAAGGTACAGAAATGAACTCTAAGGAACATCCCTAAGGTATAAACAGCATTAATGTACTATAAATGGTACAAAAATGTTCCTCAGAGTCCATTTCTGTACCTTAAAAGGTACATATACCAATGAGGGTACAGACTCAGTGACAGCAAATGTACAAATATGCATTCTTTCTTCTGACAGTGCAGTCAGAATGTTAAAATGTTTTTTCCGTATGTTATTTTATGAGTTTATGCAAATGTTTTGGCAACACGTTACTTGATGAGGCACAAATACTTAGTAATAACAGCTATTACTGAAGCACAAATCATGAACAAATACAGTCGCTAATTGAGATAAGATGTATCACGATTCATTAATGATGAACAAAGGTGAGTTAAGTACAGTATGTAACTTGTTATTCATTATTTGTTCCTTCGGTAATTCACAAACGTTTACAGAATTAACAGACATAGCGACATATAGTAACTGCTTGAAATAAAACATGCCTCACGATTCATTAATGATGAATTAACATATCAGTATATAACTAACACTTAGTTTGTGGTTGGTTGATTAATAAATAAGTAGTAGCATAACACTATATTATTTGTGCGCCGTCAAGTGTTACAATATCTTATTATAGTTTTCGTTAACAATAATAACCCTGGCAGATAATCTGTCTGAGAACAGTAGAAGTGATTTCGGTACGTCACTCAAGGACTGATCTGCCAGGCGAGGTCACTTATCGGCACTGCTGAACTGCGAGGACAATTTGCAGTCACGATTGCTTCACATAGTATAATATTAAATATCATAAGTTGGCAGCACAAAAGCTGGCGGAAACACTGCCTATTGACTCGAACACCACCCCCCCCCCCCAAAAAAAAAAAGAAAGAAAGAAATAAAGACGCACGGATTTGCTCACTTCCTAAACTCCAACTCAGCAAATTTTAACAATGAATCAACTTGCATTTTTACAATTACTTGTCTTCATTTGAATGAAAACATTAATCTGTATCTTACCTTAGTTTAATACAGTTTACGTATTATATAGGCTACAAATGAAATTACGACATTTAAAAAAATCAGTATTTCAAAACCTATTAAATGACACTGACAAACACCTCCAGTTTTTGTGTTGGACTGCACTGCACAGCTGCAGACCTAAAAACCACCGATACCTGAAAACTACGATCGCAATTAATTACTTTTAAAAGCTCTGCACATTTACTCACAAAATGTACTCCAGGGCCTTGCTGTGTTTATTTTCGGTCCCTGATGTAAGCTTTCTCCGCCTCTTTAAGCATAACATAAGTGCCGTTTGCGGCTGAATTATTTAAAACCCAGAATACATTTTACCACATCCACTTAGCCAGAGAGCTGTTTTGCCGTCCAACTGGCCGAGTCGGGAACAGAGTTCCACCCCAACTTCCAAAAAACAGTATATATAGTTTTTTATTTTAGATTAAGTAGACCGGCCTATTATCAGTCCGCGATTAAGAGAAAAACCCGCACCAAACAATCGGTTACATGCAGGGGCAAGCAAATATAAGTGTGTTTTTATACAATATAATTCCAGTAACGGGGGAGTGTTATATCATTAAATGGAGGGACGGGAAAAGCAAACTAGGCGCCCCTCTATCCAGCTTGATGCATTCGCAAAAAAAAAGATCCCGTCCCGCAGCCTGCACGCCACAATACATTAATGCAACAATATTTATAGTAAATATGCAGGCGTTTAGATCCGCGATCAAAGGGTCGCTCGGAACAACCCAAAAGGCAGCATCCGGGACGCTGTACCCATTTTCAGGAAAAATATGAATAAAATAAAAGTCATGCAAGTTCATACTTACTTATCCACGTCCGTCAAAATGTGCTATCCTTGTCAAAATGTGCCTCTTGGTTCTATTTCTTTTAAAAATGAAAAGTTCAAGCTTTCTTTAACAAGTACCCATTGGCAGATCCGGTGTCTGTGTCCTTCCTGCCGTAAGCATAAGCTTCCAGTCCCGGGGAATAAAGCGCAGGGAAAAGGGTTAATCTGACGTCAGCAGGCGCGAGACGTAGTGGCGGTTCCCTGTCAGTGGCAGCGCCACGCTATATCCCGGTTTCATTCTCTCTTTTTCTATAGGGCCCATACTCGCATGACAAAAGATTTGGCAAGAAACGAGTTGTCTTGAAGTTTAAGTCTAGTGTATGGGCATAAAGGAATTAATGGTGTGCAATTTACAAAAAGAAAAAAAAAACTCAACTGCTCAGAACTGCTCTGCTTTCCGTAGGCTATAAAATTATAGAACCTTGTTATTTATATGTCAGGTATTTTACAGCGCGTAGAATTCGTGGAAATTACGTGACTTAGACAAAAAAGATAATGAATCGATGTATTGGATTCCTTTCATTATGGGTAGTATATCTATCTGATAATGTGATTACTGTGTCTTCCTTGCTGCAAAAACCAGAATAGACTGAATAGACTGGTTACCAGTATGACCAGCATAAAGCACGCTAGTTATACCAGCATATGCTGTGTTTCGGTGCTGGTGGACCAGCATGAATAATTAAATATTGCTGATGGACCAGCTTCATGTGCAGGTATAGACCAGCACAGCTACACTGGTCCGCCAGTTACACCAGCATGGAAATCATGCTGGTCGTTGCTGTTTTTTTTCTCTTAGCAGAGTTTTGATAACAATAACTCAATCATGAGCGCTAATAGGCTCACCTACAATACTGAGCAAAAATGCTCATGGTCAGTCCCATTAATATCTGGATTCGTGCCACCCATCAGTTTCTGGTGAAAAAATAAACGAGGAGTTATTAACCGGGAATGTGAGGTTTCGCGTGGCTGCAAGATGTGTTAATGCAGCGGGATCAACAACAAACCCGTAGCGGCCCTTCATGGGAATGTCGAGGCCGACGTCGCGGCACTTGAAATCGCGCCGCGTTTTACACTGAGGTGCCAGTTCGTGAGCTCATCTATTTTTTAAGGGCGGGTAACCCAAAACTTATGTCCTAAGAAGATACCGTACCCCAGATGGAAAGTTAATACTAGATGAGTAAATTTAATTAGGAGGACGCCCGATGCAAGCCGAGCTGAAACGATCACGTTTCTGGTTAGGAGACAATGGCACACAAGCATGTCTCCCGAAGTGTTTACACGACAGTTCATTTTCTTCATGTATAAGAAACATGGGTGTCCGGTGCCAGGTTGCACACTCGCAGCCGCAAAATAGTGCCCCAACGCCGCATTTCCTCACCACAAGCTTGCACGCTAGGCAACTGATAGTTTTCTTTGAATGTATTTAACTCTCTGGCATATTCAGCAAATGCAGACCACCACTTAGAACAATGATGGAGTTGATAGTATTCTTGAATCATATTACCCCTGCGTCAGCTAGGAGTTTGGGGTGCCTTTTGACGTTTTATGTAGACAGACGGAGTGCTTATTAAAGATTCAAGAGATAAGGCTGTTGGAAGAGTAACTGCAATGTCTTACAGGAACGGGACATTTTATGGCTCAGTTAAGCAAATCTTCACCTAAAGTCCATTTACAGTTGTAGGGTTCCAGAATATATACTTATATATATATTGAGGGAAAAGGAGTTCCTGTTGACAGTTCAGAGATCCTACACAGATATTACTATTAAAGCATAGTGAGTCCATCAGAAACTCCATCAGTTTAAGTTTCGTCATAGATCCTTGAGGAAACATCATCATTTTAAAGGAATTGGAATATCAGCTGATGAAGTCTGCAGCCACTTTATCGCTGTCACAGAGCTCAAAGCTTTTTTTTTGTTCTTTTGTTTTGTGTTGATAAAGTATTAAGCCTGTTGTATATCACTATTGGCTTCAAATGCAAGGAGTTAATACAAAAAAAGGCTTTATTCGTGTGGTCTGTGGTTGTTCATGTGGTTGTTCAAAGAAGAACCTGGATACATTTTTTTTGTAGAAAATTATTTATGCAAAAATACAAAGTTCCAACCCCTCGGAGATGTGGGTAAGTTATAACACACCTAACTAGCTGGTTACCTCTTGGTTAGCGTGTGGCGCTATTAACGCCATGGTCCTGAGCGAGATCCCTGAGTGGGTTATGCTTCATTTTGAAGAATTTCCCCCTGGGATCAATATGGTTTATTTTATCTTTGTGACTATCAGTCACTGCGTCACAAGTCTCTGGCTGCCAGATTGAGCATGTGCTTGGAAAGGGACTCTGGATGGAGGGTTAATAATGGGGCCTAAACCTTCTGGTCAGTTTGTTACCGGCGTAGGATTTCGAGAAGGAGCCTGTCGGTCTCCTGCTGGGTTTGTCTTTCTGCATTGCTATGAAAACCTTAAAGTCTTAAAGTCACTGTTTGATTTATCTATCTGTTTAATAATCAGTGATGATCAAAATTAGGGGACAAGAGATGTTTTTGAAATCTATATGATCTGCGATCTCATTCTTTCGGTCATTACCCATAGCTCATGACCATAGGTGAGCGTAGGGACAAAGATGGACCAATAGATTGAGAGCTTTGCTTTCCGGCTCAGTTCTTCCTTAGCCATGACGAACCGTGTTAAGGGGCTGTAAAAATGCAGACGCTGCCCCGATCTGTCTGTCCAGCCCCCGATCTCGCCTACCCTCACTCGTGAACAAGATCCTGAGATACTTGAACTCCTCCACTTGAGGCAGTACGTCTTCCCTGACCCGATGAGTGTCCACCATCAGGTACGGGGGTTACCGCCACGACTGGCACCGACCACCCTGCAGCCACAACTCCATACAGCCGCTTCCACAATGGAGGTCTGGAACAGAGTCCATTCAGATTCAATGTCCCCAACCTCCCCCGGTATGTAGCTGGAATTCTGCCAGAGGCGTGAGTTAAAGCTCCGGTGAACAGGAGCCTCTTCCAGATGTTCCCAACAGACCCTCAATATGCGCTTGGGCCTACCAGGTCTGACCGGCTTCCTCCCCCGCCACCTGAGCCAACTCACCACCAGGTGGTGATCAGCTGACAGCTCTGCCCCTCTCTTTACCCGAGTGTCCAAGACAGAAGGTCGCAGATCAGATGATACAATTATGAAATCGATCATCGACCTGTAGCCCTGGGCATGTTTGTACCATGTCCAATTGGACACCCTTATGCTCCAACATGGTATTTGTTGTGGACAAACCATGCATTGCACAGAAGTCCAACAACAGAACACCACTTGGGTTCAGATCAGGGAGTCTGTTCCTCACAATCACCCCCCTCCAGGCCACACTGTTGTTGCCCACGTGAGTGTTGAAGTCCCCCAGCAAAAAGATGGAATCCCCTCGAGTCCAAGAAGGCTAGGTATTCCGAACTGTCATTTTGCGCATAAGCGCAAATGACAGTAAGAGACCTATCCCCGACCTGAAGGCGCAGGGAGACAGCCCTCTTGTTCACCGGGGTAAACTTCGTTGTTAAAGCACTGAGCTGTGGGGCCACCAATAGCCCCACCCCAGCCCGGCGTCGCTCACCCACTGCAACTCCAGAATAAAAGAGCGTCCAGGCCCTCTCCAGGAGATTGGTTCCAGAACCCACGCTATGTGTTGAGGTGAGCTCGACTATATCTATATAGTCAATATTTCTCAACGTCACGCACAAGCTCAGGCTCCTTCCCCACCAGAGAGGTGACATTCCATGTCCTGAGAGCCAGTTTTGTCAGCCGGGGATTGGACTTCCAGGGACTCCCTTGGCTGCCACCCGATCCACAAAGCACCGAACCCCTGACATTCCCCTTGTGGGTGGTGGGCCCATCCAGGGACAGTCCCGCATGCCTCTTTCGGGCTGGGGCCGCCAAGGCCCAGCCACCGGGCTCTCGCTAATAGGCCCCTCCCCCAGGCCTGGCTCCAGCGTGGGGCTCCGGTGACCCTAGTCTGAGCGAGAGAAACAAGACCTTGGTAGTATGCTTTCTCATCAGGGTTTTTTTTAATTGCTCTTTGTCTGGCCCCTCCCCTGGGACCTTTTTGCCTTGGGAGACCCTAACAGGAGCTAATGCCCCTGACAACATAGCCCCCAGGTTCACGGAGGCACGCAAACCCCTCCTCCACGATTAGGTGGCAATCCAAAGAGGAGGTCATAGCTTACCCAAATTCAAAGGTAATCTAACATGAATAGAGGACATGTATTTTAATCACATTCCATCAGTGACAGCTATGCTACATCAAAAAGTAAATTGTGTAAACAAGAAATTAGAAGAAGGTCTCCGATTAAAATTGGGGAATGGCGACAATTTATTTGTTGAAGAAGCCTACAAATGAATTCTGTCAAGTTTTTTGATGGTTACAACATTCAGAAATTAACAGGAAGCGTAGAAGCCCTTGCTTTCAACGCCCCCGAGGACATAAACAATTTCTTGCGCTGCTCTTACATAATTTGGTAACCGTAGTAGGTTTGTTACCTTCCTGAGATTCTTAATAGGGTTCAGATCACAACTCTAGATGGGTCATTTCATCACCTAGATGTTCTCAGCTTTGTGGAATTGGTCCACCCGTTTTGCAGTGTGGTAAGAGGCACTGACTTTTTTGCAGTGTGGTAAGGGGCATTGTCTTTTTTGTAGTGTGGTAAGGGGCACTGCCTTTTTGCAGTGTGGTAAGGGGCACTGCCTTTTTGCAGTGTGGTAAGGGGCACTGCCTTTTTGCAGTGTGGTAAGGGGCACTGACTTTTTTGCAGTGTGGTAAGGAGCACTGCCTTTTTGCAGTGTGGTAAGGGGCACTGACTTTTTTGCAGTGTGGTAAGGGGCACTGCCTTTTTGCAGTGTGGTAAGGGGCACTGTTTGACTGGCTGATTGGGTGATGCCTGTAGGGAAGGAACTGCATGTTCCCGAAGGAGATTCCGATGCTCGTTAGCATTCACCTCGTCATGCAGCCACAAGAGAGGCCTGACTCCTGAGGCAGAGAACACACCCCACATCGTGACACTTACCCGTCTGCCCGTTACCGACTTCTTCACACACTTTTGGTAGCTTCGCTCCCCAATTCAGAGCCACACGTAATGTTTCCCATTAGAACCAACAAAATTGAACTTGAGCTCTTGTCACCGAAATGAACCTTGAACCAGGTCTCTGTCCACAAAGCAAACTCCTCAGCAAAGAGATAATCTAGCCTTTTTATTCTGATGAGTGGCTTGGTCACTGTGAATGACAAGACCCTGTCAAGACAGGTTCTTGTCCTGCCCAGGGCTACACTGCTCAAAAACATTAAGGGAACACTTAATCATCCCAGTGCAACAGCTAGTCAATTAAACTTCTGGGATATCGATCTGTCCAGTTCGTAAACGTAAGCGATTGTGAGTCGGTCTCACCTGCTTTGGTGCAATGAAAGCAATGACAGCTGAACAGGAGGAGCAACAACCAGACCACCCCCCCCAAAAAGGGATGGTTTTGCAGGTGGTGATGACAAACCACTTCTCTCTCCTTATCCTTCCTGGTTTTTCTTTAGTTTTGCATTTTGGTGGTTGGTCCATGATGATTTGAGGAGGTATATCTTTGGAAGGTCCCATAGACCTCCGTGTACTAGCTAACTGTACCCAGATTGCTGTTAGGTACCAGGATGAAATCCTCAGAGCCAGTATCAGAGCTTGGTGCAGAGGGCCCTGGGTTCCTCCTGGTGCAGGACAATATCTGGCCTCATATGGACAGCGTGTGTAGGGCATTCTAGGATGACGAAGATATTGACGCCATTGACTGGCCCCCACGTTCCTTAGACCTGAATCCAATCGAGGACCTCTGGGACATGATGTATCCATGCATCTGATACCACCAAGTATCACCAGAGACTGTTCAGGAGCTCACTGATGCCCGGATCCAGGTCTGGGAGGAGATTCCCCAGGTCACCCACCGCCTTCTCATCAGGAACATACCCAGATGTTGTCAGGAGTGCATTCAGGCTTGTGAAGGCCACACACACTATGTGAGCCCCAAAATGAAGCGCCGTGATGTGATTTAGAATCCAGCCCTCAGTGGATTCATGATTTTGATTTTCATTGACATTTTGTTCTCAATGAATTACACAATATATATATCAATAAAGATTTTGAACTTGCATATCTCATTCTTGGAGGTCAGAAGTGTGATTTTTTAAGTGTTCCCATAATCAGTTTGGGGAGTAGAATTTGGCAAGCAACTCCAGCTGCGGTCTCCTCATCAACCATGTCACTCCTGCCATAGTCATATGTGGGCAACCAGCCTTTTTTAGGGACTTGAATGGTTTAGTTTCTTTGTTCAGCTTCACTATTTGAGCAATGAAGCTCTTAAAATGACTGCTGTCTCGTCCAGTGGCTAAGAAAGTCATCCCATCTGCCATCTGAACATTCTGATGCCCGGGTCTACCCTTGGAAAGGCCCACCGTCGCGCAAAATGCCTATTAATATAGCTAAATAGAATGGGGTTCCCAGATATTTCAAGATATTTTTTAGATCACATCCAAAAAATGTCCAGTACAGTAAATCGTTCTCTAATTTGTATCGCAAAGCTTATTAGACTGTCTCGTTTGAATCTTTAATTTTGTGGTGCGCGATAGCTTTCATTGATGAAAAATTATTAAAATATCTCTCGTCTTTTCTTGTTAGAATAACTTATTGAATTCGGATAAGCAGCGACATTGTGAATTACAAAAATGTCATTCATTCTCTAATTTTGATCGCCACTATAGTAAAGTATATATTTTTTAAATTGAATTGCTGTCAGCCTAATGTCTGAGAGGACAGATGACAATTCTTTCATTTAGTAAGACAGGCTTTTTTATTCTGTCCATTGAAACATGCAAGTTCCTGTCATCCACCGCTTGGCTTCCCCGATGAAAAAAAAATTACTGGTTCGCAGAAGCAAAGTTCCCAAGACAGATTTCTCTACATCACACCCAGCCATTAACAGAAACACAACGGTTGTACTTAGATACAGTCCAATATGTGCACATTTATGAATTTCTTTAGTTAAGAAAACCTTCCAATGAACTACAAGTTAGCGTTTGTAATTCAGCAATAAGCGTAGAATGTGGTATGGACTATGTCATAGCGACATCTAGCGACACTTTGAGCCAAACACAATAAAACGACAGCTAATGGAAAAAAAACAAACTTTAAAATCTGTTTATATCTTGATCCTAAAATAATGCTGTATATAACGCGCGCTTACTTTGGACATATGGATACCCGGTTGATAGTTAACCCTAATGATTACAAAATTAAATTAATGGTTGCTGTTCCGTAGCAGTTGTGACATATCACCACTAGAGGGATAGGAGCCTGTGTAATTTTAATTTCCATCGCAAAACTTTCTCGAATGAGCTCCTTTTGAGTCAATAAGGGAGAGCGCCGTTCGACCATTTGTCAAATAAGGATGCAAATTTTATGCAAAGTTCAAGGTTTGTTAATTTCGTGCCTCCTGCAGATAATTACAAGACAATAAAAAAGGCAAGGTAACAAGCTCCGTAACGGCATTTACAGAAAAATATGGGGATATTAAATACCATGCAATACAAATGTAACAGCTATAATCTACTTGAATAAAGATGAAACTTCTAAGATTAATACACTGAACAGTCCACGACTCATTTTGTGAGGAAATTAAAATATGTAACACTATTACCAAGTCTTCCTGGGTCCAGGAAGATAATTCAGACATTTTTTTCCAATCAGGGACCATGCTAATGACCGCAGGGCCGGTGCCGCCGGAGTCCACGCCCCTGTCTGCCCTTATCACATAAGCGGAGTGTTCCCACGCATTTTATCGCCGCTCCCTCCAGCTGTCACTCTATCAGGGAAAAGTGTTTACGGCTGCTCTGTCTCTCTAACTGGCCTCGGTTCACTGGAGGTCCCGGTGAGGAATAAGCAAAAGTCTCGGACAGGCCCCCGGCGTCCATCCTTCTGCAGGCGGCCATGAAGCTCATTTATGCCCTTCTGCCCGCAGAGTACGCTTGTCCTGGCGGCTTGCAAGGCTGCGTTAAAAGGTAAGGGTTTTTCTCATCTTTTCCTGTTTGATTCCAATCTATAGAAACTGCAGAATGCAGAAACGTGAATTAGTAACACCTTGACATAGGAGCACTTCTGTAATGTAAATTGCGCAACATAAACGGCACCTAAAAGTTCCGTCTCCTTATAGAGACCTGTTAATATATGATCAGGTTATGCGACTTATCCTGCAAAATGTTAAATTTTACTATTTATTTTTCCCTATTTTTTCCCCACATAAACTCAAAGTTACAACCTAAATTAGGCCTTAATTACTTAATCAAAAAGTTTTTTTATATATACTTGACATGTTTGCAACAATATTTTTACTTATCTATTAAGTCTCATATATAGGTGGGGCAAAAGTTTTAGAATTCCTCACGAAAAGGGGAAAATGACAGTAAAGTAATGACCTTCAATTTAAGATCTGCAATAGGTATTTCTGTCTGCTTTTAACCTGGTTAGTTACGCGATATCCATCGTTATTCAGCCCGCATCAGTTTTGAGGCACATCTTCCGTCACGCTGTGGTCCGTGTGTCTCCGGCACCAGCTTGCTGATAACGCCACTCAGTGTACCGTTTGGGAGCCGAAAATCAACGCACGTCGCTGCTTTCCTAAAGGGGCGCTCTCGGCTTTTGTTCAGATAAATAATTGCGTGCATTCTGAATTTATGGCCAGCATCGTCAGTATGTCAGTGCTTCTGCATCATATATGTGCTTCGGCCGCAGTCCAGCAGCTCGTTATATTGTCTTATTGCACCTGGTTGAGTTTGTGCGGATTATTTATTTATTTATCTGTTTACTCGGTGGGTTTTGCTCTTACTTTCCCAGGAGCTGAATAGCGAAAGGAGCTGTCTTTCCGCCGGCTGTGGGATGAGGGCGAGGGCGCTGTTCCTGTGTGGTCTTATTACTGTGCTGGGTTTGACACAGCCGAGGTCAGCCCTGTGTCAACACATGTCCGAAGAGTCTTGCTCAGTCCAGATCCTCATCCCTGGACTCAAAGGTATAGCTAGGGTTGCAGTTATATGATTTTTGCTGTTAATTCCTTTATATTCCTGTTAATTTCCATGCGATGTTTTCAAGTTGGAATATTTCTAAAATTCCCCATCTTAACTTCCCATGGAATGGAAAGTTTCAGGAAATTTTCCATCCCTTTGCAAACGTAGGTATGGGTACAGTGAGGTGGGGAATGTGATTACTAGCAATAGGGGTGCTGTAAAAGGAGTGGGGGGGGGGGGGGGCAAAAAAAGAATTCCAGGGACC
Source organism: Brevimyrus niger (assembly GCA_015164015.2). Taxonomy (NCBI): domain Eukaryota; kingdom Metazoa; phylum Chordata; class Actinopteri; order Osteoglossiformes; family Mormyridae; genus Brevimyrus; species Brevimyrus niger. The sequence goes on along the minus strand of JAABNY020000025.1, from coordinate 17,011,497 downwards.
CCTGATTGACAGGCACCTTGAAAAATTCAGAACATGATTGGATTGGTCGAGATTGGGGCTCAACATGATGCTCTTTCATGGGGCCTGACATCTCTGGCAGCACCAGCAGTCATGGAAGGAGAATCTGGCAATAATCTGCTACAGTCGACACTGACACCATACTTGAAAAATTGTCATTGCTGTCACACAACAATGGAAATGTGTCCTCTGCATTTAACCCATATGTGACATAGTAGCAGACAGCTATTATTTAACATCCAGGGAGCAGTGCATGGGGGCGGTATCTTGCTGGTCAGGGATTTGAACCAGCTACTTTTCAGTCAGAGGTGTGTTTCCCTTAACCCTTGGGCCACCACTGCCCCGAGGGCATTAATACATCCAAACCACAGGTTGTGATCTTATCACCTTTTTCGCATTAATAATGATTTTCTTTTATTGATAGGTGAGGTAGGAGACAAAGGAGAGAAAGGTGCACCTGGAAGACCTGGAAGAGTTGGACCTTCTGGAGATACAGGTTGGAGTTCATGCTGCTTATGCATTAAATTCCCAGTTCAGGGTGAGAACAAGGCAGTATTCCACCATTAAGCACTGGGACCGAGATGTATACGTCTCCGGGTCCCTGAGGCTGTAATAGCATGAAAACGTCGCGTGGCGACTTTATAATTGTAAACTTTAGCGTGCCGCATGATGGTGCAGCATGTTTGATTTAACCCCGAGGGGAACTGTGGGATAAAGCCTTACACTTTCAGATGTTTCGCAAATGGTATTTTTGTTTGCCTCTAACGAGTGACATGATGCTTAGGAAGTACAGAGCTGAGGAATGTTTCCGCAAGGGGTCAGAGGTCACGGGAGCAGCATTAGCGGAGGCGCAGGGATCCGCTAATGGCAGCGCACTTCTCTGGGGGCTGCTAATGAGGAGATACCATGGCTGAACTTGACCCCCACGCACCCCCACCCCTGCAGATAGGCATGAGGCAGATTTTCCTTCTGCATTTCCAACTGAACTCCAGGCACGGAAAGTGATCGGAACACCTCCGGCAGAACGGAAAGAGAATCTGGCGTGTTTACGGCATGCGAAGTACAGGAATGGACAATGAAAACCTTAGATCTGCCACTAAAGCTGTGTCTGTTTGAACCCCAATCCTCTGCACTGACCCTGGCGATTCAAATCCGAAAGGTCTTTTCGAAAACAATCCCGGCTGATATCAGAGAATTGCTTCCTAGGAACAAACAGTGTTTTTGTGAGCAGCATTACTTCAAAAAGTAATATAAATCTAGTTATAGAAGCCTTTTGCATTTTAATTTAGCTCAGTCTTTGTCATTGTTGGCAAGGACAAAACAAAGTAGCCAATTCCAGGTAAATTTACTTATTATACCAAAAGCTCCTTGCTAATTATTACACCTGCTTCATCCGTTTGCTGCTGAAATATCCCCTGATCTCCCTTCATTCATTACCGCTTTCTGTAGTTATACAGTGTTAAAAGAGCAGCAGGTAGGCAAATCAAACAGGGAACAGCACTTGTGGCAAAGGGTATAGCCTCGTGGAAGCAACTTTAAATCACTTCTGTACGATTTCTATCCGAAATGCTGAGGGAAATATTTTAATCATAATGATGATGGTGCTTTGTGATTGGTTGGATATATCTATAAATCTCCATTTTCCAGGACATCCAGGGCCTAAAGGAGAGAAGGGATTGGTGGGGCGCTATGGAAAGATGGGCCCAGCTGGATCTAAAGGTAGAAACGTTTCTTGATATTAAACAGAGTGACGTGATTAATTGGATTGTGCCGGATAATCAGGATTTTCACTACAAGTCAAAAGTCTTTGCACACCATTGGTTTATTTTTACCCACTTTTCCATTTATTCCATAAACTGCAGATTTTTTTTTTATTCTTGTTGAGCACTGAGAAGTTGAGTAAACAACTAAAAATGAAAATATAAGTTAAATAAAACAATCCCTTTATAATATGGAAAACGTATGTTACAGTCTTACATTCTATTAACTGGTTGTGTGGTGATGGCGTAGTCAAATTCTAGGCTGCCCTTTAACTTTAAATGCACCAGTTAAGTGTTTCATCCCATGACACGAAGCAGTATTAAGTAGTAAGAATGCCTCAGATTGTCTCTGCTGTTATAACTGCTAGAGGAGGTTATTTCTTGCTAGTAAAGGTACTCAAATGGTGAACATACTGTAAATGTATTTGTTAGCAAAGAATATTGAGGATAAATGTTAAGGGAGTAACATGCAAATGTAGAATCTGTGTGTGCAGAAGGTTTTGACTGGTAGTATATGTTGGCTGGACAGGTCAAAAGGGGGATATGGGCGACCCGGGCCCCAAAGGACCTGACGGAGAGCCGGGTATGACATACTGCATACTGTATAGCTACTACACTTACAGTATACATAGTGACATACTGCATACTGTATAGCTACTACACTTACAGTATACATAGTGACATACTGCATATAGCTACTACACTTACAGTATACATAGTGACATACTGCATACTGTATAGCCATTACACTTACAGTATACATAATGACATACTGCATATAGCCACTACACTTACAGTATACATAGTGACATTTTGCATATAGCTGCTAGACTTACAGTATACATAGTGAAATATTGCATATAGCCACTACACTTACAGTATACATAGTGACATACTGCATATAGCTACTACACTTACAGTATACATAGTGAATGATTTTTTTTTTTAGTCTAATGATGCTTGTTGACTTATGTCAGGAACAAAATACCAGGAACTGTATTATACAAAGAAGAAGTTATACTTGAACTACTGTTCGTAATGTGGACTTATGATGTCAGCAGGAGTTCCTTGTGAGTGTACACCGCTCAGGAAGATGATTGGGGAGATGGATATCCTTGTGGCACAACTATCACATGAGCTGAAGTTCATAAAAAGTGGTAAGTTCATAAAAGCTCTGCTAAACTGTCGGCCCGTAGCAATGCTAAATCTTCACGGCAGATTAACGCGGCCCAATTCCAGGCGCCGTATTCTTGACTTACTCTATTTTATCATTTCAGTATTGCTTATAATGTAGATGATATGTTACTTAGACCTTTAAATGCCACAGCTGATGAATTTCCACGTTGTTCGTAGAATAAGCGTTGTAAGCATGGCAAGACTTTACAAACTTTGGACATTGAAAATGAAGCGCAGAAAGTTCTATGAATCACCGGACACAGCGGAGAGCACAGATACCGAACATTAGATCACCGCGCTCTGATGTAACAGGTGCATTCTAAATGGGGACATTCGATAATGAGTCGTAAAGCAGGCGAGCTACACTTGCTCATCTTCTGTCCCATTTGTCTTCTCTGAACCCCGCGTGCCATTCGTCAGGGTCTCATGCCTGACACGCCTGACCTTCTTACGCCTCCAGGCGCAAAAGACAAACAAAAGAAATCATATCCAACCATGAAACCCAAGCTAACCCCCGAATCACGTAGTGAGATTACCCGTCGGCTGCCGAACTTTCGTTTGTTTTATATAATTAATGTTTCCAGATTAAAACGGCGTGACCACATCACACGTATACAGCCTCGGCTCTTGTTATCCGTTTTCTTACTTTTCTTTTTTCAGCCCATTAACCATGCATGAGTGATTATAGAATCATAGGTGCTCGTTTTTCAGCAATACGCTCCCCCGCAGCTGTCGCCGGCGTGAAAGAGACGGAAAGCAAGGTGTACTTGCTGGTGAAGGAGGAGAAGCGGTACAGGGAAGCCGAGGATTACTGCCAGGGCCGAGGCGGGCACCTCGCCATGCCCAAGGACGACGCCTCCAACGCCGTGCTAGCTGCCTACATCAGCCAGGCCAGCCTCAGCCGGGTTTTCATCGGCATCAACGACCTGCAGCGCGAGGGCCAGTTCGCGTACGTCGACCGCTCTCCCATGACCACCTTCAGCAAGTGGCGGGATGGGGAGCCCAACAACGCCTACGAGGACGAGGACTGCGGCGAGATGGTGGCCTCGGGGGGCTGGAACGATGTCGCCTGCCACCTCACCATGTATTTTATCTGCGAGTTTGAGAGGGACAGCATATGAGGTCCGTCACATTCTCCGACAACGGCGACATACTCGGGAGGGCGGGGCGGGTCATCGCGGTTAGCATTGCAGGAATATTTCAACCGATCAGCGGGAATCTCTGACGCCAAATACAGAATTATCATTGTTAAAAATTGTACTTGCATTAATATGTTAAACGTGAGTTTATTCATGCTAAAGCCATTTATCTGTGGAATTTAATCTATTTATTACCGCACTAATATATGTTATAAGGTTGCTCTGTGAAAAGCACAAATAAATCTTTTACAGCCAAAAGTTACACCTACTGCAGTTATTTGATTTTTGGAGAACTGTGCTTAGTTATTTTCAACTTCTTTGTTTCCCTGAAAAGCCCGATGTATTGTCAACATTCATGACAGCACAATGAAACCTTTCAGCCTTTCATGTTCTGGAATGAGTTAATTCAGTTGAACTGTCTATCTGGAGTAAATACACACAATAAAATATATTTTGTCATAAATAATGAAAATATTTCTCTTGTCTGAATTTTTATTTGTTACTTGGAAAAAAGCCGTAATTATATTGAAATTCCCCCTGCACTGAATTTGACATGAACGATCTTCCATGTCCACGGGGTAATTCTGCATCATTCGGTCCAGCACACATCCTGATTTTGGTCATCGGGAACATTTGGTCTGTAGTATAATAATTTACAGGCATTAAATTCGTAGGTCAACTTTTGGATTTATCCAAAGCAATAAAAACAGTTAAAAATATCTTTGTTGCACAAACAGTACAACATCTCAGACTTCATATAATTTATTTAAATAATTTGTAAAGAATGGGGCACTGCACATGTACAATCCTCAGCCACAGGTCTACACAAACTGAACCCTATAGTTCTTGATTGACTTTACATCAATTTATTTGATGTTTTCTTGAATGCAAGAAAACATCTGCAGGTGTTTCCTCAGAGACAGCGAAACCTCCAGAGGTCACCTGGTGGGAGGTGCCGTGGTCGGATCGGGGGTGAGTTTCCTGAAACCTTAATGCTACGTCGTTAGCAAGTTCTATGTTAAAAGATGGAACTTACGAACAATGTAGCATTGAAGAGGCTTTGGGAAAGTCACCTCAGCTCAGCAGATGGAAAAGGGTGACTCTTCATACTGCACATGCTGCATGAAGCCAATATAAACCAATATTATTGGCAGGCAGCTACACTATTGAGATTGCTTGGAGTTAGTTGAATAATATAAACATTTATATTTTGCTTTTCCATTCCCTAAGTTTCAGGGTCTGATGCTGATTCCTGATGAGACTGAAATACTGGCATTTTAACATCTGTTTATATTCATTATAGGAACAGTATCTTGTTTACATGGCCTATTTCCTACGCAAGCTACATTCCGAGCGCTCCCTTCATTTGGCTAAATTCTTACTATTTAATACCTCAGCTAGGCCAACATTTTAATTTTGAAATCAATACTTTAATATCGCAACAATGTAGTAGATGAAATGATACAGATAAGTATTATCTATTTGTAGGTAAGAAAAATGAGTTAGGTGTATAACACAATTGAATATGTAATAACGGGATGAATTATAGGCTACTGACAGGGAATTGATTGTTAGGAAACACAATGAGCTCCATTGTAATGAAGGGGTTTCCGGTTACTGCTCTCGTAAACAAATAATACTAATGGTTTCAAGGCTACAAGTAAGGGGCGTGAATTGGACGGAGTTATCACTTATTTACATAATAGCCGAGTTCAAAGGAACTTACTTGTTTCTTTTTATGCAGTGTTTTATTTTTCTAGAAGACTAGAGAAGTGTGCTTTAAGTATATTTTAAGTAGGCACATTTCATGTTAAGCAAAAATAGTCTGTAGCTACTCAACGTTGTGACACTAGTGTATAAATGAATACATAAATGTAATATTAACGTATTATGCAATGTATGCACGATTCAGAGGAATTTGGGATTAATGTACAGAACCCTGGACTGACTTAATGCATGCATTTTCTAAATCCTTCTGTCAAGGTTATCAATTTAATTAAGTTATTATTAATAATAATAATAATAATAATAATAATGATAATAAAAGTCACTGTCTTCGGTAGCCAGGGAAACAGACCAAACATCGCGAGTGAAAACCTCGATCGGATAAGAAATATTGGTCTCCCCAAGGTAAAAGAAAAAACAAGGACACTTGATAAGGCGCTGCATGCATGAGGGAGTGCCGCCGCCTTGATCGGATACCTCCGTGTCTCACTTTACCTGTAGCTATTTAAATAACTTTTGCCACCTGACCTGGGCGCTTGCACGAAGTGGCTGCTGCCTAAGACTTAAATTAGCGAGGTTATGTCTGGGACATCAGGTAGGGCATCCCTTGCGCAGCCTCCGCCCGCAAAAACCGTCCTTGTATACCGCAATGGGGACCAATACTTTCCTGGGAGGAAGATCGTGGTAAGCCAGCGTCGCACCTCGACATTTGACGGCTTTTTGAGCTCGGTGACTCGCGGGATGGAGGCTCCTTTCGGGGCGGTGAGAAACGTTTACACTCCGCGGGAAGGACACAAAATCGTTGCTTTGGAGCAACTGCAACACGGGGAAGGATATGTTGCAGCCGGGGCAGAGCGCTTCAAAAGGCTGGAGTATGTGTCTATGTGACTACAGATGCGATTGTCATTTATCCCTGTGATGCTATAATGCTAGAAGATCTCTGACCTCAGATCTAACTCATCAGTCTGACACAATGTTCTCCTTCTTTTAGTTACTGTCAAATAACGCCCAAAAAACCACAGAGAAAGAAGAACGAAATGGTAAGATAGTGTCTTAAATAACCGAGAAAGTAAGGATTTCCATTCTGGCATGAGATTGTGCGGCAAATAGACTTGCTGGAAGTTAAGGACCTGTCTCACATTACAAATTATTGACGTTAACGCGGAGTGGACCGGCCGCTTGCTGTGGTCACGCCGGATCCAGTGAACGAGCAAGAGCGTGATCCATATGATCTAAACCGTCTTTAACTCTATAATTTTAATTTGCGAAAGGTTTTCTCGGGGAAACACCAGGAATGGTTTGTTTTATAATGGAAACCAAGCCAATGTCATTCTCTATTACCGGCAATGTACATAAAATCAGAGTTCCAGGCTATTCTGATTGCTTCTCTTCCTTCTGATTTTGTGCTTAATTTGTGGTGAAGGGCCAGGCTTTTGAACTGGACGTGTGTTAATAAATGACTGAATCAAACAAGGGCAAAGAGCTGGCCTTAAGTTAACCCCATGCGCGGCCCCCTTAGAATGCAGTCACGACTACCGCTATGGATGATGGGTAACCAGCCTACTGAAAGACATTTAGGGAATCCATTTTCAGATTTTACTTTCTAAACAAATTGGATTCCCATGAAATAACTGGCAAATTGTAAAATGAAAAGACCCTACTTTTTAAAATAAATAAATAAAAAACAGAGTTTACCAGTTTGGCTTCTTTGCAAAGCTTTTGTCCCGTTTCCTTACAGATACGACCCGTTGTTCACAGCAAAATAGCGGTTTCTGCGCGTTGGAAAAAAAGCGTCAATGAGCCATGCACTATAAAGTGAGTGTCTGCCCTCCATTAGCACCGGTGATTAAACTATATTGTTTCCCCTTTACATACCGCAGTGTGTTTAAGGAGAAAGTTTGAAAGTCTCATGTTTATTGACAAATGGGCCACATTCCTAAGTACCACCCATTGTGTTTTGTAGTGTTTTTACCAACGGAAATATCTTGGTTCCTCCAGTTAGGATACTAATACCAAAGTACACTCTTAGAAGCTGGGAGAATGTACTCGCTATGGTAACGGAGAAAGTGCATCTTCGTACAGGAGCCGTGCATAGGTGGGTGTTGGTGCAAAAAGATTTAATGGAAGAAACTGTTACAGTCCTGATTTGTAGGCTGCATTGCCCTTAACTTCTGAGACTGCAGGTGGAGCTGGAACGTTTATTTTATTCTATAGACAGGCACTGTCGTCTACACAAGGGACAATATATTTATTTAAAACCGATGATTTTTGAGTCGTTATAATGTTCAGTGCATGACAACAGAAACAAGCTTTTTGAATGCCTGATGAATTCCGTTAATGTTTAATTACAAGGATGCATTTATACACTTTCAGAAAAAGGGTAAAAATGTGTAATTTTGCTTGTGACTGGGGCGGTACACTTGTAATTGTACCTTTTAAGGTACAGAAATTGACTCTGAGGAACATCCCCAAGGTACAAACAGCATTAATGTACCATCAATGGTATAGTAATTTTGAGTCCGTTTCTGTACCTTAAAAGAAGGTAAAGCTAAACCCTTGTTTCTGAGAGTGAATTTTAACTGTCTGTTTATAGGGAATGAGCCTCTCTGTGTTCTTTTGCCCTGCAGAATTTGCACGTTGAATGGGACTCCGTTACTGGGTTCAGTCGAATTAGAGAATGACCAATATTACGTGGCCGTGGGTGCAGAGAAATTCCGATTCTTGCCATACTTTCACTGGATTACTAAGAAAGGGAGGAGCCTGGACAAGAGTCAAAGGTCAGCAATGCTGGGATCAGTTTAGTAAGAATACATTTAAGTGGCAGAAATGCCCCTGCTCTCAATAGACTATTTAAAGGTTTAATAATCAGATTAGATCATGTATTACATGTACTTTGGCAGTGTGTATTATTTTCCTTGTACATTTATTTTGTTGCATGTCAGTGTTTTCATCATGTGATACATAATGAAAAAATATATATATATATTTTTCAATTTAGGGCCTTCGATGACTTTAATCCATCAACAAGAAAGTATAAAAATGCAGAAGCTATGGTAGGTATTCATGCCTGTGAATGACTGAGGTTAAATGTCACACTGGCACTGTTAACCACAAGGCTGTACTTATGCTCCAAGATCATTTCTTAAATCATATCAGGTTTTCTAATTAGTTATTTAATATTGCAAAACAGAGTTCCCTTTCAAAGTGCACAGCAGAGACTGAGAGTACTACACTGACTCTTTTCATTCAGCCAGCTCCTCTGCCCCTGGATGCTGAGCCAAGGGTCAATTACCAATACAAACATTAAAAAAATGTGATTCTAAAGTAAAAACTGTGTGTTTGACAGACTGGCCTGTGACTCCTTTTGGAATAAGTTACATTCTTCGGTCAGTCCGCGTTGCCTGTTATCTGTGAGGAGAACGATTAGGTGATGTTTATATAAAAACGATTTAAGCACGACCCCCCCCCCCTTCCCGTCTGTTTTTCGTCTCCTTTAGACAGTTCGCTGAAACATTCCTTCCCAAAAGGATAATGCCTTTAAATATGTTCCTTGCTGATTCAGACATTCAAAATATACTGTATACACAGATAACGTATTCTATGTTTTTCACACCATTTTTAATAGCAGTGATCAGTCACAAAGAATGATCATCCGTGCTTCTATATTGCAATTAAAAGTGCAATTGGCATGATCCAGGCAATGCATGAGACGTAAGCGCCATCAATCACTGTCCGTGGGAGGTGCAGCGTTACCCTGTCTAACACTATGATAAGCACACCCCCCACCCCCCCCCCCGAACGACGTGGCCGTGCCGCATGATCAAGTGCGTCTGCTCCTTGGGAGCGAGCGGACTCACCGGGGGAGGGGATGGGGAGAGGGGGGAAGGGCGAAGGGGATGAGCGTAAACAAAAATCGGTCTTTCTGCCAGCACGGAGCATTTCGGATTGTGATTAAATATGTGGCGCTCAAGTGTGTTCGCTAGGCATTCAGAAATGGCAGGTATACGGAGAAAGGCGCAGCTCGAGCGCCGACAGGGGAGAAACACGCACACTCAGCACTTCTGACTGAGACAGCGTCACAAAGATATATCTGATGTCTGTTTATTATAACCATGAAAAATCATTGTTCACCCTCAACCGGTGAAGGTTGTTTTCTTTGTTTTGCCTTCTTGTCACAAACGTATAAGGATTTATATGAAGGGGTGCGATTTTCTATTCAGAAACAACAAGAGGTAGTTCAGTAAGAAAGCTGATTTATTTGTGCGTTGTTTTTGTACTTCATGTATGTTACATCAAAATAAAACCGTGGCGGTTTAGTACACTGAATGGCGAATACGGGATTCAGGTATTATTTCGAATCTTATGACTAGGTTTTAATGCAGTCATTCATTTAGGTGAATCAGCATATTACATATGTGCCTTGGTATATTTGCGGTATGCTTTGTTTAATTTGACTTTTTAATTTTAACATAGCTTTTTCAAGCATATAGTTATAACTTATGTTATTGACTGTATAGCGTCCATCTGCAGAAAGGCAGTCCTGCATAAAGAGTCGTTTCTCCAATATTCACCTCTAGGGGGAGACAGTGACTAAGTAATTCATATGAGCTTTCTTCTCGGAGCGCTGTTCAACGCAATGTGGAAAAACATGACCTCATACATGCTATATAGCTGTTCGCTCCATCATACGATTCATTTTGATTTTTCTTCTAGTTTTCGCTGTTTTCTCCCCTCCAAACACAATCTGATCCTTGCTTCTCACATGGGCACTTTCCCTCCGATAACGGAAGCCTCAGAATTTTTACACCTTTTCCACTCATTTCATTTATTTATCGTCTGTTTATTGATGGATGCCCGGTGAATTTCACAGAACCCCACTCTTCCTGCTACAGTTTGACACACTGTGGAAACTGTAACTCACACCGCAGCGTGAAGGCATTTATTCACGGCCGCTCTCTGCGTTTTATCCCTTAGCTGTTTTCTTAGTTTTTATTGTGCATGAGTCAGATATTACGGGGTGGGGTGTGCACGCTGTGACCTGATCAGCGACACACACACAACCGCAGTATAAACACCGAATCGGGTGAGCTGCCCCCCCGCACTCGGCGCCCAGCATCTGACGCAGTTTCAGTCGCAACGACCCTAGACGAATTGCCAGACCGGACAACGTGCCCCCCCGACGCCCCCCCCAGTTGCCCGCCCCGGACCCCCGCGAGACCTGACCCCCCCCCCCCCCCCCCCCCCCCC
>JAABNY020000025.1:16988489-17000332 GCA_015164015.2 Brevimyrus niger | reverse complement strand
CCGGGGGGAGGTGGCCCCCCCCCCCCCCTCGCTGCGCTCCCAGCACAGTGGGCTGTTTGAAATAGATACCTCCTCAGCTCACTATCATATCAGAGTTGTGGGGAAACGGATTTTTATTGCATTTCACACACTGATTACTCCTCAGTCTCAGCTTAGATTGATTCAATTAAAATGCAAGGAACAATTCACATTTTTTTAACAACTGTTGTACTTAATTCTTTGTTGTTGCCTCTTTACAGCTTTCACTTTACATAAAAAGTGCCCCAAAGACCCAGCACACACACACACACACACACACAACTTTTTTGATTGGATTCACAGATCTTTGTGGGGTCCTGCAAAATGGCCTCCACAACGTCAACTAACAATTTTTCATCATATTGTGCGAGACATTTGGTCCCCACAATGTAATATAACCCTAATCCACTCACACCCACAAACACAGATCAGTCAGATGTGTTATATAACAAAGCACCATCATAAATACATTTTTGTCATAATTGTTGCTGGGCGCTTTTTTATCAGCCCTGCAAATCTTGGAACTTTTGTTCCCCGTTTCTCCAGTCCACTTGGTTTGTTAGTCATCAGTTTGCCAAACAGGGCTTGCGTTCAAGTTGAGGTTAAACGTTTTGCTCTTCCGCAAACCCAGTGCTGTTGAACCCAGTGCTGTCCCTAGTGTGTGCTTGTGGAATGGCAGATATTTGTTAACTGCTGCTAAGTGGGCTTCCCCTTCAAGTTAACCAAATACAGAAGATAAAAATGAAATAATAAAATGATTAAATTTAAAGTATAAACTGTGTGCCCTCCTCAGGCTATGACATGCTGAACCAGTAACAGTGATTAGAACTGCTGACAGTAGGATTTGAGTTTAAATCCCACCCTCAGCTCTGTGCATGTATGGAGTCTGCATGTTCTCCTGAGATGCTCTGCTTACAAACACAGATGGATTTTCCTTCATCCTCAGAGGAGACACATATCACCTAGATACCTACCACAAACATGTGGGTGCTGTGAAGAGAGAATCGGCTCATTCAGGGGCATTAATTCAGATGTGTAAGCCACCGTGAGGTCATTTCCTACCTGCTGCTTTCTTTGACTTCCTCTATCTAGTCGCCAAGACCTTTCCATCAATACCAGTCGCCGTCTGCCTCAGAATAAGTTATTCCCACGGAACAGTTTTCTCTTCCGCTCCTTTTAGCTTGTTTGGATTTTCATTGTTTGAACTTGATAAATAAGACAAATGCAATTGGAAATTCATGGCTGGCCTGTTTCATCAATAAATGATTAGTTTGCAGTGCTCTCCGGTGATTGATAGGCTGTTCATGGGGTTGTATTGGAACCAGATGAATTCAATATCAGGAGAGTCATCGGGGAACTACAAAGTATATGCTCATGAAAAATTGAGGTCAATGTAGAATGAAAAAAAAAATAGGGAAGGAAAAACAAGTTTGTATCATATGATCCAAGCAAGGAAGAATCCCCAGAAACGTTTCCGTGGTGATGGAACTACAAAAGTATACATCCACTGATTCAAAGCCTAAATGTGTGTTACTGTTATTTGTGTAGCTTAATGGTGGAAGGGGTCCGTCTCCGGAAGGAGGTCAGGAGCGCGGGGTGCCGCTGAAAAACCACCGGGGCTCCTTATTCTACACCAGGTCGGAGCGAACGACACAGCAGATTACTAAGGGCCCACATCTCCTCTCGACGGGAGGTGGGTACAGCACCTCCTCAGCCTGACCTCCCGCCGCTTAATGTATGGGTGTAACCCTCCACCGCATGCTGGCTCTCCTGATATAAATTGGATGTGCTGTGGTTGTCGGAGGCCGGTTGTGTGTGTGTGTGTGTGTGTGTGTGCACGAGTGTTTCTTTGTACGTGCAGGTTTCCCGGACTGGCGGGGAAGGTCAGTTGTGGTTCTTGGAAGTATTCTCCCGGGGACAGCAAGAATTCGGAAAATCCTCGAGTCGCAATCTGCACACTTACGAATGGGACGCTCTATTTCCCATTTGCATAAGTGCAGGTACATCCTAATGCGTGTTTCCAAACATCCCATCAGGTCAGGCCATTTAATCCGACACCCCTGGTTTGTTTCGGGGGTTTAGGGCTTCGCTCGGGGGCCCAGCAGCGATGGGGCTATGCTGCCAAGGACAAGATTCAAGCTGGTGTCCTTCTGCTCGCAGGCACAGAGACGTAACCCGCTGAGCCTCAGACCCAAAAACGCTGGATGCAGCTCCCTGACTCGATTAAATCCTCCAATCAGCAATCGCTGCAAGTGAAGAAAATGCAACCTGTGAACACAGAAATACGGGTTTGCCTGTTTACACATTGACAGTGTTTTCTTGGTTTTATGGTTTTATTAACTGCCCAGCAGACAATCACACGTCGCAGTGTTACTCAGTCCGATCCTCTGGGGCCCCCAGCCGGTCCACATCTTCGCTGGACAACCCCACGCGTGTTCTGGGCCGTTTGGGTCGTTCTTCATTGTTTGGTTCGGGCGTGTTGGGAGTCGGGGGGAGAGTTAAAATGTGGACTTTCCGGGGGTCCCTGGACACTGGGTTGAGACATACCGGTGTGTCAGACCTCTGAGGAATCAGACAATCAGGGGCCCCTAACGGGGGCGGCGTGAGGCCGCATCCCTGGCCGCTCTTGGACACGCCGTTGCCAGTGATGGTAGGACAGTGAGATCCAGCAGGCGGCTCTTTTAAGAAGCCCAGCCAGCCACAGCAGGACAGTCTGGAGAGGCGCGATGCCAGGCCCCCGCTGCGTTGCGGCCCCGACGACAGATGTTTCCGGAACCTCGCCTTAGCCGATAAAGTTTATAAGCCGAGCAGAGCACAGCTTGCTCATTAAGTCTGATTTAGTAGCGCTTGAATGCTAAAGTATCAAATATTCTCCCGTTCCTGGTTGTTGCGCGGTTAGACAGAGCATACGTAGTGATTATAAGTGTAGGGGCACCTTGTGATATTTTATACCGACCTGGTAGGTTGATGGCTTAGGTGGTGGAAAGCAGAAGAGTAAGAAAATAAAGGATATGGAATAAACTAAACATATCATTTCATATATTATTTACCCCTATTAATTGCAACAGTGGTTAATGGATATAACTGAACTCACCATATTTTTCCACGACAGTTTGAGGTCAATCCATTTAGTATTAATAATAAGCTACATTTGATTGTTTCATTTATTTGCTGGTGCAGATTTTTTTTTTTATTGTGAGCTAGCTGGGGGTATTAACGTCGTTTCAGGCTTTTCTGTTCAACTGTTTGGTTAATCAAGCAGTGAAAGTGGACCTTGTGCTTTAGGGTTTATCAAAAGGCTATTATGCATTAATGCGTTAATTTGAGTTCAATAACCAAACTTTTGTTTCGTCTGCAGTGAGGACTTACGTTTGTTTTTCAGCTGCCTTGAAATGTTTGGTCTGGATGCGCATGTTGTATAAATAAATTGACTGAAGAGGCTATTGATTGCCCTGAGCGCAATTTGGCTTGTTCAGTGACTGGCAGCAGTCAGAGTAAATAGTGATTTATTTCTTTCCTCAGACTGGGGTGTCTTCAAGGCGAAAGGCGTACGGAATGAAGCGGCAGGAGCGACGGTGATGCGTGAGGATGGCGGGACGATGGCGGAGCTGCATCTGGATCAGGTAGAGGTCAGGTAGAGGTCACCCGTCCGTGCGGCTCAGGTGACACTGCAGATATTTCACGCAGTTGCTATTAACATGGCAAGAATTTTGATCTTCCTTGGCAATTCCATGAAAATAAATTTAATACGGGATATCGTCACAAACTGGTTTATAGTATTATAGTTTAAAAAAAAAAAAGAAGAAGAAGAATTTGGGATATTGAAAATCTGATCCCAGATTTCAGTTTGGTTGTCTAATTTCTTGCTCATAAGAAATTCACTTACTGGGAAATTTTATGACTGCAACTCCTTATCTGAAACGGTGCCTTATTTGCCATTTACACAAGCATGAGCACATTGGAATGCTTCTAACTCCGTATCCCATCATGCTCTCCTTTGAGATGCACACACACAAACACCCCTGGAGAATTTTACAGGTGGTTGAGATCCCAAGTCAAAGGCCCGATGTCGATTTTGCCAAGGGTGGATCTCAAACCGACGACCTTCCGCTCTCCAGCAGAGGTCTTCCTGGCTGAGCCCCACATCGCCCCCGCCGTACCCTACCTGAGGGCCAAACAGCATCGCTTCTCCCTCTCTGCTTGCATTTATTGAGCAATTGCTGCTAATCTCCGCAGACCCCAGCGGAGGTGGTTGATGAAGAGCAGGATGGGCATGGGTCCTCCAAGCCAGGAAGCGATGCCCTGATACAGCCAGAAGCCCCCAGTGCTCAGAGAGCCGTGTCACGCGGCTCCAGGACGGTCAGTCTGAGTACCGTGGCGGTGACCCTTCTGAGAAGCTTATTAACCAGTGCGGTCCTTGGTGGAAGGTCTCAGCCAACACCGCGACAGGGCCTGGGGAATCGCAGAGACCCTCAGCCGGTTTCAGAACCAAACCTATACCCGCTTCAGAACCGGAGACGTATGTAGACAGCTTACCGATCACACTAATCATTCTTTTCTTCTAATTAACTGATTAACTCATTAAGTTTAGTGTTTCAAACTTGGAGTCCTTGGAGACCCCAAGACCGCCCACATTTTTTTTCCCTCCCAGCTCCTAAAACAGCTGCGGCAGGCATTCGGTGTTCTCGATTGGTTGGTTTGTTAATCATTGTTTGGTTCAGGCACAGTGGGAGCTGGGAGGGAGCAAAAATGTGTATGGCCTGGGGGTCCCCGAGGACCAGGTCGAGAAACAGAGCTTTAACTACTACTGCTTTAAAAACATAAATTGTAAATGTGGAGAAGGGGTG
Organism: Brevimyrus niger; assembly: GCA_015164015.2. Classification (NCBI taxonomy): domain Eukaryota; kingdom Metazoa; phylum Chordata; class Actinopteri; order Osteoglossiformes; family Mormyridae; genus Brevimyrus; species Brevimyrus niger. The sequence continues at coordinate 16,995,467 of JAABNY020000025.1, read as the reverse complement.
CAAACAGACTGCATTTTAGTTCTCAACCCCTGGTAACCAGTCCACAAGAACATCCATTGTTGAAATCACCCGGACCTTACGATGAAACATAAACGGTTTACGATATGCAGAGTTAATTGTGCACTGTTTACGTTTGCTGCACCAATAGCAATGACATAATGAGGTCCTGACCATGAAACGGGGGGGGGGGGGGGGGGTTCTCCATGGCACTTTTGACCACAGGTCAGACACATACTTTCATAGCGTTTAGTAATTAGTTTCCATTTTCATATTCATGAAAGGGCCAATTTCCCATAATGCTAATTCTTTTTAATGGATCATATGAGCATAATAGAAGGTGTGATCGCAAATAATAACCATGTATATTACAATATCATGCAGTTTCATTCCCTTTTAAAACACCAAGACTTATTTTAGTAATCACCAACTGACCATTCTGCTTAATGAAATCTATAATTTCAGGCCAAAGCAATTACAATGAAGGAACTTAACCATGAGGATTATGAGAATGCCATGCGGTGCACTTTTGCAATTAAGATACTGTTGTCAAAAAATATTGATTTCTGAAGGCAGTTATGAACGTCTTATAGGCCATATAAATAATACTATTAATTATAGCATTTTGTCAAATTGAGACATTGCTGAGTTAGAAACATAATAGTCACTGGGAATGGCAGGGATATAATAGAAAGTATTGAATCATATTTCCTATCCCAAACTGGACTAATTAATGGAATAATCTTCATTGAGAAGATTGAATGACTCCTGCAGACCTTTGTTTGGTTCATACTTATAAAGGAAAGATTTTTGAATACATATTCAATATCCAGCAAAGCATTTTTGTAGTTGGTAGAGAATCATATTATAATTCTCAATTAATAGAAATATGACATCATTGTAATATTAAGTCATTATGAGAGAGAGTAATCGGTGAAGGAAAAATACTGTGGGTGGGTGGTTTTTTTTTTCATACAGTAATTGACAAAGTAAGTTGTTATGTTCTCTTTGAAAAGGAAATTGTAGCTGTATTTTATTATGTGAGCCTAACTTCCCTATAATACATTGTTAAATTGCACCAGTCACTCACAGTGCGGCATGCTAATGTGAAAAAACCATGGATATTCATGCGGCGTATTTTTTGTGGTACGGATTTACGTTTATTTCTTTGCGTTCCTTTGCCCAAACATAGATGCATTGCACATAATCTAATGTAAGTACAGCGTCACAATTAAATTATGACTCAGGTCAATTTAATGATTACATCATTTTGTTTTTGTATGATCTATTGTGGCACATTATTTACTCTATCAATTAAATGAGAATAAATCTTTGTTGAGGGCGTTATGTTGATGCTAGTGTCGGGTTATACCGTGTTATCGTAATGATCTGTTTGTTATCCTGACTGCGCCACTGTGTTAAAGCTACATAGTAAGACGTATGCCTGCTCTCAAACCAGACCAGCCGTCTGTATCAGCGCCAATCATCTTTGCTTAGCCTAACTGTTTATTATAATGTAATCATATTGACAACACAGCCAGTAATTTGGCTAAGCAGTTTTTCCTCATTTAATAGCTACATTAGTCAATATTAAACAAGACTTTGCCTTTTCTATCCTTTTTTTGTGGAATTTCATCATAAATATGAAATGTGAATTGATTTTCCCCATTGATTTCTGTATTACTTGAAGTTCATCCAACCCCCCCCCCCCCCATACTTTTCAGATGTCTTATGAGAATTTCCTACCTACCTTCCTTTTGATGATTTTTTAAAATATACTTCAAGGTGGGTAATCATTAACTCCTTGATTCTACTGCATCCCTTCTGCTGTAAAGGTTTGTGCACGGACTAAGGGTGTTACTGAACGAGTAGGATTCGCTTAACGACTGTGTTACTGAACGAGTAGGATTTGCTTAATGACTATACACTATGTCTAACGAGCAGTGATAAAAGCAAGCTCTTGGTTATGCACTGCAGAGCAATTAAATAACTTTTAAAGACAACTTTTAACTGAGAATAAGCTTCTAGTTTGTCAGCTTAATATTTGACTTTGAAGCAATTTGCTTAATGTGTCAATAAAATATGGTCACCATCATACAGAAATATCGCATAAAGTAAGATAACATTAGAAAGAAAACATTAATGCTGAAGGAAAACAGAGTAGCTTTGATTTTGCGAGTGTGCATGTTACACCACTGCAGAGGGCCTGTTAACTTTTACTATAACTCCTTGCTGGGGGGCCGCTAGAGATTTTGGGCCCCATGAAAACATGTGATATTGGGCCCAAAACCCAGATCGATCCAGTTATGCTCCACATTTTTTAGGGCCCCTGACTGACATGGGCCCTTGGAATCATCTTAACTCACCCCCCCCTTATGGTGCCCCTGACTCCTTGACTAGTTTAACTAGTCGCCCTCCAACCTCAGGTATGGAGTTTATGATCTGGTATGGTTTTGATCACTATATCTTAAGTTCTGGGTATATAACATTTAGTCTGTGTTTCTGTCCAGTGCTGGATCTATTCAGATTTAGTGCCTGTTTCCGTGGTGCAGTACAGAGTACAGAGTCTCTCATGGGGAATGAATGCATGAGCTTAATTCCCTTAACAACTACGCCACCTGCTGTTAGGGGCGTTATACTGTTTTTTTGTTTTGTTGCGTTACTTTCTGAATATCAAATTTGGTTTGTGAGGTTGTTATTTCTCAGTGTGGATGGAAGTTGGGTGGTGTTGCCAGTGGAGAAAAATGGACCACATTTTGTGGAAGTCTATAGATGCACATTGTTTTTATTGAATTTGAGGAGTATTGCACTTTTTCTCGCATATACCTTTGATAACCTAATGTATGGTGCGCAAAGCTCCTAGATGACATGTAAAATATGGTCAGTCTTTAGGACCATGACAGAATCAGCATCATTTCTGAATGAATCCAGATGGTATAATATCACCTACTGTGAAACATCGCGGGCTGCAGACCATGGTAGACGAGGACATTTTTCACACTCAAACAAAGTCAGAGAAACTACACATCTCCTGTAACAATATTAAAGTGTACGGCATAAACATATAAAGGGAGCCCTGTTTGCTAACCTTCTATCCAGCCTGTCAGAATAGCATGCAGTGTGGACTTGGCCGTCTGTTGCCAGTGTTGTTCAGCTCCGTCGCTTGCAGTGGGACCTCAGTTTGGCCCAGAACCACATGTCTGGCTCCATTTAAATAAAGCCAACATAAGAATGTCAAGCTTACCGGGCAGCCTCAATGGTTCACGGAATGTTCTGGCCCTTCCGTAAGGCCGACCAGCGAGAATACCAAGAACCAGCTCAGGTACAATCACAGCTTCGGTCTCCCATCATCCGTCACCAACAAGCACGTGGTTTGTTCTACAACAGCTTAATGGCTCTACATTATCATTTACTTGATCCGGTTTTATTTCATGACAATATAATGAAGCCATTATGTATTCCAACACGTTTCGGGACGTTCATCTCATCCATTCTATTTGTACATTGAATGGCACTCTTGCTACAAACAGCACAAATTAATCTTAGCCTTCATTTCTGGAGCTCCAGAAGCTTCTCTGTCACCCTTTTAAAATAATGCGTCAGTGTGGCTCTTTATATCAGTGTAATTATGAGTGCAGTAGAAGAGTTTTGGATATCATGTAGGTATGCATTTTATGTGTGGTGGGAAAAGCTGTATTAACTGTGACGCTCGCGTGAGGAAGATCCAAACACCGGTTATTTATAACAAACCTGTTCTGGGTGGCGATTCCACCCCCCCCCCCATCTGTCGGGAAAACACAAAACATTCATCAAGGAAAACTCGTCAGCGCGGCGCACACATAAAGTGGTGGCAGGTTTTGATTATGCCTCCGCCTGTCCCTGTCATGCACCTTGGCGGGATGGCGGACGACGTGCACTTCTTGGCCGAGCTTCTCCTTCAGAAGTTATTGGTGGCGTGAACAATGGCCGCCTAATTTATGAGCGCCGTTAGGGTCTGCTGATATTGGCAGTAAAATACCGCAATTGACTGCAGGTAAAAGATGTCTCCAGTCGCCATATATTTCCCCCTGCATGCATATCTTCTGCCCTTGTGCGGCTTCATGTATTACAGTTAAATTATTCCAAGAGCCTAAATGAATGTGCCGTACATCAAATTCACTACCAGGAATGATTATTCCTGAATGATGACCTTTACGTCGATTTTTGTTTTACTTGTATACATCAAGGATGCGACATTGATGAATACGGCGCATCAGATAGATACAAAAGAGACTGCATCAAAGGCTACACAATGCTTTCTTGCCATACAGACAAATGGCTACCAGAGCCTGTTCAATGCCTGGATTTTAATATTTGTTGACATGCTTCTCTCTTCATCATAATTTAAGAGCTGCTGTCTTTAAGTCCTGCCGGTTTTGCACGTCAAAGTGACAAAAACATGTTACACATCATTACAAAATGCGGTATTAACTCACCTTGTTTGTGTGATTCTTCATATCTACCCTTCCTCCTAACGGGTTGTTATTATATTATTATGAAACTGTTATATGCCTCCGAGGATCGTGACCTTGGGGTGGTGGAGAGGTGTTTGTGCTTCAGTGATCCACGGAGCTATGTTGTCTGGAGTGTGAGATCCAGGCAGGACCTTGGTGAGAATGGCATGTATCACTAGGTTGGGGTTGCGGGGACAGACCCAAGGCCTGCTGGAGGAGTCATGTATTCCAGCTGGCTTGGGAGCATCGGAGGAAGTTCCAGAATGACCTGGGGCCTCTGGCCTTCGAAAGGGAGGCCTGATCCGTTCCACTTGGCTCCCTGCCGCTGTTATACTCATCAGGAGAAGCATTATCATCATGATTATTATCATCACCATCAAACTATTATAGGCGTCTGTTAGTGGCGGACCAGCTATTCAGCATTTTTAACTGACCATGACATCCGTGCTCAAAATAATCGGCTGATAATGCACAGTGTGCTTGGTAATCATTTCTGATATTCTTTTGTCTTATTTGCTCCAGATAACACACGATGGTCAGCTCACAGACCAGTTTCCATGTAATTAAGAGGTGAGTCAGTATTTCCCAGTATTTCAGAGTGTTAATGTATGCCATTGATTTTCAGTATTGTTGAGAAAACATTTATGAAAACACATATACATTTTATTTTTTTATGTTTTCCTTTTGAATATGCTTATGGTGTTTTTATGTATCCATTGACATTTCTGCTCCTGCGTACATCAAAGAGAAAACAGAGAATGGGCCGGAACACTTTTGCTTTCCCAAGATTGTAAAGCCTGCATGTTCCAGCCCTAAATACTCAGGCTGTCTGAGGGAATTTCTCAGCATTTGCATGGAAATTAAATGACAAGGCCAGACTCCTGCCTAACATGATTGGCCGAGAGAGGCGCTTGTCTTTGTCATCCGCTGGTCCCCCTGAAGCACAACAATACCCAGCCTCATTTCAGCTTTGGTTGTCAGTTTATCCCTCTGGGGAAGTGGTTCCCAATCCGATCCTGGGGGAATCGCAGACAGTCCACATTTTCGCTACCTGGAGCTGGGAGGGAGATAAAATGTGGATTTAGGGTCTGTGGGTCCCTAAAGACTGGGTTAGGAAACATGACTCTAGCAGAATGTTCTAGACTACCTTCGTCCAGTGTGTCAACTGCAGCGTTCTGTATCCATTTTGCTAGCTGTTTAGGACCTTGCTGATCTCAGCACACTAAGCTGAGGAGCACAACGTAGAATTTACCACAGTATTAGTTACCTGTCTACTTCGTTCTGTGTCAGTGTAAAAGTTCAGTTCTCAGATGTACCAACTCAGGAAAATGTTGGAACTGTTTTGCACTGATTGGAATTTGTTACGTCTTGAGCCCTTAAAGGCTAATGGCTAAATGATTCTCAAGACATGGATGGTGTCCTTGCTAGTTTAATATTGTAGAGTATAAAGAATTTTCCAGGAATCCATGTTGCAGAGACTGTTGAAATAGGGGTATTTCTAACTCATAGTCTCCTTATATGTATGGTTTAAAAAAGCGTTAAAAGAGTGTTATAAACCAAATAAAATATCCAAATCTCATATACCCCATTGTGAACCTATATCTTTTTTGTTTCAGAAAATATGTGGGATAATTATGTATCTTATGAATATTACATGGACCCTCGCACTGTGTGTAGGGTAAGTAGGGTAATTGTAGGGATTAATTATTAAAAAGAGAAAGTCCAGAGTGGATATCGAAGTAGCAGCCCTGATGGATTATTTTTCGCAATTTTCCGATGAATTATTATTGGGCTTTTTGTCTAATCAGCAAGTGCGGCATGCAGCCTAACTGCACGTGAGAGAAGCCTGTCGTCTCCCGAGACGAATTACTGTGATGATTAAAACCGGTGGAATCAACTAATAGCATAATGATATATACACTTAGTGTCAGGCCAGTGGGGCGCGTTGGAGCTGCGGGGGCCTGTCATTATGTGGCGTCACGACCGCGAAGGCTGTGGTCAACCCTGGCCGCAAGCGCAGGCCTCAGGAACGCTGAATGTTTCAGCCAGTAAATACCGCGCAGCAATGTAAGACGCGCTTGTCGTTTGGCAAGGAGATGAGGTCATACAGCCGTTTCCATTATTTACACGACACAAGCCTGCAATTAAATCCGATCCGTTAATATAGATGGAAACTTGCCCGCTCACGATTTAGTACCAAGAAAGTGACCCCCTCCCCCCCGGAAAACTTTACTTTCCCTTCAGGCTTAATTTATTACCCATATTTACTCTGAACAATGAAGTTTAGTCTCAGATTTTAAAAAGCAAGCTTAAGTCACAGACTTAAATCACAACTCAGGCTTATATTATTACCACAAGGCAGAAGTGAAGTAGGTGACTGACTGTGCTTGGCACCCGCCCCCCCCCCCCCCCCCCCCCCTCCCCCCCCTCCCTTTTCTCCTCTCCTCCCCCCTAGTCTCCTCTTCCTCTCTCCAAATCCACATTACAT
>JAABNY020000025.1:16962348-16977908 GCA_015164015.2 Brevimyrus niger | reverse complement strand
ACAGCAGTGTGCTACAGGACAGAGAGCAGAGCAATAAGACACAGGACAAAGTGCAATTTGCCTCTACCACATCCGTTGATCACGCAGGATTAAACATGGTGGATGTAAATGTAAGGATTTCTGCGACCGCGTCTCTGATCCGCTTCCACGCCAGGGGTTGGGTGGTCCCGCAGAGCATTGATTTCAGCTCGACGGGAAGGGAGGGAGACCAGCTCCCACTGGCATCGTGGTGTTTACCAGCCCTATTGCGATGCGGCCCGCATCGGCATGGAACCGGCCCACTGCAGTGGGCTGCTGTACATTACGAGTGTTCTGGGAATAACTCGCGCTTGGCTCTTAAGCTACAGCAATCAATATAAATTCAGCACAGTAATAATCATATACTCTTGCTGGAGCTCTCTTGTGCTTTTTTGCCTCATACTGCAAGTAGCAACAGTATATAAACCCAGGCATTTATATAAAGAGAAAGTTGGATCCCTTTGTAGTCTGGGTCCCAGTGAAAATTATGAGGGGAGAAAAAAATAAATAAATAAGCGGAGAGTGGAAGGGCTCTTGTAAATGAAAACCACATGTCACTTCAACGACACAAGACAGCGTGACATTAAAGTCTGTTAGGCCCCTGAATGGGACGGCAGCGCGGTACCAGTATACTGCTTTAACTAACATTGTGTCCTAGAGTCCGGGTTCGAAGTGGGATCTGTAAGCGCAGGAGACCAAAGGTCGTTGCTTATGGGGGTGGGGCAGGCTCGGGGTAGGCTAGGGTGGGGATGATGTTGAAGATGGGGCTGTTTAAGTAATCCGACGACGCTAAAGGGTTTGTTTTGGCGGCTGTTTGAGGATCACCGAACAAGCCCTTTGTGCATCAGAGAGCCAGGGATGCAATGTAATTTCACGTAGCATAAACAGGAGCAAAGTTTGGTAACGAGCAGAACTTCCAGAAGTTGCTTCCATTAAGATAAAAGGATATTTTTTTCTCATATAAACGAACACAAGTGTTTACCAATTCATGTTAAATTCACATTGTTTTAATTAATTAATTATTTTTTTTACTTTTTCAGTTTTTGGGGGGCTGACGTACCGTTTGTTGTGACGCCATTGAGGCATCATTTAGAAGGCACCTGAGCCAAAACTCACTGCCATCTTAAGCACTTACCGGTTTTTTAAAATTTGTCACGTGGGGCACACAGACACCCAAAGGGAAGCCCTAATGCGACGAACGACCCAGTGTCCCTGACGTTAATAAAGATTGAACACGTGCAAAAAATTAAACTTGCGCTATTTCTGCCCATTGTGATGAGACGTTATCCATCACCGGACTGTTTAGTCCGGCGATCAAATTGGAGCTTAGTCAGCCCTCAAGCGACGCTGTTTTTATGCCTGACTGAATGCCTTTTATAAAACTATGGAAAGATTTAAATAATCTCTCTATATGTTAATGGTCTAGCCTGAGCTGCCGGCTCTTCTGCAGCCTCCGGTGTATGGAGGACAGAGACCACAAGCCTTCCACACCAGCGTCACAAGGCACTGCAGACAAGAAAAAATGAACGCAGCTTGGCACCAATTAGCTTATATACTCGTGTAAATGCTGCTCAACGTGCGGCGCTCTGGTTTAATCATGAGCAAAATCCTTTCTCATAGTGGCCACAAGAGGGAGGTAGTTACACAGAAGAGGGCCTCGCTAATGCCCAGAAGCAGGTTAGTTTAGAAACAAACACAATAGAGTCCAAGGTGCATTCATTTCATTCGGTTCTTCAAGATCACCGGGACTTTTTTTTGTGTTTTCTTGAGAGTCGTCTATGTCTAATGTATACAGGGGGAAAAGCACTAGAGGCAGATAGAGGCAATGCAGGCTCTGATGTAACAGGCTTTTATAGGTAATAAGGACCGTGATCAAAGGTTTGCATTACCCAAACGCGGTGAGGTTGCACTGAAGAGGGGAACAAGTGCTCTTTCTCTCATCTTGCTTACTAAATTGCCACATTGGCCAATCAGATCGGGCTCACACTACAGTAGCTGAGGGTAATTGAAAACAACTCTTGAATGTACACATCTGGACACTTACATACTCTCTTCCCAGAAGCAAGGTGACGCGAATGATGTTTTATGGGTAACGGTGGTCCTGTAAAAACAAACGTTCGGAAATACTCGGTACTGCTGTTTACTGGGTGCGACTTTCGCCTACGGTGTGACAAAGGCCCTCACTGGCACTGAAAAATCGAAACCAGCGGCACTGACAGGTAACTGCGTCAGACAAAATAAATGTATCTCAATTAATAAAGCATTAGCTATGGCTCAACAATCAACAGTATGTCCTGAGTTTTGTCAACGGGTGGGTGGTACCCCATAAATTCGATCCAACTTACAAAGGGAGGGAAAACGAGAAATAAAAAAAAAGGGCCGATGGCTGCTATCCTTTAGCATAAAGTGCAGATTAATGAAATAGGATATGAGAAGTACAAGCGTGACCTCTGGGAAGGATTCACAAATTTATGAAATAACCTTCCCTGTGCAAAGAACAATTATTTTAAGACCCGGTCAGTTGGCGTCGAGCGATTTTTCACATGGGCGACGACTAAGATCAGTCCAAGATGCCATGCATCCTGCCGGATGTCCTACGCGGCCTGGGATACATCGTTCGTCATATAAACGATAAACAGAGCCATGCCACTGCATGCAGGAAAATGGCCACAAGTATGTCGTATTTATCTGTAATGGCAGAAGATAGCTAGAGCGTGCAGCATAGACGTCCTTCAGCGTGATTCTGAAACTGTGGTACCCTTGTCTTCTGAGAAAGCCTGTGGGATATGGAGAGGCTATTATCTTACGAAAGTAGTTCTCTGTGCGAAATGTGTACTTCCTGTTACCGACGTCTAATGACGGAGAAGATAGCGGTAGCGATGAAAATTATTAGGCTACCATCTCGGCCCATGTGAAGCCGTTTCTTTATTTATCTTTTTGTTCTATGTGAATTTTCCTCTTTGCCTGTGGGGAGTTGGTGCACCTTGCTTATTCTGCGAACGAGCGCATAGTCAAAACGCCGCTAAGGAGACAGGTGTCTGGTTTCAATTCCCCAAACAAACTAGTGCAGCTAGGTGCAGATTGCATGTGGAGATCGCATTTGGCACTAAAATGATAGGGGGGGGGGTATCCACCGAACACTGGCACAGAGTATTTTGAAACAAATGAATTCCACTCCGAGGAGCGAATGTCATGACAGTTCCCAAGTCAAAACTTACCGTTTCAGATTTATTTATTTTTTTCAAAAAAGAAATAAGCATGAAGTAACAAATGAGGAATAAAAAACATGCTGTAGATTTTAGTATAATTTATATTGCATGTACCGTTACTTTATAGATATTGTCATAGATATTTAAAGATTTCTTTTTCAAAAGAAATATATATATCTGCACACATTTTTTCACAGGACTGCTTTTAATGCCACGCATTCGCCAGAACCCAGCTAGGTAATGCATAATGCATCATTCATATTTAAGATAACTGACAATGCTTTTAAAGTTCATGTTTGAGTTGGGTAGTGTTCAAATTGTTTTATACTAACTATGTGCACAACTACAGATAAAGATTGGCAATAAAGGGGTTTCTAAGCATCCGTATTAATGGTCTGACACCATCTTCATTCCCCAGTTGCCAACATGATTTCTGGATGCTTCTGTGGAAACAGCCAATATAGTCGATGTATAGTAATGAAGGTAGAAAATGTATGCTTGTAAGAATTTCAGATGAGTGGCTGAGTTCTTTCATGGTCTATATTGAAATCAGTTCAATTTATTTTCAATTTATTTTATTTTTGCGTGGCACCTTTCCTGCATGCGACCATGATATCAGCACTACATATACAAAATCGCAACAAAATAAGCGAATGAGCTATATCAGCATAGCACCATACATGGAAAGTCAATCATTCATAGGGTAGAGAGCTATCAGTGTGCAGTGCTATATGTTTTCCTAACACTATGTGCATATTATACTCTATCATATAGAGATACTGTATCTATATAGAACAGGAATCCCTGACTCATGCACAGACTAGTAAAATTCCCTACCATGTAATTGTTTTCAAATTATAATTAAGGTATCACTGATTCTGTACATTTTATCTCTTCTGGAATGCAGGAAAAAAATGGTTCTGCTTGCATAGTGCTGGACGATGGATTATGGAAAGGCAGTGTCACCTTTCGTTATTTGAACAAAATGAGATTTATGCATATGCTGTCTTCTAAAAATCTTGTGTGCGTGTAAATACACTTTATCCCCCTCGTAAGTACAGTGAACGTCTTCTGGAAAGTTCTGCAGCAGCTCAGGAAAATATCTAAGGGAACAGCTATGTGGCACTCCCCAGAAGAGTAGTAAAACGGCCTTAATTACCACTTCATATTTATTTGGGAGGTCTTAAAAACACTGTAGGAAGAGGGAAGGGCTACATCTGTCAGGGGAGGAGTCGTGACCAGGGGGTTCCAGCTGATTAGTTACACCTGTTCCTTTTTCCCAGCAGGATTATTGAGGGGTGTTTTATGTTGTTGTACAGGCTAGTAACCTCAAGTATACCTTAGTACCATCTAGTACAGGGATCAGTAATTCCGGGGATTGTCTGCAATGCAGTTTCCCTGCTCAAACACACCATATTCAGCTCACCAGCTAATTACCAGGATTAGTATTTATGTTTGAGCTGGGAAATCCGCAAACTGTGGGGCAGCCTGACCCTCCAGGACTGGCACCGGGGAACCCTGGCCTAGCACCTCAAATCTCTGTCTCAGTTTGTGCTTTTCAACAAAAATGATTCCTTCTTGTCAAATATTGAGGTCACGTGACTCTGTTTGCTTTTTGGGCCGATGGAATTCTAACAAGCATATTTGGAGACTGAATTCCAGAAGCATTCCTATTCGGAAAGAAGATCTTTCCAGTCAAGCGTCTCTGTGTACCGTAATGGTGCAGGAGAAGGTCCAGTGACTTTGGTGTCAGATGCTCACCTTTGTTTCAGTGATCCTACGCATCGTCTTCTGTAGCCTCATGCGCATCCAATCTCGCAAACAACAGTAACTGCTAATGCATTTTGGCGCCTGACCTGCATGGAAATGGCAGCGTTATGGTGGCTATTTTAGAAGTGCCTCAATAGGCACGAGCAATAAATCAGGCGGCAGGTCTGTGTGGTTTTATCCATTTGCCAGAAGGCACCGACAACACACAACTGGCCCTCCATTAAAGCCCAAACGCACAAACACAGGCCGGGACCAGTGTATCTGTAGCTTCTGAGAGCCAGACCCCAAACACGCTGCCCACGGAAACCCAGAGGGAAGCCTTTATAATTCGCAGAGGCCTTGATGTGAATCTCACTAATACGGATCATTCAGTCTTGCAGGTCAGATGGGGTTTAATTGACTGCCTGAAATATTCATGGCGACATCAGATAGACAAATGAAGTTATAAGCACGCTGTAAAATTTATGACGGGTCAGGTGTCGCCGTCTACTTGGGAACAATTTACTGTTTGATTTTTAAAATGTAATATCAATTAATATGTTAAGCACATTAACAATAACCCAATGGCACCAGTCATTCATCAGTTATGAAATTGATTATTTGAATGAGACCTGCTACGCTAACGCCCAAGCTCCCAGATACGCTGCAATGAATGATTTACGCCGTTTTATTTGAGACACAATTATCTTTATGAATGGTTTCAGGATAGATGAGACCCTGTAAATCTCCACATTACATTCCAGTGGCCAGGATCCCATGTGTAATGTTCTGTTCCAAAAATCTCCACGTTAAAGCTGTCTTGTTGTCTTATGGTGTGTATTGTATTTGTAGATAATTACCCCAGAATCATACCATCTGCAGTGCCGTGGTCATTTTATTCGTACAGTCATGCCTTCCAAACTGTAGAACAATGAGGTGTGTTCATCATGGTTTGTGACCAATGGGCCACCATGCTGTTCTAGTGTTAGTAGTATGCAAGTGAGCTGCGTGATAATGAAGTTAATTTCATGTCTGTAATTCCGTCACCAGCAAGTTCAAAGGAAACAAGTTTTAAAATATCTGTCCCTGCCTCCTGTCTCCACATCCGACGCACACGCTTAATGACTTGACTTCTCAGCAAAGACCACACTCACAATGGTGCCCCAACGTTTACTGGCTCGCCGAGCGGGAGCGGACCTCGGCAGATCGCAGCCCGCGCGCGAGTACCGGCGTCTCGGCACGGTGAATACTGCGTGGCTAATTCTGCGGCGTCTCCAACACCCGCGCAGGTCTCCGCGTCGCGTTGAGGACCCGTCTCTGTTCATGAAACAGACATAAACACCTGACGCCCCTCAGATCTCTAACACACCTGAAGTCGTTTACATTCCAGACTAGAGCCCTGCCGTAAATGAGATTTCAAATTAACAACCGGCAACCCGTCTCAATAGCTTAATGACTTTGAATTGCGAATGTTGTCAGAGATAGAAGCCTTATTCAGTTCTTACGTGTCAAACTGCCACATCCACCCCAGACGGGAAAATAAACCTCCCCCCCCTGCACCCAGGTGTTTGCACTCTAGCTGCTTATTCCTCTGAAAGTGAACCAGCCCCCGTTGGCACTGGAAATCCATGCTTTTGAAGAACACGGACCACTGTCTTCACTTTCCCTACTTGTACGCGAGTGGCTGTCGACAAAAGTCGTCCAGAACTCTCGCTCTGAGGGATGCGCTGCCAGGGTCCCGGTCCCCCCAGCTGCGGCCGCCGAACAAAGGCGGAGCGCGTTTAATTTTTCATAAACAGAGAAACCACTGAACGCACCCGAAGTGCAGTGTGGCCGCTAGCAGATGCAGTGGCTTTTAATTTACAGGCAGCAATACTGGCAGATGGAATAGTTTGTGAGGTCCAGGTCTGCCATGGGACTCACTGTCTTTTCCCCCTTCTCTGATCTGGCTTTTCTCCACAGGCCGTACACATGCACTCACACACGCACACGCACACACACACACTCACGACAGCTAGGACTGGCTGCACTGATTATCTGCGCCAAACCAATGCCCCCCTGACTTCATTCATTTTCACGTTTGGTGGAGGGTGCATAAAGGAGAGGTAGTGCAGTGAAATCAGACAGAGCTCACGCTGCGTGGCCATATGCCAGTATGAATATGCATGGGAATCTGTTACACACGCCAACAGGAAGCGCATAAAAAAATAAACCACAGGTCATTTATCTGAGGAGGCAAATTAAGTCACCTCTGGGCAAAGTACACTGTGATACTATATTAAGACATACAAGAGTGTGAATAGGATAAATCTCACATGATGTATAAGGTCATTAGTGGGATTTTGTGTGATTTTTGTTGTTTTAAAAGCACATACGTTAAATAGGTAAGTCCTTCTACCAGGTAATACACGAAGAGAATCATATTAATGCTACGGGATCTTCATCAAATCCGCATTGATCCAGCTCGGTGAGTTTAGTTCTTAAGCAATGCCTTATGAACCTCTAAAAGATTAATTACATGAGATAATGAGGACCTTACTAATTGCTAATCCACACTTCTCAGTTAAATTAAATTATCATAATTCTTCTACCACTTTAAGTGTTTCATGATTTTTTTTCCCCATCCCATTAGTGTTTTGGGGATTTTAATCCAAAACGGACAGAAATATTAGGTTTGCTGTTTTACGAAGTGAATAAACGGAGTTTCCGTTTTGGTTAAATGTAATGGCTTTCTCTCTTGTAATAGTACCATGCATATTTGACTGCCATTTCAGATTTATTCATTATATTTCTCAGGTACTGAATCAAATTTAAATGTATCATATTTCCGGTGAGTCCAAACAGGCATTGAAACTCCCTAACTGGCACATTGATTAATTTGCGCCTGCAACTATGTGACTGACACACTTCTAAGCCCGGAAATCCTTGGGTTGTCATCTATTTGAATCCCATAGGAGCTTTCCAACTCAAGGTAGAGTTCCCCAGCACCAGTGGGAATTAAGAATAGAAAAAAGGAGTGATTTTAATTGTACCGGGCTTTCTTATTGGTCCCAGTAAAGGAAAATGACAGCACCTTCCGGAATGTTCTGATACAGTAAAATGCCTGTGGGTTTGTTCGATAAAAGCGGAGCAGTTTTCACCTCATCAACGTGGTTCTCCTTTGAGTGCCGGTAGTTTCATTGGGACCAGGCATGGTGTCAAGCCATAAACGTCCTGAAAATGACTAGTTGATAAGCACTTCCTGGATATGTTAGTTTAGGTAAGACAGGAAAATTACAGGGTTTACTGATCTGAATAAATATCCTATAGCCCGAAAGATTACCCTGTAACCATTTTTAATTGTCACAGCACAATTTATAGGAAGGTCTTTGCCAATCGTGATATTAACCTTAAATAGGTCTTCCGGGGTGTTTTTGCCATTGAATTGTAGGCTCTTTCAACAAGAGGTGTTGTACAAGGCATCTGCAATTCATCACCATCAGCTGCGTTATTGGGGTAGAAATTGGCTCAAAGACCGTTTCTGCTAATGATGTGACTTTTGTTCGCTAAATGCCTCCAAGATATTTCAGAATCAGCCAAATGCAAAGCCATGTCAAAACTTAAGCCTGGCCATCCAAATTAAGCCAAATGGAATTCCTTCACCGATAACTAAGTAGCAGACAATGCAGTCCAAGTAAAAAAAAAACATGTAACGGACATATCGGCATGACAACAAGGAATCGCATCTTAAATAGAAAGATCAGTAGTGCAGACTTGGGGGAAGGAGTCTCCTGATTAGCACAGCATGAAGCTCCAGTTGAGTTCACAAAACAGACTTAGTAAAACCTTATTTGATCTTGTTGTGACCCATTTCGATCGTTCTCTGTCATATTTTTCTCTTTCTGAATCCACTAAAAATATTTTTCCATGTTTGTACCATCAATTGATATATATGTAGTTTAATCCAATACACACCAGAACAATAACCATAAAGAAGGTAATAAACGGGCATATTTTTCAAAGTGCCTACACCGGAAAAGCTGCTGTCAGAGATGAGAGCACACAGATCCTGCCATTCCAAAGCAAGATCCTGCCTACCTACTGTAAGAGAAGCAACAGGAATTACAGCTCTGAAGAGTGATGGGACTTGGTGACAGACAGATATCCACGTTTGCCGCCATGCCAGCGCCGCATCACCCTGTTACCTGCTACGAGCCGCACGGGGCGTGTGCTGTGTCACATCTCCAAGCCCCTGAGTAGCTTGTTAACTCTTTCTTCTGTATGTGTTGGTCAAGCTTCATGCCCAATAAAACCCATATGTCGACCCCGGGGGGGGGGGGTTCTAGGATGGCGCTGACCGCGGTGACCGCGATGGTGCTTGGGTAAAATTTCTGCATGATCTGCCCTGCCGGGATCTTCCTCCATCATAAGGACATTCTCGAACTTAATAACCATAACTGCATAGGCCAGGCCATCAAAAACCTATTTGTTTCATCTAGAGAGCTCTCCACCGTGATGCTCGGTTGTAGTGCTGCATAGGTTTTAAGGGTAATCAATTGCTGAAATATCATTTTCTCTCTCCCACCTCCCCTTCCTCCCTCCCCTCATTCCAGAACATTATATTAAACACTTAATTATTCATTGGTTATGTCCGTCATGGTTAAAATATTGTCCGAAGCCAGTCGGAATGCATCAAGTCGCTCTCTTCTCCCCCGCGAGGTTAATGGCGACTCCTGCACTTTCATTAGCTTTACTAAAAATGCTCTCCCCCATAACTCAAAGCTCCATAAGTAAGTAGAAATGTCTCAGCACGGGCTTTGTGGTCAACCGTCCGACTCTTCTTAGACGCGATCGCTCATCGTATCGTTTGACGTTACCGTGGACTTGCTTTTACGCAAAGTGGTTTAGGTACTTTTCAAGATACAGCTTTATAACCCAACCAATTCATATGGGAGAAGCGGAATATGCTAAGTATCATGGCCATAGATGCAAAAAAAAAAAACACCCAGGGCCTACCCAGAATTTGAACCAGGAACTGCTTGGACAGAATTTACAGACTTAATCTCTGCAAAAAAATTGTTCTAGTTCCAATAACAAAAACATGACAGGGAGATGTTTGTGTGTGCTTCTGTGGTGTGTGTTTTTCTGTGTTGGTACAAAAAATAAAAAAAAAGTAAAATCTTAACTTTAAAACAAAGCCTGCAGTGGAATGATGAGTTTCGCCGAAAATATGGCAGAGACCATCATAACAAGGAACATGTGACTGGACCCCTGAAGACCCAGACCCCAGATCCTGAAAAGAGGACATTCTACAGATGTGCCGTCTACCCGTTTGCCTGGAATCACCATCAACTTAATGGTACCTAATAACAATTACACCAGGGACTTCAATGATGCCTGACAGCATCTCCAGTTGGAGCCTATGGATGGTGTTAAATGGATCATAGTTGCGAGTCTCGAGGTCCAGCGGGATGACATGTCAGGGCTGCGGTGGTTAATGCTTCGAGCTGTGAAATACGTAGCCTCGACGAAAACGACGGTTTCGTGCACTTAGTGAGATTGCACGATGATCGCATCTCCCGGATATTGCCGAGATGAAATCCAGTTTATCACTGGTTTAACAGGGTATTACACACAACGTAACGCTTTTCCAGGATAAAAAATGCACACGTTTAGGTTCCGGCCAATAAAGTGAACTGCTGACGTGGACGTTTACATTTCACTACCAATGAAGCTTTATTTGTCACCGTGAAAAAAAAGCACTGAAAATAATAAATTTTGCTTTATAGATGGTCAGTGTGTTTTAATTGGAAATGATGGAATGGCAGAGGATGAAAGGTGATGGATGTCAGGGACGGATAAAGCAGATGCAAATCTTTTTTCATGCACTTGCACACTTTGATAGTGAAATGTTTTTTTAAAAAATTCATGAGTCAAAGTGCATTATGATATACCACACAGTTTCATATTTCACACAACTTATGTGCAGGTGGCTTAAGTTGTCTGTTAGTATCTAAAATTCCATTTAACATTTTAAACATTGGTACACAAAAAGTAAGTTAAGATGTAACAGAATCCTTAATCATGAATCAAATGTTATGGATTTGGCAGCCATTTTATTCAGTGCGATATCAATAAGTTTATCTTATCATGTATTTATCAGGAGTCATAGTCGTTTTGTCCTGTATTTTGATATTGAATTCAATCAGAAATACTAGAACTTTTTTTTCTTGTGTGGAGAAAATCTTCATCAAGTTGGCAGATGGCTTAAATCTAGGAGCAAAATACTTAAGTATTCGGTGTGAGTAAATGTGAGTGCCGTATATTATATGTGGATCATGTAGTGCAAATTTATGTGCCATGATTTAACATGTGTCCCAACCAACCTTTGGGTTTCCTTTACCGAACAGGCTTCAGAGGAGAGAGATTTCCTGTTTCCCGTGTATTTGGGGGGGGTTTAGTGAAAACTGTGCTACAATCTGAACCTGCTTCAAAATTTGTGGTCTCAGTGGAGCTCTGGGATTTGGTCAGACGGACGCTGGCTTGCTTTGAACCTGAGCTGCACGCAGCGGCCTTTGCTGGCTCATGTCATGTAAAGGGATACATTTCACAGCCCTCCTCATAAATCATTCAATAAGGACAAGGGCAGGAGCAGCAAAATTACTGAAATAATCAAACAACAAATGTGTGATGAACAAATAGCAGTTGTACTTTAAACCAGTGACCTTACATCACTGGTCTTGTATAAATGTGTAACCTGTAGGGCATTAGGACCCTGGAGTAAGGCCCAGTTAATTACTTAATTGGTATTAGTTAATTGGTAATGCTATAAAGGTGTCGCGTCAGGTAAAGTAGGGCAGGCTGTTTGAGCAAATGCTGGTGTGCAGGTTAGGTGTTTGAGGCTGTAAGTTGTGGTTAAGTAACAAAGAGACTGTTCTGTTGAGAATGTCATGTTTTAAGTGGATTAGCTGCACAAAGAGCAACATTTCTTTTTCCAGTTTTTTCTCCCAGGATCGAGGACCCGATTAATGTGTTCGCTGAAGCAGACAGGAAGCACCAGAGGAAGGAAGGAAGGAGGGAGGGGGTTCATCACCTGTTAAGTTGCCTTGCCTTGCCTTGCCTTTCTTCCAGCTCTGATAATAAGGATTTCAAGAGAATTTCAAGAGATAATCAACCTTTATTGTGATGTCAGACTAGAGCAGCGTTTCCCAACCCAGTCCTAGCTCCTGACAGACAGTCTGTGTTTTTGCTCCCTCCCAGCTCCTGACACAGTCCGTGTTCTTGCTCCCTCCCAGCTCCCGGCAGGCTGTGTGGACTCTCTGAGCATCCCCATGGACTGGGTTGGGGAAACGCTGCAATAGCGTGGAGCTACTGAGCCGTGGGCTGGGTATGGTGGGAGGGAGAACTTGTGCCCTGGACTCCCACCCCTGCTGTTTGTAGTAGATGTGTAGTAGGGGGAGGTATTTCCATTTATCATTGTAAGTAGCCCAGTGAGCCCAAGGGTTTTCTGTATATCCGCTTTGGGGGGGCTGACGGTTTCCCTGTTAGCACAGCCAGGCTATGGGCAGGTATGGTCGCCCATGTGGTTGGCCTCAGTTTCATCCTGTACAGCCTTCATTATTGCAAGATGCAGGCTGATTTGCTGCACGTGTTTTACCGTGTCGCCTTCATGCACGGCTCTGTGGCTCATTTTAACCCAGTTTTTTTTTCTCTCGCTTTCAGAGTGAATAAAGACTGACTTCCAGCTGCTATGCCGGCTGTCCTGATGAACCAACCTCTTGAGGGCCAAAAAACACCCCCCAGCACTTCAGCTCTTACTTAGCTGCATTAAAATGTCTTCTGATCTGTCAGATCGATTGTCATATAAAACTTGAAACAAGTAGTTGAATACTTTTTAAAATCTGTTTTTTTTTTAATCAGTTTTAAATGATTTCTTTCCTTTATTAATTCGATTGCTCAGCTTTAAATTATAATAATATGCAAGAAGTCTCTTTGATCCCATTAACCGTTTTTACTCATCTGCCTTACGAGATCTTCAGTCCCCGCAACTTATAAGCAATGATTATAAGCGAGATGCATGCGAATGAAGCTGCAGGCTGTTATCTCATTTGCACTGTCGCTGATGCACGCACTCTCGGGCTTCTGCTGTGGAATGACATCATTCGTGGCCTGATTTAGCACGTTCATCTTTCTGCCTCCTCTCATACTGCTGACTTCACTGTTTTAAATCACCTTACTTATGTAACCTCAAAACTGCCTTCAGTGGTTTACCCTGAGATACTATTGACATAACTTACTTACCTCCTGGCTGTCCAATACACGCCAGCCTGCATAGGTCATGCCGATATGAAAAGCAGATTGCGGCGATGAATAAATGAATGCGTTATAAATAAACTGACACGCTGTCCGGTCTATCTCCTGCCTGGTGCCCTATACTCCCAGGCAAACCGGGACACGGGATTCTGTACTGTGATTATCCTTCATGTTATTAGGTTATAAGGAAAGGACAAAGTAATATCATGATCTGAGATGGGACACCATGTATGAAGTGACAGACATGTGGTTCATATATGTCTCTGTGTGTGTAATATATATATTCACACACATACACACACAGGCATAAACATTTATATAACCGTTCTTTATATCTATTTGTTTACATTTCATTCTTTTGCATATATATATATATATATATATATATATATATATACGGTACCTTAAATGCACATGCACACTACCATCTCACTCATCTCAAGTTAATTACGTACTGACAGAGAACTTTAATCATTTGTCTGCTTTTATGCTTCATTAACTTGGCGCGCATGCTGATCTAGATGGGTGTATGTGACCAGAGATATGTAATCCACTCGAGCCATTTATCTGTCTGTCCGTCTTCCACTTTAGTGGGAAAATGTTGAAAGTCCAGAAAGAGCGTACTGTCATGGTACATTGTGATTTGTGGTTGTGTATTAATACCTAATGCGAGTGAACTTCACTTGGTACTCCTGATTTTATAGAACTATGAATAATTTGTGGTCAGCAATGTAAAAAAAAAAAGTAATGATGATGACCACAATCAACAAAAGTTTCATTTATTTATTTATTTTTTCTTTTATTACGTGGGCACAAAAATCTGGATACACACTTGTCTGCCATTAATATGGGGAATACAAATGGCCAGAGGCCCCATTAATGAATACAACTGCTTTCCAAGTTGTGCACAGGCCTTGGGTTGAGGATATAATACTTTCATTGGAAATAATTAGATTTATACATGGATTGATGATCCTGGATCAGCTATTCCTCCCCCCGAATCGCTTCATGCGTGTCTCCTCCATGGCTCTTTTCACTGAACTCTGCCAACGCTGTAGGTCTCCAGTGTTATTGATTCCTGTCGTCTGACTTCCTCGTTGGGTGCAGCTCTTTCATCTCCGCCCCAAATGTAAATTAAATGCCCCTCCCGCGGCGAGGCTATGCTGGATCCGTCTAAAGCTTTTATCCCCGTGTCCCCTTTGAGTTTTGCTGTTCATCATTGGGGGGTGGGAGCCCTGTGGGATTGGTGGGGGGGGATTGTTATTCAATAGTGGAAAAATGGGCTTGGCACACTTCCTGCCAGGATAGCGCCATCGAAGGATTGGATCCTCCTTTTGTGGGCCGTGCACCAATGGCGCCATCGTGGCCGTCCCACACCGCTGCCCCCCAAATCGAAGCGGATTGGCCGCTTCCACGCCCACATGGATGAGCCGCGCTCCACGGGCGCATCACACGCCAAGTGAGACTGATTAACTCTGAAACGGGATACAGTTACCCCGGGGGAGGGGGGGGGCATAGAAACTGAGAGCAGTGGTTGGATAATGAGCAGAAATTACATGAGACTAAGTGAGGGCCACGGTTTCCACAAAATCAGTTCGACCACCTGACCCTTCCGTAATTGGTCAAAAAAAACCTCATCGAATCCCAAGTCTCTTCTTCCGATAGCCTGAAGCTGCTTTTTATTGCTAAGGCCAATGGGGCACTGGAGTTCTCTTCCTAAATAATAATCCAGTTTGCGAGTTGGTGCATAGCTTTTGGCTACAGATGCTGGGGTCCTGCATGTGGAAATTACCTTTCTAGAATATCATCTTAATGCATTTTGGCAAGAAAAAGCATCAGGTTCCGCAGTCAAGAAGACGTTCACTGGCTTGGCCTTTCAGGCGAGCAAGTCCCTACGATGACACCTTCAATTTAAAATGGAAATGTTTAAACAGTCATTTCATTTTCATGGTACGCAATTAAAACCAGCCAGAGCTGCACTTTATGAGGTCTCATCCATTTCATTTACGGTCATTTTTGGTTATGAAGAATAAATCCCATCTAATATATACTTTGAGCTGCGGCACAAGCAGGTAAAATATGGATTACTGCACTAAATAAACACAATCAATTAAATTCATTCATCTCTGGTCACTTTTGGTAATTTCCTTATAATGTTATTAGTATTATGCAAGTGGTACAAATATGTACATCACCTCCAAATTAAGTTCCGCAATAGCTATATGGATTAAATATAATTTGTCAAATGTTATTTGAATATTAAATAACAAATAAACCATTTAACAATTTCAC
>JAABNY020000025.1:16882408-16892587 GCA_015164015.2 Brevimyrus niger | reverse complement strand
AGAGAGAGAAGCTGGTCCCCTTGGCTGGTGGCTCCTCCGCGGTGGTGCTGGCCGGCTGGCAGCTGGGACGAGCGTTCGCATTCAATGCAGATGACATCACCTGACAAGTGCTGTGCCCCCCCCCCGTCGGTGGACGGCGGCGGCTAAGTGACGTCAGCGTGTTGTGGTCCACCTTTACGCAACGTGCGCGATGAAAATGTCCGGGAGGGGAAAAATAAAATAAAGGGTTCTAAACCCCTATCCCTAACCCACCCCCTAAACTATGTAAACGTCTATGATTTCAACCTCCCGCGGGACATTTATGGTCTGCGTGACGGTATCATCTGCGGTCACAGGGATGGGAGCCGTGTGACCTTAGCAAACGTGCTGCTCTCCCGTCCACTGCTGTGCTCTGCTTCCAGCTCAGCATGCAGCCAGATCCATGCTTGGAGAGAAAGCGTAATGACTGCACCGTCTATTATTCTCTGAAGGGAATGATGTTGGTGTACATGAATGAGCTCTATTACAGAACTTATTAATCTAAGAATGAATCCGTTTCCTAATACATATTTAATTAGAGCAGGGAAATAAGTGAAATGCTTAATATGGCTTTAACGGTCTCCAATCCACCTTGCTCACGTGCCTTTTGTCCTTCTTATGGTCTTACGGTGGCCTTTATCCCCAAAGTGTTCCATCCATTATTGTAGGTCTCCCTTCTTTATTTCTCATCAGGGTTCTCTTGATAGCTACCATTTAGCTTGTTGCGTGCGCTAAGGAAGAATGAATAATTTATCTCTTTGAAAGTTCCCACGAAAACCACACCACCACCTTAAGCGTGCCGATTCCTTGACGACTCTGCCAGCCCGTTAATCGTCAGCCTTCTAAGTCGGGTAGGTGTGCTGCATTGCATCATGGGCCATTTTCAGGAGGCCTAAACAGAGCTCAGCCCCAGGGGCGCTAAAAAGGGGGGGGGGGGTAAACGATGACTATTCTCGGGGCCCATGACTGAGAGGGGGCCCAGAAAAGCCCCCAATAAAATTGTGTTGGGGTCCTGTCAAGATTCTTTTCATGGGGCCCAAAATCCTTAGCAGCGCCCCTGCTCTGACCGAATGTATATATTGTAACATTAAAGAAAAAATGTTATAACTATACAACAAATCCAATTAATTGATCACCGGTTTCACGCTTTATCAGCAAATATGTAAGAGATGCCACATCATAATTTGTCTATCAACCATTGGGTTTAGTGTTTTATTTCCTAAGAACAGATTTGTGTCCTTTTTGAATAAAAGATCCAAGTTTTAAAAATGTCGTCCAGATATTAAGCTATAGCATTAAAACATATCTGGGCAGTCTTGCTAAAAATCGATATTTGTCACTTAAGCTTTTATAAAGAAAATCTATCCAAGGACAAGTACAATTTTTTGATAAATTATTCAATAAATAAAAGCAAACCCATTTTATGGACTCTTTCATCCCCGAGAAATGGAATGCTTTAAGTGTCATAATGGAAGCCTTGAATGCGTTTCCGCAGATGGGGGATTCATCAAGTCTTCCTCTAAGCGTTCACGTCCTGCTTCATGAAGGCTGAGTCGCCGGGCCCTGTTTACATGCGCCTGTTTAACGAGATTTCAGAGAGTCCTTGGGGGGTCCATTCATCATAGGTCAAAGGCAGATGACTTGTTGTGGGACACGGATGAATCAGTGTACAGCTTCTCCCGCTCCCCACTCTCCACCACCCAGTTATGTCCCCATGGTCCAGTGACACAAACCGCACAGAAGCCGCTGAGACTCAGAGTCATTTCCTGCGGCTGCCCTAATTATTTTTTACAGGCACCATGAGGAGACAAAAGATTGACCACCACTGTCGTAGACTCAGATCACCAGGCCCTCTGCAGGGGGCGCCGTTGGTCCCGAAAGGGGGCTGTTTGTTAAGGGCCTGTATATCAGTCATCATAAAAGTGTCACTGCCTATCAGCTGTGGTGGCAACTGAGCCATTTCCTGAGTATAAGGTTTCATTCCGTTCACACGGGTTCTTTCTTGTACTGGTGACGTAGCAGTCTACACATCCGTGCTTGTGCTAAATCACAGTCTGGTTTGGTCTTAAAAGTATCTTGTAAAGACAGTGGAACATGCCCACTGGGTATCTTAGGATCTCTAGACCAGTATTTCCCAATCTGGTCCTTGGGGGCCGACAGAGAGACCACATTTTTGTTCCCTCCCAGCTCCCTGCCTGATAGTTCACATTTTTGCTCCCTCCCAGTTCCCAGTTGAGAAGGAACAAAAACGTGGTCTGTCTGTGGGTCCCTGAAGACTGCATTGGAAAACGCTGCTCTAGACCCCTGGGTTGAGTAAGGAGTATCACAGTTCAATCGATCCAAGTCTTCTGCTGCCTCTAAAGAAATTTACATTAAGCTGTGGTATGTGTTGCTCGTTTAGCTAAACGGACTCATTTAAGCAACATAAATAGCTCTCCACAATAATACACTTCTCTTCAGTACAACCCTGATGCTATTTATTTGTTTTCGATTGTATTTGCTATATTATAGCATGTGTCATATGTTACTAGCAAAACATTGCTACCTTAACGTTCAGCTGGTGCTAAATTGAAAATATCAAGTAACTCAAATGTGGCTCTTAGATTCCACAGAAAGAATTGGCAACAAATAACCATCATACTGTTTGTAAGACAAATGACACAATAACATATTAGGATTTCCGCGTTTTGCTGTGCAGACCAGCATCTAATTCAAACGACCCTTTCTATTACAGAACACTCAATAATGAGCTCATGTAGCCTAGCTACCATATATGTTTATTCTCAGACAAGCAAATTCTACATAAATTTAACTATCAGGCAATGAATCCGTAGATTTTGGTGTCCTACCGCAATTAATGCTATTATTGGAGTTTGAAAATCAGGTTGGGCAACATCAGCCTAAAATTATTTAGACGTTGCTTAATCATTCAGACAGCGTCATGGTAATTCAACCCAAAGACTACAACATGCCTTCTCCGAAAGTAAACATTTCGAATCGCTCAGCAAGCAAACACTGCCGCCACTGGCATACACCGCTAACGCAATGCTAGCCTGATGCAAAAATCAGGAACCAGTGCAGCCTCATTCAAAATGGCAGACATCCACTACTGAATGTTCAACCATTTCTACAGCTTGGATAGTTTTGCTCACTCCAAGGGGATTCTTTGGTACATTTGTCCCCATGGTAATTTCTGGAAACTTGTGCCAAACCATTTCGGACAAATAGAAGGGCAAGAGAATCAGATTTTAAAAGTTCATGAGGAGGGATCTCCTTGGTTTAACCATTCTCCTTTACCTGTCATCTCAACAGCCTCACTTGCACGTTGGCTGAAGATGGACAGCCTACATTCCCCCAACACCCTTAGCAAGCAGAAGAGAGCAAGTCGGAAATCTTATAGATTTCTGACTCGATGATCATCCTTTAAATGCCCCCAAAACTTAACTGTGAAACAGATGTATCTCAATTACAGATAAAAGGAAGGAATTTAAATCCTTGCGCTTAAATTATAAGAATGTCAAAGATATGAGGTCAGGCCATCAATTTCTCTCTTTTTTTTTGTTTAATAGCATGCATATTAAGCAGCTGTACTTGCCGACACTAGCTGTGAAATATGACCGTCAGATACTTACGCTTTCGCGGCTTTGTTTGTTAGCGGCTGAATTCCCACCTAAAACGCTGTCAGGTGGCACGGACCCATAAATGTTAATGTTTTTAAACACTGAGCATTCATCAGCAGATGAAATTACATAGCGCTAGCAGCCGGCGCAATGAAAGAAATATTATAGCCCATAATTAAATGTGAAATTAAGTGATATTTCACCTAGCCTCATTAATTTAAAAAGGTCTATGAAAAATAATTCATTCTGGGAAATATGAGAAGACAGTTATAATCACCACTTCGGCAGTGGGGCTAAAAAGGTATACAGGTCCTTTTAATCTCAAGTAATGGCAAAAAAGTACACCTGAATGAGTCTAGTTGCGGCGTATGGTTGCATTTTTAGGTAACGTAAGTCTTACGTAACACGCTCTGCCGGAGAGCACGTTCCCCTGTCTCTCGAGTGGAGCGTCATCAGTCTGACTTCTGTGTAACATGAAAGGGGAATGTGAGGTGGGGGGGGGGGGTGCAGGGGCAAGTATAAAGATCCGAAATCACCTCAGATCGGTAGTTTTCTAATAACAGGATTCCACCTTTATTTCATTAAACGGTCATTTCGCACTTTGGGGGCCCTTCGCTTCACGGGAAGATCGATGATTTAATCGCATTTTCAGTGGACCAATAGTCTTGAAAGTCACCTGCAATATCCCTTTACAGTTTAATGAGTTTTGCTGAGAATCAAATGGATGTAAAATGGCACAGACTTGGGAACATCATGTAAGGGATTAAGAGCGGCGCTGTGGCCTAGGTCTAACGGACAAAGATTTGAGGATTTAGGGTTCTGCCTACTCCGCAGGCCTTGCACCAGCCATGGGGCTTTTAATGACAATTTCATTTTGCTCTTCCTCATCTTCATGTGAACTAAAGAGGAAGCAGAGCTGGAACATCAACGCTGTGAGATTGTGCTGGGCTGCTCTGCCAAAGTCTCGACAGTGAAACATTCTGCTGTTTTCCTATGTGACAGAAAAAAGTCTGAAAATGCTTTTTAAAGACTCTAAGCTGAGGAGCCTGGAATCAGGTGATATTTATATGGCTATGCGTTGCCACTTCTGATTTATGAAAAAAGACTACATGATCTGGTTTCTTTTTAAAGGAGAATGAGTGTAACAAACACAGAGATTTAGAGGTTTAAAACACTAATCAATCATTCAGAGTGACAAAAGAGCAGATCTTGTGCATTAGTGATACCATGCAAGGCTGCGAAGTGTTCTTGTGTTTTAAAATGCAATGTGTTCTTTTGTTAATTCAGGGTTTCTTTAGTCTGGTCCTGGAAACTCACTGCCGTGCTGTTTTTTTCCTAGTTTAAATTAATTGGTCTTAATTGAGCTTCAAATTACATTTAACTGAACACTTTTCATTTGTGCGTTTATCGTTCTTGAACGATCGCATTGTGGTTTGATTAATTAAAATTAAGTTCAATGCTAAATTACTGTTTGTTTCACAAATGATCAAGTAAAGGAAACACAATTTAAAGTATCTGAAACACTTTTCTGTTTACTGGTTAAGTAATCAGCAATTAATTTCAATTAATGAAAATAATGAGCATTGCCAGCTGTTATTCATTTTAGGGGGCACAGAAAGGATGCATCACCCTCAATTTATGGAATCACCTTTACTCACAGAATTACAAAATTCCCTGATTGAAAAGGTACAGGAGGTTCTCAACGGTGCATTCGTTTAAAAAAGATGTGGATGTTGTGTCTTACAATAGCTGCTCACATAGGCTGAGCAAAAGAGGTTGAGTTAGAAAATTAGGTAAAATTCAGAAATCCTAGATCAAAATTTGAGCAATGATGGTTGGGCCTAGATTCATTCATTTCTATCCAGCCTGGGTGATTCTACAATTTTTTCAGATGGGGGGGAGGGGATAAGAGGGGCCAAATTTCTTCCAGAGAGACCAATCGTATCATTAATCATTAATAATATGTTTTGAATTGCTGAGCGACAAGGGAGGGGCCCCTCCTGGGGCCAATCAGCTTTCAGCTGGTGCCAGTGTCCCTGTGGCCCCTCCCCTGTATACACTCTTGCTATCTAGAGGTGGAATAGACCGTTGCCGTTCCATCCAGGGTGTCATCTGCCCTGTGCTGCCTGGGACCGGCTCTAGGCTCACCCTGACCTGGGACCCGATGAGTGGCTATGGGGGATTGATGGACTGTAGCATGTGGCTATGAAGGAGGAGATAACAGTCATTTGTTTTTGGTTTAATAAATAGTTGGGAAAAGAAATTTGGGTGACTGAAGTCGGTCAAGAGTCTAGAATGACTAAATGTATACCAAGCTCAACTCAAAAAAATATGAATTACAACCTTTTGCTAAATACACTTAAGGTGTAACATTAAATCAGTGCTTGGAGATTGATAGGAGTATCTAATACCATCTGACATAAAGCAGTGCGACAGGAAAGAATTAGGAATTTCTTCAAGACCTATTTCTTCGTGGACATATGGAGCTTAATTTGCATTTACACACATTTTTTTTAATCAATTTTTTTAGCAGACACTTCTGTCCAAAGCAACATATAAGTGACGCAAAAGCACATCACAAACCTACAGCTGCTACACCAACAAACGTATGACTGCAACTTGAGGCCTAATCACAAGCTTATTTTATATGTTGGTGTAATCTCATTAGTGGGCAAGGGACTGTGGCTTTGCAAAGCCTATAATGCAACATTGTTAGAATTAGCAAAGCGTACGGGAACTGCAGTACGTCACAGTTATACTGCGGCAAACAGGTCAGCAGGTGCATTACGCATTCAGCCAGCAAGGGCTGCATCATGCAGCGATGACATCATCGGGGACACGACAGGTCGATTATGAGCTTGAAATATGTCTGCACGCTACTGAGTGCTTAAAGTCTACCTCCTCTCTGTCATGGTAATATTATCACCGCTTTGATTATTTTTATTTTTTTTTTCTTGCAGAGTGAAAAACTAATTTACTGCAGCATAATTTACCGTGAATACCAATAACAGTCATCAAAATGCCTGTGGGACACAGTGGGGCCTGGCTAATATACGTAGAAAATGGCACAAAACTATGTAAACACACTTATATTTTCCATCCATGTGATGATTTCTGATACAAAATAGTGTCAACTGAAGAGTAGTTTCCCAGTAATCAGTTATAATTCAGACAAAATTGACTCCAGCCTCCTTGAGCACCATGTGCACCTCTGAGTTCTTCACAATATGCAGCCTGCCATTGAATTTTACTGCAGTTCCCTGGAGGGGGAGCATTTTTATTTCTTCACCTGTCCAAGCCACCGATTCCGTCATCGCGCACCAGCTGACTCACATTAACTTGGACAAATGGACTAATGGGCAGCTGGTCTTCCCAGGGCTGCATCACCACGCAGTCGGCCTGATGCGATGACATCGCCCCTCAGGCAAACAGGAAATGGATGGCAGTGTGTGGTTTTGGGGCATTCTGGGATACGACTGTGATTGAGTCAGAGGAGAAGTTTCAAGGAGAAGACAGTGCGTGATCTGATGCTGACAAACCATCTCCCATCATCGGCTGGGAGGAGATATGAGTCATTTCCTGTGTTATGTAGTTTCTTTTTTTTTGAATGGGAAGGCGGACAAAATCAGCCCAGACAACTGAGGGGTTTTCCAATTAATCACCTGACACCCCGAGGCAATATAGATGCAGACTTTCACGACGTTTTAAGTTCAAGCTGTGGTCACGCTGCTGTAAAATACTGCGTGAGCTCTTTGAAAATTCCTCCGCCTTCCCAGCATTAGCCGGTGAAACTTTTTCACGGTTTCCTCGGCAACTCTGCGTGGTAACCTGATACAGGGTTTCTGCTTTCAGCCGGTTAAAATGCATAACATGGCATCGTTAATGACACAGATGAGCAAGAACGCTCGCAAACGTGCACCTCGACGGGAATATGGATTTCCATTCCGCCATCGCATCCCCGGACTCTTTGAAAACACATTCAGTTCTTTTTTCAACCCCTGAACATCTGTTAACATTCAGCATGACACCAGAATATTTTAAATATGTGTGCCCCCTCTTTTATATTCAATAAAAATTAAATGATCTAAAACACCAGAGCAAGCTGCTGCATTCATGGTTGGAACAATAATCTGCTCAAAACATTATAAACATATTATTATTATTTCCCAGTCTTTGTACAAACCGTACCAAAAGTAAAGGAAGGTCCTTTGGGCCCTTGGAAGATGCGTCTGAGCTCCTTGGATGACATACATGCATTCAGCAAATGGCATATTCAGTGTTGTTTAATTACTTAGCTTGCTAATTGTAATTGCATATAAAGCCATTCTTAGGAAAGCAGCCAAGCATCGCTAATTTAATCTGATTCATTCATTCCCCGCATGGCTTGGCTTGAAAATAAAGTATTGATAACCATTATTAAATTACATAAACGGTGTGGCAGCAAAGCACAGCTGCTGGCCATCTTTGCAACCTGAATATCTTATTGATTTTGATTGGTATTAGTTACTGCTACCACACAGTGAAAGGATAATCATATTTTAAAACTGGGAGATGATTGCCCATTTTGGGTGATATGTGGTCATAGCTATAGGTCTAACAAAAGTAAACATGCCGTAAAAGGAAACGGTGGATCGAAGAGGAAAAATAAACGAGCTTGTCTGATTTGGGTAGCTTTTAGCAGGATATATGAATACCATGAGGGATTCTGGGAAAATACTTCAGAAGTACCCACTCTTTGTCAAAAGGGTAAGGGGAGACAAGAAAGTCAGTTGCCAAGGCTTAAGCTTACTAAGACCCCTGTCACGTTGACAGTAATCATTCTACATTTGACTCATCCCCCGAAAGTGGAATCACTATTGATCCCTGTAAATTGGACAGAAATGGCAGAATTGTAAACAGCAAAAGCCTGAACATGTGACAGACAACAGTTACCGGCACAGTTAAAGTGACATATCAAGTCATCCTGAAGTATAATATAATGACTACATCCCAGAAACGATGCACCATTTGATGTGGTTTTAGTGAGAATACTGGCACTTTAACCAAAAGCTGAATGTCTTTTGCTTTGTCTCACCTCTTTGTTTAGCTGTGAGATGCCGGGACTGTGTCAACTTAATGAAGACAGCAGGGTATTTCATTAAGACGAGTAGCAGGTGGCAGAGTGCTTTCAATTTGCATTCCAAAATGGAAACTTCACAGACTAAAACATTGGAGGTGCTTGAGGTTTCCTAACGAGTGCCTGATGCATGTTGGGTGATTTTTTTCCTATGACTCACAGGCTGAATGCAACAGGAAGGCCTACTCCTAAGCAACAGGAAGGCCCACACCTGAACCACAGGGTGGCCTACTCTTAAGCATCGGGAAGACCTATACTTGATCAACAGGAAGGCATATGCTGGAGCTGCAGGAAGGCATACACCTAATCAAAAGGAAGGCTTACTTCTAAGCAACAGGAAGGCCTACCTCTAAGAAACGGGAAGGCCTACTCCAGGGGTAGGCAACCCTGATCCTGGAGTACTATAATCCAGCCTATCCAGCAGGTTTTCTATCCTTCTATTCTACCCTCAGCCTACTCCTAAGCAAGGCCTACACCACAGCTAATACCTTAGATCCACTTACATTCCCATTTATGACATGGCATGTAATTATTGCACAGAAGCAGCAGTCGTCTGCCCATGTGCAATACAGCACATTAACCTTGATGGTAAAAAACCTGCTAATTCTTATAATGCAATGCTTACATACTGTCTGGTTTACAACTTTCTGGTATCATCTCTTGAATTTCCATATTCATGAAATGTCTGTGTTATTAAAGGCTATAATAGTCAAACATACCTTCTAGCCCTTGTCTCAGTCAGGGTTACGGAGAGGTCTGGTGCCTGTCCCAGGCTGCACACGGCCCACAGCCAGGGTACACCCTGGACAGAGTACCAGTCCATGCAGACACAAACACTCACACAGTACGGCCAATTTAGAAATGCCAGTCAGGCTAACTGGACCATAGGGATGAGGGGACTGAAACACCTGCAAGAAAACGTGCAACACGGGGAGAATGAGCAAGAACAGCACAAGTAGAACATATAAGATCAACATGGGGAAAGCAAGTAGGAACATGAGGAGAACATGCAAGCACAACATGGGGAAAACAAGTAAGAACATGGGGAGAACGTGCAAGAATAACATGGGGAGAACGTGCAAGAACAACATGGGGAGAACATGCAAGAACAACATGGGGAGAACGTGCAAGAACCTGGAGGTCCAAGGCAAAAGTGCCACCCACTGAGCCACTGCAACAGGCAATGGCTGTTCCTGACTTATAATCAGCACAACAGCGATCTTGAACAAAACAGGAAACGGCCCTGCTGTAATGTGGCCACGTTAATGAAAAAGTTTCAGGAGAAAACAAGAGCTGCCTCTGAATGTGTCATGGGGTGGGGGGATGGTGCAGCAGGGCCTAACCTAAGACTGGCTCGCCTGAGGGAGCTTGGGGCTGTGTGGCGGGGGGAGGGTGGGGGGGGATAAGCCTGTACTTGTCCTCCAC
>JAABNY020000025.1:16836038-16849368 GCA_015164015.2 Brevimyrus niger | reverse complement strand
GCTGCCATTATATATCGGAGCTGATCGGCCGGATCTAGAGCAAATAACCAGGAAGATACAGGCAAGAAGCTTCCCGGTTTGACTGCGAGTTCCCAATCAATTAATGGATTATGCGTTTGGGATGATTGTCACGGTGAGGCAGAGGAGCAGAGTGTCTCAGCAGGCTGATATCATTACAGAAACCCTTCAGCTGGCTCTGCATTTTCATTGGTTGAGCGTGTGGCGTCAGTGATCAGCTGACGCGCCCTTGTGTCCCTCGAGAGAGCTGTTTATATTTGCATGTGGTTTGCGAAAAGCTACTTCATGTTTTTAATCCATCTTAAGGAAGTTAGGGTTGTGGTCCTGGATTTTTATTTTGAATACTTTGCACTGGTGTGTAGCGCTAACTGTTGTCACGGCGACCTGTGATGTCGTTCCTGCAAAATTTTTCGAGAGCATGTCGGGGCTTTATGCTTTGTAGAAATACAACAAACAAAGTGAATTTAGAAATAAACACAGGAAAACATAAGATAAGCATGAAAAGAAAAGATAAGCAATGAAACCGTTTGATCTGGCAAATTCAGCTGTACAAAATCACCTTTTTGCCAAGGTAACCTCTGTGTGGTAATATTTTTTCTTGTTATTTGGGAAAAGAAGTGTCTACTATCTTCCTGAGGTCCTGCCTTTCAAGCAAAGACTCCGTTGACCATGCAGGCCAACAAGTTAGGGTGACGTTAATGAAAAATGGAATTTCAAAATCCTAAACTACTATGGTGCTTAATGTGTATCTGCCTGCAAGCCTAAATCCTGCACAGAATTCGCTTCAGATGTGTAGGCGTTGTGATCAGATGGGACCAAATTGGATCTTTCAGGTCTAAATGTCAAGCTTTACATCTTGGCCAGGCCCAATATGTCACATGACCTGGGCAGCATTCCAACAGTCGAGCAACGTCGTGATAGCATCTTATTATCGGGATTTGTCTCCTTGACAGGGACAGGAAAGCGATGGCTTTGCGAAGAGAAAAAGGAGACAGAAAAATTCACAGGAAAAAAATAGATAATGACCTGTTTCAGTCTGCTGAAGACATCAAACTGTGGCAAAAATTCATCTTTACTTGTTCATTGATCCGAAGCACAATGCTAATGCTACACTGGAATAAGTTTTCTTGAATGTTCCAGTCAAGGTCTCGGCTTTAATCCTATCAAGATTTTACTAGCTCTCTATGGGCTATTTCCCAAGCAACTGGAATACCTTCCAAAATATAGCAAACACAATTGACTAAAATTTGCCCTAAGCTAGTATGTAGTGCATCAGACTTACCCCAAAGTATCCCAAAGGATTTTTGTACTTCCTGCTTTCAATCAATAGTGAGCACAGGTCTTAGTGCTCTTACTGTTATTTTCTTTGGTGTTTTCCCTTAAAACCAATTTGAAAGTTAGGAGTATTTAAAATACACTTGATTTTTCAGCGAAGTATGGTTACTCAAATTATTTAAATTTATCGATCAGTAAATGGACTGCATTTATATAGCGCTTTTCTACTCTTTCAAGTACTCAAAGCGCTTTACAATTTATGCCTCACATTCACCCATCCACACACTGGTGGTGGAGGCTGCCATGCAAGGCACCAACCAGCTCACCGGGAGCAATTGGGGGTTTAGTGTCTTGCTCAAGGACACTTCGATGGGGTCAGGAGGACCTGGGGCTTGAACCTGCAACCCTCCAGTTGCCGAACGATAGCCCTACCTCCTGCGCCACTATCTTCCCATTTTCCCCATCTTCAGTCCATACTAATAATTAATGGGACCGTAGTAGCACCCCCACCACCTAAACCCCTCCCACAGGTGACATCACGGCAGACACCATGTTTCAATTGCTGGCCCAACACGCCGCCCAACAAGGGGTTATCGCCTACCTTCACCCCCCACCCCTCCCTTGGTACTCCTACCCAACGGCATCATGTCTCCCCCACTCCCCACCGAGAAAGAACAAAGAATCAGATTACTGGCTAGTCGGTATGAAACGGGAGCGTTTCCATCATGCCGAACTGTCACTGTCTTGCTGAGTCCCCCCCCAAGGCCGCGAGTCGAGCTCCATCCCGGCACTATTCTCCCAGTCCTTATTCAGCCCCCAGCTCATTCGCTTTGCTATCTTTTCTTGTGTTTTGCTTTAAGCTTGAGCAAGGAATTCCAGCTGGAATGTAAGGAAGTCTTTTGCCTTCTCCATTGTGCGTTTTCAGTGAAAGTCAGCAAAACACCCAAAGACGAAGACAACAGGCCCCACCTGCAGCAGACACCAGTGATTCACACCCAGTCCTTGGTGCCTTTCATTCTGTCCACCCGCTAAAGCCGCAGTGCATTATTCCCCTGCTTTAACCTTAAACTTTGACTGTGACAGTCGCAGCTCTCAAGCTAGGAGCATGTTTAAAGCTTTATTGAGCACTGACAACAGCAGCACGGCATATAAAGCTGGAAAACGGGCATCTCTAATAAAGCTCGCCCTTAACATTCAAGGCAGGCATGCCGTAAGTATTCAGGGTGGTGCTAAAAGAAATAGTTTAAACTGAATTACTGGAGTTGAAATAACGTAGCTTTGCGACGTTAGAAACTTAAATAAAGTAATACATAAAACACTTAAAAGTTTAGTCAGTACTTTTTTCTGGATTGTGAAGAGATATCTTTCATCAGACAACACAAAGACATGAGTGAAAAAGACACCCATTTCAGTGCTTTTAGAGGTCCGTATAGCAAAGAAATCTAATTTCTTTTCACCTTCTCTATGAAATGATCCGTGCACAGCTCTTTTTACTGATATCAAATCATCACTAAGCCTGTCATATTGATTTCTTGGGAAAATAGTTCCAAAGTGGTAGTCCCTTTGTCAATCTAGGGCTTGTTACTAGGCAACATGATGACCTAACTCTATCTTGATTTTTTCTTCGTCTAACAAAGTACTCTGGAGTGTAACCGGAGAATAAGTCATTTCTACAACCTGAGTGAAACTTAATGATGAAGTGGACTGATGTTCTTTTTTATTAAAGAAACACCAAACAATTGTACATTATTTCTTATAGCATGTCTTTTTTATTATTGATTTGCATGCAGGTCTTTGAAACATCAACTTAATTGCTGCAAACAACTTAAAAAACCAAATCAAAATTAAAGCACCAAATTGAATGTTTAATTAATCGAATGGAGAGTTTTCATTTAGTAGTCTTTGAATCCATAATTTTTTGTGGCTGTTATTTTAATATTAATTGTACATTAAAAAAACGGAGCTGTAAAGACTGATTTATGAGAAAAATTCCATCTAAACCTAACTGTCACTGCTATATTTTGATAAATTATTCAGAGATCATTCTGGATTATAATCAATGCTGGACAATGGTCCTTTTTAATTTCCCAACCTAATTCTCATAATCAAGCATTCCACTTTGATTTTTTTAAATTTAAAATAGATACCTATTATTGGATGACCACAAGAAAAAAGGTTTACATTTACACTACAGTACACCTCTAGAAACCAAAGTAAATCTTTTATTTTGGTTTGTACATTTCATGTGAAAACACAGCACAATTATTTTGCTCACTTGTGTGACTCATGTTAAACTGATTGGTTCACACACTTGGATGTCAAAGTGTGAATGTATAAGTGTAATTCTTGTGTTTGCTGTGTGAGATGGTGACAGGAATCCATCCATCTGCACTTCTCCATCACACACTATCTATCTCATGATTCTGGCATGAGAGTGTCAAGCAAAAAACATGAGATCCTTTATTGGGTCTTGAACCAACACTTGTCGCTCTTTAAAAATATTAAAATGGAAACCTCTGTAAGGCAATGAGAGAAATTGCTGTGCCACGACTGTAAAGCTGGTTGGTAATATCCTATATCAAAGGTGCTGATAATTCTGGAAAGAAGTGCTTACTTAGGAAATTGTGAAACACAATATTTTGATTGCTTCAGTCTCTAGGATGAGACCCTGAATCCCTGTGTAATATCCCATATAAACGGATACGTTTCCTCGTTACACCTAGAAGTAGTTCCTCCATATAGATGCTGGCCTTCCTTCTGTGTTTTCATTCAAAGTGTAAAGCGTTTAGCTCATTTTTAAATCGAAAGGTAACATTTAAGACGTTTTGCACCAGTACATTTCCAATAAAAAAGGCCATCAGTTCCTCCTTGTTTTATCAGGAGATTAGAGCTTAATGGAAAGCCTTAGAAATTCCATCTGGAAAACGATCTCTCAATCTCCACCTTCAGCCCTGGGAATTAGCCTCACGTGTAGGAAGAACGTGGCAGGGAAATGCTCATTCCTCATGTACCATGCTGTACTGGACTCGGAGGCTGAAGAGTGCTACACTGACAGGCTTTTCATTATTGGGTCCCCCGCTTGGGGGGAAGGGGGGGGGGGTGACTTCCACGTGTGAGGAATCACGTTCCTTTGGTGAGTGTGCATTTCTCATTGGTGCGGCTCGAACTTTGAGGATGTCGAGCACAATCCCAACGTAGAACCCTAACGTTGCGACAAGTCAGGACCTGCGTTTTTAATTATTCCCATTATTAACATTATAGTTTTTGTTCTTTGTTTGTGTTTATTTGTTGTTGCATATATCCATATTCCAAACACATCATGTAGAGGGTTCTTACTTCAAATTATATTTTAATAAACAACTTAATAAATAATTGGAAGTATTATATTAGATCACAAAGTTCTCCAGTTTTCTGGTTCTGTGGCTGACAATGTAATAGTCAATAATGTGTTTCAGTAATTCGTAGACAAGCACACACAATCAAATATAACATTCATATCTGTCTGCATTGAGCCTTCAAATTGTTTGGCTACAGTTAAATTTTCTTCAAGCCATTTAAAAATAACTGAAAAATTTATATTGCACTGGAGCATTACCTGAATCAAGACAAATGTGTCAGTTTTGATCCAGAACTCTGCAAGCAGAAGGACTATCCTGGGTTAGACACATGGGAAATCTAATGGCAACTGCAGGACCAAAGTCTAAAGTTACGTTGAACCTTTTATTCTGAATTCTCAGTATTTATATCTTTATTCTTTCATGTTGACACTTTTCAATTTGCCAGATCTGGAGCTGATTAAATGAAGCTATTAATATGGACAGAGTCTCACCAGCAAGTCTGCTTTCCCACACTGTCGGTCTAAACATAGATTTAATAAGAGTCTCTACGGAAAGAGAACTGTTTATTCATCAGCGGTCTTAAGTGCTTAGTGTGCAAACCAGAAAGTCTCGCTTATAAACATCAAAAATACATCTCTGAAAAGGAGGTTTTGGTCTCTTAATGAGAGCTTAAGATGAACATATACCATTTGCTCTTCTTGCTACATTAAACAAGGGGGAAAAAAAACATCCATGGTAAATTTTATTACTCTTATATTAAAAGACAGTTTAAGGAGAGTCACGTTAGTCCGACAGATGAAAGAGAAGTTTGGAAACGTGCTGGTTGTTCCCCCGAACGAGCACGCAGGAGAAACCCCATGAAGATCTTGTTTGTGAAAACCGGAGAGCTGAAATTTATGAAAGGATAATGTTAGATAGGTAGGTGTTAGAGGAAGCCTTGTGTTAACATTCAAATCAAAATTCAAAGTAAGATATCTTGGGTATTGAAGGTTAAAGGTTCTGAAGGTTGGGCACCATCTGAACGTCAATAGTAATTTTAACCCAACCACAAATATTATGACTAGTATTAAAATATTCATTTAGATGCACTTTTTAAATTTTATTGCATTACATCCTCCAATGATAAAGCAAAAATGCATCCATCCATCTTCCCATTGAGAATGGGGTCATGTGACAGGAAACACATGGCACAAGGCAGGAAACACCTAGGATGGAAAGCCAGTCCATCACAGGGCACACTAACGTATACAGTTACACACATAGACGCCCGCTCACCTAAATTAGCTCAGACTGCTGGAGAACCCGGAGGAAGCCATTGAAATAAGTCAAACAGTGATCAGAATGATATGCTATGTTACCTGCTGTTAATGAAATTAATGACATACTTCCTTGTACCAGCAGCAAAATATTAAGAATTCCTTCTAGAAAATGCAAAATAGAACAGTTATGTTCCTCTATGTCATATACAATCTATGTGTTTCTCTAGTACATGAAACACACACTCCTTCTGAGAGTTGGAAGCTTGTACTGTATCCAAGCTCTCTAACGAGCTCACCTTTTCATTGGGCTGCCGGTCCAGTGAAATATTACATTGGCCTAGAGTTCAAGCATGGAGAAAACTCTAGGCAATTAATTAATCGAGGAATGCGGGTAGTCACGTGACCAATAAGAAGTTAATTTACTGAGAAGCTTGGCCTTGGCCTCACCGGAAAGCAACACCACTGCACAGCATTCCTGTTTCCATGTAATAAAGACATCTGAAGATAAAAGGAATTCCTTTACTTTGGATTTTAGTAATAATAAATATTTATGCTGCAGCTGCAATGGAAAAGAAAATGCATTGACTCAGACTTTATACATCCAGACCTACATAATACTACAATGAGTTCATGTCTAACTGAATATGTGGATTTGCATTTAGAACTTTTTTTGGGTGTTGAATGTCAGAGTCTACAACCCTCTTAACAAAAATGTATGCCAGATTTTGCTATATAATACCGCTCAATTAATCTGGTGTTTTGTCTCTGGTGTAGATTTATTATTGTTGGTCTTACCATGCTGAAGTTTTGCCAAAAAGACTTGCTTTTTAGCAACCTGTGAAGGTTCTTCCACGTGTAAACATGTCGGTGACTTATGTCTGCAGATCTTATGACTGTGCGCCTCTCATGAAATCCAGCTGCGGCCAGAGAAGCTCACTGGCGCATTCTCAGCCGGGTGAGCATTCTTACTGCCTCCATGACTGCATGGAATAACCTGTATGCAAAGCAGGCTTCGCAGTTTCACGCCTCAGCGTCCCACTGCGATTCACGCATGCATTGATGCCTGCGTCCTGCTGCTTTTCCAGGAAGTGGAAATGAACCAATCAGGGATGCACATCCTTCAGCGCAGAAACCTTTCGCCAAAACCCCGATAGGGTGCTTCAACATTCAGAACTTGATCTTTCGTTCTGCGGTGGGTTCTGAATGGGACTACTGGTTCTTAATCTGACTTTAGTCCAGCGGAGGATTATCCATCCGCAGTGACTGGGGATTCTGGACTTGGAGTGGTCACCGGTACCTCTTTCATTATATGACTTCTCCCCTGTCAGCTGATATGCATTCTAGTAAAGAAATAACCTGCATATTTTCCCCTGACCTGCTTTTGGGATAAATGTATGCAAAGTCTCCTTCAGAGCCAGCTAGGAAATCCATTTGGTTCCCAGGAAACATTTCCTATTCAGCCAGGTCTCCTGCATTTGTGGCTCTGCGGTTCAAAGTACTGAAATCATATAGCTTAGAAAGCATTGATGTTTTGCATTGACCATGTTACACCAAACCTCACAGAAAAGCAACTGTGTTTGCCGCAGAGGATATGACTGCTCCTTTCAAACATGTCATCTTCTGAAGTGATGTCTTCACACAAAACTGATGTTTTAATAGCTAAAAACACACACACACACACACACACACACACACACTCAAGTAAAGTCTGATGTTAGTTGAAGTCAGAAAGGCCATTAAAAATTAATCTTTTCTTTCTAATATTTTAAATATATAGAACTGTGTAACATGCCCCAGGAAAATCACTGTGATGTATTATTTAGGAAAATGCAGCCCTAAAGAATAGTTTAGCCTTAGGGAAAACTTTAAAGGATTCATTTTTTACAGACAGGGATGTGGGATATTCTGATAACATTTCCTGCTTTTCAAATGAAACTTCTGCTGAGGGGGGGGGGGGTGAAGAGGATGAGTTCTTTTTGAAGGGCAATGCCAGGGATCCTTAGAACTGCAACCAGTTATGTGGGTGGACATGTGGGAATGTAATTCAGGTCAAATCGAAGTCTATAAACAAACAGACGCATCATACATAACCCAGACCTAAAAGTTCACCATCGTTAGCCTGATGCTGCGCAGCTACGGTACTTCCTGCACACTGTCTGCCTTAAAGCAGCCTCTCCGCCTATCAGGTCTGTTTAATAAAGCGCCCATTGAGCTGAAATCAGAATTAAAACAAAGAGCAATCAAAGCAGTGCAAATGAAAACTAAACATTTATGTGATATACCTGCAAAATAAACTGAATGGCACAGTTTTCATTTCCTGCTCTTTGAAAATGCCACTTAGATTCTTATTTTGCATTTATCAAATGTACTTTCTACTCAATGGACTCTGAGGCCTTTCAAACTTAATATTGTTTCATTCTTTCTACCGGCTACTCAATGGAGAATAAGCAGAGATAATATAGGGATGAATGAAACCCTCAAAATTCCTGAGTACTGGCATTCTAAACTTCGATTCCCACTGTTTTATGGATGAAGCATTTTCTATGGGATAAAGACAAAGATGAGGGTCTGAAAAGTACAGGGGCCACATACAGGGATGGGGACATAGGGGCAGTGACCCTGGCTGAAAGCTGATTAGCCCCTGGATTGTCCCTGCCCTGTCACTCACCAGTTATAACATGTAATTGTCTAATGATAAGCTTGGCCCCTCTGTATGAATTATGGCCTCTCTTGTGCGTCCCACCTTAAAAGAATCCTAGAATCACCAGTGGGGTTCAGTAGGAGCTTGGTTACCCAACAGCACGGGAACATGCACATTTCAGGATGCCCAATCCAGCAGGAGCCATGATTGGTTGGAAAGTCCCAGGCGAGAGACGATGGATGGCTGCTGTGTGGCCGGCTGAAAGACCCGGCTCATTTTCCATGGAGGACAGCGAGGTGAAGAAAGGAGGGGGGGTTACCTCAGGAGAAGCAGTCTCAGCTGGATGGGGGGGATTAAAAGGCCAATGCTATGTCTGAGGTCAGTGGGCCGGTCATTATCATGATAACCAGGCCCGCCTGGATGAGAACGTCTCCACTTTTTGTCCCAAACACGTCCACTAGACCTTATTCTCCCATCCTCCTCCTCATCCCACTCACCAGAGCTAGGAATTAATGAAATAATAAAGAATAATTTGAGTGGCCTAACCACTCAGACAGCACTAGTGATTATAAGTACAATTACACAGCAAGTTTGATGCGCGGTGATGGACAAAACAGCAGGAGCTCATAAATATGGATGGTATGTCTTAGAAAATAAATTAGTAGGGGCCGGCCGCTCCACTGACCTGCTTAGGCTGTCAATTATCGGGCTGACAGCGGCACTCGGAGAGAAGCACGCTCCTATCACAGGTCTTTTGATTTACTAATTTAACAGTGCATTTAGGATTATTGTAGGAGTCACATAATTAATTATCCAATGGCCAAGCGCTGGCATTAAGCAACAAGGAATGCATTATATCTTATTACCGCAGTATTCCCTCCCATCTAGAGAAGACAATGCAATGTTGGAAATAATTCTGGATAATGAATGAAAGGAGATAACATTTAGGCCAGACAGCCTATTCCGAGAGCTGACTTTCATTCGTTTTTTCTATCGTGGTACCTTTCTTTAAAAAAAAAAAAGCATTTTCTGTTTTTCATCTGCATTTATTTATGGCCAAGGGGCTCTGCGACAGGCCCATCCAAACACGCTGTGGAGATGTGTGTATTTACTTGTGAAAAGTATTATAAAATAGAGAGAGAGAGGGAGAGACAGAGAGAGAGTTGTGTCTGTGGAGCCTTGTTAATCTGAGGACGAACGCTTGTTCCCCCCAACAAACCGAAACACTGTAATCATTTAAGATTAAGATGTTTCTGTCTGGGAAAAATAGAAATTTGTGCATTTTAGTGCTTAAATAATGCTGAGCTGTACCACATCGTCGCAACACATTCCTTTGAAGTACAATTTGTGTTATTTAATGAATAATAAGTATAATTATAGCAAAGATATTTGTTCTTAAGATTAATAAATGGCTGAATAATTGTCTCATTTGGAAGAGACTTCTCTGCTGTGTTATGATGTTGGAATGACTGCAATGGCAGGCAAATGACAAATGAAATCTAGACTTTATTAGTGCTTTACTGCTTTTAGGGGTGTTTACACATTCCACACTGCATCACCAATTTATTACTTATTTATTATCCACTACTTGTATTGCACTTAAGTCTTAAGTCTTATTGTACTGCTGTCTGTCCTGTATCGCACTTCTGTCAATCCTGTATCTCACTGCTGTCTGTCCTGTATCGCGCTGTTGTCTGTCCTGTATCGCACTTCTGTCAATCCTGTATCTCACTGCTGTCTGTCCTGTATCTCACTGCTGTCTGTCCTGTATCGCACTGCTGTCTGTCCTGTATCGCACTGCTGTTAATCCTGTATCTCACTGCTGTCTGTCCTGTATCACACTGCTGTCTGTCCTGTATCTCACTGCTGTCTGTCCTGTATCGCACTGCTGTCTGTCCTGTATCGCACTACTGTCTGTCCTGTATCTCACTGCTGTCTGTCCTGTATCGCGCTGTTGTCTGTCCTGTATTTCACTGCTGTCTGTCCTGTATTGCATTGCTGTTTCTCCTTTTGGCCCTTTTCCTTACCTTTGGAAACTTTGGCATAATATGTCTTCCAAGCACGTGATAATTACAATTTGGAACTTAAAAAGGAAGACTGTGTTGTGACTCTTTTCACCTGCCATTTTAACACAAGTACTAAAATGCTTGGAAATTACAAGGATAATAATAAAAAAAAAAAACCAAAGAATCTGACCTTGTACTGGATCAGCATTTAGAGATAGATGGATGGATGGAAAGCAGTATTCTGAGTATCAAATAATCGGCTATCAATTTAAAGACCGTCAAAAGCCTGGAATTAACCCCCAGATATTTCATCCATGCTAAACTGATTCTTCAGTGGTTAGACACAGAAACGTTTCATCGCTGAGCAAATCTCAGAGGGGAATTCTGGGAAATTGTGCCATCTCTATGTAAATGCATCGCACTTTGAGTGCGAAAGAGAGATAGAAGTTATAAAATGTACTTACAAGGCAATACGGGGAGAACTTTGTCTGAGAGTATTTAACATTGTTGGATCAGAGATAGAAGGGGTGTAGCCTTCCCTATAACAGATTCAGTGGGGGGGGGGGAGATCAATCGCAGTAAAAGTCAATATCCATACGCTTTAAATTGCCCCTTAAACACTTGGTGGCTGTCTTTCACAGGCAAATAGAGGGATGGCTGCTTGGACCCCTGCAGGAGGCCCCAGGGCACCTCTGTCCACTGTTTATTGGTGGGTTTCTCACAGGCCGACGTGAACATGAGCTTGTGCGTGCGCGCGACCATGCCGACTGGATACACTACGTAACACGTGAGCAAGTGCGAATCCTCTCATGTCGGCACGCATTTGCATCAAACACAACTTGTCAA
Organism: Brevimyrus niger; assembly: GCA_015164015.2. Classification (NCBI taxonomy): domain Eukaryota; kingdom Metazoa; phylum Chordata; class Actinopteri; order Osteoglossiformes; family Mormyridae; genus Brevimyrus; species Brevimyrus niger. Next base: position 16,837,985 of record JAABNY020000025.1, on the reverse strand, counting down.
ATTTTTCACTTTCTAATTTGATTTTAGTTGATTTCTGCCTTGATGACTTCATGATAAATTTTGACGTGTGACGATGCTAAACTCAATTTCCTTTGGGAAAGAAGATCATCCACTCAGGATGTTTTTTCTTAATTAATTAATGGAACTCTAAAATGAAAGATGATTCCTTTGGATGACCAGTGCCCTGCCCGGCTTACCGCTGCCCCCGTTGGCCTCCTCTGGAATTGCATCACTCTGGCAGCAGTCAGGGCTATGTGTGACCGTCCATCACAGTGATATTCGACATGGCTATCCCAAAGCCCGACCACAGCACAGAGGCCCAAAGACGACAAGCCATATCACAAAGCTGTCATCGTCCGCATTTACCATTCAGTTTCAAGTCAATTATCCAAACATGTTTTCATGTTTGATTATACATTTTGATCATCCATCCATGACAACTGGGAGAATGTTTTGTGAACATCTAAAGAATGGTCAGACAGCTTGGCCCAGGAAAAAAAGCAAGAAATTATACCCAAATGGTCCCCTTTGAATGTTTCAATGTTCAAATTAATAGACTTGGATATTAGAAGCTTTTTCGGACAGAGCGTGTGACAGTTTTTCCATGTGGGAAAACAATGCAAAGCCAAGACAACAGTGCCCTCTAGTAAAGACGGAACACATGCGATGCGTTTGCTGACTGATTAACAGAGCAGAGAAGGAACTGCAACCCATAAGAAGTCTGTCTCATCAAAGCCGGAAAAAAACACACTGAAGATCAACCAGATCTGGGTCTGTGACCACAGATTTGCAGAAGGTAGCTGCATTTGTGTTCACTGGCATCCTGAAGCGCTGAGCCGGCAGGGGGGATGAGAGACAGGAGATGTGTGTGTGTGTGGGGGGGGCAAGGGGCTCTGCAGGCAGGTGGCACGGATTCGCAGTCCTGCCACCCACTGTGCTGAGGGTGGGGGGCTGCATTACGTCAGGCATGACAATGGATGTCATTTTTAAAGCTGACTGAATCGGGGCACGTTTCACGGGGCAACGGCCTCTCTGATTGGCTGTGGCCTTCTGTGTACCTGTGTGACTGAGGAAGGAGGTTCTGATGTGGCTCTGGGAACTGCAGCCTCCCAGGAAAGCTGCCTTATTGACACATAGACATGTCCCCATCTGCATATGTCAGCCACCTCCGACTCTCAAGGCACCATATGTATCTACTGTAATTTGTACTCTGTTTACCTTTTTTCCATTTAAATTGATTTCATTTTATCGAATAACCTGACACGTATTTATTTCCATATGTCCTTGTCTTATGTTTTGTATTTGTCTGTTGTTTTTAAACGTTGGCCGAAGGGATCTTGCAAAAATCCCAATGTGCTTGCGCTCCTGTACCTGTGCAAATGCAAATAAAGTTTCAGTTCAGTTCATTAAGAGGGGCGGGGCCACAAGGGGACTGGCCCCAGCTGAAAGCTGATTGGCCACCCACGTGCACCCTCCCCTGTCACTCACCAAGTCAAAACATTTCATTGGCTAATGATAACGTTGACACATCTAATGGAGTTATGGCCCATCTTATGCCCCCCACCCCCGACTTAAAAAAAGCGCCAGTCTCCAAGCATCCGGCTAGGGACCAGGGAGTTTATTCAGGCTTTCTGAATATTAGCAGGAGAGCGTACTTTCAGGTTTGTAGATCCAGTGAGGGTGTAAATGACTTCAGAGGGAACTCCAGTTACAAAGCCCTCTAAGCAAACAGGCCATCTCCTCTCGCATCCAATATTAGAGGGGCCAGTTTCTCATTTATGTATGTTGAAATCTTTTGCCCTGCTTTTCTGGTGTCAGCCAAGGTGGACTGGCGGGTAAATCAGAAAGCGGCAACCCCCGCCCCCCCCCCCGCCCGCCCCCCGCCCCCCCAGCCCCCCCCGACCCCGCCGCCAGCCACCAACACAGAGAGGGCCGCCGCCTGCGGCC
>JAABNY020000025.1:16769528-16787033 GCA_015164015.2 Brevimyrus niger | reverse complement strand
ACAAACTGAAACGCGGACTTAATACAGAGGACTAATGACAACAACCAGAAACAGCTGATCACATGGGGACCCCACACGAGGGAAACGAGGGGGCGTGGCACACGGAAGGAGCGGATGATCGGGGCAGGACAAGGGTAATGTTGGGATAAGATCTTTATCGTTTTGGAAGCCATTAACAAAAAAAAATGTTCTCCTTGTTTTATCCTGTTCATTTTGTGTTTAAATGCTAAAAAAGGAAAGAAAAAAAAACATATTTAGGTGTAATTTTGGGGGATTTTGGGGATTTTTTTTCATTCTTTTTAATGGGAAAAATTTGATCAAAACTCGAACTTTTTATGATTCGAGTTTGAGAACCGAGGTAGCACTGTTTGTGTGTACAAGCTGGTTAGAGTTTATCAAACTCTGTCCCACAATGAAACGTAGGTCTTCACCTCTCCTGCATGCGTTCACACGGCACAGATAACTTTATGGATTTATTTCATTGTGCTAATTATACAATTAACAGTTCCAGCATGTGTTATCTTGGCAGACAGAAAACTACTGCCCCGTGTTTAACAAGTCCTCACCCTAACTAACTCAAATGACCCTTATCAGTGTTGATTTCTGATGCAGAATTACAGCGATTATCCACTTCATCAATATTGCTTCTTCACCTTTTAGGTGCTGCAGGCCCTTTTGGAGGATAACACTATTCTCATTTTTTCTAAACATTTGAAAATAGGACCTTGGGCTGCTTGTTGGTTAACAGTATTTCTGACGTTTCCAGGTAATGTTTCTGACAGCATGTCCATCTATCCAGCTATCATGCAACAGTTCATCATGGATTACAGGGCTGGAGTCTGTCCCACAAGGCTGGGGGACACCCTGCATGGCATAGCAGTCCATTGGAGGACTTTGAAAACAGGATAACAAATTGGAACATATTGTGCCCCGTATCATTAAGAGAAAGCTTGTAAATCCAAGGGTATAGCTCTAGAAAAGACACTGCTGCAGAAGGAAATAAATTTCTGTCATACCTGTTCACACTTTCATAAAATATGAAGACCCACTTGTGAAATACAGGGTAAAATACTGTGACATTATCTCCAGTCCAGATGGCAAACAGACTCACATGTTATGTGACTGGGTAGCGGATGGGACTTTTATTGGGGGAATTAGTGTCCTAATAGCGTACAATGCAGATGAAGTGAAATAGAATCTGGAAATGTGTGGTCTGGGAATAAAAATAAAAAATAGCATACAAGATGAGTAACAGCAAGATCTATGGGCAGTTTGTTTCATGCTGTTGCATCAGGGTACAAATTATTTGGAGCCAAACAATATTGACTGGCAGCACTTTATAAATATTGCAGAAGAATGAGGAATGTATCTAACCAATCAGCAAGCAGAACCTGGGTCACCTGACTCTCCCCTCTGGGATGACTACATGCCACACCCCATCCCTGGCAGATTGATTTATGTTTCATTTGAAAATTAAATCTGCCATTGATTTTCAAAATTATCTTACATACTAAAGTTAAGCCCTTCCTCCTGTTTAAAACAGCCTCCTGTCAAGACCTCAAGTGTTTTCATTTGTGAAGGAGGCATCTAAGACACGGTGATGTCAGATGAGTCCTCATCTCCCTGCTGACACATTTGTGACAGAATATCAAGAGGGAAATATCTGAAACAAGTTATTTAAAAATCCTCTCCCACTTCCAGGGCGATTGTTGTTCTGTCACTGTTTTGGATAAAAAATTTACACCCTTCCTAATTAGCTCAAGAAACGCACAATAAGGGCTGCATGTAAAACTTTTTTTAAACTTTTTTTCAGTTGCAAATACGATGATAAGATGGAATTTGATATATACTGAAACTGTCCGTGAATTTTTTCTGCTTGGAATGGGGGGCTTTATCTGAGCTGTTATATTCACGTTTTGTTTTTTCATCTTTTTTCCTCTTTTGAACTTGGACAGCAGAGTGGGATAATGGTCCATTAGCACTAACATCTACGGGCCTGGAGGAGTTATGTTTGGGTCCGGCCCAAATTAGCTAGAGGTTAACGGGCTGGCTCCTCCTTATTTTGTTCCTCGCACGAAGCTTGATTGATGTTGCGGTCGACACTGTCATTTACTGAGACCACTGTGACCCCCCCCCGCCCCCGCCCCAGGACAGCATTGAAGGTGGGAACTGCAATACTGGGTTTGTTTTTATAGAACTGCAGACTGATCCAGCAAGAAGCCAGTGAAGTAGCCAAGCTTAGAGAGTAAGCTTGTCATTTCTGCACTGAGTTCAGACCTGCTCTTCATCAAAGGTGGAAAGTTCAGGTCCAGCAAGTAAAAATCCAAACCAAGTTTTTTTTTCTAGCAAATACTTGAATCTAAAAGGTCGGTCACAGGGTGCTCAACTGGTTGGTTGGAACAAAATCTTGGTCTGGATTTGTACTTTCTGGACCTGATCTTTCCACCTCTGGTTTTCATGACCCGACCCTGTGCGCTTACTGGCCGAAGAGGTTCTTTTTTTTTGCTTAATTATCTGGTTTTGAATAGAATAGACCATTTTTGCATGAATGCTTTAATATACTGACAGTTTGTTTCCTTTGTGTTAAGGAAATGCTGGGTAACACTTCAGGTTTCTGTGAGTTGTGCGCATTACTTATTTATGCGATCTTTTATTACCTTATTTTACATATAAATAAGTGATCCACTGAGGGAACATAATCAGCGCTGTTCAGAGTCTTATTGACTTGTGGAGTGTCATGCATTTCAGCCATTACTGGTCCACATTAGTGCATCTAGGGTAGTTTAAGAGCATGTGTACAAAACGGCAACCAAACACCTTTAGTATTCAACTGTGATTAATGGTACGTCTTGGGAAGTCCCTCATCTCCTTTCATGATGCTCTTCAAAAAAAAAATGGTATACGTATGCATGTCAGAATGACTTAATAAAGTGCACAAGCCTCTGACAATTATCACAACAGGCTGTTTATGGGTACAGGAACAACGACAGGCATCTTGCCAGTTCTGATCATTAAATGATCAGGAAAAAAACAGGCCCTCGTTATACCCCATTTATCAGATTTATTTAACAGTAAAAAGCAAAAGAAAAACTGTGGATAACTACATGACATCCTTTCTCATTTCCATCAGTGGCTGCTAGCTACTTCACTGACAAGGGACCCTGTACAGCCCGCACTTAATTCAGTTTTATAGTACTGCTGCTTTTGAAGGGGACATTGTATGAAATTGTTATTTCCGAGATTCCATTTTTCTCATAGTAACCATGGAAAAATGGTGCCTGGTGACGACATGGTTATGGAAATAATATGGATAATACATGTCGGCGCGCTGTGATTACAAGGGAATGCGGTTTATGAAATATTTGCAAATGTATTTCTGATTAAACCTGCGACGCTAATGTACGCATAATCCTAGCAAATGGAAGTAGCGGTGCATCTGAGACGGGGTGTTTAGAAGGTTTTCGGTCGTGTTTAGGTACGCAGTGAGATTCCCTCAGACTGCCTTTCCAAACATGTGTAAATGTACATGTTTGATAGCAACATACGGTGCCGTGTTATAAAATACTGGAAGATTAGCATATTCCTGTTATTTATACCACTGGGCAGGGAGAGTTTAAGCAAGGAAGACATTTTTCTGCCTGTCCATCAGCTCACCTGTAAACAAAAACACGAAACATAAATGCAAATCAAAGTGCTTAATAAGACATAACAATACAATTGTGACTGTATGTAAACACGGTGCAATGTAAATATTGTGAGTATTGCAGAGGATTGGATGAGCAGGGGACGGCAAGGAGGAGGCAAGTGAGCGGGCCGAATTGCGGAGAGATGATGACAGAATTTGCCATGACAGTATTGTGGGACAGAAGGTCCTGCATGGCTTCTGAGGGCTGGAGACGACACCTTCTACTACCAGGAAGTTTAAGTACCAGGAACCGTAAGCGGGGGCCTTTAACCTGGACGGCTACTTGGAAGTTCTTTAGATCAAAGTCTTTAATAAACGCAGGTGATTGACAGTCAACAAATGTTGCTCCATGGAATAAATCCATTTCTTGCATTACCCGCCTTTGACTGGGATCTTACTGCATTGACAGTTGTCTTTAACTCTGGTTGAACCCAGTAAAAACCTTGGGCATTATGTGCAATAGATTGGCTGACTAGCATAAAATTGCTTGAAGATATAGCTGTTTATTATGCTGATTTATTATTGTTTAATGCCGCTTATTATTTATTGAGGATTATTTATTCATAATAATCCTTAAGATAATTAATAATTTATATAACATTATAATTCGTGAATAATTCATTCGAAACACCAGGCAAATGACTGATCCCTTGTTACGGTTTGCCGATATGAAGTTTCTATATAAACGTGTTGTTCCTCCCAAACCTGGAGATGTAGAGTTTGCTGAAAAATACCCAGCATGCATGAGCAGCCAGGTTAAGGGAGCTAGGCAGCACTTTGGCCTGAACACAAACTGTTTTTTTTGCCATTTCCTCCTTACTATATGTGGGGGGAGGGGCGGGGGGTATCATGGCAGAGTGTTAAGCCATTCTTGGGAGTTTTATATTTGTAAATTTGTTCCCCGCCCTCCATAGCAGATATAAATAGCTTTTCCCATTTTTGGAAATTACTCCAATGCAGAAATACGTTTGGCTTAATACCTAAATCTGCTGCATAAAAAACATCTAAAAAATCAAGTCTGTCACTTTTTTTTTTCATTTCCTGTTTTTTTTTCTTCCTGATTCCCAGGACCTTTTAGTAAAAAAAAATACACTCTATGCTGCAGAGCAGAAATGCTCTGATAGGCTGTTTTTGTTCCATTGTCTGATGGTGTTCGGAGGGATCGACATCTGTGGCTGTGGGGCTGCTGTGCCTCTTTCTCGCTGTTTGAAAGTCCCGTCGCTACACCAGCCAACCATCACACCATCAATCCAACCATCTTCCCCGGGGCTAACTGGGTTATTAACAATACTTGGCTCTCGCCTGCAACCAGTTGAGCGGGAGGAACAAAATGCCCACCTTGCTTTCCCTAGCTGCTTTTCCAGCTCCTGATGATGACGAACCCAGAAGCAGGTGTCCGGGTCGGGTTAAGCAGACCCTCAGCGCATCCACAAAAAACATCATCATGTGATCCTGGGTGGTCACCTGACTCATTCTGAAGTCCAAGTCTCTTAGACTTTCTTACACTTCCCCCATCGGCATTAAGGCGCATCCTTCACTATGTGGCTTAATGGGCTAGGACTCATTAGCGGCTGTAACTGGAAGGTCGCTGATTCAAATCCCACAGTTGGTGGAATGATGTCACTACTAGTTCCCCGAGGAAGACGCAAAGCTCCACATGCTCGAGGAATAGACTGACTGGGCTTTCTCTCAAAACGAGCCTGCTAAGTAAGTCAAATGTCAATTTAAATACTACAAACACTTAACCCTCCTCTCCTTGGTCTGATCTCTGTTTCAGTATGATGTTATATATTATTAATCTACAAGACAGTTTTAAATATTGAGACATTTTTCCTGAAGCTAACCAGGTTAAGACCTTCCTTTAGGGTGCTAGAGCACAGCTCTTTGTGGGGTTTGAACCAACAGCATTTAGATCAGACCATGTAAACACAAACTACATGATGTCATCACAGATCCTGCATCTGTTTCATCTCTAATCTATTCCACCATCAGTCTGCTTAGATGAAAACAGAGCTATCAAAAAAGTTTATACAATGTCCATTCAATACAAAAAAATGGCCATTTCTCTATGCGATTGAAAATTTCATCTTCAAAAGGCGAAAGAAAGTGCACTGAAAGATTAAGATTAAATAATTATATCTCAGGCAATATATATTGAGACATTACAAATGTAAAAGACCAAAAAGACAGAGACAGTAAAGATTAGTCAGTATGTGCAGTTTAGAAGCTCCTGAATCATTATCCCAGACTGGACCCGAGGTCCCGACAGCACAGATGCACTCTGTGAGCAAAAGTCAGCCACAATATGACTCAGATTGGCCAGATAGAGCTCTGGATATGAGGCTTATGAACACAAATGTTGAATTTCACTACCGCTGTTACAACAGAACCTCGATTCCTTGCTCAAATAAAATGTTATCTTCCAAATTGTTTTTTGCCATAACCATGACAAGGTCCTGTCAGGTACATAAATATTTTCACACACACTCAGCTGTCCACTGTAAAACTCAAGACCGTATCCGGCAGCATGGTTGAGAGGATATCTATGGGCCTTCAAAGTGCTTTCGGGAAAGAGGCTCACAATTCAACACAATCATTTATTAAAATAATCCTACTTTATTATTTGACCTGCCAAGATTGAATAAATATACATTTATTGCAAGATTTCTTTCACAATTTAGCTTAAGTTTCTGCTATTTCTGATGCTGTGGGTCTCCTGTCTTTTAGATAAAGCAACAATAAAAACCAGTGGATTAGAAAATGGAAGGTTCTCTTTTTACTGTTTCATCTGAGCTTGCGGGGAAAGGGTTAAGCTGCAATCGGGGTATTCATCAGCATTTGTCCCAGCTTCCAGACTAAACACACTCTCATTACGGGGGGTCATCGCTCTCGGGGGGGGGCAGTATCCATGTTTACAATTACGAGACTGAACGCTAACAAACGCGGCCAAACATCGTCATTTAATTCTACCGTATAATTTGGGTGCCGTACGGCAACGGGGTGCCCCCCCCCAAGCCCCACACCCGTGAACTCTGGGACGTTGGTAGAGGTGTGATACTCCGGGGTGGGGGCATTTGGTTTAGGAGAGTCGACTTGGCTGCTGGAGTGCCAGACGTGCTTTTCACCATGAACCACTTTATAAAATTGTCTGCTTGTGCAAATAATTAGGTGTAAAACTGTCAGGCGTTTAACTAATAAAAAAAGCTTCTCTTAAACTACAAAAGTAAATAATGTACTAACGTTTCACTGATTTTTGTCTCCATTGGTTGAAGAAATTCTAAAAATAGTATAAAACCAAAGCTGGGGAGTCAAAATATTTGCTCATTGCGGATCACAAACTTCAGGTGATGTGAAAATTTAGACTTAATGTTTTGATCGGTCGGTTCCAGTCGGCAGGGTACTACTGGAGTTAAAGAAGACCGCAGAACATTCCAAACGGGATCTGCCCTCGGAGAACTGGGGTGGGGGGTCCAAGGACGTAGTCAACGTGGCAAGGGCGCCGAGTGCTGACTGTTTATATTAATGACAATACACTCCAGGCTCGAGTATCTGCTAAACATCAAACCTTGAAAGTGTGAAAACATCTATGTGTCAAAAAAAGAGAGGGGGGTGGGGGTGGGGAGTACATGACACCCTGAAAATGGTTTTGCGTTGAGTTGTGAACAGTGAACAATGTAAAGGGCAAATGTTTCTCTCTGCTTAGCTGTTACAGTAAGAATATATTGGATGGATATTGATGCATCATTGAAGACCTTCAAAAGAAGCCAAGGCTATACGTGAAGCACTCAGAGACTCATGTCTGCCCCCCACTTTCATACTCAGATTTTAAGCTTTGGACAGTATGAATTGGGACTTTGCTATCTTGCTCATTTGACTTGGAGGTTTGGCTCCCCCGTTGAGTCTGGTTCCTCCCAAAGTTTCTTCCTACTAAGGAGTTTTTCCTTGCCACTATCTCCCCTGGCTTACTCACTGGGGCCAATGGGCAGGGATAATATTAAGTGCTTTGAGACAACGTAATGTGAAAATGCGCTATACAACAAAAATTTAACTGAATTGTTTTTGCTAAAATATGAAAGAAGATGAGAAGGTCTTGCTGTTTTGTTGACATTAGATGCTTATTGTGAAGTTTAGTTTGCTAAACTTATCAGTGGCCTGTCTGTTATTTGGTCTTTGTAAGTGCGATCAGCTCAAGCATTTCGGTGTGGCTTTGGCGACTGGCTGGCCCTCTCTTTGGTGTGTGATGGTGGTGGAGTCACTGCAGGGGGTTTCTGTGAGTTTTATGGCTTTCGACGTGGGGGGAACGGGTTTGTGTAATCATGGCTGGTAGCTCTCTTACAACATACCGTCAGAAGTTATAATTCACGGTTTCCGCTATGCATTTACATAAAAAAAGAGGGGAATGTTTTTGGAGTAATTAACAGAGCTGTAGTACATGACAGAGACATGTGATTTTCCTTCCCCCAACATCCTCAAGTACGTAAGAATCAAAACAAAACATTAAAAAGTCCTGTTCCTGAAAGAAAGGGAGCATTAGCCAGTGGTTTTACAAAGAATATCCTATATAAATTTAAATGCAAGTCTCTCGTCAGTAAGGATATATAAATAGAAATACCCAGCGAGTGAGCACTTTAATAACGAATATACAAATAATAGGATTACAGGCAGGTGACTGGAAGGCGTGCTATGTGGTGGTTGATGGAGGTGCCTGAGCCAGGGTGCAAGAAGGGATATTCGAGAAGGTCTGCAGGGCAGGACTCTATCTGACGGCCTTTGTCCTGTGCTTCCTGCGAATCCCTCAGTCGGAACTCCAAACAAGCACACCTGTGCCCCGGCTAAAGAGAGCATCTGAGCCTTTGCTTTTCCTACACTAGCCATCCCCACCTCCGCAGGGACTAATATCGATCCAGTTCTTCCACGGCACATCCTCTGTGGTCCCTTCCAGATAAGCGCTTCTTCTGCGCCTGAGTCCCTCTCTCGCCGCGTTCCGAGGGCTGCCCCGTCGCGGCTAAACAGAGAAGCGCAAATACAGACCGAGTCCGATGCTCTCAAGCTGTTGCTTTCCCTCCTTCTTCTGGTGCTCAATGTGTTTCCCCTACAGCCCTTCACTCACAGACACGCACAGGCATACGGCTGTTACATTGTAGCACGTCACACCGAAGACGCCCCCTGTAGCTCTTGAAGTGAAGTGCATGGCAGGGGGTAGCAGACCCCAGGTGTAAAGGTCTGGGACTTCACGGTTAACATTCCAGCGCTTAAAACAAATAAGAGCAACTCAGTGAGCGTGCACGCGGTTTTTTATGGGGGGATGGAGGGGGCTAGGTAGACAAGGCCAAGTCTTCCCACCCGGCACTTAACGCAAACGGATCGGGATGCCACAGCCCCCGGTGAGTAACCCATGTCTCAGTGCAAGTCTGGGCCACCCCTGGCGCCTCTGCTGGCTCCGCCCATAAGCGAGTCATCGGATCGTTGTGACTGATGTCGGCACCCCCATTCGCGGTCCTCTTTGCAAGCCCGTCCACGCCACTCACTTCTCCCACGTGACGTCACGTGGAATCACTAACGACCGTGAACGACAGTGGGAACACGTGGAAGTGCATACTACATGGAACTGTCCAGTTAAATAATTCCTCTAAATGCAGTAATAATTGCATATTGAGTATAATTACAATTGTAATAATTTCAATTACAAATAACAACACACAGTGACACATTGAATAAGTGAATGTAATTTCACTACCTCCATATTTACATAACTATGAACTAATGAGATCTGAAAAGATGTTTTAAATAATACGATTTAATGAAAAGACGACTGACACCAAACAAGTACAGATCTTATTAAGCTATACTGGTTGCGCGTGGCGGCTGTAATGCATTTCGTCAGTATCTCCACGTCGCGCAGACATGACCAGTCGTCTGGTCTTTAGATGTTACTGGCGAGGGCACTGAGACACTATCAGCAGTGACACTACGCGTTAGACAGGAGGGGGGAGGGGGCTCTTTCAAACGGGTTAGGTATTGCCCTCTAGGGGACAAGAAAAATAAAGGAGCAGAAGGAGCCAACCGTATCAAATCGTGACCCAGCCCCCCAATCAAACAGCGGGCTCCTTCCAGAAAGTGAAGGCACACATATGAGAGTCGAGTTTATGACCTACGCATCAGACTCAGTAGGACCTACCAAATGTCCACGCCTACGCGTATGGGATTTAAGATCAGTAATAAGGAAATTAACCCAGAAGCACCGTTAAAGAGAAAAACTGATTCCGAAGAACGGATTAGATGCTGTTTGTAAACCTGTCACTAAAAAAGAACAGATATATAGCCCACGCATGGGATAACGTTAGCGATTAAGTCAGTCACGCTCATGCATAGCTATAGTGTCCAAGCGCCACCTTCAGTTGCCTCTACATCTGAACCACATAATTTTTACACTTGACAAAAGAAATTGCATCTGACGACCGGCTACCGAAAATACAGCCACCTCGCCTACACTGAACTTACGTGGGTTTTTGCTACTGCGTAAAAATATTAAGCAAACTCGAGCTACATTGTCCGCTGTTTAGAGGTTTACAGTAAAACTACTCGCATCCTCCCCACGGCACCCGCTTAACTTGTGCTTAATATGCCCGTCTCGCACCGCATGGGACCAGGGCGCTCCCCCTGTAACTCCGCCCACCGCGCGCCTGGCATCCAATGAAAACGCAGGAGGGGGACTGGAAGGGTTAAAGTGACCTCCGATGGGCGGAGCCGTGTGGAGATGTGATTGGATGGCGGTGCATGACGTAACCACCATGAAAAACCTAATAACTAGTTAAGAAGGCAGTTTGCAAGTCTGGAAAGAGTGCAGAGCTTGTGGTGCGGGAGTTTGGGAGGATTGAGTCGGCGGAGAGAAAAAAAAGAATATTTATAATAAACGGAAAAGTGCTGGGTTGTGGACTGTTAGACACTGTGGCGTCTACGAGAGTAAAGGGAGCAAGCATGGTACAGCAGACGGAGAACAGCGAGACGGAGAGTAGCGTGTCCCGGGAAGCCACTGACACTGAGGAGAACGAGTTCATGGCTTGCAGTCCAGTGTCGCTGAACCCAGACTGGTGCAAAACGGCAACCGGGCACATTAAGCGACCGATGAATGCATTCATGGTTTGGTCCAAAATTGAGAGGCGGAAGATCATGGAGCAGTCGCCGGACATGCACAACGCGGAGATCTCCAAACGGCTGGGTAAGCGCTGGAAAATGCTGAAGGACAGCGAAAAGATTCCCTTCATCAGGGAAGCCGAGAGGCTCCGCTTGAAACACATGGCCGATTATCCTGACTATAAGTACAGACCCAAGAAAAAACCAAAGCTCGACGTTTCCTCAAAGCCGTCCACGCAGTCGCCGGAGAAATCCGGCAGCAAGATTCCCAAGACCCCCGGCAAGAAATGCCCCAAATTAAAGACCAGTAAGGCGAGTGCAAAGCCGAGCCACGAGTACGGAGGGGAGTACGCCTTCCAGAACTTAAAAGTGAGCAAAGTCTCCAAAAGCGAGCTCACGGATGAAGAGGACGAGGAGGACTACGAGGATGACTTTCGCATCCGGATTAAGCAGGAGGACGGGGAGCGGACGCGGCCGTGCAATGCGGCCAAAGTGCCGGCCAGCCCGACCCTGAGCTCGTCCGCCGAGTCGGAAGGGGCGAGCATGTATGAAGAAGTGCGGAGCACGCCGTCCAGCAGGCTCTTCTACAACTTCAAGAACATCACCAAGCAGAGCGCCACATGCGCCGCGTCCGTCTCACCAGCATCCTCCACCAGGTCCGTCTCCACCTCCTCCAGCTCCAGCGAGGACGCCGACGACCTGCTCTTCGACTTCAGCTTAAATTTCGCACCCAGTGCTTCAGGATCGGAGCTGGGCAACCCGAATTCAGGAAACCTCTCCCTCTCTCTGGTGGATAAAGATTTGGACTCGTTCAGCGAGGGCAGCCTTGGTTCCCACTTTGAATTTCCAGACTATTGCACCCCCGAACTGAGTGAAATGATTGCCGGGGACTGGCTGGAGGCGAACTTTTCTGACTTGGTGTTCACTTACTAGGTTTTTTTTATTTTTTCTCTTTCCTTTTTAAGAGCCCAAATAATAACAGGGAGGAAGAAATTAAATTATATGTCTTGTCCAAGTTGTTTCTAGCCCTGCCTCTCTGGTTCATCTTGGGGTTCGGGGGAGGATGCGGAGTGAGGTTTGAGGAATTAAAGATGCTTATGAAGCTGGTACCGTAGTGCAAAAAAATAATAAAAGAAAAAAAAACTGCAGACATTTTTTTGGCAGCATGACAGGGTTTTATGGATTTTTCCCCCTGTAGGTCTACAATTACTGTTCAACTAAAACGGACCGCAGAGAAAGGAAGGAAAACATTCTATGCATCTTACCCTCTTAAAACTGCAGGGAGCTGAAAACGTAAGACTGTGGACTGATTTCAAAATCTGTGAACGGACACTTTTCAGGACCATACCTTTACAATGGGTTTTGTGATTTATATGCCGCGTTTTTTATTTTTTGTTTTTTCGGTAACCTATTCCGTTTACCTCCTGACTCTAAAAAGACCAACAGCCTAAACCTCTCCAGAACACAGGTGTGGGAGAAAAACGTTTTGATACATAACAGACCTCATCTTTTTAAAAGAAAAGTAAGATATTTTCAGGCATATTTTTGTACAGTCTTTAAGAAGGGAATGTTCTTGCTGTGCTTTCAGTGAGTTTCAGGCACTTGTTCCCTTTCTTGATTGTTTTAGCATGCAAGGGAGTCTTGGTCTAAGGATTAAGTTAAATTTAAAACTTGCATAAAAATGCCTTTGTGGTTTTTTAAGCTAGGTTTTGTACAGTTGTAGATCAGATATGTTGAGTATTTGTAGGAGACATATGGCATCTGAGGCAGCTTTACCTCAATGCTGGTATTAGTTTCAAGATTGTATATGTACTGTAATATAGTAAAGTTAGGAGTTTATGTAATCATACTCGTGATGATGTGGATGGGTCCCAAATCGCAGGTGTGAAACTGGATTTTTTTTATGGCACATACTGTTTTCTTTTCTCCTCCCCTCATTTTTTGTGCAATATATACACCTTTTTAATACAGACCATCTGCATTTTTGTAGCAAATGATGGGTTGGTTCATTGCCAAAAGCTCATCATTACCTGTCATGATGCTGAAGTCTGTGTCTTGACAAAAAAATCAATAAAAAAAGAGAAATCAGCTGGAACTGATACAAAAATGATCAAAAAATGGCTGTCTGTTACCATGCGTTTCGGGGGGGGGGGAGGAAAAAGCGGTTCCCCCCCTCCCGTTCCTTATCTGATTTGGAAAAGCCACACATTGGAAATTCTGACACTGAATTGAACAAACTGACCCTGCAGTTTTAAAAGTATTCTGGTGCTGAAACGGGCAAGTATTTCTTGTGGGTGGTCTTGGGGTGGGGGGGTTGTGTGGGACATTCCATATTCTCGTTTCATAAAATGGAACATTCTCATATTTTTTAATATATTAAACCTGACTGCCTTTTCTACAACAACTTTAAACCTGTACTTTTTTCTTTCTTGCACTTAAAAAGATGATGAGAATTCTGTTTATTTTTTATGTGGGTCCTTAATATGAAGTCCTGTTTTGAATACATGATTTGGAATATAACTTGACCTGACACTGAGAAATCACTGAGGTTACAAAAAAAGGCATAGTTTTCATATTCCCGGTTGTGCATATCTTTGACTCATCTTTTAATAAACTATTACATACCACCGTGACCCCTGTTCCTTCCAGTTTGTATGCACCGAAATGCAACGTGTTTTCTCCAAGTGGATGTTTAGCTCGTGCTTGGTGTGCGATCGTCCTACTTTAAGCTTGCCTATTAATGCCGCCCTCGTCGGTTCTCAGGTGTTGTGTGTCATGCCTGGTCTCTCAGATTTTTTTCCCCCTTTACGATGAGCTCTGGTGGATGCAAAGCCGGAGGTGGGTGTGGATGTCTCGCCGCATGCTTGGCGCAGGAGGAGAGCGGAGGGGGGCGGGTGCGCGAGGGATTTGGGGATCTCGGGTCCAGTAGTGAGCGAGTGTGCAAGCTCAGCACTTCTGCATTCACGCCAAACTGTCGTCCTTCCATCCCTTGCACGCATAAGGTAATTAGGGCTTAATATGCATCATCCCCCCTCTCTACCGATTGCTTTCCAGCTGATTTTAGAGCAAACCGGGTCTGATCTTGTAATGCAGCTTGTTGGAAACCTGCTATCTGAATCTTTCAGCTGTTGGGTCCCGGCGAGCGCTATGCTGACGCAATGCCTTCTGGGAAAGCGAGTCGCTGGTGATGTAATGTGATTTCTACTTACAGACGGTGCAGATAGTATACTGAGAGTCACATTGTGATTTCTTTCAGGAATGCTGCGGTTCGGAAGATTGTCGACTGAATTCATAAACAGCTTTTATACAGATTTTTATGTGTTTTAATTACCATAAATAATTGCACACCGATGTGTTGTCTCTGCCTCCCTGGTAGCAACAAAGCAAAGTAACCCAGTTATTTCATTTAACTCCCACGTGTTTTGGTCCGCTGTCTTTTCACAGTGGCGCAAAATTTTGTATGATTCCTGTTATAATACACAATTTCCCAAGACCAGCCAATTAGAGTGAGGATATTGATTTTTATATTTTAAAAGAATTTCAATTCTTTTAAGCATGGATGCAGTCAGTTTTCTGCACCTATACTAAAATACCGGTAATGCAGATATTTCCACAGTTTTGACTGCGTCGCTCATGCGTTTTAAAGGATGTCCCAATCAGGGCTGTCCCGTCATATGTGAAACAATTTTCTACAAACTGGGAAATCCTGACTACAGCATCTCTCACTTTTTTTATTTAAATATTGTTCAGACTTAAAATGTGTAAACATACAAAGGAAATTAACATGCACGTGTAAAATGCAAAGACTTGATCGATAAACAAAATAATATTTTTTTTAATGTTTCATATCCCGATTGCCTTTCATACTATCCATCTCGCAATATATGGAATATCGTATCATTTCGTCTTACTTCCTCAATCTCTCTACTTCGTCATAAAATAGAACTGAGGACGGTGGCAAATCATTTTTTTAATTTTTAATACTTTTTCTTGACTGACCACAGCTTG
Source organism: Brevimyrus niger (assembly GCA_015164015.2). Taxonomy (NCBI): domain Eukaryota; kingdom Metazoa; phylum Chordata; class Actinopteri; order Osteoglossiformes; family Mormyridae; genus Brevimyrus; species Brevimyrus niger. The sequence goes on along the minus strand of JAABNY020000025.1, from coordinate 16,772,206 downwards.
CTGAAGCACTACAATTTCACGGTGGACATTTTCTCTGCATGATCGTATTGGTTTAGCTTTCCCATTAAGTCAGTTTAGCAAAACTGTAATAAAACATTTATCTGGCTATTACTTTACCTGACCTATTGGTCGGAGCTGCTAATGGATTCTGGGTAATTCCCAGCAGAGCCCACACATTGATTTTGTGTTCTTCTGAAATGTCTGGTTGGAGCTGGTTGTACTGTTGGCGGATGATAAAATGAAATTACTGACCTAGTAAGGCCTCTTTCTGTGTTCCGTCTTCTTTAAACAAATTAATGGAAATCCACGAGAAACAGGAGTCACTGAGCTAGGCACCCACAACAGGGGAAACCAGGCACGTCTGAGATGGAGGGAAATGTAATTATTTGGACATTTTAGTAATTTATATACACTGGAAATGAGCCGGAATGGCGGCTTACCTCTCCAGTTTCAGTCCCACCCTCAGCTGGGTATGTGTGGAGTTTGCATCTTCTCACCATGAATAGCTCAGGAGATTAGGCACCAGAAGGTCATGGGTTTAAATCCCATGGCCAGAAGAGTAGATATATAACCATTGGGCCCTAGAGCAAAGTCCTTAACCCCATCTGCTCTGGGGGTTCTGGATGACCCCGTTCATTGACCCCAAGCCTTCCAAACCAGCATCTGCTATATAAATGAATGCAAATGTGTCCATGCAGACTGGCATCTCACGCAGGATATCCAGAACCTAATGCCTTCTGCTTCCTGTGATCTGCGGCAGGCTTCCTGTGATCCTGTACTAGACCCGGGAACTAGCCTTAGGACCCGCATTACGCTTTGGTCAGTAAGTCATGACCCAAATTCAGGACAAAGGTGACTCTTAGATTCATTATAGCTCCTCAATCCCAGTGCCTTACTGGCTGAAAGCACAGTGCCCCGATCGTGCAATTATCTCAGCTAACATCACCATTTAATTTGCTTCCTTTTCTTAATCAGACCGAGATAGCAAGGAGCATTACATCACAGGTTGCTGCGGTTCTTTAAAGCGCTACTCCCCCCCCCCACTGAGATGAGGAGGCGTGTCTTGCCCCATGGGCAACATGTCAGGGAACAGCAATGTACCACTGCAGCTGAGAGGCTTGATAACAGAAGCCTTTTTGCCTCTCCGTACCCTGTGCAATGGAAATCATCAGAGCAGGACAGTTTTTTTATTTTTTTAACTGAAGTATTTAGAGAAATTGGGTGAAATTTTGTGTCAAGGGTTTCAAACAATCCACTACTGTTAAATGCAGTTTTGTATGATTGATTTGTATCACTTAGTCCAAACGATGCTATGTGCATATCTCTGCTGCTATGGAATGTAGCGTCTCTTTTGTCTTTGTACAAATTCACATCCACCTATCTGTCTTCTGGGCCGTCATTGAAATCCCAGATCAGTTTGAGTCAGTCTAGGCCACTGTGTAGTCGCTGGTCTTACTTTTTGATTGTTTTGTAAACATTCTGAGTTAAAGCATAACCTTGGGCACCTGTCTGCATTTAAATTAGCTAATGCATGTGAAAAATTTACAAAACTGGCAAAAGAGCCCACCAGTTTAAGCTTTACTGATGATTTGTGTCGTGCAGTTACTGTTAAAATAATTGCAGCTGTTTTTTTTTTCCCCATCCAAATGTGTTTGTTGTGCTACTGTAAACCTGCAGTTTCCTTTTGGGCTTAATTAAGTATCTATCTGTCTGTCCTCGTCTCTGTCTGCCTATGTCTGTGTATTTGTCTGACTATCTGTGTATCTATCAGTCTGTGTGTTTATCCGTACTTGGTAACACCAGCATTTTGCTGCAAAAGAACCTAAGTGTGTGTCCGTTCTTTAAAAAAAAAACACAGATCCCCGGTGGAGAGTGTCTGTCAGCGCATGTCATCGGCAGAGTTGAACCCTGTATCAGCCCCCCCTGACCTGGGGCCATTCCCCATGCGTCTCCTCGCCCGCCGGACAGCCGAGACGGAGGCGCCATCTGTCCCGGTGAGATCAACATCTCTGCACTCCTGTGAAGAGGGATTAGAAAAAAACTCACCCAGACCAGGGTTTAATTCCCTCATTGGGTTTCAGCACCTTCGCCACAAGCTGAGGGACGGCGCTCTGGGTCGACCGCGGGTCACGGCCGGTTTTAACCGCCGACTCGCGAAAACGACACGCTGGGGTCTGCTCACAGGTCGACAGTGAAGTACGCGAAGCCGGCCACGGCGTCCCTTTACGACTTCATCGCCAATCTGCCGCATGGCCTCTGTGGACCCAGCTGGCCACAGAGGCCTTTAAAGGAGCCTTGAGAAGCACAGATAAATGCTGTCATTGTAACGGCGGGCCGGCTGCAGTGACGGGTCAGTCCCTGCTCTAGTGATGGGTCAGTCCCTGCTCTAGTGACGGGTCAGTCCCTGCTCTAGTGATGGGTCAGTCCCTGCTCCAGTGACGGGTCAGTCCCTGCTCCAGTGATGGGTCAGTCTCTGCTCCAGTGACGGGTCAGTCCCTGCTCCAGTGACGGGTCAGTCTCTGCTCCAGTGACGGGTCAGTCCCTGCTCCAGTGACGGGTCAGTCCCTGCTCCAGTGACGGGTCAGTCTCTGCTCCAGTGACGGGTCAGTCCCTGCTCCAGTGACGGGTCAGTCCCTGCTCCAGTGATGGGTCAGTCTCTGCTCCAGTGACGGGTCAGT
>JAABNY020000025.1:16727235-16742327 GCA_015164015.2 Brevimyrus niger | reverse complement strand
GTCAGCTATCGCGTGAGACCGACGGAGCGGGCCGCGAATTCATTGGCTGGGCTAGCCGGCCAATTACGGTCGAGTGAACGCCCCGATGGTTTACTGACCACAAGCTTGGGAAACAGACGGGAGATGCAAGAAAGGAATCGGGAGAATTTCAGGCCTCCCGCCATGTGGTGGACTAGTGTCATTTAAAAAGAAGCAGCCTTAATTAAACTGTGAGGAGGATTTTGTATGGAAACTTCTCAAATTCAGACACAGCTCTGAGCAATAGGAGACTTTAACACAGGACAAGAAATGCTCAAAGAGAGTCATTCATTCATCCATTTGCTGTTTGTCCCTCATACTGGATGATACCATCCTGGGGGGAGGGGGGGATGGGGTAGGTGATCAGGAGCTTTATAGCTGCCCCAGGATATGTTCAGCCAATTATGTTTGGGCCAAACCATTGTGAAACATCAGAGGCCGGTGTAGAGAAAGAATTGCGTTTAACTGTTGTGTGAGAGCATCCCAGTAAAGAGGGGACACATTTCCCGACTGGATCTTTTTAGTGGTCTCTGAGTCAGCAAACAGGGTGGGCTATTTGATTGCTGTGGCGGGGGGGGGTTGGATTTTTCCCGATTCTCACCACAACCAGGCCAGAGGGATAAAACACCTTGCGTGAGATCTTTGTCTTTCAAACCCGACATTCATAAGCTTCTGTCTTTCTTTTTTGCGACAAGCCTCAAAAAGGAGAATGCCACCCCTGTGGATGTGCCAGGTTTACGGAAGGCGTGCGTGGAGGTGATCTCATTCCTACCGGCCAATCAGCGGCGCAGCCCAGGGGAAGAGCTTGTCGTGAAAACAGTGGATTTAACAAACGGCACTTTTGGGATGTTTTAGCGTCTAGTGAAGTCGGCTGAGATAGTGTGTGAAGCAGGGATGATTTACACCTGCAGCCGTTACGCTAAAGGGGGGATACCTTCTGTCTCCAGCATGGATCATTCTGCACCAGTACGCTCACCACACAATAGCTAAGATGGTGAAGGGGCAGGAGAGAATTCACCAGTTAGATATAGGGGATGATTAGCAGGCCAGCGTTCCACTTTAACTTGTTTTTTATTAGTATTTTAATTTGAATTTTTCCTCCTGTAATTACAGTTGAATTAATAAGTGCCCTTTAAAATTACGAGTTGGAGTGAAAATATGGACTGAAGCTTAGAGGAAGCAAAACTGTGGACTTGCTGTGGATTCCTAAGGACTGGTTTGGGAGACACTGTACTCTGTTGTTCATGTTTCTCTTCCTCCTCCACTGTAATGCTGTATTATTTTGATATCCTTTAGTCTTCCAATTCATTCAGATGGGGCAAATGGGATGGTTACTTAACCTGTGAGACACTCCGGTTAACCTAAATCTATCTCTAGACTAACCAAATCTCCTCCAGTCCAAGGCCAGCAGGTTACGGTCCTTTTGATCTTCACTGAGAATCAGCAGACCATCGCGGTCACCTTTTACCTACCCCCCCCCTCCCCCACGCCTGCCACCCCCGCAGATTCTACAATAACAGGAGGAAATGAAGGCCCTCCTCCTGAACCAGCACCCTATGGGGGGCGAACCAGCGATCCTGGAAAATGACCCCGCGGGAGACCACACTGTGGGATTTCTGGTGGCGGGGGCCGGGAGAGTGGGGGCTCGAACGCTCCTGAAGACATTACAATGAAGGTGAAACTCACAGCCTCATGGTACAATCACATAAATTACTGCAGGCAAAACAAATTCCTGCCAGCCTTTTACTTTTGCATTCAGTTATTTTATTTTAAAACACGCACTACATACATCACCCCCCACGGCATTGCAGTCACTCTAATTTCAACATTCTGGATCTGTTAGCCTGCTGGACACACACCACATAATATCACGATGACAGTTTTTTTTTCTGTACTGATCCATCATTAATTGAGCTTTCTGTAAGACGCCCGTGTCCAAGATGCATATGTGTCTTCCTGTTCCTTTTTATAACACGAAGCCATACAATCATACAACCATCTGCAGTCGAGTTCCTTCACTGGAGCAGGAGGGACCTACATATCCAGCATACGGCATGAATCATTTATTTTGGAGTATATATATATTTTTCCGGCTTTTCCCTTCCCTTACATTGTGTGTCACAGGCAGGGAGGCCCGCTGGGAGTTTGAGGAGCTGTTTTCCTTTTTCCCGATCAGTCATGCCGGGCCCCGCGGAGAGCATCCGTGCATCCGAGCCGCGTCGCCGGCGACTCCCGCCGCTCCGCTAACGCTGCACTCCCTTATTTATTTATTTGCTTGTTTTTTTGTCTTTTCTCCCGTTAAAATGGCACGATACTCACTAAGGAAAGCAGGTTGAGTCCCCACCCCCCCTTACCTCAGATTCAGTCATTCCCCGATGTCCCATTTTATCATTTTCAGATTTCGAGGGGGGGTTATTCTGGCGTCCCTGATCAAGCCTTTTCAGCACTCTGCCTCTGGGGCTTGGGGTTCGAATCCATGGACGGCCCTCCGGTCCTTTCTGCTTATTCTGTGCATCCCAGTTTAATCTCATGTTGGAATCGGCCATTTCAATCTGTGCTCCGCTCGCATGTGACAATGCCCAGTGGTCAGGTGACCTGTGCCGCTGTACGGTCAGCATTTCTGAGCCTGAATAAGCAGCTTTTACAAATAAATGGATATATATTATATATATGGACATATATTAAATACATTTTAAACCTCGTCTGTTAATCAAATTCTGTCAAGCAGAATTCTGTCTAAGAAGATCCTAAACAGGCTTGAAAGTGTTACCCTTGTCAGTGGTTCATGGAGAGCCTCCCCCTGCCCTTATTTTTTGATGTTATGGTGTGTTAATGTGAGATGAAACGGGACTTAAAAGCACATCTCACAGGCTATGTTCTGGGCCTGCAGATGGTATGTATATGCGGTATATTGGTAGAGAATTATCTGACATATTAATCTGTGATTTACATATTGCCGTGAATTAAACATGTTAAATCTGTAATTAAGGCATTACTACCGATTAAACCCCAACACTGTTTTTTTTTTTTTTTTCCTCTTAAAGAAGCACTTGTTCAGCCCCCACCTGGGTGTCAGTGTGAGAATCTCCACCGTTTCATCCACACTAGGCTGCACATGATAATTAAACCTTGGGGGGGGGGGCGCGCTGAGGAAGGTGGGTTCCTGCTTTAAGTAATGCTGCCTCACCCCCCCGACTCCCCCTTAAATCCCACCTCTGGCTGTGGGAATTTTCTTTAGTTACACTTGGCTTGTCTGGTAAACAAGCCAGAATGGTGGCGGGGGGGGTAAGATTACAGGAGGGAGCAAAACAAGGAAGTAGATAAATTTGTCACTAGGCTCTTAGCAGGACTAGACAACACCGTGCTAAGGAAACGCCGCCCCGGGGCTCCCTAACCTTTGGCAGGTCAAGGTTGTTAAGTTTAACTCCTCAACAACCCCACACTCCCCCCCACGCCATTTACAATTCTCACCTCCACTAACCCCCCAATCCATTTTCCCGCCATGTCTGGTACCTCCCTGCTGTCTCCTTCTCTCTGACACCAGACACATCACCTGAAGAAGTTTGAGAAAAAAAAAGCCAAAAAAAGGGGATTTCGCCGTAGCAGATCCGACTCTCTGTGAGGGAGGGGCATATGGAGGTGTAGAGGAGGCACACAAACAGCCCCCCCCCCCAAAAAAAAAGCATTACCGAGTCTTCTGAGACGTTACGTTCCGGATGAAGGCCTTTGCCGACACAGGAAGTGACACGCAAACACCCGAGCGGTAGATAAGAACGGTAAACCCAACGCTAGGGAAAGGTGCAGATAACTCGGGGAACGTTTGATAGCGACTCGCAGGTCACGGAAGTGAAATGCCTTCGATTACAAAACCGTCAAGTTGACAGAGTTCAGAGGGGGTGTGCTGGAGAAAAAAAATCCATGACTATTGATCCACAGAGGAGTGGGGACCTCCGATCTTCCAAAACACAAGCAGAAACAGCATCACTCTTCCGGAATCCTTGTTAATTAAGGTGCCACGACATTTATTCTCGGGGTTAATGACATTGCCGCTCTTTCCCTGAGTGTTCCTAATTTCTTAAGTGGTGCAGGACATGTAGCGGGGGGGGTGATAATCCTACCTTTGACAATCCAAACATGTGATTAACAGCAGCGCTAGCTAGCGTTTTGGATTTATTGATTGACTAGAAACTGCGTCGCGTCGTTGAAAATTCCCTGATCTTTAGTTCAAGTGGGAGAAGCAAAGGAGATTTAGCGAGAAAATAGCTTAACGCCACATTCTGAAACCCAAAAAGCGTCATACTGCACTCTCACAACTCATGTCTGGTACTTTATTGACAATTACCTTTCAGTTCTGTGTTATCATCTTCAACCGAAACACCGAAAAACCATAATGCGTGATCTCATAACAGACCAGAAGTATTCCGGAGTAGGATTTTAATCCTCCCTGCCTATTTTTAAGGCCGCAATTCCACAAAACACAATGACAAGATAATCCATGCTTTTCATCAGGAAATTATAGCTAGCACGTTAATGACTTAATTTCTATATACAACACGTTGCAATTGTACACATGTGAAATTAAAAAGTATTAATTTCGTTGATCACTGCCTCAGCCTTATCGCCGATTACTATGCAATACCCGGTTAACGCTATTCCTATAGCATTAAAAATGAACAAGAACAATCAATAAATCAGAAAGTTAGTTTGCATATTTAACACTAAGAGTGCTACATTCCCTGAGAAGTGAATGGATAATCAAGGTTAAGAAATGGCTAACAGATAGGAAATTAGCCATCATATGAACACCCACTCTAGCCATGGATTAGGAGGATGACTTCCTGTTTCTTGCGTAAACGTTATAATGATCTATGAAGGGGCTTAGCAGTCTTATCTCTTTTAGGCAATGTGGGATACACAAGAAGGATTTTTACTCATTTTGTAAACATGGGGGGTAGTGGAGGGGGGGGGGGTGGGTGCTGTCCTTTTGGTGATATGGAAGCTTTTTTTGCCAGTTCACCATTTAACAGAAAGAAATAAGCTATGGAGTCAATCCAGGGACTCTTTAGCGGAAAACTCAGTTGAGACTAAGCAGAGGATTCATTTGTAGATCTTGTGCTCCCACAATGCCAAGGAGATACTTTAGTCCATAGCAGAAACCGCAACGTCCAAACAGAGGAACAGCCACCATTTGAGTGGCATCTCAAATAAGGTTTTTTTGTTTTTGCTGTATAAACAAAAAAGTGACTTAAATCTCAGAGTGGGCTTGGAGCTGATCCTAAATGCCACAGATTCCCAATAGTAAAGTTGTAATAACTCAACCAAGCACTGAAATACCCTTAGCGCAGTCTGGTCGTCTGGTCCATGTTTTGCTCCCTCCCAGCCCTGGTAGGTCTAAAACAATATGGAAAACATGGGGGCTAAGCAAAAATGTGGACAATCTGGTAGGGCACTGAGAGGGAGCAAAAACACGAACCAACTTTGGGTCCCCGACAACTGAATTGGGCAGGAGACCTGTGTTTCAGAGACCGCTGCTTATGTTTCCAAAACCCCCATCACTCTCACAGCCCCCTTGCTAATTAAGGTTGGGAGCAACCCTAATGGTACCCAATGTTCGGAGCAGGACTAATGCCCGGGCACCTACTTGGCTGAGATTACCTTCAATGCCCACGATTTGAGGCCCCGCCCCCAGCTCACGTGCAGCCGGGAGACAAATTGAGGTGATGATGCAATGGCCGAGTCCGCAGCTGCCGGGGAATCGGGGAAGCATCCCTGTCTGATTGACCACATGGCAGAAAAGCTCAGGACAGGGCATCCTCCAGGGCTGCAGAGCCTACACCCTGTCCCAGGCAGGGCAACACCCAGGCAGGAATGCCAGTTCATCACATGACTCGCACACGATTAAACACCACGGGCGACTTAGAGCTACCAGTTAGCCAAACCAATGATTATCCTGATCAAATATTCCAAAGTATGCATATTGCAGACCACAATCTATGGATTTTGTTAGTTTACCTATGACTTGGTACACTCTCTAAAGCCTTGGAACGATGGATAGTCATTCCGAAATCCTTATTTCTACATTTGTTTTCATTTTCCTAGCTCCTGACTGTAATTATATTCTCTTTGCCTGAAAATGCTGACCATTCCAGCCGTTTTCTGAAGGTCTCCTCATAGAGAGGTTGCTGAATTCCCATCTCCTCCTCGGCGTTGACCGCGAGGCTCTCCTCCCACCCCTGTTTGTATACCTTCCCGAGGCACCCAGTGATCCGCTCAGCCATCCAGTGAAGGACACAGCCGGCCCATGCCAGGAATGCAACCCACCCAGGGCTTGATCAAGGCACCGATGAACTAGGCAGCTGCCTCGCGCCCCGCTGGCACAAGGGAATATCTGGCATCTGGTCATGCCCAGAGTCTTGAAAAAAATGTGAAACGATCATCAGTTTTCTTGGTAGGAGGGCCTCCCAGGTTGAGCTTTGCGTTGGCCAGGAGTGGCCAGTTTTATACAGAAAGGGCCGCTGCGTGTGCAGGTTTTCACTGGAACTCTTTAATTAGATTACTAATTAGAGGACTGATTGGCTGCAGAGTCGTCACACCTGGGTTTGAACAGCTGACCTAAAGGTTATCCCAAAAATCCACATACACGCCACCCCCCCCAGCCTGAAAAGGCAGATCCAGTTCTGAGTCCAGTATATACCAGCCACACACCTATGCGTTCATTTACGCTCACCGGATTACCTCGACGGCAAAATGTGGTACGAGCACAAGCAGTAACAGCCTAGCCAAAAGGGTGCTCGCTTGTACACAATTGTTTCTATAAAACCCGTCGCTTCAAAGATTTTTTTTTAAACAGGTGCCAATATTCGGTGTAATCCTGCTTTTTTTTCAAGTATTTTATACAAAACCATTCCAGAAAAATATTTAGGATGCAACAATGTAATTAGGCTCCTCACAGAGCTTTGCGAAAGCAATTTCGAATCTCGCTGCAAGCTTCAAATGCACACGCGACGTCTGTTTCCATTCTTAAAACGAGCGCTGACATGTCAGAAGACACTTCTTGGTGCGTGATGATGAATGCGGCACATTGAGGAAGTCGTAGCGCAAACAAAGAAAAAACGACACGAAAAACAATTCCAAAACAATTTAGCAGAGCTACGTCTGAGCGTTTGTATGGTGGTTGAGAATTTATAAATGTTTAAAAAAAAACAAGTAAGGGAAGGATTTTTTTGTTTTACTCAACATCGGCTGAGACAACTTGTTAGCCAGCTAACGACTTCAATAACGCAATTAGTGGCCAAGATGATGTCTAGGCAACAGCACGCCTTACTAGACCAAAGCTGCTTCAGACTTGTACCCATGAAGCTTGTCCTTAACGTGTATCAGCTGCTTCCGGAATGTTCCACCGCCAGCACACCTGATGCAACTAATCAGCTGCTTGATGGGTGGATAATTACTTCGGCGAAGGGGTCTGGCAGCATAAAACAACACATGCGGAAGGACTCAGGCTTCCTGGGCATCTGAAATCTATCCGGCAGCCGTTTATCTGACCGATATTTACAGTTAGACTCCGACCAAAGGAGTTCAGCTGAATTTGTTTTCATTTATGGATTTCTTGTGCCTTTCAGAAAACGAGCCTGAACTTTTGAGAAATATTTAGGGGCAGGACTGTATGGTGGACGACCACAACAGCAGCTGATTTTATAGAGCATTATGCCAGGAGGTAACAAGAACAGACATTTAAGAGAGTGGGATTGTGGGAAAAATACTGTTGAGGCAAACAGGTTGGCCAAACTCACCTGGGCATGTAAGCATTATGAGCCTGAAATAAGTTTTGCTGGAGCGTAAAGAGGGGGGGGGCTTCCAGGCCATTTGTAGTTAAAGGCTTACCGATACCATCGAGTCAGTATGTTAATGTTACTGCTCTGAAAACAGGAAGGGGAAGTGTGGCGGACCCTCGCCGTGGTTACGGAATGCAGACGCCGTGTGTGAACCGGTCCTCTTAAATCAGGCGAAATATAATGAAATTCAGTTTTAAAATCCGCCGTGCTTAACGACGCTTTCAGCTCGTAATCTCGCAGCCCAAGAGGCGATGTTGATCTAGGTGATCCCATAAATCTCACGTCCCCCCCAGAGCTGTAATTAGTTTTTCCTTTTTTTTTTTTTTTTTTGTGTGACTTTATGCATGTGTCACTTTGTCTGTCGCTGTTTGTCAGCAGAAAGACTTTGCAGGAAGAATTGGTTTAAAGACGCCCGCTTGATTAAATTAGTTCCCCAGCAAAAATGTCACAAGGTTATGTCGGTGCGGCGAAAAATGTCTCCATGTGATTTGCTCGTAATTATGATTCGATTGTTTCCTGTTTCAGGTACCGTTGAATAAAAGCTCTTTGAGTGAGTAGACTATTTAGCCGCAAGAAAACGTTTCGCGAAGATGTTGCCCGAGCCTGAAAATAGGGCGTTTTTATGTCATTCATATTAATGACAAATAGGCCTGACAGGACATATTAAGTGAATTGAGTATTTTTATTAAAAAAAAAAAAAAAACTTTAATTGCAGTCATTATGACATTTGGCGCTGGGGCTGCGGAGGTGATTTAGCAGGGAAGGTGCTGGGGGCGTTGTGGCCGTACGCGGGGATGGCGAGCGGCACGCATTACCGCTCTTTACCGCGCGCGGTCTGTCACCTCTCAGCACAGGAGGAGGGGTGGGGTTTTGGCAGATCGGCGTCGGTGTGCCTTCGCCAGCGAGAGCGCACCCCCACCCCCGCACTGGGCTGCGGGCGGCTGTGCCATGGCACCTCTCCATGTCCGGAATGTTCTGCGCAAAATGCTCTCCTCACCCCCCCCCAAACATACACGCCGCCCTTCGCGTGTCGGCCTGGCTGGGGACGTGAATGACACATCGCCTTCATAAAAACCGGCCGCCCCTCTTAGCTTTTAGCAATTAAATTATAAGCAACCCCAGAAAGGGATGCGGCTCACTGTTTCCCCAGTAACCATCAGAAATAAAGATCACAGTGCACCCAGTTTGGGCTGCCTTGATTTTAATTCATTTTTTAATTTTTTTTTTACCTTGTATTATCTCTCCGTTCGCAGTCTAGCTGAAATCTGTGAGTGGGGATGTGGGAAACGTATGTCAAGCACGCCTCTAGCACCTGTAATCATGTACTTTACTGAGATGTTTTCAGACATTCCTGATGCCTGTGTCCTTTTTAAGGTCCCCAGTATGTGTGTGTGTGTCTGTACACTGTATATAAAATACATACAGGCACCAAATGGTTCATACACAACATTGTATGGATGTGTGCATGTGAGTGTGTATACATCGTGTGTGATCATGTATGTGAATATGTCCTTGTGGGGCATGTCTGAAGTCAGCAATTTAGAATGTCATTGGCCTGCTTGCCCCCGCCCCCCTTCCCCGGCGGGGGCCTAGAAGGAAGGGCCTCTGTAGGCGTAATTGAATTGTAAATGTGACTTGGGACCGTCACAGCTCCTCACTGGGAGAGACAGCAGATGGGATGCGAGGGCTGCCCTACGGGGTGGGGTGGGGGGGTGCCAAGAGGGGCGGGGCACAAGAAAAAAAAAGCAGACAGCATCCCCCACCCCTGCTGCCCGTCACCTTCACCTTATCCTGTGCATGGAGAGAAAACCAGGCGAGACGTGAGGTAGCCTGAGCAGCACGGATTGCCAGGGCGAGTGAGGGGGGGGGGTGCTGTAGGTTCAGGGCTGCCCCGGTACACCTGCACGCCATTGACCGAGTGGGGTCAAGTTTCATGGTCAATAGGTTTCTGAAGAGCGGTCGATTGTGTACGACCGCTTGTTTGTAGGACATAGAGTAGATGCTGACGTCATCCCCGAGAGCCCTGTAATCTCCGGATTCCCTTATCCGGTCACCTCTATCCCAGCACTCCCCCCCCCCCCCCTTCCACCCATTTTAATTTCTAAGAGCAAGGTTGTAGAGCGGTGCGGCTCAGTGAAATCCAGCGGAGCCGGGATCCCCGGCTGCAGCGCCATTACCCCGCGGCAGATAGCTGGCGGAACGGATCCCCCCCCCCCCCTGCGGAGCAGTGATGCGAGGCAGGGCGTGGCTGCCTGCCCCGTCTCCAGCTTCCGCCGGGGGGGGTGGAAATGATCCCAGCCTGCCCTCATCGGGTGGAGAGAGTTAAAAGATCTGCTCTGCTTGGGGGGGGGAGTTAGGCTGGGCTTAGGGGAGCGGACAAGGGTTGCTCAGCCTGAAAAGATGACTGCCACACAAGGATTACATATATCTTCGACTTCCAGGGCCTTCTGGAAGTTTCCACCGCCTGGCGTGCGTCTGTCGGTGACTCACTGGTATCTGGTCTGTAAACCCCCTCCCAGGACCCCCGATCCAGCCCGATCCAGGCATCCATACTAATTGTAGCTCTACATCAGTGGAAAAAAAAATACTTTGTAAAGAACTGCAGTTTACAGCATAAGATGGTATCAATATACCAATCATTTTAGGAATAAGTCTACCAGAAATTATACATTTATTGTCACTGTCCTAAAAAAAACACATATCTTCATAAAACAATTATTTCAGGACTGAAAAAAAAATCAATTTTCTCCGCAGTTGCTTAAAATATAAATATAAAAAACCACAATGAGACACCCTTAGCGCCACAAATAGAAACCTGTCTTTACACAGCGATCGGTGAACAATTTAATGTCTTAAATCTGTGTGGATTGTTGTCAGTGAGACAAGAACGTTACAAGCTTATCTTCCTTTATATTCATAATTAACGATGTTAGCTAGCTATCTAGCTACCCATGTTAAGCTGATAAAATTAGCAATATGACATCATCCATACCAAAAACCATCATGAATACCAAATGTTTAGTACAAATATAAATATTAGTTAAACAGAATGGGCACATTTTATTTATGGGAAAAAAATTAAAAAGTAGGCAATGCATTTTTCATCAAACAGCCACGATAACATATTGTATAAAGACATTTGTATCATTAACTAAGGGAAATTTTCATGCAGTTTTACAGGGGTGTGTATTTATACAAATTTCAAAATGCAGGAAAGGTGGTTGTGATTCTTCACTGCCAGTGCATCTGTGATGTCATCCCACTGAGTTCATCGCAACCCTCCCATGCAGAATTTTCTGGGCCTGCAGCAGTGGCACGGTGTTCATCTGTCTCAGCGCACAACATGCGCTCACCCGGCGCCGGCCTTTCACGGAGACCCGTCGCTGTTTGGTCACCGATCTAGGGATAGCGACAGAGAGGGAGGGAGAGAGGAGAGAGAGTGTGTGTGTGTGTGAGAGAGAGAGAGAGGAGGGAGAACCAGCGCCAAATAATTATCTCAGGTTCAGCTGTTTGCACACGTTTCAGGGTTGATACCCCCCCCCCCCCCCAGCCTGCGTGGGCGGACAGCGCTGCGAGATCATCCCCGTCTGGGTGCTGGAGCACAGTGTGCCCAGGGATTTGTGCCTGCCCCCCCATTCTGGTGAGATATTACAACCGAGAGAGTAACCTTTCCATCTAATAAAAAGGGTCCTTAATAAAACAGGCTGCTAAGCCAAAGAGACAGTGGAGGATGTTAGTCTCTGTTTAAAAAAAAAATGAAAATACATAATAATGTGGTAATTGTGGGCGGAGTCAGATGTACACACCCTGAGATGTCATACCTCATACCTAGTTTCACACCAGTGAGGTTTTCGGTCAGAGTGTAACAGCAGAGATACCAAAATCGAAGATGAATGATCCAGCCTTGGATCCACTCCAGGACCCCCTGCCCCCACCCCCCATTTCTTAAACTGAAATACTCGCTTCGCACCCAAACGGTCACTTCCGGAAAACCTGCATTGTCACCCTTGCGGTGGTGCTTCCTGTCTGCTGAGGGCCAGAGCTACTGCAAGTCGAGCAGAGAGTCATCAGAAAGTTAATGAGCAACTTCTTTCAGCCTTAAAAAGCAGATGGGGGGGGGGTATTTTGTACCATTATTCCTGCTTTTCCCCCCAAACATGTCCACAGGCTCCAACAAATCGAAATCCTTCAGCGTAAAGCTGAGGATAACAAAGTTTTTTTTTTTTTTTTATCGTTGTCATTTAACTTAACCTGCTGGACCCAAAGGGGGGCCGTAAAGATTTGGAATGTTGATTTCCACAAAACCTTCTCAGTAAACATGAACAGAAGCGAGATTTCGTGCCCCCGCCTAGCCAGCTCAGGATTTTAATGGAACCGCATGAAACAGCGCACAAGTTTAAACGAGCACATCAAGCGAATATGATTTCCTCCGAATCCTTTTTTCACGAGCGGCCTGGAAGGAAATCGTCAATAGCTTTGTGACAGCCGTTAGAATTTGTTGACCTTGAAAGTCTTTGTAATTTTGTTCATGTTGTCATGTGGATAACATATGCTATGAACACAGCAGGCATATGTAACTCACTTATCAAGTCTGGCCCCATCCTTCGGGTCTCACCAACATCGGGGGAAAAAAAAACTCGTTTAAAGGTTTTCTGAGAGACGACATTCAACGAGGAGGGTCTGCCTTTTACTGAATTATGTCGGCATCGTTCAGGATTTGCGAGGCAGATGACAAGAATAATCCAGGGAAACAGACCCACTGACATCAGCGCAGCCTTAAATTTTTCTGCTACAAGAATCTAGGGAGGTTATTTTTTTAACCTCTTTTTTTTTTGTCTCAGACGGAACGTTTTGCCATCTTACAGGTTGACGATGCCTAGTTTGCACAGTATATATTTTTAGAAATCTTATGTTGAAGGCAGGTAGAATATGAACAAAACAGGACCATGAAAAAAGTCACGTCACTGAAACTTGGGGCGTGTCCATTCCAACTTAATTCTCCCAGTGGGTTCGCAGCTTTTTAGCAGAGGAACTTCTCTCCTGTCTGTTAAAAGAAATGGAATTAATCTGTGATCAAAGGGCCCGAGTCAAGCAGGACGTCACGAGTGAGTGACCCGCTCTCGACAGGGCACAGCGAGGATCGCTGACTCGACCCCCCCGCTGGCTACATGCCCTCTATTCTCTGCCAATCGACCCCCCTCCCCTTTTATAGCCTTCGCCTCTTTACTGTCGCACTTTATAGCTTCTGTCTACACATGAAAAAATTGCAAGCGGCAAAGGATGGGTTTTCTGCCGGTTACCGTTTGTATTTATCATCCTGTTGATCAGCACTGCAGTTTTCTGGGGGGGGGAGGGGGGGGGGCTGTTTCTCCAGGGTTGCTTTATGGATTAGTGGAGTGGAATGAACCACACACCTCAGTTTATGATGTGAAATAATATGAGCAGAATTATTACAAGGTTCCACCCCCCCCCCCCTCCACCCCCCACAGGATACTGTACTAGATAAGCGGAGGATGGATGGATGGACAGACAGAAGAAAAATTATTACCGTAATAAATCATTAAATTGCGTTGATGAAATACTATGATGCCTTTATAATACTTTTAGAGCTAGGATTATTTTCTGTCCTGTTATGCCTATGGCTGGATTTGGAGGGATAGAAAAAAAACAATGAAAAGTAATGTAATGGAAAATGCAGCTTTTTTTCTTATACAGTATATCAACGTTATGGTGTGCCGAGTGCAGCTGGCTTTGACAGAGTCCATGAACATCATCCAAGATGGCATTTTCCCAAAAGGGTCCAGACAAAACTTGTGGGAGCTGGGAAGTTAGTGAGGAGCTGTGTAAACTTGGGTTTGTTTGTTTGTTTATTCACTTGTTTGTTTTCTGGATGCCAATGGCAGAAAGCGTACACAACCAGGTAGTTACTGTAGACAGAAGTTGGCTTTGTGGTTTCGAGTGCGCACACTCCAACACTATTCTGGGAGTCAAAACTGAGAAGAAGAATAACAACAGTAGTAGCAGACTTCAGTTAGGGCCACCATCTTGTCATCGATGCAATTTGTATGTCTGTTTTTCCAGAAATGCAGATGATATATTGAGGGTGGAGTGAGAAGGCAAATGCCCTATTTGGTGAACTGAAGATAATATAGTGATGTACTAAAGGCTATGTCAACACATTTCCGACCAAGGACTTAGCTGTGTTTGCTTTGCTATGTTGGATAGCGCCCTCTGTGGTCACCTATAGTGCAGCTCAGTCTTTACGAAATTAATGCTCGGTTATCCTGGGAAACAAGTTCAAACCAGACTGGCTCATTTAAATAAATTAAGGAGACGAGCTGGAGGCATGTGACGAGAATGGAAACACTATCTCAAACCCTCACTGGAAAAGATTTGAAGCTGAAGATGTCCCTCGATCACAAGCGTGGAATGGAACAGCTTACAGTAATATGGCGGGCAAAGGATAGGGGCTCGATAAAACTCACAGCCTCTGATTGGAAGGCTTAGAGAGCAGGCAGATTCAAAGAGACAGATCCCCCTAACATGCCAGTGGATTATTTTAACCCGAGGGCAGCAAGGACAGATTGTGTCATTCTCAAAGCGGGTTTTTGATGCGAAATTTGTTTCACAAGAAAAAAAATAAAGCATTTCAGTTTGAGAAGGATTAGCAGAGGTGGCTGTTTTTCCAAGCAGCAATACCCCTCCCACAAAAAAAACCCATCAAAGTTATCTAATGGCAATTGTTTTTGGAAATATGAACTAACAAATATGCCTTGTTTTGATGATTCATGACTGAAAGGGTGCATTTTTCTTTAAGAAATAAAATAAGTTCCAGTAAAGCAGATAAAACCATTTCCAATAAACCCAATAAAAGCACCTTCTCTGGCTTTTTAAAAAGTGCACCATTAGGGACACACGAGTGGCTGTCTGCTGTAGCTGAACTCTGCGTGGATCCTCTTCTTTGCAGGAACCACCAGCAGAAGCACCAAGCAGTCCTTCACCTGCCCATTTCCTACCTATTATCCAACTAAGTTTGTAGTTGTAAACTTCATTTCACCTGGTTAGCGCCACCCAGTGTCAGTGTTCACCACCACTCACACCGTGCGTTTGCACGAGGTTTGGGTCACTACACTAAATAAACAATTGCCCCCCCGCCCCCCCCCCCCCCCCCCCCCCCCGCCCGCCCCCCGCCCTCGACACCACCTCCCGGGGCGGAAGGCAATAGACGCCACGTCAACG
>JAABNY020000025.1:16684076-16697381 GCA_015164015.2 Brevimyrus niger | reverse complement strand
CCAGCCCACTTTCGCTGATGTTCACGATGTGGTTGCGGCAGATGGACTGAGTGTCCTTAGAGCTGGGGTCTGTTACCAGTGGACGGATACCGCTCCAGGCGGCCAGAACATCCCCTCGTCTCACTGTGTGAGTGTGAAACAGGACAGAGCTGTATTGGGTGTCTGTGAGTGGGGGGCGGGGCCATAGAGACAGATGCGTTGGCTGGCTCGGGTTCTTTGTGGGGGGGGACAGCCCTGGCCAGTGGGCTAATCAGGATGCCTGTACAGAGCTTGCTCTGTCCAAGCGGTGTGGCGGAAACTGGACTCCCCATATCTGGCGGTTCAGAAAGACAGCTGGACCAGACCTTTGATGGTGAGTGGCAGTGGTGGGTTTGGTGGGAGGTATGGGGGGGTCTTTTTACTGGCCCTGGCTCAGGAACATATAGGATCACACATGTGGGTGTAAGGGATTGAGCTGGGTAATCCCTACTCCCTGCCCCCCCCCCCCCCCAGATGTAAACCCCTCTTCTATTTTCAGTCCCAGGCGGAATTTTCCCTTTTCCTACATCCCTGAAATATACCAGGCTCATGCAGACACGTACAGTTAAGTTCTGGGATGTGAAACTGAACACTGTGCAGCAATGGGCCTGACGAAAATGGCACAAGTACAAAATGATTTTCCAGATCCTCAACAAGACCTTGCAACCGTTAGTTTCTCAGCCTAATGACTGCAGGTCCAGTAATGTCCTAATGATACTGTCTGCCTTAGTTTCGGGATCCAAGAGGCTCAGGGTGGGGGGTGGGGGTTTCACCAGTTTTTGGCGTGGTTTCCTCTGTGATACTATTGCATCACAACCCGATTCCTCATAAAGTAAAAAAATAAATAAAATCACGACACTTCACTTCCAGACCAGCAGGGGGCGATCTAACAACCTGTTGCAGTGCTTTACTGTTGAGGCCGTTAGATGTCTGGCTGCCCGGGAAGCAGAAGGTGCACGGGCGACTGGCGCCACATTGTTCTCTATTAAAATGAGCCATTAATTGGTTTGCAATGGCCGCTTGCAGCAGACACAGGGCACACTCTCCGAAATAACCATAAAGAAAGCCATAAACCTCCACCTCCTGCTTTAATTGGCACCCAGCCTGTGTCTCCTGACACATGTAGACATTAGCGAGGTAATTATACAGGGTTCGTTAGGAGGGAGCGTCTGTGCGGCCGTTATTACACGGGGAGAGGGATCTCAGGAAGAGGATTTGAAGTCCCGGTGGCATGACAGGCTTTGGGGGAAGTGATGGACGACTCGCAGGTGGTGGGGATTTCGTGTCTGCGAACATCCTTAAGGGCTTTAGCAGACGTCGGCCACCACGTTACACTTCTCTTTGTTTCGCTTCGCTTCAATCTGCGGCACCTTAAGATCCTAAAACGACCTTGACAGGACGGGCCGTCATCACCTTCTCGGGTTTCCCTCGTTCACATCCAGAGGCGGGTCATTCGCCAGGGGTGAAAGGTTATACCTTATCTTATTTAATTAAGGGGTGGAAGGTTGCACCTTATTGGTTAATTAAGGGGTGGAAGGTTGCACCTGGTTGGTTAATTAAGGGGCGGAAGGTTGCACCTTATTGGTTAATTAAGGGGTGGAAGGTTGCACCCGGTTGGTTATTTAAGGGGTTGAAACTTTTTAGAAATTAAGGCTACATGAAGGCTTTAAGCTGGAACATCGCTTGGGCCACGTAAATTTTTTGACCGTTTGGATTTCTGAAAATTTTGCAGTTGTACGGTAGCTAAACAGTAATGTGTTTATAAACAGTAACAGAGCTAACCAAATCACCCAGCCATGATCCCAGCTTTCTACATGAACCGGATCCTCTCGCGCGAGGCCTGGACGTCCACCGTGATTCGCAAAAAACCTGGAACAGGTGAGCCGGCGGCTGGCCCGTCTCGCGGACTGTCGTTCATTACGGAGCTTTTATGAATCCGCTGAAATATTCATGAATCGATATTAACAGATCGATAGCAGCATAATGCAGTTTAGTATGCTGTGGCACTTTGCTGTGGTAAAAATATAATGTAACGTAAATAAATAATGTTTGTATCTATGGATATGTGGAATAATATATTTAAATAATTCCAGTCATATTTAAGTAAAACACCTAGTGAAGGAATTTGTTTGCTAGAAAATGATAATAAAACCACTGAAAGGAACTCTAGCAGCTATTATCTTTAAAAGCTTCATGATTAAATAGTGGACAATCTGATGAGATATTTGTGTTAGATTGTTCCGGTAGGTTCCTGGGGATGTATTTTGGAGCAGCATCAGTCACAGAAGGAGAAGGGGTGCAGGGGCGGAGGTGCCACAAGCGGGGACGCTGAGCAGGCGGGCCCCAAAGAGCCGGCACACGCGTGACCTGCTTTCTGTCACGCCTCACGCGTGGTACACAGGCGGTGACAGCTGCGAGGGAGACGCCCCCCGCCGTCTCTACCGCAGCCCCTGGAACCAGGCTCCCCATCAGAGGAGAGCAAGGTATGGGCTTGTCAGAGCCATCCCACCATCTGGGGGCGGGGGGGTGGCATCCACCCCCCCCACCCCCCCCACCCCGAGGTACGCACAGCGCAGATGGCCTCCCCCGGCGTACCACGCTCCGCAACTCTGCCGGCAGCAAGGTGCGGAGCCAGCGGCCCGCGGTACCGTGCCGACCGTCTGCAGCCAGAGAGTCATCAGCCGCTTGTTTACATCTGAGACCCCGGGAATACAGCTCCCAACTGGAAGATTTGGAACATGGACTTAGTGGGGAAGAAAGAAAAAAAAAACACGAGACTTTTACAGCCAGCTTTCCGGGAAAGACTTTAAACCATGAAAACATTCCGGAAGCGTCAACAAATTCGGAACTGGATTCCTTGAATTTGCCGAAAATAGGTTCCAGGAGGATTGAAGCCGTGATTTTTATTCCCCTGAGACTGTCTAAATGCCCCATTGCTTTGAAAGTCGCGAGAAGGAGTGATGGCAAGTGAAGGACATTAACCAAAAACAGGGCACTTCTGTTGGACCCTATAACTGAATACCTAAGTATAATAATATCTAAAATACAAATATGTAATGCAATATGAGAAATGATATACTGATCAATACCAAGATCATGTAGGCAGACTGCATGAATTCTGGGAGCATCCCAAACAACATTATGAATCGGAGGGTGACCCCCCCCCCCCCCCATGCTCTCCCTGCACAGACGGGGTGGGGGGGGCAGCTCTCATTTCCTCAAGCCAGCGGCTCTGAGCTTCCTCCCTGGACTCACGCCTCCACTCTATTTCACGCCGCATCGACTTCGCCTGCGATTATTCCGGCGCTCAGGTGCCGGGGAGTAGATGTTTCAGGAAACTGATGTCCCTGTCACACCGCTGTTCGCCCAAGCCCACCCCCCCCGGCCCACCTCCTCCCAGGCACCGGGAGCCATGGCAGGACAGATTGCAGAATTACCATCCGAATATAAGCAGCCCGGCTGGGGGGGGCGGGCAGCGAACGGGGACCCTGTGAGCGTGTGACGGGCACGGCGCCCCGGGCTCATCTGCATGTTCTAAATGAGAAGCCGGGCCAGTTTGCCGTGGCAACCGCTGTCATCGGTGCCGCGGACGCCGCCGCGCGCGTGCCGCATGTTCACTCGACGGCGGGCCCCATCAAAGAGGATGAAGTCATTGTTTGCACTCGCCGCGAAAGAAAGTGGGCCCTCCCGACATACCTGCACGAGCGGCGATCTTAATAAGCGCGCAACGCCGCATTTCAACACGCGCCGGCTCATTCCTGCCAGTCGGGAAAAGGGATAGCGCAGGCACCTGTTCGTGGTCTTTTGTTGCGATATAGGTGGCGACCGTCTTTCTAGCTAGTGAGAAATATCGCGACGACCTGTCAAACTGCACTTTGTCTTCTCAGTAACGTTTTTCGCAAATGTTTAGCGAACATGAGTGTGAAAAGTCATGAATTTTTGTATTTCCTGTAGACTCACAAACCATGCATTTTTTTCCTCATTCATTTATCCCTGGAGAACATTTATAAAATGATCCGATGACAGGGGGCACTTTGATGGATGATATCCAGGACTGTGTGACCCATGCAGTGTTACTGTAGATCTTTTACACGCCACAAAGACCATCAAGGCATCAGTTCAGTCCCTGCCCTTCCTCCCGTCGTTCCCCCTGTCCGACACCTACGACGTTTAAAGGAAATCCAAGTCGGCCGCGGGGGTGGGGGTGGTTCGTACTTGTGCCTGTAAAACGAATTAAGGCCTCCTGTGAAATAAAAACCTGCCTGTGAATCTCGAGCCACTTAAAAACCATTTTCAATCCCGCTGATTCCATAACGAGGGCTTCCACAGGAAGTAGGGACCATCGCATGAGGTTTGCTCAAAAAAAAAAAAAGAAAAAAAAGTGTGTGTCACATCTGCCATGCCTCCCGCTCAAGGACGGGGGACGCGGGACTCGGGAAATGTTTATAATCAGAAAAATTTGTATTGTTTTTACCTCCATCCTGCAATGTTAGCTTCCGTGTAATTTTGGCCAGATGGTATGGGAATGACCCACTAAATGCTATCAGATCTCTCTCCCTGCTTCTCTCTCTCTGCTAAGTCCATTAAACTTTACACTGCTATTGCCTCATAAAAGCAACTGTGGCAACAGTGTTTCTGCTAAAGTTTTTTTTTTTTGTCTTCTTTTTTTAAATGCCGATTTAGTATTCCACCACCTCCCCCCACCCACCCCTCTCTCCCATTGACAGAAACATATTTCTACTTCAACTGAAGGCCAGATTCATCAACCCAACAGTGAGATGCCGTGCGTTAAATGGGAAACTATGTGCGTGGGTTAACCACCCCCCCACACACACACACACACACACACAACCACACACACACTCATCGCAGTGCACCGAAAAAAGGAGGGTGGGGGGGCCAGGGGGGATCTAATTTGAATGCAAATGCCGCTTCCTGTTTGGGCTGAAGGTATCACCGAGCTGCATCCGTGGCAAACAATGTGAACACATTCACCCTGCGCCTACTTGTCCCCTCCGGAGTAGGTCCCTGGTGGGGGGAGAACGGAAACAAAATTCCGAAATGAAAAGTTTCAAACTCTCCCAAAATGCCACACATAACACTAGCCCAGAAACACCACAGCCTACAAGCGAAAATGTCAAGTGCGGGAATAGAAAAAAAAAAGAATGTCCTTTTGTGTTTGACCTCTAGGGGGAGACATGGAGCGGGATCCACGTGATGCTGGCACTCCGTGTCAGGCTGAGGTCACGTGTGTGATTTAATCACGGCACACTCCTGGCATCTGTGGGTCTTCCGGAAAATGAAGTAGGTATGACAAGGTTAGGTGAGACAGAAGCATGCGACAGCGGGGGGGCGGGGGCTCAGGGGATCGATCCAGCTAGCAAGCAACCTCTAATAGCTCAAACCATGCCAGCAGGATCAAAAACATTAACCTTGTGTATGGTATGAGCATCCCAAGGAAGCATGCAATGGAGGTTTAAAAGAAGGGGCTAGGTATGTCAGCTGGTGTCGCACAAGGGTGCTTATTGGCTTAAGGAAGTGGGCGTGACCGTTGTGGGAGGCGGCCTTCAAATTTTCCCTCTCTGTTACATTCTCATTAGTTTTCCAAGTCGGTTAACCCATTAGCCGGCTTGGCGCTAAGAACTGTCAGGCCGCTCCTGGCCCTTCCCAGCTAATTGTTGAAAATCCCTTTTAACGATGACTTGATCGGACGGCCGCCGAGAGGATAACTGGGAATTAAGCGGACATCTCGACAGTGACGGTTTATGTTGGCATATTAAGCAGAGTAGATCGAATATTCAACATCAGCAATACAGCCCGACATTAGCCAAGCCCCAACAGCTTGTTAGGTATGTAATGGTGCAGTGCAGACTGATTTCCCACTGCTTGTTTGTTTCATTTAATCCAAAGCGCTACATGCTCATTATCACTCAAAGACAGTTCTTTCCCAAAAAAGAAGCACATTTAGTGGGAAATTGAGACTGAACAGCCATCCAAAGTCATTTATGGCGCCGAGAAGAGGGCTTCTGTCAAGCTGGCGAAGATATAAATGCTCTTAATTTTGCGGTCATCAATTATGCATATGTCGTCGGACGGAGGGATCATTATTATTTGCATTCTTAGCGGATGCCCGTATTTGAATTTTCATATTTGCCCAGGCAGCACAGTGGACGGCCCAGAGAGAGGGCAGCTCAGACAAGGACTCGTTGGTTGCCATCTATGGTCCCCAGAGATGTGCTTCTGTTGAACCCTAAAGTCGGTAATTAGGTGTGAAAATTTACTGCCATAACGTCGAAGTTAGAGGCATCAGATCGGCAGGCGATGAAAACCATCAATGAAACAAAGCAAAAATTGAAGGTGGCCATAATTTGTGTAGCCAAACAATACAAAAAAGCAACTGGAGGGGAGATTATCCTGTACAGGCTGAAGCAGTCAATAATCTCATTGGTAACTGGTAACGACTTCCTATTGGCTCAACCTATAGGCAGTCATTAGTGGTTACCGACAAGGTCATTGGCCGCACCAGCCTGTCAAGCATCGATCACATTCCTGCACAATGCTGGTGAGCAAAAGAGTGACCACAGCTGCCTGAGAGTGGCAGAGGCAGAGGGAGTCCACCTACCTCCCTCACCAACTTCCTGGGCGTACAGTTGAGACACTGAAGCACTCTCTAAACAAATGTCACTGGGAAATCGATGGAGTCGTATTGTTAAAGAGCAGGAAACTGTATACCCCATGGCTGTGAATATAACCCCAGGTAGCCCCAAAGGGCCTTGCCTACCTTTTATCACCCACCAACCTCTGATTGGCCATGTTGCTCCAGACGAGGCGGCCAATCAGCTGGCACTTGAGTCAGAATGTTGCCGGGGATGCTGGGAAACAGGGTGGGTGGGGAATTCGAGTGGCCACAACAAGGGCCTTTTGGTTCTCTTCCATTACACTCTCGCTCTCTTCCTCTGTCGCACACGTCATCATATTACTCTACCCCTCTGGCTAAATGTGAAATGGTAGTAGTTTCATTTTATCAAGCTGTCATTTTTCCTTTTTTTTTATTGTAAAGTGTTCTGGACCTCGGTCTGGCAACACTCCAGGAGCAGAGAGTCCCTGAGCCCAGCTCAGCGACCCTGGGATCGGACATCTACACCATGTTGCACACCTCTTATAGACCACTGTTCTTCATAAGTGATAAAATAAGCAGTTGAGCTGATATACAAGTATATCACAGGTATATATAAATATATACATATATTTGTCCTTATTTAGGTTGGGTCATAGCTAGCAGGCTGAACATTCAGAGTGACTCCGAGTCTGGCCTTACCTATAACTGTACCCGAGAATACCGTGTTAATCCGAGGAACAGAACTAGTCGTTTTAGCAACACCAGATTAGGAGGGATAACCCACCGCCCCTTGTCATTAATGCATTATTAAACATTACTAGAACTCTCTCCATCAAGCCGTCTCTGTAACATACTGGTTAGCTCACTGTAAGGACATCTAGTTAAAATAGGTTATAAAGCTAACGTGTCTTTTCATTACAAGTGTATTCACTGCAGGTATTCTCGCAATTATAGTGCGGTTTACACTAACTTGAAAATCAATGTTTTTTGGCTGTTGTACAATCCTGTATAAAAAGCTTGAACTGATGTTTATATATTCATATAAAGATAATGTAAACACATCCCTTGTTAAAACCCAGCGATGTAAGGTTGTGATATACCTTTCGGATATTTGGTACGTGTCCTGCCCTGCATCGTGCATTATGCATGCATGTGTAACTGATTTTTAATGATGAGAGGGGAAAAATAAAAGTCTATTAGCGGTGTTATATCTGAAATCTATTACCTCCCATCAAGGACAACCGGTTTATCAAATATTTAGAAGTGCATTTAAGATGCGAACAGGGCGTATAACACGCAGACTCCGCAGTTCATTGTTGCGATGCCGTCCCTCCCTCCCCAGTGCCAATGGGCTTTGATTTTTTTTTTTTTCTTAAGCAGTCCTCCGTGGCAGTTTGCCGGTTTCCTAGGGCTGCAGGCGAGCGAGAGCTTCCCCCGTGTTAAAAGCCACCTTCTGCCCAGCACGCCCGCATGCCAGCCGCTCCCGCGGGTATTACATCATCCTGATGTAATGTCTAACCAATGGCGCGCCGCCGCTAACCCGCGCGCCGGCTCGGGCTGCGTAATGGGAGCCTACGGAGGGGGGCTGGCGTCATCGCCGCGCGCTCTGCCGCATTGATCCGCGCATCGATTTTTATTTTTAATACCTGGCGCTTCTCAGAGGTTGCCTGAGGACCGCCGGCTTTGCGCGAAGGAGGGCCCGGATTGTGCATTTGGTCTCTTTTAGACCGGGGAGGGGGGGGGATCACAGGGAACGTTTCCTTTGCAGTCTCCAGAACCTTTGCTTTGCTGTACGTACGTTAGGGTTAACCCCCCCCCTCAACAGTATTGCAGGGTAGGCTAAAATCAGTGGGTAAGGGTTGCTGTGTGTCTGTGACGAGGGCCAGACCATCCTGGGAGGGAGGTGGGGGGAAGATGGGGGCGGACCTTGCACGGCTGTTATGCATCTGGCCAGCGTGCCTCACACCCCCCAGAGTGTTTCAGATGAGTCACGTGAGTGCCATATGACGGGGGGGGCAGGCGGGGGCTCTGCCCACAGTTGTTAAGAGCTTAGTACTGTGGTGGTGTGATGTTTTTCTGGTCACATGGCGCTTGGCGGGGGGGGTCAACTAGATGGGTTGCGCTGTTGAGGCCACATGTATGAAACTGCAGGAGGCTGGAGTGCAGGAGGAGATTGAGCAGGTGGGCCATACTAATGTGTGTGCAGGGGGGGGGGGATTCCACTGCCCCTCCCACCCAATCTGCCCCCATACTGCCCACAGCACAGCCTGCTGTACTTGGAAGAAGCCCAGATCGGAGATGACCTCTCTAAACACCAGTAGGGGCGAGGCAGTGACAGCAGAACGCTGATGTCACTCTCTAAACGAAACGGTGACTTTCAAGAGGGGGAGGGGGAAGCTGCATGCGGTAATTCACCCCGCTGTTTATCTCGAACAATCATTAATTCTGCATAACTACTATTAAAACGCAACCATGCGGTAAACAAACACAACTGTGCCTGTTTAATTTTTAATATAAAAGCGCTTTTGTCTCGTCTAAATTACGTGTTTATGTGGTATAAACGGTGCTTTCCAGTGGTAACAAATACTCCCATACGTCATTAGATTAATTCATTTTTGGGCCAAACAATAAAACTTAAAATAAGCCATGGCACAGGATCTCCTGACTCTGTTGTCCCTTTTTTTGGCAATTCAGTGGCTTGCTTGACCGACTCACTGGAAGTGTTAAAGTTTTCTCTTGTGACAGACTCAAGACTCCTGTGAAATGTGACCTGTACAAACAGTTCTGCGATTAATGAGTTTCCAGCTGTCCCATGAATTTGGGACAGAAGTAAGGCAAAGGAAACCTTACTTTTTACACTAAACTCTAGGGATCTTCTCAAAAACAACAGGAGTGTTTTTAGCTGGAACTGAATAATTCATTTTTTCTTCTCTCTACGGCTTGTTATTATTTTTTCGTAATTTCAGCGGTCCTCCTTGTTTGTTTTTGCTAACCTCCGCAGCTGAGCTACGAGCGAAGCGGCACATCTACGAGATTCTCATTTTCTCGGCAGTCGACAGACATACATCCCTGACTCGCAAATCGCATCCCGACGTCTCGAGTGTATATTCCTGATTTTTATTATTTGCTGTCTGTAATATTCTCGACTCTGCCGTGTCTCAGATATTAAAGCTAGTGAGTCCTTGGCTCCTTCTGCCGTTAGCATAGTTAGCGTAGCTGCTAATCATTACTGGGCAGCTAAGTTGCTAACTCGGTAACGATGTCATCATGATGACTTACAGACTGATTACTCCACCGAAGTTGATGAGGCTTTATACGAGGTCTCTACAAATCTTTAAACCCAGTTAATTTTTAAAAATTTGCCCCCGACTCCCAGTGTAGCGCAACTCCCAACGTCTGCGCCCAAACTTCAGGAGCCAAAACAAAAACACAGTGGCGTGTTTATATCTGTAATCGCCTGGGAAAGATCAGTCACATTTCGGGGATTGGGTCGGAAACAGAGGGGCCGTTTGAGGGGGGGGGGACATGAGGTAACCATTGACGGCGGTCTGCAGTATGCTTTGAAACGGCGCCCTGTGGTAATGAGATTCCCAGTGCCTTCTGTGCTTCATTTTAATAAGGCACGCGTGTCACTGAGGTCACCGACAAGGACACAGGCTACGCTAATCTGCGCTATAACAGCATGAGGGGATCCTTTATTTACATCCCTTTCTTATTCCTCAGTCTCGGTAGAAGTCGGTGCAGACTGAGGTGGGGAGACGCGTTAAAGATTTTGCCACATCTCTGCCGTCCTGCGCAATATACTCAAGCAAATCACCATCAGAGGGAAAGTATGCTAGCTTTTCTGGTTTATAATACGGTTTTATTATTCTTGTAATGGAATAAAGGTTGAAATATCACTCAGGTGTGGACAATAAGTAGCTAATATGAGGGTATCAAGGCCGCTAGCTTGAGTCCCGGGGCAAGGCAGACTGAGACTGCTGTTGGGCCCTTAACCCTCAATTAACCCAGGGGTCCCAGACAAATGGCTGAGCCTGTCTTCAGACAGCAAGCTTTGCTCTCACCTCTATATGTGTGTGCATGTCTTTAAAAAAGGCGAGCAAGATAGGATATGTGAACGGAAGCATTGCAGTATGCCTGTACACACACTTTTTCAAGTGGCAAATGCAGCTTCCTCTCAGGAGTGGAGTCTCTGAGTCTCTGAGGCACGTACCCAATCGTTGTTCTTCTTTGACTCTTGTTACTTTTCGCTTTCACACCTCCGGGGCTTGTCTCTCTCGTGTAACTTTGACATTGTTCCAGGCCTCACGCCCCCCATCTC
The DNA here is from genome assembly GCA_015164015.2 of Brevimyrus niger. Lineage (NCBI taxonomy): Eukaryota > Metazoa > Chordata > Actinopteri > Osteoglossiformes > Mormyridae > Brevimyrus > Brevimyrus niger. Next base: position 16,686,423 of record JAABNY020000025.1, on the reverse strand, counting down.
TGAGCGACTCGGGTGTGTGTGTGGGGGGGGGGCAGAAGAAGATGAACGGCCCCACAGGCTCCTGAGCGGCAATTTTCAGGGTCAATTCCAGGGCGAGCCTCGCTGTTGCACTTTAGAGCAGGGTACTTTACCTAACTTAACTTCATTTTCCTTGCTAAAGAAAGATCCAGCTGTATACGTAGAAGAAAAGTTTCATTGAACAAAACTGTCTGCTAAGCACCTCTAATCGTAATTTATGCACAAATAAAGTAACTGAATCAAATCAACCTAGATAAATAAGCTAATATGATCTAACAGACAAGCCAAAATTAGGTCACACCTGTGATGGGGATAGAGATTCCCTATATCCATTCATTCTGGAATACTGAATGCATGCCTTGTTTTGTAATGCTCCGCTGACAGAGTGGCAAATAGATTAAACCTCCCCCACGGTCTGTTTGGGGCTTTCTTGTGCATTTTTTTTTTTTTAGCTTGAAGCCCCCAAAACAGGAAGAAGGTTTCCTTGGGATGCCTGTCTGTAAGACCGATTCTTGTCAAGGTTCAAGTTTTATTTGTCACATACACAATCAGACGCTGTACTGCTGTGTAGTGAACTGCTCTCCCAGCTGCTACCTGGACTGTGCTGAGGGAGGGTGTGTAATGGAAAGGAAAACGAAATAGTATGAAAAATCAAGGAAACAATAATAAAACTAGAGGAGAAAACAATCAAGATAAAATGACTGCAGAATAAACAATAAAAAAAACAGAGCAGCATATCAATATACTGCATATAAAATGTGCAGTTGCATTATGGGATGAGAAAAGTCGTAATGTGATGTAGAGGAACTTGTTAGCTACTCTTACTACCACCCAGGACTGATTCTTTCTCCTTTTTATGAATTCTTTACACGCCCCTCAGCAAAAAAAAAAAAAAGAGAACAAAAATAATAAAATTACACTCTGTCCTTTGTTACCCGGCGCATTAAAAACCGAGGGCCTCCGAATAAAATGCGGGTGGAGGCTCTGCGTTATTGAAAGTCTCTCGCCCTCGTGGGCGCGATAAGCCCATCAGCCGCACATCCTTAGGTAAAGTTCACGGGCTTATTTAAGCGCTAAAACTCCAAGCCGCGCTCATCGGGGCGGCACGCTGTTGACACTGAGGGTGCAGACTCATAATAATTCCAGCATCCCTGGACCTTATTCATTATCCATTATCAAACACACACACGGTTAGCTTATCTATCAGTCCATCTACCTTCCAGTTCATCTGCTGCAGGATGAACCTGGACCCTATTCCAAGAAACTCAGGGAGCGAGAGAGGCAGTAATCCACCCATCCACTATCCAAAGCTGCTCACCCAGGAACGGATCATGAGGAGGCCTGGAGACCATCCCAGCATGTACAGGGCACAAGTCACTGGATATACTGGAGTCAGTGCCGGTCCATTTCAGGGCATGCAACATAATATTAGCATTTTATACTGTGGCTATTCTGCCTAAATTTTTACTTAAAAATATGGTGTGCAGTTTATGTTTAATACATTTTGATCCCGCTTCGCAGAATGACATTATTCCAAGACAGAAAACAATTTGAATAGAGGCTTCTTGAAAAGGGACGTAATTAAAAAGTTGAACTGAATTGAAAGCAAAAGGGAAAATCATAAATCACCTTTATTTTAGATGTTTATCACACTATCATTCAGGCTGCACGAAAATACTCACTGTTTGCTGCTCCATCTGGCAAAACAATGAGTAATTATATTGTAAATGCGAGAAAATCTCCGCTATTACAGTTTTATCAAGTAATTAATTTTAATGTGGTGGTTGGACCGCCTTTCCTGTTGTCATCAAAGAGTATCCAAGGAACGGTGCCATGCTTAATGGAGATAAGACTAACGGTTGTTTTCTTTTTATGCAAACTTAATGCAGAACTGGATTACACGCGGTTTGGAAAGTTCAGCCCAGCGGGCATATCTGAATCCGTCCTCGAAACTTTCCTCACATTCCTCCCTCGCCATTCTGATGAAACCATGCTGGTCGTTTTCTCAGAGACTGACGCGAACGTCCCGGCTACCGTCGACTCCAGCCGTCGTCAGAAACAGCAGGATGCAAAAATAAAAACGTGGCCCGTTGTGTCATCTGGGGCTCGGGTTCGGCCCAATAGCCGGCACTTGATCCATTCCTTCCCCCACAGCGGAGCCTAAAGTGGGTCTGCGCTTGTGCCTTATTAGTCTCGGAAGGGTGCTTGCGTGCCACAGTGCATGCTGGGGGGGGGGGGGGGGGGGGTTAGGGGAAGGGGGGGCCCCGGGGGGGGGCGCGCGGCTGCTTTTCCCCCCAGCCGGCCGGGGCTGGGGGCGGGCGGTGGGGGT
>JAABNY020000025.1:16643796-16654285 GCA_015164015.2 Brevimyrus niger | reverse complement strand
CGACAGTTTCTTAATATTTAGAATACTTTGTTTTGACTCACTTTCTGTGGGAATGAAAGTAGTAACTTTTTGCACTTTTCGAAATACATTTTTAGCGGCTTTTATTCGCCTGGCTTTTATCCACGGCGTCTGTTTTTATAATTCAGTCTCCTTGAGGCCTGGAACCCTTATCCCCCTACTAACCCTCGCATGAATTTATGGTCTTGTTAGCAGGGAATGTCGAACCCTTGTAAGTGTTTCACTAAGGGGTGCACAGCCCCGTGCAGCATGTAGCAGGAAGGGGCCCCGGTCCTCCATGTTACCAGGATGGCCCATCCGCACTGGGAGTGAAATTCCGACCGATGTTTGCGCGTTGATCTCATCACTGGCTTGCAGTCAGGTCTTGTTCGGCCTGTTCAGTGAGTGATCCGCCATCCCGTCTCTCAGTCACTCCCGTGCACAAAGACACTCGCTTGCAAAGGCCTCGGTCTTGCATGAATGGTGTATATATCCAAATGTCTTTAGGATATAGCCCTCCCTTGTTCACGTTTGGCAGATGCTGAAAAGGTGGCCCACAGAGCATGAAAAGAATCTTACATTTATAATCATAATGAGCGTCAGTTTTAAACATTTCTGCACAATGCGCTGCCCTACACATGCATCTTGGGACAATTCTTAGCCTTCGGATAGTGAATTTTGGGTAACATTTTACTTATAGCCATGTTAGTTGATAATTTAAAAACGCGTTCATAATGCATTATAATGTATTCATAGAGCATTATAAAGATAGCTATAAATGTTAATAAGAAGACATAACACATTATAGCCATTTTTATTTTGTGTTATAGATGCTTTATGAAGTTTCCATCTATAATCCACTATAGAAACCTTTATAATGCAGTACTAAGCATCCTTAATGCTAATATTGAGCATTATAATGCATTATAAAGGTATCTATAGTGCATTATAGATTAGAGCTTAAGGCAGTCACAATGCATAATAAACATGGTTGCAATGTGTTATGGCTTTTGCTTAACATTTATACCAACGTTTTTAATGCTTTATAAATGTATTATTATTTGTTATGAATGTGCTTATAAAATACCTAAAACATAGCCTTAAGTCAAGTGTTACCAATTTTTTCTTTTGTTCAGCCATCTTTGACGGGGATGGTAATGACACCTCGATCAGTGCTTTTCCATTGTGTTTTGCATCTGAGAAGCACATTACAGAATATTTACACAGAAATCTCCCACAGCACTCTGTTAATTCTTTTAGCTATTGACTTTTTGTTGTCTTGTAGCAGTAGCTGCCCCCTCCCCCAAAAACACACCCCCACTACTGAATGAGCATCCAGCACCTTGGCACAGGAAGTGACTCAGACAGCCCTTGCTCGTCCTTGTGTCCACATCCCAGCGGAGCCGCGTCTGATTGGCTGGGCACCGGTTGGTACGAGCCATGATGAGCAGCGGGGGGGGTTGCACTTCCTGCGGGGGCGTGGGGTGCGGTGGCGGGTGCTGGTGGCTACAGCCGGCTTTGGCAAGGCGGCCCGCGAGTCGGGAGTTACATGGCCTTCGTCCCAGTGAGACAGATGTGACCTTGTGAACGCTTGCCCCCGGACGCGCCACCCCCCCCGTCTCAGCCGCCACCTCTATGCTGGAGGCCGGCGTGTGCGCTTTTGGATGAAGACCCAGAGTTGGGAAGGTTAGCCAGCTCCGGGCCGCAGATCCGGCTTCGCCGATGCTGCTGCATCCGACGCACGTTTTCCAGGCCCAGACAGCCGCCGCGTCCACAAACGCCTTCGACAATTTTCAATTCCGCACGGCACGCGTCCTCCGAGCTCATTTGTTAAGTCACCCGTTGCTTTCGCTATGCGTTATTTATCTTTTTTTAATATGACAAAACATATTGCTGGATGCGCTCTTGCACACTTATTCAATTCAATTTTGCGCTTGAGTTGAGGGAAGTTTGTTTGAAATGATTGAGTTAATTTCCTCTATGTACAGTGTATTCATTAAAAAAAGACCTGGAAAGAGGATAATGGTAGAAGCGAGTGTTGTTTGAAGAAGAACAAAAAAATTGTACCCACTGGGAAGCCGATAAGAGCAGAGCAGTGTGGGGGCTGTTGACAGCGCCTGGGTAAACTCCGGAGGGACCTGTAGGTTTAACGGTAGTTTAAGTTTTATTTTCACAGCACCTCAAGTAGTAGTCAAGCTCTTTAGGTCTGCTGTCTCTCTCTTTTCCGTGGAACGACACAGCAGACAGACATCGGCTTAGTCCTGCTCCACTGAAATTGCGGTTGATGTATTTACTGCCATTTCAAAACCGACTTCCTTCCGCTCACGGTGACCTAAACAACTTGCGGTTCCTACTTTTTATTTCTCCCCATTAACGAGGCTGAGCAATTTACGAAATTGGTTCGTATTTGCTCAAGGGTACAACACAACGTCCCTGCGCTGGGATTTGAACTAGAAACCATTTGGTTAGCAGCTCTGCTGGGTGACCTCAACCATTTGTCCCAATTACTTGGCCTCCCTCACCACGGTTCCTCATCAGACCCCCGCATGACCAGCCACGCTTGTCAACAGAAGATCTTGCATTAACCCCCGTGTCCCCAGGTTACTTGTGAGCACAAATTATCCCACATTCCGAACACTCCAAAGGATAAAAAGCGGATGACCAGACTTTGCACACATTTACACGGACTGAAGCGTGATCTCTGAGTGTGGAATTCTGTCGCCAAGCTACAAGCATACTGTCTATGTCACATGCAGATTTGCACGAGGCTTCATATGTTTCCTGGTCTTACTCTTTGCCCTTTCATTTAAATCACTAATTATTCTGCAGGCCATTGTACTAAATTTAATGCGCTGTAGTAGCTCGTGTTTCAAGTCAGTTACCCGCCATTTTTGCCTGGAGATGTTATATAATTATCAAGGTTCTCATGGTGAAAAATCACCAGCAAATGCACCGTTCCGCTTAATCTCCCTGAACAGTAAAGCTGGAGGCGAGACAGTCTGAAGCACATATTTCAAGAGCACTACTTTGCTGCATAATTAAATATTTTAATGCATAGGTGGTCAGGGCTGTGATTTAAGCCTACCGGGGGGGCACTGGAAATGGGAAAATTGTACTGAGACCAGTGTGTGGTGCAGCAGGGAAATACAGTAACATGCAATCAGATCTTCAGATCCATTATCATAAAGATCTAATTATTGGATCTTCTTAATGAGTGTGCGCCACGTGATTTTGTGCATACTATACCGCCGATATATCAGAACGAGGATTAAGTCATTAAGATTGGCGACGGACCCTTAGTGAGGGCAGACCCGGTGTGGTTAAGGAAGAACCGTCAGGTGCGTCTGAAATCACACACTTGTTTGCTATGTAGTTGGCGAGATATAGTATGTGAAGTGAGCAGTATGTCCGAATACTCAGTATAGATGTGATGGTAGGGGAATGGTAGCCGGATGATACACTGCATTCTGCGAAATCCCAAAGTGCGCAATAAATGGACACTATGCAATCCCAGAAAGGCCACTGGAGCAGCAACCAGAGACAAATCACTGTGTCAAGATGGTGGAGGAAGAGTTGTCTCTGTACAAGTGTCAGTAGCAATACCCAGTTATAGAAATTGATTTGAATATGTATTCCATTCCATAGCTTTAGGTGGCAAAATTCACTGCATACTGTTTAAATATTTGATTTTGGATGCACCTATTATAAACCTTTTTGAGTAGCTAGAGTGGAAGCCATTTTGAAATGTCACATCATGTGGTTCAGTAAAAGGTCAAAGTGCACAATTGACAGTTTGGGGCCATCCAAACAGTCACGCCTCTTCCCTTTTTTGTCATAAGATGCAATAACCTTTACTGCATTATATAACCTCCTGCACGTGATTATCGCTCCGAGAACCTAACAGGATGATGCTAATTTGAGAGCCACGGAGAGGGTTGTGTTGACGAGCTAAACATGCAGCTCGCTACAGGTCCTGCTTGTCCGACATGCTAAATGTCTATCCAGTCATGAGCAGGAGTTTCAATGAGGACGAAGCGGCACTCGTTGAAAGACGTTGACCTTCGTGCCAAGTTTCCTCTCCCTTGACACAAACGACTCGAGATCTTCGTTTGCCCATGTCTCCGTGTTTTCTAGTGGTCTTGCTTGGCATTAGAATACCTTCTCCGCCCTTTGGGAAGTTTCAGTGTTCCGGGAAAGAATTGTTTTTCAAGAAATCTGTAGCAATACGCAATAAGTAGCGTGGTTCGATTATCCCGACTGGCCCAGTCTCCAACGGCACGCTCATGCCAACGTGTCGAGCGGTTGGCTGACGCCTTGCATGTTTCAAGTTTATTGCCCCTTAATGTTCGTCCCCTGAAATTACTCCAGGCTGTAAACTTTAAAGTGTTGCTCTAAATGTCAAACCCTAACCCACTGTTTCCTGAAGACGGGGCCAAAGGCTTAATAAAATGTACGGGCAGAGAAAGGCCCTGTATTTCTACTATTTACAACAGCCTAATAGGATTAAATAATATGCATACCAAAGCATTTCTATGGAATAAAGTCTTTATTATAACAACTATTAACGTCATCTGAGTGAAGTTAATGCCACCCTTTAATGTAGTTTCCCATTAATACATATTTACTTTACCTTATTTAGTATGTTTCCTGGGTACTGAGTTATTAATTTGATTCTAGGGGCCAAGTAGAAATCATACTGATTTCGAGAATAAAAATATATTTATTTATTCATAGGTACAGATGGATTTCATGATTCTTTTGTCACAACAAACAAAAATAACATTTAAGAAGGAAAAGTGTATATAACATTCAGTGATTTTTTGCAGAATGTTTGATAAATTAGCTATGGACTATTGAAGGCTAAGCACCTTTATCATCCTAAGTTTAATACATAGTAAAACAATAACATTCCTCCTGAACTGTGGGTACTACGTGAGACTTTTGAAATCCCCAAAAGATCTTTTTATTGCATAATATATCCATGAAATAAGTATGAGCTAAGAAGCTGGATTCGCTTTCTAATCTACCAGAGGGTTTTTACGTGCCCTGGGTATGATTGAGACGTGGTATCAACCAGCACCTGCTGTCCAGGATCATTCATCCCTCCCGCACTCTGGACCTTTAAAGGAAACCCCCGATCGCCCCGTGGACGCCACACCGTGAATGCTGGGGGTGGGGCCGCGCTGCCCCACGCCAGCAGACCCAAGGCGGAGCCGTTAAAAGGCTTATTTCTCAAATCGCTTTATCCTTTCGAGAACTGTGAGGTGTTGACAGAAAGTCAGTTAACTCTGGCCAGTGGCAGATGCTTAGGTTTAGCATAATTAATTATTTATATCGGGCCAGACACCGTAATTACCATCCAGATGAATATGATATTCTAATCAGGCACGCTTCAATTTTAATTGCCCTCCAGCATCTAACAGTCAGCGCTGGTCTGGCTTGATAAAGTCGAGGACTCACCAAACACCATTAGACATCTGCTTCAGAAAACCGTCGCTTCCATTCCCGCTGCCAAAGAAATCGACGAGGACCCCCGCTCCGGGTAGCCCCCTCGTGTCACTCTTTGCTGGAAGTTCTCGTCTGTCGGCGGCAAAATGCGAAACAGGCCCGAGTCTGGTGAGGCCCGATTTGACCAGGAATTGTGAACCTTTTGTATTTAGGCACAAAGAATCCTAGTAATCTTGTCTTAAAAGCGGCAGCTGGCTTTGTGCACCCCTATGGTGACTTTAACTTATTCCTCTATGCAGGCCGTCTCTATTTCCTCTGTAAGAAAATAAGTTACCAAAATCTTGAGGTGACCACTGATATTTACACCTCCTGAATCGTCTAGCTGATAGCTAAACAGCATTCATATCAAGGAAAAAAACAAAAAAAATATGCTTCAATAGGTGTTTAAAAAAAAGCTACGTCGCACGGAGCTTCTGACGGTTAGCATGATGTTGCTCGCTTAATTGTTTTTGCAATGTCTGGATTTAATTGCAAGGCAGCGCTGGGAACTTCTCTCGTGGGCGTGGCAGAGCCGGAAACGCTTGTATCGGCTCCTCCGACTGCGAGGCCTCCGCCAGCGGCCGCTTTAATTAAGACTCCTGGATAGTCAGAAAAACTCAGATATACGTCGGCCAAACTACTACGAAAATTTAGATTCTCCCCAACATGTAGCCAGTATGCCGACCCCCACGCCCACTGCCTCTTTAACAATTCTGAGTTTAATAGCGTCTATTTTGTTTTTTTTGGATGCAAGGACCATCTCATGAGGAGGTCTTGTGTTGGAAAAGTGCTGCAAAACACCACAAGAAGCACCCGTGGAACGTTTCATTAATGTCACATTAGTGTAACAATGTAAAGATGGGCCACAATTCAATTTCAATTTATTTTTATATAGCGGCTTTTAAAGCAGAGTCACACTTTGACAAAAATGTGTGACGATCCATTATTACATCATTTATACACATTTGTACATACTGACAAAGGAGACCTGTTCAGTTTCAGGTCTCACGTTTTTGTTGAAATTTGCTCATATGAGTTTTCTATCCTCATTGCTCATAATAGAAAGTTGCCACCATAACAAGTAGAAAATATGCAGATTAAATCGGGAAAATCTTCTTATCCCCCGTTAATCTCATTCTTATTCCAAAAGCAATAATAACAGTTTGTTTTTCTCTGTTCTGTTGTACTTAGCTTGTTTTTTTACGACCCCTGAATCCCCTCCAATCGCGTTAGCGATTGTGACGATTGTTTACATGCTATATTTTTACATATATTTTTCAATTCATGGTTTAAATTACCATCTGAATTCTGGTGAAACACTGTGATTGCGGTTTAAAATGATGAGAATTAATTTTCTCTGCCTGTGACTTGCAAATTGCCTTATCCCTCTTTTTAGGGGGCCTGGGGAATTAAGGAACGGGACCCTTTGGATGGGGGGGGGGGATTTTCCATTATACTCATGCTTATCTTGGAGTAATGGCGTTCAGGATTTTTCACGCAGCGATGGCAGGTGTCACGCTGAAGAGATCCCAGCAAACCTCAATTAAAGGTCCGATACAGATCTAGTCGTGAGATCTGTGTGATGTCGTTTGAGTACAAGTTCCGCTGGATCAAATTGGAAACTGGCATGATGACAGGTGTTGGAAAAAGGAAACCATTTAAAATTAAACTGACAAGCATGGATTCCATTGTTGTGTGTGACAGCAGTTCTTTCCAGGGGTTGGCTGACAGATCAATGCTCAGGGAACAATAATACCGACAGATGTTTCTTTAGGGAAAAGGCCTCCCCTTCTGTTACACTGCTGTCCTATGCAGAAATCTTAGCCTTAATGGGAAGCATACAACATGTTTACTCTCTCATTCACCAGCTGCATGGAGGTGGCTGGCTATTGCCCCTGTACTTAGGTATTTATTTTGTCACGCTCTAACAGCCTCCAGGGGGCACTTGGGAGCCCTATTGTTTATGAAAAGGCACCCAATTAAGAATGAAATAGACATCATCACTGTCTTAAACCACAAAGTGCAGAAAACTTTGCAATTGTATGACTGACCAATGGATCAACATTAAATATCTATGAACCAATGAAAGTCTGAGGAAAGAAGAACTAAACAGCCTCTAACTTGATGTTGTTGAGACGCTTTATATATCTTCTAGCTTTCATTTTATTTTGGCTAAATAAGCACTGCTTTGTGTATATCAATGCAATGTAGCTGCACACTGTTGAGACTGCCCTGCCTTAACTCCAATTACTGAAATTCTACTGAATATCCAGACCGAATAAGTGACTTTGGATGAATCAATTATCGGTGAATCTCTGCAATACGTTTAATAAAATAAAACAAAAAAACAGGGATACTTCCATAGTTGTATCTCTACAAACTGCTCCATGTCTTACAGCACAGAAACTGCAAAGCGCTTTGCATGCTAGCTTTACAGAGGAGGAAATTCCTTTCTGAGGCATATATTCTGCCCCTTTAAAAGGCGAAAGGACTTCCTGCGTCAACCTTAAGGCGAAAGGCAAAAGTTTACAAATGAGGCGGACAGACTCGTCAGACACAACCTAGCGAGCTCGGGAACATGTGGCGGGCCGAGATAAAAGCTAAAGTTGGGTGCACTTCATCTGGGGGGAGATAGATGGCCTCGCAGATGTGGCGTGACGGACATAAGCCACTGCATCATGGAAAACGAAACGCAGCCTGAGAGTGATTTTCTTTCCCGGGACAAACTGAAACGCCGAAGCCAATGTGTTTGCAATTTGGTCTCAACCTTTGAAAAAAAATCGATGATATCGCCACCTTCAAGATATGAAATTTGCTGATCACCTTGACAGACCCAGGGCAACTAGTAAAGTGGTTTATTTAGAGGTTCTAAAATAAATAATACACATTGGCTACAGTTTAAAAATCTCGCAATATGGTTCTCGAATGAGGGTTTGAAGAATTGAGGCCTACAGCTGACGCTGTTTGCGATTATCTCCAACCTGGATTAGCGGTGTATAGGAGAAACCTTCATGAAAACACGGTTTTCTCTGAGCTGATAGAGACAGCGGTAGCAGAATGGTGGGCAGGAGGTGAGAGATTACTGAGCCTAACCAAACTCATCTCTATTGGGCCCTTGAGGCCCAACCCCTGAAAATGCACTTGGGACACTGGAGAGAAGATTGAGTATACGCTCAGACCCAAAGCTTACCTCTCACCCCTGTGTGTGTGAATGAAAAAAAACAGAGCATGATGGGATATGTGAACTAAACACATTCCAGTTCCGGGGTAGTGAACTCTCACGCATCTGACGTGACATGCTCGCGCAAGAAATCTTACGGTAAATTTATAATATTCTGCTACAAGCCTAAAATTAGCTGCATCGAAAGTGTCGGGGTAGTTTGCAAACCCCTAAGACTATTTACATGGTAATAAAACCATACATAAAAATGCGTGTGAAGATTATTTAAAATCTCACTGCAGCCAGCCGACCAAAGTCGGCAGCATTGCAATTTCAGGGTACGAATGGTAAACAAAGCTTTGTTTTTTTTTTGTTTTTTGTTTTTAAGAAAAGCTGACATTGAGTGAAAGGAGACATCTGACTCACAGATGTCTGTCACCCGCCAGCCAAAACGCGATGCTCCCCACTCTCTCATTCTCATCACATAATCACCTTTGGCAAACATTTCGCTGGATGTTCAGGGACAGACTGTCAGCCCCCGCGGCGCACCTGTCACGTCGTCGTCACCCGCAACGCTCAGGAATCTGGTCTAGATGGATCCTTTCGGGCGGACAGGATGATGGTCCTGAGGGCTCGCTGTGGCCGTCGATACACGGGTCTTCGCGTGAAGTGGGACATGGAGCAGAGCGCTGGCCACGTACTGTAATCGTCAAGCGTGAGAAGATCACTCATGTTCCTCCAGGAATTTCGCAACTTCTGCCAGTAACCCCAGGTGGAATTTCAGACAGACTCACAGAAGCCCAAAGTCTCACCTCTGTAGCCAAACAGGTTTAAACTTATAGCGTAATTGAAATTTGCTTTTCATTTCACGTGGACGCTGCGTGGAACAAGAAATGAAATCAGAAAAAATGATTGCCAGTACTAACTGGCTTTTAATAGTGATCGAGCACAGTTATGACAGTGAACTGACACGTGTAAACCTTATTTACAGTAATTAAATCTGACATCATGGCCCGAGTCACAAGAAAAATAATTATGATTAGCATTTATCTCGATGTACAAACATTTTTAATTAATGGATATGAAATTGAATATGACCCCACATCCTTCAAGAAGGAAAGATTAATCACCTATGAGTGATTATAGATAAAAGTAAATACGGGTGAAACTGAACATTATAAAGATATGACTTGGTTACTTTATCGAAAGTGGTTATAAAAACGTGAAAACTCTGCTATTTGACAGAAAGATACGACGATACGTAATAAGTTACGTTGATGGACTTTGACGTGCAGGGGACTTTGTGGTGTTTCGGCAAACAATCAAGGACAATCAACAGAATAAAATTCCATATCTAAATAAAATAAATCATTGACATAAATGGATGTATTTAACAGTAATCTGGGGAGGAAATAATTCCGAGCCGTAGCGTAAACACAGTGCGGTTTGACATTCTGCCTTCACACGGTGGCGAAAACTTCAGACAGGTCAATATGATAATGCGACTCGCAGGTGTGGGTCTGCCCCGCCGGCCCGGCCCTCCACACCACTCCCATCTTCCTTCTGGCTCCGCTCAGCCTGACCCGCCAGCCACCTCCCAGCCCCAGGTCGGCGTCGGCTCTGCGTCGCCATTCCTGCCAGACGCCGTGAGGCTCTCGGCCCCCCTCTCCCCCCGTCAGGCCGTAATTGGCACTCGTTTGAGCAGACGTATGCAGGTGGCTCTGTCTGTTCACTTGTACTCCCCCTCCCCACTCCGAGGCACCCCCCCCCCCCTCCCCCGGGGATCCAGTTTAATGGCAGCCTGCTGCTTTTTGTATAGATTACGAACAATATTCTGCACTCCTC
>JAABNY020000025.1:16626402-16638618 GCA_015164015.2 Brevimyrus niger | reverse complement strand
AATCTCTAGCCTGGGAAAAGTTAGTTGTTGCATTGTAATACTACATTTATTTTGCAGATGCGTTTGTCCAAAGCCACGTGCAACTGACTAAGCAGGGTCAGCCGGTCACCGCGGCTACGGGGGTTAAGGTCCTCACTTGACAGCTCAAATGTGACATCACCCTGCCAGCCAGGGGATTTAAATCAGCAACCTTCCAAACACGGGTATGGAGTCCTAACCCACCAAGCCACACATCACTACCATCTGTTTACTGTCCAGTTCCCAGTATAGGGATTGGTGACTTATTTGGTTAGCAATTTGAGGCCCCATAACTACTTTCATGCTGCTTTAAAAGCTGTCTATGTTGAACGCAGTGCCACGGTAAATCACCAGGGTAAAAAGTACCGTGCAAAGCCATTCATCTGCACTCTGGCACAGGAAAAGTTGAACGCTTTTCTGCTGTGTGCCATAATCAAAGAACAGGAACTTCTTGTCTGCCGGGAACAGCATTGCAATAACTCTGATGTAAATCAAATAACTGGTATATTCACTCTTCCCAGCCTCCCAAAACCATCCAGTCCCTTGTTCCTGTCTTAAACTGGTGATTATACTGGTGATATTCTGGTGTTATACTACACGGCTTTATTTGTCATGTAGGTAAAAAATACCCACTACATTCTCTGTCCCCCCCCCCTCATTTTATCACACTGAAGGCCAAAAATAAAGATGCTCAGATCATTTCATGCACTTGGAGGGTGATTTTGAAGAAACAAACAGCCTTGCTAACTTTTGTGCGTTTGTATTAAACTCCTTAAAATATTACACAGCTGCGGACTTTGCGTGTTAAATATCCCAGCATCTGTATCCCGAATGCTGCACCATTGCCGGTTACCTGCCTCTGGAAACAGCAAGTTCCTTTGCTGCGGAGTCTGGGAGTCAGGAAATGCGAATCCCCACAGTTTTCCGGTCGATTGATAAATAAAGTGAATCTCACCAGCACAGCTAATTAAATTCACACGCTCCCTATCGACCTAGCCACACGCAGCCAGTGTTTTTTCCCATTCCGGTCAGAAAATTCTGGAAGTTCCGCCAGGGGGGTATTGATTAAGTCTGGCAGCGTCTGTGCAGCACCCCTCCAATGGCCCTGGGGGGTGACACCATTAGCAAAGATGTCACCGATCTCCACCTCCGCAAGTACCAGCAAGCTCTCTCCTCCCATGCTGCTGGTACAAGAAAGAAAGGACACAGGCAGGTAGCTGTGGGGAAACGCCAGTGAACTAACTGGATTTGACAGGCATTTGACTGGCACTGGGACAGCCAGCTGACGCGTTCCTCAACTCTGTCTGCTCTGCGGCCGCTAAAAGGTGAGGCAGCACAGACCTCCGCTTGTCCGACATCGAGAAACGCTAATTACCTCCCATAGAAGCTTTTAAAAAGGTTCTGACAGATCCTCCAGGTCGTGGCGGTGGACTCCAGAGCTGCGCTATCTAACTGACCGCTTTCACACGGTCGCCTGGGTCGGTGTGTAAACAGGATCGATATCTGCGCCGGGCCCATTATACGAAAACAGGGGCTCTCCTGTCGGCAGCTTGGCACGGAACCAGTCAGGAAAGACGAATCGCTCTAGACTAAAACCATCCCAGTGGCCACCACGCTCCGTATACTGCCCGCCTGTTTCCTGTTAGCGTGGCCGTCTGCAGACCTTCGCAGGCCAGTAATGAAAGTAATGTGGCTGAATTTGTATGGCTGTTCCGGGTGCAGGCTTCCTCGAGCGGGCGTAATTTTCGAGGCCCTTCCAGTTTATTTGCTTTTACCTGCACTTAAGCGCGGCATGTGTGACTCGTTCTCGCGTGCTAGATGTTCCTCACGCAGCCCGTTCCCAGCTTCCTATTAGAACCATCTGTTCAGGTTGCCGTCGAACTCGCTCTGGCCCCGGCAAGGCGAACAGGACCAAACAGAAACTGTATTTTGGTAGGAGAAAAAAAAAACACACAGTAGGCAGTTTGAAAAGTAAAGGAAAATAACTATAACTCTAGCGGGGATAGGTGGGGGGGGGGGGTCTCTCGGACACAGGAAATAGAACAGGCATTGGGGCCAGGCAAGTTTACTGGGGCAGGAGGAAATGGAAGATGATTTATACTACAGCAACGAAAAACAGGTGGATTGAATAATATAATAGCTAGGGTAACTGGAAACTCCGCCCACTCAACAGACATAGTCCTCCCCTGTTTCCTAGCCACATTTCTACTGAAAGCAAAGCAGAGCTCCCTTGTATATAATCTTCTTGAGGAGTGAAACGTTCAGTGTGGATCAGAAGGCCCATTGTTGATTGAGCTGGTTGTGTTGATGGGAACCAGCTAAGTTATTACCCTTTAGCATCTGAGCTAAACCAGTTTCATATTCCAGTGCCTTCAGATATCTGCAGACGATCCCTAGTTCTCTATCAACCTGAGGGAACCCTGGACAGGGTGCTTTGAAGCCTTGTGACAAGTTAAACCCAGTCCAGTCCCCGCGTGCCGAACCGCCAGACTTCCGAAAGAGCGGAACGTCTTGTCCACTCATCCCATTATTCATCCTTACCGTGTTCATTTATATCATACGGGCGTGTTGGTGAGACCTGGCTTTCACCGGGTCCTTGGAAAGTCTGCGTCGCTCTGAGGGGAAAAAGCGAAGAAGATCACTTCATGCCGCGCAAGCTCGCCAAAGCAAGGAGGAAGATCCATCCTGGCCAGACTGCGCTTTGAAGATGACGGCTTGTATAAACTCGCCAAAGCCCTCCTGAAATCCAGGCCCGGTGTCGGAACTCTGCCCCGTGGCGGTTTCCTGAAGAGAAGCTCGGAGTCGGAGACCCGGCACGTCTGGGCTAATGAAAGCGGCGTCTCCTTAATGCCCCGGACAAGCTGGCGATCAATTAAAAACACAGGTTCTTTTGTCCCTCTGTGTCTCATTTAGAGTTTGCTTTGATTGATACACTGATACTACCGACAACAAAAGCCAGTCCCCACAGAACGGCTAAAGATCTCCAAGCGCAGGCTGAGGAACATGAAAAGGTTCCCCCCCCCCCTGCCAGCATTAACGCTGGAGGGAGGCAGAGGAGGGCAGGGAAGGGCAGGAGAACTCAGAGTTAGCTGTGAGGAGACCGCAAAAGGTGCTAGATGATGATTGCAAAAAGAAAAAAAAGTGATTGTTGACTCTTTGTTAGAGTAAAAACAAACTTAAATCATTAAAAAAGCATTACTGATGAATGTAAAGTGTTACAGAGTATAGAGCCATAGAAAATATTAAGAGACCACAGCACAACTTTTCGTTTCACTCATTTCTCTATTTATGTCGCTGTCGGATAAGTTAATGTTAGGTTAACGGTCTCTGACATTAGAGTGCAGCTCTCGCCTTTTACCTGCCCTGTTTCTGCTCAGCTTTCTGCCAGCAAAACCACAATTAAACCATGATTTAAAAATGCACATCTGTTTAAAAACATAGAGTCTCTTCATTTTTTCTTTGGCTGTGGGTTGTTTTATGTGTCATTTCCATAAACAGAAGAGGTCAAATCTGATTTACAGACAGAAGCTATCAGTCTGGTGGAGGCTGGATCTTATCAGGACAAAAGAACAATGGTGTGTGTACTCCAGCTGAATCCACAATCAAGTGCTGAAATTGGTTTGTGAAGCTGTTGTAATTTAGAATAACTGTAGATATCATGTTATGCCTCACTTTACTCACCAAAAGTAATTATTGTAGGACAAATTCCATAGACGTAAAAGCGAAGTGTGAAAAGCGAAGACTGGAGAATCTGTCCCAGCCGACATCAGAAGGGAATTGAAATTTTTCACCAAATTTAGCGAAGCGAAACAGATTAAGCTCCTCGCCCAAGGGTCCAACAGCCGTGTCCCTCTGAAGGATTAAGCCAGCAGGCCTGGAACCTACTGGCCTGGGGGCAGGCAACTGTATGTAGGACCTATTACAGGCTAACACGCGGTGTTGTTTGGAACTGATGCAATTTACACACTTACTGCCATGCAACAATCACCTAGTTGGTCCACCACGGAGATGGGTTATCGCTAATGCTAATGACTGGACATGCTAATGCTATCATGTCCCTTGCACCATGTTTCCCAGTGTTTTTGATGGGGCCAAGGCCCTTACCAAGCCCCCATTGCAAGAAACATATGAATAATCGCAGGCACTGTGTTTTACAACGCGGCGTGTAGAGCCCCACTCATATGCAATATCCACTGACGGCTAACGCTAGGCGCTAGCCAGCGTGTCTGTTGAGCTCATCATGTGTTCCTTTCCAGCCAAAGGGAATAACAAAAGGACACATAGAGAGTATAACTGGGAACGGCGCCATCCAGCAGCTGTCGCTTCCCATGCGGCGATGAACACGTCGTACGTCACACATGTGCCGTTAGCTGTCAGTCATGACTGTGGAGCCGCCGTTCACACAGCTACAGGATGAAAAGATGGCGGCCGTCTCCAGAAATGTGGAAAACGTTATTGTCAACTATATTTTGAGACGCCTCCGGTGTTGTACAGCTTATTGGGTGCTGTTTGATCGGTGGGGGTGGCGTTCCTGCATCGACGCGGCCTGGTTTTCGTCAGGTGAGACCTTGGTCACCATGTGACTTACTGCCCACTTAACCTCCCCAAAACCATCGAAGTCAAAAACACATTAAGCGACTCGGTCGTTCTGCCGTCTATTAGCGTGGCGAAGGACCTGAGAAAAGAGGCGCCCTCATAGTATCTCACAGTATCACTGGCTCTTGGGTTCCTTAGTGGGGGCTTTAAGATGTCTTTAAGATGTTTCCCCGTAGTCCAGTGGCCAATGAATTTCACACAATTCGACGAACCGTTAATCGCGATGACTAGTTAGATTTGTGATTTGGGTGACAAAGAAAATTACAGGCTTACGTGGTTTGGGCAAAAAAGCTGCCTCTGAGTGATTTGTCAAGCCAGGATCGGAAACAATTATTAAGAATAAGTGACAATTTCAGTCCCTCTGCCACGTGCCAGCCTGAGACATTTTGTTCACCTTTTTTCACTTCCCGAAGATGAAGGGGACCATAAGTCTTGCTTTAGCCCAAGAAACCGGGAACAGAAAATTGATCAATCGAGAGGTCGGTGCCCGCGAAAACCCTCGTTTAGCATTTTTCAGCACAGAATTAGGGGTTACCGGGAGACAGAGATCAGCGGCTGATGGATGTCGGCCAGGAAAGGCCAACGATTTTTCGTCGCACTCTCGCTACGCCTCGACGGTAAGGTCCGGTATGGAGCTGAGAACTAACACCGGAATCCTGCTGGGTCGATACTACTGCATTTAGCCTGCAGGTTTTTGTAGTGTATCCATGAGGCATGCAGTGTGAAGGTGATTATTACGATTTTGTAGGCTAAATGATCCAAAGTGGCTTCACATGTTCACGCGTTCCATCCACTTACACAGCCCGATATATCATGGGGTAGGTACCTTGCTTAGGGGCGTGACAACAGGGCCCCCTGCTGGGACGCGAACTCACAACCACTCGGTTATGTTGGTCGTGACATGCCAGCTATGACTCCAAAGCCTCGTCCCCGCTGGGGAATGACACGGCCGCAGGATGTCTGACAGCACGATCCAACGGGGTTGCGGATAACTTCCGGAAAACAGTTCAGGTGATACAGTGACCCGTTTAAATCCCAACAAGGAAGAATTGTTGTACCTTGTTTCTATAAATGAATAATATTATCAAAGATTGTAAAATTTAGTAAGCTATGTAGCATTTAATAATATAAACTACAGAATATGTGCTTTACTTCTGGTGTCTGCCATATGACTCCACACGGATGCGGAATATATGCTGACAGATTTCTATTTGGATGCGACTCTGTTGCCGCAGTTCCGGTTATTAGCATGCTTGCGGCCCATCGGAATCCCGTTAAATTGCAGAGCCTCCAACTTGGCGGAGCGCTTCCACCTGTGATAGCCGTGCATCAGCAAAGGCCTTGAGGTGAGGCAGCCTCCCGGAGTGTTGGGAAAGGCCGGCTCCTGCCACTTAAGGCGATGACAGGCGTGATGGCAGCCCTGCTAAGGGACCCCGGCCTCCCGCCCGTGTGTGACCGACGGTAGGTTGCATGGGTCACCGTGAAGGAGAGACAGGTGCCGGGGGGCAACGCAGGAGTTGACACACCCGTCTGTCAGGGGATTATCGAAACCGAACCGTTTCTCAGGGTTACCGCCAAGACGACCTCACCAGAGAGATGAGCCAGTTCAGGATTCACTCCCCCCCCCCCCCATCTCCAGTCCTCCCAGAGGGTTTTCATCTTAACCGGGCTCTCCCTTGGATGTTTTAACTCAGAGACCCCCGCCCCCCTGCCAGGGAAGTTTATACAAGCAATTTTACTGCCCCTGCAGCAGATGAGGCTTGAGTTTACGAGATTAGAAAGAGTAAACCTGCCAGTGTGAGAGAAAAGGGCTTGAGAGAGGATCCAAGTGTGCTCCCCTGTCCTCTGTCATTCAGCTAGACCGTGTCCAGGTGTTGAAGGCTATGCCGGCCTGTTCCACTGTAACCTGCAGGGGTGACATCGCACACAATGATTTCCATTGCCAAAGGTGGTTGGGGGGTTAGTCTTAATCCGTGTGATAAAACTAGTCATGCAAACACTCATTTCGGGAGCCTCCTACCTGCCTGCTCATAGTCTAACATTTGGCTTTCCTATTTGACTTGTAGGGGAAATAAATTTATATGAAATATTTTAATTAAACCTGTGTGTGCCTTGAAAATAAAATTAAACAGCCAGTATTATTTATCTTTTCTTAGCTGAATTTAGGATTTACGATCCATTATATAATTCAAATCTGAACAAAACTTTCACATCTTCATCGCTGGAGTTCAAGAGAAATGCATTATGGGTATACGGAGTGCTCTATCCCTCGGCAGAGACGGAGGCCTCTGATTGGCTTATTGTAAAGCTGTCCGGGGGAGGGGGTGTTAGTTCAGCTACAGCAGGTGCTTTAGGGCAGGCAAAGTGCTGATTGTGCCCCCACACACCCCAATTGTCTCTCACGTGCCTCCTAATCTTCTTTATCTTTGGGGGGCCAGTATTTGCTGTAATTAATTGAAGAAATTCCTTAGAGATTTATGTTATTTAAAATTAAGTGGGGACAGAGCCAGGGTCATATCTTTACCCCACCAGCCTTTTTTTATAAGTAAAACAAGCCAAGAGCAGCTGGAACAGTGAATACCAGTGGAGATGCCACATTAATTAAAGCCCCACCCCCCACCCCTGTGCTAGACAACAAATTAACATCGCTTCTGGATTGTCTAAAGCCACTTTCTTGGGAGCATAATCAACCTCACTATATCCCATCACGCAACATTTAAACTAAAAGTCTATAACACTGCTTAAGGGATTCAGAGTGGTTTAGGAATCTACCTGCAGAAATTAAGGAATCATCTGAAACTCATCATAAACAGCATGTTGGTTTTGCAGCACTGCTTTGCACATCTGAAGGTTACAGTTTGACTGCTGCTGATCACATTACTCCGCCTCTACTGTCACGTACTGTTTGTATTGTTTACTCCTATACTCTGGTTAATTAGTTATTTAATTGCTAGTTTGCAAAATTGCATTGGTTTTTGAGTACTCTATTTTACCCTGTTTGTTCCGTTTTATTTAACTTATTGTCTTTTATAGCATCATGTAGGAAAGGTGCAACGTTGATCTTGTTGCACTGGGCAGTGTCAACAGTGCGTGTGCAGTGACAATAAAGGTGCCCCCAGTGTGACACATCTCCAGTTATTTTCTGACAAGAAACTCACACTTTTTAGATTTTACTGTCCCATTGATTTAGCGCAGTGAAATTTGTACATGTGCACTTGCTTTAGACCAGTGCACTCTTTGGGAACCTGTAGACACTCTACGTTTTTGGGAGCAAAAATGTGGACTGGGAGCTGGGGGGGAGCAAAAATGTGGGCCACCTGCCGATCCCCAAAGACTGAACTCAGAAACACTGTTTTAGACCGTAGTGGCAAGAAAAATAATACAAACGAGAATAAATAGGAATAAGTAGATAACAATAAATTAACTGACGAACTCTCAGTATATATACATGCAACAGACACTTTAGAAGTGGGATCTTAGTCCTGCTAGGTGTTTTCCTTCCACTACTGTGCAGGAATCTGATCTTTTCCATCACTGTTTCCTCCAGCTTGTTTTAACACGGAATTCTCTGGAATCCAGTGAGCCGGAGCGCTCAGCCTCCGCGGGCCTCAGCACATCGCCGCCCTGGAGCCTGCTGCCGTTTATCGCACAACAAAGAGAAACCGGCCGATTAGAAGAAAGAGGATAATCAGTTTACAGCCAGCACCAGATGCTAGAAGTTCTGCTCTCCTGGGGAATGAGGGGGGGCAGACTCTTTCCCCCCCATGACTAGACTTCTGCCGGAGACCTAAACAGATTCCTCCCCGAAGGGCCGGCCCAAATTATGTAAAACATGGAAGCTCACCGAAGGACCTCTGAAGATGTTCTGGAGCGTTCAGAGAAGATGTGAGGAGCAGGAATGGGAAACAGGGAGAGAGCTGAGACTGGTAACGCTCCTGTGCTCCCTGTCCGAAGGTCTCAAACAATCTAGAAGAACGAAAGCAACGCTGAGATCTGGAGGTCTCTCCATGTTACAACAGACATAAAACCAGGCAGAGAGCTGAAAAAGGCTTTTGTAATCGACCGGAGCTCATGTTTCGATGAGCTTCTTAAAGTGATCAAGTCTTTGTGCTGTTCACAGTAAACATATGAAGCCTAATAATTCAGTTGTGGCATGAGAAACTAAGCGTGAGTCTTTCAAAGGATGAATCCATCATAAATAACCCACTTTCAGATGTGGAGGATTGTTTCATTCGTAACCAGAAAGTTTTGCTTGAAGCAGAAGGTCCCTGTTCTCCACAGACATTCGCACACAGATGCAAAGTGTGCTGAGAGGAAGCTTCAATCAGCCACCAGAGATGTCCTGCAGTCATAGACTCGCCTCAGGCTACAGCACTGCTTCACTGGAGAACCACGGTGATGCACGCACTCGCGGAATATCGATGTCGGGTATTAATTACTTTGTTTTACACAAGTCCAAATGGAGCACTGAGAGAAAAATCAGCGGATCCGGAGGAGCTGGGCAGAATTTGACAGAGGTGGGAAATTAGAAGAGGGGTTTAAGAGATAACGGTCAAGTGGGAGATGGGCATTGACGTGATTAAAAGCACCAGGATCATGGCTGCCGCAAACTACAAGAAAATCCACCTTGATTTAGCACCATCCAGACGGGGCCAGCTGCACAATGGATGGCATGTCTACTATGGATTAGAAGATTATAAGTTTGACTCCTCAAACATCTCCCTCTGTGCCTGTGATCGGAAGGTCGCCGGTCTTGAATCCCATGCTTGTCAGAATAGTCAGACTGTCATTGGACCTTTGAGCAAAGGCCCTTAACCCCTCCCAGAATATGGTCTGGGGGGAGCTGGATAAATGCTCCCAAGCTTTGCTCCAAACCTGTTTGTGCGTCTCAAACAAGAGTATGATGGGATATGCGAGACGAAGCATTCCAGTGCACCTATAATACTTGTTCAAATGGCAAATAGCTCATAATTTCACGGTGAACTGAATGGAAAATATTGTCTTCAGATGCATCTGTAAGGAAAAGCAGATTTTCTGAAGACAGTCTTCATCATGGAAATGGATCCACTGAAACTGGCGTAAGGCTTTGTTAATTTACCTCCATGTTGAGCTTGTTGGATCTGAAGACATCTCAACATGGATAAAACAAACTTCCTGTTAATTGCCCGGGAAGAATAGTGCTGCACCTTTTGTCCGCGGCCTCACAGGTCCTGCTGGAAGCTCCTTGCTCGTATCTCCCTGTAGCCCTTACACTGCTAGCTAGAAGCAGCATATAAATCGATCTCCCTGCCTCGTAATAAGGTGGGAAGGTTGCCGACGTCGGGCAGCAATCTGGGAGCCGGGGGCCAGATTCGGAATGTTATCGACCTCCATCCGGCGAGATCGTTACATTTGCGCTACGATCTCGCTGAGGATTTCCACGCGAAGATCTTTTAATTCCCGCCGGGGCCTGAAAGAGGAACCAGCGTCATGCAGCTAACTGAGTTAAAGCCCGCCGTTGTACTGGCTTTTACCATAAAGCTCATTAATTAAGTAGCTGCTGAATACAGTGGCCCTGGACCCCCCCCCCCCCCTGCCCCATCCAAGACACTGAATAGAATGAGGGAAGATCACTGGCAAACAAAAGAGCAGGAAGAGACACGTGGCTTGTATGCAGTACATAGGATATTTAATCTCTTGCTCCCTGTCACTTAATGGGGTGGGAGAATTTACTGGGGGACACTATATATCTGTTATTGGGTAATTCCATGCATAGATCTGTTTGATGTCACATCCATAACGTCGATAATATGCTATATATTTCTAACATGTCTATTAATGTATGGATGTTTAGATTTTGTCTATATCAGCTTACATGAAAAGACATGCTAACTGACTCATGGATATTAAATGTGTGCAGACTGAGGCATTTTGTTTACCAATATGTGTCTCCATGTCACATGCATAATGCTGTCCTATCATTATTATTAATGTTGTTTGCTGATGCTTGTTGCTGCTGTTGCTGTTGTTGCTGCTGCTGCTGTCACTGTCCTTCTTGTTGAATCCCACCCGTCCGGCCTAGTGCCCCATTGAGGCAGGGATAGGCTCCAGCCCTCCCTCATGACCCAGTACTAGATAAACAGTTGGAAGATGGATGGATTGCTTGTTACCTGCCTTGTGCCCCCTGTACCCTGGGATGTTCTCTAGGCTCAATGTAACCCTCTTCTTAGTGGTAGAACAACATGCATACTGCAGCAGTGCTTAGGACCATTCAAATGATGCATTTGTAGAGGACCCCTGAGGTTTGGAGGACCCCTGAGGTTTGGGGGCCCCCTGTTGGCCACAAACAGATAGTTCACTACATTGGTGCAGCAAAGTGACTTTTTGAACAGAGCCTCAGACAAAAAAACAAACACAGAAACCCCTTGTGCTTACACAATGATATATATAATAATATATATATACTCTGCTAGCAAAATGCCTGTCCAACATGCTCCGAAACATGTAAAAAGCTTGCATTTATTTGCCAAATGCATGTTTAATTATTCATATGGCATGTTGGCATGACCAAGTCATTTGAAGAGAATGTTATGGAAAACACAAACAGCCTGATTTTCATGCAGCCTGTATTCCCCTTCAAAGCAAACATCCAAACAAATTCTGCCATCTATTGATTTTTTTTCTTCCTCGCCGTCCCATGTTTATTAATTATTTCTCCAGCAGTGGCTGTTAATGTAAGTTTTTAATGTAATAGTCATTTCTCCCCCTAAAGCTACATTTTTGTATTAATATTGATCATTTTCGCTTGGCTCGTTACTATTATGAGTCGATTACTGGATTTTTCTGGGTTCACCGGAAAGGTTTGGGCATTAAAATTCGAGTGGGCTAGAGGTCGGGTTGGGGGGGGGGCGCAATCTGGTGGTGTTCCAACTTGACCACCAGACCATGTGGAGATAAGCGGGGGGGTTGCGGGCACCGGGCGTGCTTGACCCTGGCATTGATTCGCCGCAATCAGCGGGATCCGGGTGGGAAATCTCAGCGTCGGAGGGAAGTGAAAAGGCACCTTCAGAGGGACCTGTGGTCGATATCTAGGCAACGGGGAGGAGGCCAACATGGTCCTTGGGGTGGCCAAGTTAATTGGCTTTGTGAGAGGAAATGTACAAAATAGGAATTTAAAAACTTGCGGTGCTTCTGTCATTTCCGGCCGACATCCCATGGTGAGGTGGTGGGCCACGGACTGAAGTCATCACGGGCGTAAAACGCTGTTCTTTACTTTTACATACAGACACACCCACAAGGGTTGCTGTCATCGGCGTCGTCGGGCCCCCTGCTGGCTGCAAGCGGACATGCAGTGTGGGGGGGGTGGGCGGGACCAACCCCTGGCCAGGCCTCGGATTCGTCTTCCTACTCCTGAGCCATGTGGGAGCGACTTTCACTCTGGGCTGTGTTTGGGGGGCAGGGGTCACAGCAGACCCATTAAATGCTGCCTGGCTGCTGACCTAACCCCCCCCCCCCCACCCCCAAACACACACACACACATCTGTATACAGCTTTGTAAAGCTTAGGGGAAACCACCTTTTTTTTGTATCAGGCAGGGGGGGGCGGTCCCCCATCCCCCCTTCT
>JAABNY020000025.1:16609294-16620136 GCA_015164015.2 Brevimyrus niger | reverse complement strand
GAGGTGCTAAGTTCGTTCTCTTTGGTATGAGTGTTAGGGGCCATAATTCATAGAAAGGGGCCAAACTTAATTAGCCAGTGAAATGTTTTGAATCGCTGAGTGATGGGGTGGGGCACTCCAGGGACCAATCAGCATTCAGTTGTGCCCAATACCCCGTGGCCCCGCCCCTGTCTCATGGTGGGTCCCCTCGCTTAAGTTTTGGGCTAAGAGGTGCTAAATTCCTTCTCTTTAGTATGAGTAACCTCTACTGGCATGTTCCTTTGGGTATAAAACAAAAACACGGTGTCAGCTAACCACTTTGTAACCAAGAAGGCTGCTTCAGTTGACCTGCTCTGGAGGTCTAACCCACCAATCTGCCCCCCTGACATGCCATCACACTTGCATAGTTCCAGGGCGCTACACAGACAGACACACACATTTATTTAAAAAAATTCCCACATAAAACCGAAGCTTTGAGTTCTTTCCCATGATCCCTCCGTTTGAGGACTATTATTAATACTCTTGGTTCCTATCCTCCCTTGGCCCGTAACTACTGTGCAAACAGGCCAAACGTGAAATGATATCTTACTTCTGTCATTCACCCCCGGGAGGTTCGTTGAGGTTACACCGCGTGTAGGTGGGGACTGAATTCTGTTTCAGACATAGCTGTGGAGCAACGCTACCTTCTGGGCTATACTTAGCTGCTCACAGTCTTAAAACAATCATTTTCATTGCTTTTTTTTGTGTTCAGCTGCTCAGTACTCTGGCCCAGTCCAACAGACTGATGTTAGGACGTAACCAGTGAAGGTATCTGCCACGTGCTTCTCACAGATGGGACTGTAGCATTGCTGTGAAACACGAGCAATAGCACTGACTTCTGTGACATTCACAGACCACAGGTCTCAGTCTATTCTCTTTCTAACCAACACTCTATGCCTGATATTTACTTTAAATAATCGTGAGTAGAGTTCACTATCTCGATGCCTTCATTTTTGTTTCTTTACCAAGGAATCCCCACAGATTTTTCCCTATATGCAGTTGAGATTGCAGGGTCAGCCAGTGCCTGCCGTAACTGGGGCTAAGGGCCTCACTCAGAGGACCCGGCAGCAAAGTCACTCTGCCGACGCTGGGATTTGAACCAACAACCACACGGTCACAGCTATGCTAACCCACTGAGCCACACACGAGCTGAGTTTGCTTTATGGAGGACTTTCTCCACATGA
The DNA here is from genome assembly GCA_015164015.2 of Brevimyrus niger. Taxonomy (NCBI): domain Eukaryota; kingdom Metazoa; phylum Chordata; class Actinopteri; order Osteoglossiformes; family Mormyridae; genus Brevimyrus; species Brevimyrus niger. Next base: position 16,618,934 of record JAABNY020000025.1, on the reverse strand, counting down.
AACCACAGGCCTAACCCCAGCCTGTTATCAACCCGCCACAGGGACAGAACGGCCCTATTCATTAAAAATGTAAAGCCCCCCTCCCCGTGATACCTCACACAGCAGGCAGGTACTAAGCAGGTGAAGGGACTGAGTTCGTCTGACAGGGAAAACTCGTCGTTAGGGCTGGGCAAAGCCGGGCACACGGCAGCCGGCCCGTCACATCAGGGGAGATGAGATTTCTGGAATGTTCCAAGTGAGCCGGACGTCACTGCGGGACACGTCACTAGGAAGACTCCTCGAAATAACTTCCATTAAAAAAAGAGAGAGATTTAAGAATCATTCACATACCAGATGAGTGTCCCAGAACTGCAGGATAAAACAGCTAAAATTCACCTGTGGGAATGATGACATTACCTGCGACATAAATTTCAACACCCCCCCCCCCCCCCCCCCCCCCCCAAAAAAAAAAAAAAAACAATTTAGCATTAGGATTTGAAGTGGCAGTGCGGCAGGCGTCAGGAGCTGGGATTTTCGAGCCCCTCTCAGCGATCCTCTCACACACCGGGCCTTCATTAGCCCTGTACCATGCGAATCCCGTCGACTTTAGCAGGCAGACGGGAAAGCTAAGCTAAATCCGTTCCCCTTGTTAGTCTCTCGTCACAGGGTTAGCCGGCTATATATTGTTGATTATTAGGATGAACCGTCATAAACCCAGTGGTCTCGGAGACGCGGTGAGATGAATGCTAAGTGGGTAAACGTCAGTTCTTTTTTAGCACGGCTGAGCTGTTCGGTGAACTAGTTAAATCGGTGCGGTGGGATCGGAGCGGCTCAGCTGGGAGAGCGAAGCAGGTCTGGTTTTACCTTTTCTCAGTCCTTATCGCGGATCGTTTTAATGTCTGGTTTATGGCTTGTGAATCACCCAGCGAAAACAGATAATTATTCACAAGCTTATTACGTAAAAGGTCAGATGAAATGGGGCCCATTAAACCTTTATATGCAAAGCTTAAATGCATGTTTATATTGTAACTTTATATTGTGTGATAATCATTCTCCCCCACTTAAAATGTCCTTTTAGGCACAGGGCCGTGGGGTTAATTTATTTGTCAGAAAACCACAGTAGTAGAGAGAGCTTTGTAAAACACTATTGTTTATACCGACAAGTAGTTTCTAGGCATTTGATGTGTAACTCTGACAACTACTTTAACCAGCCTTTATCAGTATGACAACATGGCATTCTCATGTCTTATCACTCATTTTTTAGTTTTCCCCGGCATCGTTCATTCATTTTGTTAGGGTTTCGCTGTAGGCTGGCTGTTTAGCTTTTAAGCTTGCTATCAGTTTCGTCACAGCGAGAAGCCAAGTCACCGATAAGCACAAGGGAAAGACCCGGAATGGTTTCATTGGGTCCCAATTAAGTAATCTGTAGAAAAACAAGCTGCCTCTTGATGAGATTTAAAGGGCCGGCACTCCGTTTACCGTCTCAACAGAAACAACCCGCGTTGAAAGGATAAAGCCTTTCCTCCTCGTCTGCGGCAAAGAGGATGATTAATATCTCTAAAACCTTTCACAGGGTTTAAGGGGCGTTCAAATCGTGCCGTGTGAAATTCATGGTCAGGCTCGGCAGCCCATTGGAGCCCAGCCCGCGGTGAGGATGAAGCCATTTCTTAAACATTTTTGGTAGCCGGCCGGTCATGTCCCCCCCCTTAAACCCAGCGCTCTGCCCAAACCTGCCACCTCTCAGGGGGAGCGGTGATTTATTGGGCCCTCTGTCCCACTTCTGGAGGAGGGCGACGGTGCCCAGGGTGTCAGTTTTGACCAGGTTACCCCCCAGTTTGCGGCCGAGAGAGTAGAGCCCTTCAGAGGGCAAGATCCAGTTCCGAATGAGATAATGTCACGTGTTTAAATATTTAGCAACCCTTGGTTACAGACCCACCCCACCCCCCAGTATGATACTTGTGGAGTTATATACATTTTTTAATATATATCAACAATCAAAAAAGCCACAGCTTGTCACAAAACTGAAATCCCACGACACACATTATCCCAATGTGCCCCAGGTGAAAAAGATGTTTACAAATAGAGTCCGCGTCACGGACCTCGCCTTCCCAGGCATTTTTAATGGATTTCCGTAAAGCGTGCGCTCCGGAATTGTTTACACGATCGCCGCTTTGATTTTTGCCCCGATGTGTGACTGGAGGCGATATTTCACACATTTTCCTGGCATTGCACTCCGCATTGATTTTTCCCAGGGATTCTGGAAACGGCGAGGCTGCAGCCTTCCCAAACAAAGGCAGGGCTGGGACGATAATCCGGCCGGGCTGCTCCTGGATGAGACACTCAGCAGCTGCTGCGCTCCCACTGCGAGCTGGAGGGGGGAGAGGAGGCGGACCGTCGCCTGCCAGCTGGAGGGCAAGAGGGAGGTGGGGAATCCCCCCCTCCCAAACACAAAAAAAAACCAAAATCCCCATTGACCCGTGGGCAGCTCGGCGCCCTCACAAGGACCTCCGCTGACAGCCTATGAGGCATGAAGGGCGGGGCTTTGGGCGCCGGACTTCCCTGGCGGCTCCTCCCACACGGTATCCCATCATCCCACTGGCTCTCCATATGCCTGACATTCAGTAGTGCAACATTCTCCCATGATCTAACTGCTTCCTTTCAGTGCACCTTGGCCATGGTACAGCAGTATCCTGACAAGTTATTTGCTGGCAGGCCCAGTAAAATACTCTGAGCACCTGTTTTTGTAGGGAGTCTCTGAAACGCATGCTAAGGCACACATCTAGTGTTTATAGATAAATAACGTATAAGTGGGGACCATGCCTACGAACGTACTCTTCCCGCGGTACCGTGAATCATGATTGGATGGCTTCCCCGGGTGCCCTCCCCTTCCCAGGTCCCGGCTTATTTAATCATAGAGGTCATGTGACCACAAACCACTCAGACGGCCTAAAGGAATTAGCTAAGTGTTAACCGCAGGCCCCTTTTGCTGTGGCTTAACGATACCATGACCGGTGAATTAATTTTATGACTCTAACCACTTGTGGAATTTCTATTTTTATCTGCAAGTATATACTTTTGTATATTTATGCGCATTTTATGTCCCACGGGGAAAGATAGAAATGCTCGCAACTGTTGCCGAGTCTTCTGATCACGAATTGAAAAAAATAAATAAGAACTGTTTTAATGGTATAGTCACTGATTGACAGCATGTTGCTGAATAGTGTACAGTGATTGGACAGAAATTGTAAACTATCAAGATAGGCAGTCAGCGATTGGTCAAAACAAGGATGTTAGTGCTCTGTTAGTACTCTATACAAACAAGACTTCTGGAATTTCCAGAACAAGGAAAAATAATAACTTAGAATATAATCTTATATAAGTAATAGGAAAAGGTCTTTGATTTAGGTTTTATGTATTCAGTCAAAAGCTATCCAAGTCTTTACAGTAGCAGTCATGTGATTTACATATACATGATATCAGCGTTTTATGTAATTGCACATAAAATTGTTAAACTGGTGCCAAAAAAACAGTGAAAATTACAGGGTCTGTTTCCAAGGTATGTGTGATCTCATGCTTCGATATGGCCATTAATGTTTAAACGTGGGCTTAAACTGCTATATAACTTTAACAAGTGTGCCAATGTGTGGATTAATCGGTAAACATTATTTAACGATTTGGATTCACTCAAATAAAAAAAAAAACTCGTTTTGCACCCAGGGAGAGCTTTTGTGTTATTTATCAAGGACTGGAGGAGAAATCCTTCTGTGCTTTTAACTAATGCGACATGCAGCAACATTTGCGGTGCACCTGCTGCGCAAGGTGGCCTTTTCACATACTGCAGAAAGCCTTTCCCTTTAAATGCGTCATCGGTGTAAACAAAGATCATTGGCAGTGGGTTTAAGCGCAAATAAACTGCCTTTGAGAGTCATCAGCTAAATTCTAAGCGTTCCATGGTGTGTTGATGTTGTCATGCCTTATTTTTTTTATTTTTGTGCACTTGTTCTGTCCGTCTCTGCACTTCATGCATTTACGTACCACTGCAGCGTCTTGGAGCATCATTCCGTGCCCCCGTGTGCTTTATGTACAGGATTTGTGTGACAATAAAGCCCCACTTGGCTTGATTTGAGCTGCTTTGACTTCGCTTATTGACGGTCAGACGATACGCAGTGACCCCCTCCCTCATCCCAAGATGGTGTTGGGCACAGGCATGGCACAGAAGCTGAAGACATTTGGGATCAGTCCACGGCCCCCCCCATAATCGAATCAGAGAAAATTCATTAGTGTCGCTTATACCTTATTAGCAGTCATATAAGACTTGGTTCTGCGTTCTTCCTCGTGTAGAAGACCATCCCCCAAAGTCCCCAATCCTACCCTCCATCCCTGTGTCATGTGATTAGGTTAACCGTCACACCCTGTAAACACACCCCACTGCAGCGGCGAGTTACTGTGTCACCAAAGCGAGTCCTGTGAGGGGGAATGGACGTGAAACTGAGCCCTTTGAATTTCACGGTCATCCCCGGCAGAGAAGGCCGGGAGACCAGGGGTGCAAATGGTCCTCAGGCCTTTGAGGGGGTCCGGTTACCTTTAAATGTGACTCTGAAGGACACAGCGCACAATGAGAGAAGAAAAACAGTATTTGGTTTAAAGATGAGCTTGACAGATGTGTGAAAAGGGGCAAAAGGCTTCAGGGCCGTGAGTAACTGGATACACTAAACACCGTCTTAAATTAATGTACAGCCTGAGTGATTTTACTGTTTATTGAACTTGAGTGTCTTGATGAAAGAACCCAAACTGATAAAATAAAATGAAATTCACACATAACCTGCAAGCGAACGCAATTCCTCGTTCCTTGAACTTCAACTTGGAACAGATCACTGCTCTCGTCCCCGCTGTCTGCCAGTGTTGACACTCAGACCCCAGGGACTGTTATCACGTTCCAGTTCTGTGTCATGCAGGACATCAGAAATGCAGCAGCATGTCTTAGAATTTGCCCCGACACACCATTCACACCGCTGCCGCAAGCTGGTTCTGCTGCCGGGGAAGGGAGGGGTCTAGAACGAGGCGAAGGGGCCGAGAACCAGTTCTGTGGTGTTGTGCTGCCACCTGCTGGCCAAATAGAGTATCGCAACCTGTCTCTGCAGATCCATATACTACAGGCTCCCCTGCACGTGCACTTTCTCCTTAATTACAAGCAGCACTTGTTGCAGGACTTCTGCTGCAGAAGGGCTGGCATCCACAACCACGCAGGCTGGGTCCTCCATCCTCCTGTAGGCCTCCTCCACTCTTAGGACCAGAAGACACAGTTTAGCGCAACATGCTATCAACAGTTTTTAAATGCATTACAGTAAAAACCATAATATAACAAACACTGAACCATTAAAGACCAGCTATGGTTTCAAAACATTCGAAACTGGAAACTTTTTTCTAGTTGATAGATGTGTCAACATACTTCTCAAACAGTGAAATACCAGAAACCGCTTTGAGAAGCAGTAATAATCAGAGGCAGAAAGGTAAGGTCCAGAAAGTATAAATCCAAACCAAAATTTTGTTTCAGCCAATCAGTTCTGTGAATTTACTCTCTATACTCAACTGGTTGGTTGAAACAAAGTGTTGGTCTGGATTTGTACTTCCTGGACCTGAACTTTCCACCTCTGGAAATAATGATCAGCCTGGTGCTTCCGCTGAATCCTCTGACACAAATGTGCAGCTGGTGTGATTGAAGCCAGAAGCAGTAACAGCTAATATATTAATTCACACGGAAAACCTGCAGTGCTAAAACGCTCCTCAATTTAGCTGCACTTCCTCACCAATGATTCAGGATGGGCAGGAACTGTGTATTTATTTATCTATTAATTGCATTTAGCTGTTAATTTTAGCTACCGCAACTTACACGGCTTATTTTTCTTTTAATTCATAAGAATATATGTCGTTTTTCCCGATGAAAGGAGCAGCAGCGGAGCTATGAAACGCGCTGCCCCATTTTTCCAGCAGGGCGGCGCTCTGTTCTCACTCACTTGCCGCGGAACAGCTGGTTGGCCTCCAGCTCCGCCTCCTCGCGGGTCTTCTCCCCGCCCCTCCCCCTGAGCCGCCTCAGCCGCTCCTCGGGGCTGACGGTCAGCAGCAGGACCAGGTCGGGCTGCAGTAGGTCGCCCGGCCAGCGGTACACCTCAGAGCCCCGGGGTGGCAGGTTGCCCACCTTGCCACTGACGGCCGTGCCGATGCCATAGGCCGCCGTGCTATGCCAGTACCTGAGACATCCGGAATATGGATACAACAGGCTTTCAGTTCATGTTATTAATACGGCAATTAACAAGGACTGAACAGTATCAGTTGATGGTATTAAGCAGCAAAAATCTAACACAGACTAGACAAAATGTAGCTACACTTAAAATGTAGCTACTCTCTATGGAGACTTGATAGTTACATGTTGATATGTATATCTGTATTCTATCTATATATAATTTATGTATGTATGTATGTATGTATGTATAATTTATGTGATTTATGTCTAATCCATGTATATTTCCTTCCATCCACCTCCCCTGTCCCCTTGCGTCTCACATGTTTGCATGTTCTGGTGAAGCTGCAACTATTCTTTTGTTTGCATGTGCCTGCACATTGTGTTAATGGCAAAAAAATAATAATTTAACTGAACTGAATCTAATCGAACTGAAAAGAAGGAACGCGACCAAAACCAAGAGCCCGTGATGTAATTACGAGTGAGAAAATCCTGTCCAGGCTGCACCCCAGCTTTGCTCCCCCACCTGTGACCCTCGGGGTGGAACATGCATGAAATTGACCCCAAAAGCCAGACAAAGACTCAAACTATTACTGTTAAAATCATTTACCAACAAGTACTTCTGCATAAATCACCCAATGTGAAATCGAGTAGTTCCTGTTTACCAAAGGCTGATAAAGGTATCATTAAAAATTAAATCAGTTATCCAGTTAACACTGTGCCCTAGACTGGGTCTCTAGGGAACGTTTATTGTAGTTAAACGAACATCTTATCTATGACACTAGAAACGAGTTCTATGGGCGCACCTGTCGACGATAACCGGAGCCCGAGCTGACTCCGCGGAGATGTGGGCGGCGGTGACGTAATTCCCAAGGGCGTAAAACGCCCGCCGAAAAAGGGGGGGCTTGGCGTCGAAGCAGGCTCTCCACGGGCTGAGGCAGGGCGGGGGGGAACGCAGCAGGACGCCCCCGAGGGACTGTTTCAGGGACTCTGTCAAGGTGGTTTTCCCTGAACAAGCGGAGGGGTGGCAATTTATTAAATTATACAGCGCGCAAACCACCGACCTACCTGTCTTCTAAACCCGTATAAATAAATAGCCTAAGCCGAATATTACAAATAAGCCTATAATATCCATTCATTATACGTGTATGAAATTATTATTCATTTAGTCTGGGCTTTGGTGCGCCGCGCAATGACTTTTTCAGTCAAATATCACACTTACAAGTAATCTGTTGTTTAATATCGGTTAATTGTGCATTTGCGGTATGTGTGCTGTAAACCTGTTGCATCCAGTCCTTCAATGACAATCACTGGGAAGCGGTCCGTCCTCCTCGTCGGCAATGTCTGATCCACACGTTCCAGCACATGCTTTGCTTCCGTAATAACGTGAGCGCACTTACGGGGAATTAAGGTAAATTAAAGGAATGTTACGGATGGGTACATTTAAATGGGCACGTTAGCCTACTATTTATGTAAAGGCAAACAGGACAATCTTGTTACCAGAAAAAGGCAAGTCCCACGCATGTGCATAATATGAAGAGAAACTAACTACCAGTTAGGTAAGCGAGAAGACATCTTAAATATGCACTATTAAGAAAACAGAAACCGAGTCTTTCATAAAATATAAACGTCACTGTAACCTGTTCTAGCTATAGGCAAAACAGACAGTTGCCTTGGGACCCCGAATTACCTACGAAAAAGAAAGTATGACGATCATCAATGTACTTTTCGGGGTCCCAAATGAAGCTTAGCCGTCCCTAAAACGACTCTAAATCACCAATGGCCTCCCTGATGGAGAATACAACTCGCACATGACCGATTTACAGCAAATAAATAAAGCTTAAATAAACCAAACAGTGCAATGAATCCAGACGCGTTAGGGAAGCTGATTATCTCACCCTACCTCGGCCATAACATTGTGGGCTTCTGGGAAGCTGTAGAAGACGCTGGAGTTTATAATATCCAGCGCTGATGGGTGATGGTCTGGACTGGGGACCGGTACCACACCGTACCTGTCAACCGCGGCCGCCGCGCCATCCTTTGCAGGACGCAGTGGCTCCTGGCACCACCGGCTGACTCCGTCCCCGGGGACGTAGGTGCACACAGCCAGTTGGTTGCTTTGCAGCAGTTTGCTAAGAGTTTTGTCCGTCTCCGGCGTGCCACACACGCCATTCACGAAAAAACCCTTGACCAAAGAGTTTTGCACATTAGGACGAAAGGAGGACATTTCAAACACTTTGACATCTCCACCAAACCCCGAAATTAACTGGTGGCGTAGGTCGTCGAGAAGAAGAGCTCTTTGGATCCTGTCCTCGACACAGACCTGGAAAGAGTAGCTCTTTTCTCTCCCGAATATTTCTTGAAACGCCGGCATCTCTGCTTCTGTCGGTGAGTTTTTCATAAGAGAAAAATACACGGGATCGACTGTCGGGTCCGTCTCGATGGCGAAGACCCGAGAGGAGCAGTGGCCCAGACAGCCGAGCACACGTCTGCTCATATTTACACCAGAATGTCCCGCGATGGAGATCACCATCACGATGAAGTTTCATTCACAGGCTAATTATAAAACACACTGTGATGAACTGAAACTTACGGGTTGCTTTCGGCGGGAAACCGAAAGCAAACACTGTTTACACGAAAACGAAAGTTCATTTGCGGAGCGCCCAAAACACGAAACTGTGCTTTTCCACTTAAGGAAGAATAAAAAGTCACTATTTTGAATCGCATGCATGCATTGTAATATGTGATTATTGCATGTAGGCTAATATGTGCAGATACAACACGCTCTGCAGTTTAATCCATAATATTCGTGAATTTGGATTTTAGGCACGTGACCCTCCCATGTTTCGTTTTCTGTATTTCGAAGGATGAATTTGCTCGCTAGCTTTTGCAACGTAGGTCTGACACTCATGTGACCGAGATGTGGTTGATAGTATAAATATATCCTCTCGTGTTTAAACGAGACCAGAGAAGAAAACTGAACAATGTTTCTCTCAGCCATAGTCGATCTCTTGCATTCTGTTTTACAGGTGTGCAAGTCTGTCAGCCACCTTCACATCTTCAGTGATGTCGTGGGGTGGGCGCGCACCTGGATGGGGCTTATTTTTCTAAATGTGCCGGGTTCTGGAAAAAAGCGTGTGCAGAAAGGAGAGGGGGACATCGACAGAATACTTAGGAAAAGCAATAATCCAAACAACGCACCTACTCCCAGCAGCGTCAACTACCATTTCACACGGCGGTGCAATTATAAATGCGGGTTTTGCTTTCATACCGCAAAAACGTCTTTCGTGCTGCCCCTCGAAGAAGCAAAGAGAGGGTTGCGTTTGCTGAAAGAAGCAGGTGAGTTCTAAGAAATATCAGCACCGTCTTCAAAAATAGATAGATAGATAGATAGATAGATAGATAGATAGATAGATAGATAGA
>JAABNY020000025.1:16493325-16520742 GCA_015164015.2 Brevimyrus niger | reverse complement strand
ACCTGCCCCTCCGACGGTTCTGCGTCTCCCCCCCCCCCCCCCCCCCCCCCCCCCAAGCAAAGGGTCACTAATACACCACGACGGCCTCCGGCTAAACCGGACTGACAGGTGCTGTCAGCCGCAGCTCTGCTCACACTCAAGGCAGAGCACGCACAGCCTAACTCCGCTCAGGATTAACCTTCTCCATTTCACAATAAGCACAGCCAGCTCTGGCTTTCCTCCACTTACGAGGGAAATCACAGCTCTGCTGCCCCGTTCCGCTGCATTCACACCGGCTTGCCCTGAAAGCCCATTCAATCCCACTGACTCATGGCTCACTTGTGTACGTCTCCATCAAGCCCTTATCACTCCACTCCAAGAAAATATTCTCCGTTTTCTAGCTCGTTTCCAATCCAACTAATTGGAGTGTTGGATAGGTACCGGCTCTCGTATTTCTGTGCCAGTCGAAGCGCCTTCCGTACTTCTGTCATGCTAAGACCCTAAAAGCCCCCCCAAAAACAGCATGGGGGGGTGCCCATCTGCCAGGCTCACCGGTGAGTCAGCTAACCTCATGCACTGCGAGGTACTAAACAAGGGCTGGGCAGTGAGACAGCTGGTGCTGCCTGAACACACACATTACCGCTTTCCTCCCTATCCCTGTGTCTCGCTCACACACACGCGCAAACACACACATGCGCAAACAACCACCATTATCTCATGTCCCTCAGCAACATCATTCAGGTCTCGCTCGTAGCGTGTGGCTCGTCTTTGGCATGTCCGCTAAACAGACAGCTGCCCTTCTCTCCCTCCGGATTACACTACACTTCCATCTCCGGTAGGAACCCCGCTGCCCAGGGTCTGTTTTTTCACCCAAAGGGGTGCCCGCTTGTCCTGCGGTGCCCCAGCGGTGACATCATTAAAGGGGCGTCCAGGCAAGAGCCACCTGGACAAATGAAGCGCTCACCAAATGTTCAGGGTGCCCATAGGCCACTCTCCAACTGCGGGGTGATGATGTCATAGTGCTCGCTGCCAAAGTCCGACAGCACGCGGCACGCTGAACGGTTCCCATATTCGCGACAGAACCCTTTGTTCTGGGACAACAGAGGTGTCACGGCTACTGAAGTACTACGTACATTTGCATTCATTTATTTAGCAGATGCTATTTCCCCGAACTGGCGCACAAGAGAAGAGGCTTGGGCTTGGACAACACGGTCAGCCAAAATCCCGGGGACCAGCTGGGGTTAAGGGCCTTGCTCAAGGGCCCTGTGGCGATATAATTATTCAACTGCCCGCTGAACCCACACACAAAACCTTTCTGAAACAGGCACGGAAGGCTCAACCACCAAGTCTGAAATTGTTCTGATGGAACAGGTTCATATGAAGCCCTTGATCCACATTGTTTTTAAGCTTAGCTGCTCTACAATGGCAGACTGGGCAATGAACTCACCCTGCCACCTTAAAAAATGGATCCCAGGGACTGCGCACAGATGTAGGCCTCGCCTATGATGATGTCATCGATTTGTCAGCTGATCCAGCCTTAATGGCCCCAGGTGACTCACACAGTGGAAGCTTGGTGGCACCATGGGGCTAAGGGGCGGCCAGAGTCTTTTCATTGGACGGAAATAGAGAGAGGGAGTGGCACTGGGCCCAAAACCTGCAATAACTTCACCAACACCACAACAGGGATGCTAATGTCAGCTACGATGAGGATGCCAGCCCTAGGGTACGACAGGGGAAGCCGGCACACCAAACAGTAAAAGGCTATAAATCCTGCAGCTATTCAGCAGAAATGTGATCGCATCTTTACATGGTTCCCTTTTACGGCGAAGTCGGTTGATGTCACGGGGGCAACACAGCCGGACAGTGACCTGGCAGCCCTCTGCGGGCCTGCCGAGCATTGATAACAGGCCGCCATGCGGCCCAAACACGGATGTAAACACAGCGCTTTCTCGACCGCTCCGGTTTCCCCGACATTCCAGAATCGGCAGCATCTCTATTAATAAATCAGGTGCGCTAAAGTATTCATGGATATGGCCTGTTTGGTTTTATGCATGCGAGACGTGCGAGACTGAAACATTAACAGATGCACAAACGCGAGGCAAGGCTGACAGCGCATGCAGGACGGGCAGTCCTCAGCGCCGACGCTACCTGGGGGCTCAGGCTGTATGAGTCGCATAGACGGCTCGGTCCAAATAGATAGACCGTTTCCCCTAACCTTCCTCCTGCCCCCTGTTCTCTTCGGGGTGACCAGCCCTGGAAGAAAGCCTGCGTTTTAACCATTGGTTGTTTCACCATAAAAGCCATCGTGCTGCTACTAGCATGGACCCAGACTAACAGCAGCTGGTCATGCAATGAACTGCCACATGTAACGTGACATGACTGCAGGCAGGCAGGTTGTGTCGCCACAAGTGACCTTTCGTTGTGTTACAGCCACTTGTATTGATATAATTTAATCATAAATGTTACTATATAATTATAACCTTGGGTAGAATTAAGGCTGATGCTTTGTAGGTCTGGGCTGTCTGCCCTTTAACTGAGTTTTATGACGCTGTGTGGCTTTATAGGAGTTGTGGACTTAAAGAGCCATTAAAGCCTTGTGCACATCTACTCTAACCTCCTCATTATTTGTTCTGCTTTAATGACCTTTCCTGATGGCCCCTCAGCAGGTCTCCTGATGCCCCCCAATCCCCGACGGTGCTGCATTCCTTGGCCTTTGGCCTGTTGCCCCCCCACTTCCCCCCTTCATTGTGATGCAGTGCTGCTCTCTAATCTGGGCCCCCCCCCCCCCCCGGGGTCTTCACACCTCACCGCAGTGAGATGGGATTATCACGTCGTTCCGTCCTTTTACCATGCACCCCCACCGCAATCCTCAAGAACCCGCAGTGTGAGAAAACCTTATCTCTACATCTCTACATGTCTAACCACCCCCCCGTCCCTGGCCTGGCTGCATCACCAGGGGTCCAGAGTAGGAGATGTATGGCGGCAGGAGGCTGGTGATGTCATTTTGGACCTGGCTTATGTCACCCATAATTACAAAAGGAGGACAGGGCGTTGTGACCAACACACTCTGGCCCCTTGGGGATACGCAGTTGCCGGTCTCCAGCCATCTTGGCAAGCTCAGAGGACTGCGGCTCCCTTCGGCTGGTCCTGTGGTCTCCACACTTCCCCACTTTGGCCTTAAGGCACACGGCATGGCCCCTCCAACCCGAGACCAGAGAAAACTACGAAGTGCAAGTCCTCCACTCAGAAAGCATTTGGTTCTAGCCGGCTAATGCTAAGTTTACGCATTACGATTTTAGCCCCGATATTACGCTCGCCGGCAGTTTTTGGAGATGGTCGACAAAGCCCCCATATCAGAGGTAAATCAGCCTTCAGTCGAATCAGCGCTCGATAGCTATGTGTGAACTGTTCACAGACGTGACCTGACAGTGTCACCGATGCGTCCCAGATGCTAAATATCTGGACCCACAGGAGATTCCGAATCCTGTAGCGTGAAAAAGTGTTGTGACTGACAATGTTAAACTGCTTAATAAAAGTTCTTTGGGTTGATTTGCTGTGTGTTGTTGAGTCAAGTATATATGCTGTGATTCAAGTGTTTTAACAATTTGTAGCGTGTCGACACTAAAATTGTGATTTGCCTGTGATATTCACATGTGTGATTTCATGACAAAAAATAGTTTGGAGACCAGACAGACTTGTCAGCGATTACTCCTGGTGAAAGATCTCATAGGGCGTGACCCCCCGTCATTGGTCAGTCATGTATTGTGTAGACCACAATGATTTTAAGACTCCTAATTATAAGGTTGTGTAGTGTGAACAGTACGGTGATTTGATGACTTAAAAAGTTGGATGTGATCTTAACGTAAGGAAGCGGTCAGGGAACTTAAGGATGGTCAGTGAACCCAAGATGGTTTTTTAAAAATAAAATTCCAAACTTATTTCAATTAAGTAAAAAAAAAAAAAAAAAAAAGAAACTACAAGGTTTCTACTGTATCTATTTAAAACACAAGATCCTTTCAGGAAAATACTGAATCATCTGACTATCTAAGCTGAGAAAAGCAGTTATACGTCCCCCCGCATTAGTCATGTACATATATTGGGACATTTCTGTGAAAACACTGTATCTCAGTGCTACATTCCGACTGTGTTTTTGAACCCCCTGCTGGTCACTGGTCATACTGCGCATGAGTAATTAAATTCAAAGCCTCCAGTGCTCCCTGTATTGCCTCTGAAAAACATACATAAAAATAAGCTTTGTAACGAAGAACTCATGTGAATTTCTTGCGGGGATAAATGCAGCTGCCTGGCCGTGCCTGTATGTCAAAAATGAAATGTGAAGTAAGCTGTACGAAGTCTTGTTTATTTCTTTCAGAATTAATTACATGGAATTTACCTTGTGAAGTTTTTTGGGTGCGTGTGCCCTGTGCTGGGTAGGCACCCCATCCAGGGGTTATTCCCTGCCTTGTGCCTGCTGTTTCCAGAGTTGGTTCAGGATCCCCAAATCCTGCCTCGGACAAGCAGATGTGGAAAATGAAAAGATTTCAGTAACATTTGGGGGTTGATTGTAAAGAGGTGCTCAGTCGCAAAAAATTAAAATTGCTCGTGTGCTGCTGGTCCTCATGTGTGCCCCTCAATGCCCTTAACAGTAGTAGGGGGAACATAGGGCTTTTTCTGTATGATTTGAGCCAGGCTAGGTCATGTGACCCATGGAGCGCTCAAGGCTTTTTTTTTGCTTGCATAACTGTAACCTGGCCATTGGGAAGTTCTTCCATTGCTCGGTCACTCGGGATTCCTGAGTGGGCGTTTTGTTCTGATTTGACTTTTTTGTCTGTGGCCCACGGTCTGCTTGTCTCTGTCTGTATTCGTTTGCTTGTTTGCTTGTTTGTTTGTTAGTGTGTGAGCGCTCTGAGGTTGACCAGTATATGTTGCCACCTCATGACCTTGTAAATGAGAACCGATGAAAAATTGATGGGTGAAATAGGAGCGGCTGGTTTGTTTTGCTTTTTGAAAGCGTGCGGAATCATAAATTATGTTTACGTGTTTTTTTTTCTTCTTTTTTTTCCCCTCTCCCCTTCTCTTTTCCCTTCCTTGCAAGTGTGCAGAGAAACGGTCCCAGCGTGCGACGCCACAGGGGGCGGATCGGATTGCAGCCCCGTGATTTATTTTCGATGCGGCAGAATATTTCACCAGCCTGCCGATCAGGTTTTACGGTAGGCAGTAAAGCAACCGGTGACCTCACCCCAAAGGCTCATCGGTCACCTCAGAATCCCCGCAGACCCAGTGGAATTAGGTCGGGGAGGTGAGACAAGGTGGCTGCAGTCATGCGCCGGCCTCCCTCAACACATCCTTTCGCACTAACAACTGTAACTATGTGATCGGTAAGGACCCTGCGCAGTCCACTCAGTATATGAGATGATGTGTAAAAAAACGATACGTCGTTAGCGCTGTTATCACAGTTACTGATAACGGAGAACACCCTCGGTGAAATGGTCTCCCTACAGTTTCCCATGAATAATGTCATAATCAGCGGCAACGTGAGTGCAATAACAGCCCTATAAAGGTTCCTCCCTGCAGTTTCGGATGGCTGCCCTTTCAGTGGAACATTGGGATGCATTCTCAATTACGCGCACAATTACAGAGAAATTCCAACGGGCATCTACAATTACGGTCACTGATAGTCATCATTAATTACACGGTAATAATAACGAACACAGCAATAACAGGTATAAATGACCTTTGGCTGATTTTCCGTCTTGATTGTTATGTATGTGGGCACGTTGCTGCCCGGTCAGTTTGCAATTAGTAATGAATTCCCAGTGGAATTTGGTAATTGTAACCGTGGGTCATACCAGCCATGGAAGCATGAAATTGTAATTGTCTTGACCCTGAGTCGGGCAGTCTAACAGCACTGCGCTCCGGCTCTCCCAGCACAGCCAATAGCCACATGCACCTGTCACAGATACCCTTTCTGTGGGGGCGCGGGACATCGGGGGGCGGGGGGGGGCGGGAAGTGCAAGTCCTGGCCTGCTCGGCCCATAGACACACCTCCAGCTGCCGCGTGTGGATATTTCTGACACGGGGTGGCGTGGAGGTCAGACGCACGCATGCCTGCCCCGTCCCTCTGATGTCCCACATGCCAAGCGTGCCGTCCTTTGCCCCGCTGGCCCGTTGGAACTTCAGCCAACGCCTTGCTCCAGACACCTGTGGTCCCCAGGCCATGCCTGCGCTCTTTGCACGCCACCGGAGTTGCTTCTCTGGGCCTCCGAAGGCTCCATCCCAGCCGACCCATTGGCCACCCAGTGTTTCTGCCAGACATGCCTGTTGACCTGTTACTGTGGTTTAATGCCCAGTTCATACAGTGCAACACCACTGACCACCACTCATCAAAGTAAACAGGCCTGTTTGGTAAGAGAGGGAAAACCTCTGCCCTGACCTCCATGATCCCGGCCTCTCTCGCCACTCATGGTTAGTTTGCCAGAAGGTCACATGCCACGTGTGTGTGAGTGTGTGTGTGTGTGCGTGTGTGTGTGTGTGTGTGTGTGCGCGTGTGTGAGTACGGCGGCCACGACGCAGACATCAGCTGGCCGCGGCGGGATCGGAGGGAAGGGGGCGGCCCAGCTGTTGTTTTCATCTGCCGAACTCGCATCGCTTCTGCCTGTAGGACACAGCCCATCACAGGGGGAGGGCAGCACCTCTTACAAGCTATTAAATATTCATCATCCATGTGCCACTGAGTCAACTGGTGCATCTCTCTATCTTGCAGCACCTTACTCTAGAGAAGGCTATTAACAATTCAGCTGATTAATTGGGACAAGCATAAATCCTTAGAAGAGGCAACAAGCAGAAGAGCCAAAATTTCCCTACGCCAAACGAAAAGATGCTTAACTTAAAGCGGCTTCAAACACGTGTCTCGCACCCCCAGCCGTGCCGCCCTATAGACATAAATTCACCATATCAAAGCCTTTTCGTCCCTGACAAGCTCTGGAATCACAAGCATCAAAGTCGTCAATAAAACTGTGGAATACGGTGACTGCCGTGCTTTTCTCCCCTTAAAAGACGGGAAGAGAGAAGCCGAGGAACAGGCAGCCCAGGGCACTCGGAGCCAGATGCCTTAGCTCTCCCCAAAAGGACGGCCCGGGCGTGAGGCTACTTAATGGAGTGCTGCCAGAACTCAGGCCTTATCGTCTTTTGGGCTGACAGCTATAAAATCGATAGGGAACTGAAGGAACCATCTCCCTCGGTGAAAGAGCCGGCATGACATCACCCTTTAATCCTGTCATCGATCTGGTGAGTTAACTTGAAAAGTCTCGCTGCCGGCGCAACCGCAATCAATAACTGCGAGCTCGGCCCGGCTCACCGAAACGTTTTTAATGCGTTTTGTTTTGCTGTTGGGGCAGCCAATCGCCTCGGCTTTAATGCCATTACAAACGCGCTGACAGCTAAGGCACGCTGACCGAGCCCCCCCCCCCCACAACCCCCAAATACCTCATTAATCTGACCATTTACAGCAGTCTCCATTCAGCCTCCGCTCACTAACGTAAGAAGCCTGCAGGACTCAGCGGGACTGAAAACAAGTCACGCTGCCAGTCTTTCGCATCTGCGTGCAAATCACAGAGGTCTAAAAATAAACACCAAAAATATTTTGTGTAATTTGACCATTGTGCCCCTGAGCCGAATACACAAGGATCTAATCAAATTGGCCGGTGGAGTGAATCAACAAGCCAAATTCTTCACAGTCTGTACGCCAGTCACTATATGAGTGAGGTTCTCTTTTGCTGGTATCACCCCTGACAGGGCTACGCACCAAGGAAAAACTGGACCTGGAGCATAGCACAGCATAGTGACAGAAGGCAGAATAACAGCCAGAGGGTAATATTATAGAAGCATTCCTCCATCTTTACAGCTAATTTACGATCAATTACTGGTGTGTGCGCACACACACGCGCGAACACCCACGCGCACACCCACTCACAGTCTTGCATAGAAATTTAATTTTGTAGGCTGATCTAGTTAAAATATCATTAGGATGTCTATATTTCTATGCTTCCAATTTACACTACATTTCAGTACCAAGGGGTGGAGTTCGTTAAGGATTCGACACAAATCCATAATGAGCAACAAACCAAATGACCCACAAAAACTAGGTCAGCAATGAAATTTCGCTGGATATGTGCAGTTAACTTTTTTTTCCACCATGCGCAAAGATCTGAATTGTTAATGACTCTTCTAAGTTTAGCTGCTGTCCAAAAGAGTCTACCACACATAAGGTATTTTTGGAAGCAGTAGGCTGTAATATTCTAAGAGTTTCCACTTTTTCAGCCACAAATACAGTTATGTACTATTTCTGTTGCTACTATTATAAAATATTAGTGCCATTACTAGCAATAGTAACAGGAATAAGAATACTACTCTCCCAATGAAGTAAATTACCATCCAGGAATTACCTTGGCTATTTGTTAAGAGATTAACATTTTAAAATCTCCACTACTAACATCACTTGCAGTGATACTACCTACACTGTTGCTGTTCATAATACCTCCTTGCATCGAAGCCCTGCTTGTGTCTATCTACTGGTTAGCTTCCATTCCTGAAGGCTGCCAGGCTTTTAAATCTGTGTCCTTTGGCAGCATTTTTCAACCCCCCCAGGCGGTCCACATTTTTGCTTCCTCCCAGCTCCCTGCCAAACAGTCCATATTTGCTCCCTCAAAACTTACACTGTCTGGGGATCCCTGAGGACCAGGTTGAGAAATTCTGTTCTAAAGGAAATAAAATGCAATATACCGACAGCAAAAACCACCTAGAGGTGCAGAAGATACAAACCGCCTCAGTTAATATAGCCATGGTTCAGCAGACCCTCACAGCTGGCGTCCGCCAGTGCCCTCAACCATTCCAGTGGCTTGGCAAAAACTATCCAGTCCAATCAGGAGGGTTGCCCTCCAGCTGACTACACTGATTGGTCAGACACTTGTATCTATCACATAGGTCAAGTAGAGCCCATGCTGCTTAATGAGTCCGTGGGACAGTGGTTTGAGCACCAGTGCATTAGCTGACCTGACTGCAGTGATATTGCAGTGACATGGTGAGCCCACCGGCCTCCTCTCCCAGCCTCCAGAGGGCCACTTACTTTATGTTTAGCTGATCTACAGCCTTATAAATGAGAAATTCCCAGCACAAAAGACTACAAGTTAGTGTTTGTTTGGGGCGACAATGGTTTGCTCCTAGGCACAAAAGAGCTTTGCGTCAATGCAACCCTTCATCTTACTCATAGTCTGTCTGAATTGCCTTAAGGAATCCCTTGAATATTTTCAGGTTTAATATTCTCAAGCTGGTCGCGGGGGACCCTCGGGATCCTGGGAGGGAGCAAAAACGTGGACTGTCTGAGGTCGGTCACTGGGGACTGGTTTGCTAGCTTACTACCGCCATGTAGAGATTATAGGACACAGACTTGTGACTACGGTGTTGCTGGATCGTTTACGAAGAAAAGCGCTGCCTTTACACTCTTGAGTAAAGTGCTTCCGTAAAATACCTAGAAAGTGTATTGTGCCTTGTTTAAAAGAGACAGCTAAGAAGCGTAGTAATAATTCATGATGTGTTTACGGGTGGGCCCATGCACCGGTCTCTGCAGAGGCTTCCCGTCACACGGCATCTCCTAATCTCCGCCAGCAGGATTTTCCACGCTGGGTCCCTAGCGATAGCATTTTAAAGCGCTCGCAAAACACGCAAGGGTCTCATTATTGCCATGGAGACCCGCAGAAGCACTGCAAACGCTAACCCGAAAACCCGAGATAGACCCCAGGGTTGCGGCACCTCCACTGTCACTTCACCCCAGGCAGTAAGGACCCGTCCCCTTTTATACGTTACAAACAGGTGAACATCAATCGTACCTCTTGTTCATACTTATCTTGTAAAGTATTTCACTGGAAGTAAAATACGAATAAATTAATATAAATGTATATCATTTTAGTCATCAGTCAGGTTTTCAGTTAGTTTTAAGTTTTAAGTTAACAAGGGGGTGGGTTCCTAACACAAATCAAATAACCCACTAATAATGACAGTCTGGTTAACGCTGTCGTGGGCACATAACTGCATGGCGGGATACCAAACTGGACACCTCATCACTATCAAGGATTTTGCACATATTGCAGTGTCTCAGGCATTAAGAAAAATTATTTATGTCTCTCACCTACATATATTTTCCTTTTTTATACTATGAAATTTAATGCTGAAATAAAACCCACAGATTTCAAAAGATTTCTTCCTGCGTGTAAAATTATATTAAATTATATAATTTGCTTATTTTTACTGTTTTACCACTTCTGTTGGCACTGTGCTTGTTAGATAAGACAAATAATAATATTCTAATTAGTAATTTTAGCCTCATTACTTAGAACAACCTATGGCCCCATTTTTCTGCAACATGTTCAGACACAGTCACGGCAAGAAATGTTTGACTCTGCAAATGTACAGTCTTAAAACAATGGTAACTATGTCACTGCAAAGTTTAAAAAAGATCCATCAAAAACTCTTTCAGTTATTGTCTTAATCGGCTCCAGTGTCAAAACCGCCCATTTATTGCTATCACAGTGCAGCACTGCTTCAATCTGTCTCAAAATGTAATCAGTTTTTGTTCCTTCCAATACATATACATACAATGCCTGTGCAAAGTTTGAAAAAGGTCCATCTAATGATTTTTGAGTTATTGGATCCCATATCAAAGTATCAGTGGTGGACTGAAACCACTGTGGAATACAGTGAGATTGTCGACATGTTGGTGCAGGTTTTTCCAGTAGAGGTCAGGGTAACCTCTCAGACCTTCTGTTGCACTCACTTTCAGTTTTACTTGATTAGATAAATCTATCTATTCATCCATCAATCTCTCTGCCACTTATCCTGGACTGGGTTGTGGGGCAGCAGTCTAAGCAGAGATGCTCAGACCTCCCTCTCCCTAGCCAATTCCTCCAGTTCCTCCAGGGGAATACCAGGCCAGCCAAGTGATATCTATCCAGGGTTCCTGGGTCTGCCCCGGGGTCTTCTTCTGATTGGAAATGCACAAAACACCTCAATGTATCCAGGAGGCATCCCGGATAGATGCCTGACCACCTCAGTTGGCTTCTATCGATGCAGAGGAGCAGAAGTTCTACTTCAAGCTCCTCACCCCATCTAAGGACGAGCCCAGACACCCTCCAGAGGAACCTAATTTTTGCCGCATGTCTCGGCGGCCTGATTCTTTCAGTCACTACCCGAAGTTCGTGACTAAAGGTGAGGGTGGGAACGTAGACTAACCAGTAAATCGTCAGCTTTGCCGTCTACTTCAGCTCTCTCTTTACCAAGACAGAATCACTAGCGACGCTGTCCCGATCTGTCTGTCTAGGGCCAGCTTCCTTTTTCCCTCACTTCTGCATAAGACCCATATCATTTTGTTCCATCCAGGTGAGTACTCTGTGACTGTGATTCTTTATACTTTATGCTCTATACTTTATAATAGATAGAAAGCATATTTTTTATGGATTTTTTTTTTTCATAGATTTTTACTTTCGATCCCGAACTACCCACCTCTTGCAAACTCCCATGAACCCCCCAGTATCCCTGTGAAGGATCCCCATCTCCCAATCCAGTTTGATAGCAGTACTACTTTACTGATTTGGAAGAAAGTTCCAAAAGTTCTGCAGATAGAAAGAGTCTTTTTAATTTGAATGCTATATTATCAGATCTTTCAGAATAATCTCTAAACTATCAATTATAAGAAAACCATTTTAATAATTCTTACTTAGTTTAATAAACTTATACATTCAAATAACTAATTCAACAAAGTATAATTATATGTTATCTTCTGTTTTCAAATTTACCAACAAAACTCTCATTATCCATAACCAAAATACGGGGCAGTGTATGGAAATCCTCAGGTCAGTGTTGGTTTTAAATTATGTGGAAGGGCCTGCAGCAGCCATTCACAGCTTACTTACCCTTTTCACTATTTCCCGCAGTGTGGTTTGCAGTGCGTGCAGTGCCACTTTGACCTTAAACCTCTATGGATTCAAGTAGCGGTGGGCGGTATGACAATCATTTATTGTGACTAATTACAGTTGTTGATAAGCATTTCTGAGTTGCCGTGGGAATTGTGATTCGGCAGATTGTCCAAAGCATCACACAAGTGAGGCAAATCGCACATTACAGACATACATGGTGTGGGGCGACTAGGCATAAGTGCAGCCAGACTGAGCTTCCCATAAATGCCCAGTCCATCCATCCATCCACACATCCATCCATCCATCCATCCATCCATTTTGTAAAAGCACTCATCCTTGCAGGTGCAAGGCAAGGAATAACATCAATTAAAAGTGCATTAGTCAGTCACTCAGATCCTTAAGTTTGTCCATTATTCCTGTTTTTCTTGCTTTCAAGAACTGACTGTTCACTTGAATAGATGCCATCGTAATGAGATAATGAAAGTTATACACTTTATAATTTTATACCCATCAGTGATTTTAATGTTAGGGCTGGTTGGTGTATAACAGTTGTGTGTTCACTTCCTTAGTCAATATAAAAATGTTAATTTTTCATAAATGAGTATTTGTAATCCTGAAGTGTAAGGTTTTCCGAGACAGACATGTCAGCTCCAGAAAGGAAACCCAACCAATTGAGGATTCTGTGACTGTGACTCTTTATACTCAACTGGCTGGTTGAAACAAAATCCTGGTTTGGATTTTTACTTTCTGGACCCGAAATGTCCACCTCTGAAGATTTTATTTTGGAACATGGTAAGGGCGCAGGAAAGCGAAAATGTTTTTTCTGCCTTTCCACTTTTATGTGGGGCACAATCATAATTAATCACCATGTTCAGGCCAACGAAAGCCAATGGCTTTTCACTTCCATTCCTCTGGGTCGTTTCATGCTTGTAAAAGTGCATTTAAGAGTGATGTCATTTGCTTCCTGGGCGGACAGTGGAGGTTAGGCTGCTGCCGATCTCTGTAAACGCTAGGAGACGACGTGCAGCGAGAGCAATACCACAACAGAACAAAACACCCAGCGGCTGTCACGCGATGCCTGCCCGCTCGACGGCAGCAGTCAGCGGCATAGGGGGGAGTTTAAAATTGGGTAGGGGGGGCACAACTTCATAATTAAAATGCAAATATCTGTTTAATAGGGGGACAGAACAAAGCTAAATGAAATACTGGAGGGTACAGCCCACCCCGTGGTTGCTACTCCCCCGACTGCAACACTTCAGCAAAACAGAATGTGAACTGCTTTCAGCCTGCATATCATGTCACTGTCTGTATAACTCACTGCTTTGTCAGTTATCTGTCACTGCAGATCCCAGCTTTGTCACTAGACCTTGAGCTTAAAACTTAATTGATCTTTTCTTACCAGTGAGCTAACTTTGTACGAGCAAGAAAAAAGCCCTTATACATCGCACCTCGATAAAATTGTGCTGGAGTCATGCGGCAAACCAGGGCTGTTCTGCTCTATGAGTGACACAGGCAGTCGCTTAGGGCACCTTTCAATTAAGGGGTGCAAAAGAGGGAGCAGAAAATCTGAATATGATAGTACAGATATTTCCGATAGTTTTAAAATATCACTGCTTTTCTTGTAAAGCAGACACCACTTAGCTAGTTATTTTTTCTGCTGTTCCTGGGGGACGTGGGGGGGGGGCACTCATGAGGATCTCATCTATGGTGCCAGAACACCCAGAGTTGGCCCGGCCAGGTTTTTATGATTATTCCATTATTTTTGTTGATTTCTGTGAGGAAAATCTCATTTGGCCAAACCCAGCTTGCCCTTTATGACACACATGTAGGTGAGAGCAGGCTTGGCAGTGAGGGGCAGCCCCGTCTGTGGAGCTGGGGGTTAAGGGCCTTGCTCAAGGGCCCATAGACTTGAAAACATTTTGCTGGGTTTGAAGCTGGGCTCGAACCAGCAACCTTCCCATCAAGGGCACAGAGGCTTAGCCTGCAGAGCCACACACCATTTGGAAATTAAACTGATTTTATATAAATTGCCCTGTATGGCCGTGCCCTAACTAACTTCCTGTCGACAATGTGAAATGCGGCGTCCCAGTTTGATTGTTCAGACCTTATACTGGGAGATGGATGGATGCCAGTGTTTCCACACAAAAGAGCAATTCTAGATGACTTCTAAATTAATATATTATTGAATGATAATACTGTTCACTTCTGAAAGACTATTAAAGCATAAACACAAGCAGTGTTATTTTCTGAATACATCCAGATTTTATCTAGGTTTATATCAGTGTGGCTATTTTGCATGCATTATTCAAAGTAGGTGATCCAAGAATGGATTTGAATGTATCTATGTGCTGTTTTTTCCCCCAGTCGCCCGCAGCAGATGACTGGAAACGAGAGCAAACGAGGGATGTTTCTGGAGGCAGATTCCAGCGGACATTTCGGTGGTAATTATGTACTTGAAGCCTCAGCGAGGCCACTGATGGCTCCGTGTTAAACTACAGAAAAAGAAATTACATCACAGAACAGATCAGTATGTGGAAAAAGATCAAAGCAAACGCCACATATTGCAGTTTACTGTCATGGTCGAGGGTTTGCCAGCATCATGCTGAACCATGTTAAACCCTCTACCACGGCAGACACTAAAGTCCAATGGTCGGTCAGAAGTGAATGACTTGCAAACTGGAATTCACCTTTAAGAGTGTGTAAATTGTTCAGTACCATCTCATTAATCTATACCTCCTTTACAAATGCACCAGGATGTTTCACATACATCTTATATCTGCATCTGACACGGCTCCATTACGCAGCCCAGGACAGATGGTACAAGGTGTATTCGACAGATTAGATTAGAATTAGATTTCTTTATTGTCACTGTACAGAGTACAACTGAATTTTGCAGCAGACCCAAACAGTTCATACACACATAACAAGTGATTAAACCGTAAACTGAGGTGTAACTAGAGTGCAATGCAGAGGACAGGACATAATAACACCATAATGTATGTACATGATATACCATAGACAGATTAAGTACAAGGTGCAGTAAATGCAATCACTAGTGCAATTAATACAGATAAAGTGTGGCTGGATGTAAACATTTACACTGTTGTTTTAAAGTGACTGCGGTATGAAAAGTGACACAGGAATACTGTTGGGTTGAGGACATCACATAAGGCATATCATAACACAATTAACCCTGTATGGACATGAAGTACCACAGATAGTTGAGCTTTTTCACTGAGGTTGCTAATGCTGCTATAGATCCACAGTCCAGCATCATAGTTTCACAGTTGTTCAGTTTACTTTGGCTCTGGTGTGGAAGCAGTTCTTTAGTTTGATCACGCATTTTCATTAGGTTTATGAATTAGTGTGGCAGGTGGGTGAAATATTTACACAGAAAATTAAACTGCGCTCTGATGTGTGTATCACTGTCAGAAATAAAGGGCACGGTCAGGGGCGCTGCTAAGGATTTTGAGCCCCATGACAAGAATCTTGACAGGGCCCCCAATACAATTTTATTGAGGGCTTCTCTGGGCCCCCTCTCAGTCATGGGCCCCGAGAATCGTCATCGTTTACCCCCCCTTTACAGCGCCCGTGGGCACGGTCTTGGTACAGTTTTATTCCCCAAGGTAAAAAAATAAACCAAAATGTGCATTTACCTACAGCTAGGGTACAGTTGGCAGACCCCTGAGAGTTCAGCCCCATTGGCAAGTCGAAGGGTAAAAATTGATACTTTTGACCTGACAGTGAATGGGCGTGTCTCGTGCAGCATGCCGCCAGCTTGTTTAAAAACAAACAGGACAGTCATTCCTGATATGTGCATCTGCTGTCGCGTTAATGGCTGTGGCCAAAATTTGATCTCTTTATGTCTTGTATACATTTGAATACCTTTGCACTGTAAAGTGAGTTACTTAGGTTAGAGGAAAAAGATACGTCTCCGTTTGCAATATATTAAATTAAGTATAAAAAAATGACAAATACCCTGGCTAAGCCCATCCGCAACCGGTGTCTCCCCAAATGGCAAATAATGGAGACTTTTCACAGCAGGCTAATTTAAGACACATCACCGAATCCCTACTGATAACTCAGACATTTAATAAAGACGTTTTTACGAACGATGAACAACTGCGGGAGAGGATGCAAATAATGTGATTTTAGATTTTAGCCAGTGTGCATTCCAAATGTGTGCTGACCACCAACACCGAGATTTTAATTTAAAACGCATGTGGATGTTTAAAATACAAGAATGATCATGGTTTCGAATAAACTTCACCGAAGGAATGACTATAGGCTACGCCATTTCCTAGAATAAACAAAAAAAGGTTGTAAAATGAGTAGCCTACATGCCTAATATAAATACCATAATAATTACCACACCAAGTGTTTCCCTTCCTCAATCAACTATTAAGTGTGTTTAAAAAGCTTAAAGGTATCAATTAAACTTCATTTACGTGCCTCAAATTATCGGCCGAATATTTAACATTTTTACATTTTCGAATAGCATGAACACTAATTGAATTATTTTGTGCACAGCAACGCGAAATATGAATATATTGAAACATAATAAAGCAAAACTAAATAATATGTAGCTACAAAATAACCTCAAACCAAAAGAAACTACGGTACACCTTCTTGCACATCGAGTTGTAGACAATGCTTAGACTGAACCGGGGGCGTCAGGGGCATTTTGAATGTGGGGGGGATACACTGGCATAAAACTAATATTTTATGTTAAATGTGCGGAGGTCCAAACAAATAATTATGAAATAGGAGGGGACACGTCCCTCTCAGACTTAATGGCGGCGACGTCCATAAACTAAACATATAAATAGCTGCTTTGCAAAGTAAATGTATGTAGATGCGAGAAAATGCAAAATAAAATAGGTACCACTATATTTGGCTAGCTGTACTGTCAACCGAGTTCACCAACCCGCTGACAAAGTACTGGCGCTCTCGACCTGCAGGTAGGAAATTTCAACAGTAGAATGATGGTTAAAGTTCCATGTTTCTAATTTGTATGCCAGATCTTCATATTGAAACAAAGTGACACTATGCTATTAATGGCTTCACAGAGTATTACAGTTCGGAGCAATCTTCATCTTCTTCGGTAATAAAGAAACCTTTCAGCCAAAGACAGACCTAGGTTACTGGGCGCTATGGCATGGAAATATGGCCTGTGGTTTGGAATATTAGTCGTTATGGTCAGCTGCATCAGTGACAATAACAATATGGCAAAAGGTAAAACATTGTGTCTTTTGGCAACTGGAAAACTCCGTACGAATTGAATAATGTATATATGTATATACATATGCAATACCCCGGACAAATAGACTAAGCAAATTATTTAAAAAACTGAAAATACGTTACTGATTACAACTGATAATCCAATAAAACTCTTTTATTTCTGTAAACAGCTTCGTGTTCAATTAAAACGTTGATTGTTCTAGTTAATGACACTTACACAGGAGTCATCAGATATTTTAAAAATTCTGAAAATACCGACGGTAAGTTTTACCCCGTTTCTGTTTTATGGAATATAACCTGTCAGACGCATTATAAACACAGCAAACTTTGAGAAGAACACATTTCAGAAATTTGTAAATAAATGTCATAAAATGATATCTTCATTCTATGACTCTTTTCTTTAGTCGAAACATATGTAATTGCGACCGCAAATTACAGCCAGGTCACAAACGAATCATGTGGTGTAGCAGGTAAATACATTGAATTTCATTTGTCTTGCCATTTTTTAACATCAGTTTGTTTTTATGGTTTCAAATTATTTAGGCTTTAAGACTATTTTAGATTATTATTTCATTCATTTACTTTTGTCATATACTCTACATATATTTTCTGTCAGTCTAATAATAACTATTATTATATTCCGTAGGTTACTGTAATGTATCTTTGGAAAACTGTAAGATATGTGTACAGATATTCAATGGAATTAATTTTGCATTGAACGTCTTTCCTTCGACGCTACTGCAATCAAATTGTACATGTGGTATGTGCCTATTTTATATATTAATTTCACATATTATCTGAAACATATGAAATGTAGATGATTTTAATTATTTTTTAGATTTCGTTACATTATTTAATTAGCTGACCTGTCATTGATACACGTGCCGATTAGTCAGTCTTCTGAATTAGTGAGCTTTACGATCATGCCCCCTACTGGCGACGTTCGAATCGCCCGAGTCAGACAGAAAATGATGTCGCGTTGGATTATAGCGCAGGTAGAGAAATTCTGTCAAAGCTGTGTCTCACGGACAACGGAAAAGTTCCAAATGCCATACATAATTTCATACAATACAGATATTAATTTATGACATAAACGGATAAACTTTTAACAAGAAATCTAACCATTCTCACTCCTCTCTTCATTCATAGGTCACCTCTGCTTCATTCTGAATCATACTAATGAATGCCCCAAACCAACTCCTACAAACAGTAAGAACTTGATATTGACTCAGCATTTAAATAAAGCCTATGGTTCGACGTCACTGGATATTGGAGGGTGTTTCTATATTTAGTGGTCAAGGTTGGTTCTGGTAGTATTAAGAGGTGGTTTTGGAGTATAAACATGCAATTTGCCCTAAATTTAATAAAAATCACTTAGATCACAGTAAAGGGAAAACCTTTACTAGCCTTCAAACCTTGTTCATCAAAAACATTTCCCATGAGAGTAATAGATGGGGAATAATGGTAATATTTTGCAGGTACAACTACAAACTCATTCACCACTTCCACTCCAACAGGAAGTAGTGCAAGTGCAACCAGCACAATGGAACATCAATGTGCACTAGACATGGAACTACTCTGGATAATTGGAAATGGTAACATGTGTTCTGTATATAACGATGTACAGTATGTTACAAAGTTACCTTGTGGAATTAAGTGGACCCTCTTTCCGTCTTGCTTATTGAAATTCAGTTCAAAATGTGGTATTTGCCTATTTTATATACCAATTTCACATATTAGCAGAAACGTACATGAAATGCAGATAGTTTTAATTATTTTTCAGTTTACGTTACATTATTTAATTAGCTGACCTGTCATTGATACACGTGCCGATTAGTCAGTCTTCTGAATTAGTGAGCTTTACGATCATGCCCCCTACTGGCGACGTTCGAATCGCCCGAGTCAGACAGAAAATGATGTCGCGTTGGATTATAGCGCAGGTAGAGAAATTCTGTCAAAGCTGTGTCTCACGGACAACGGAAAAGTTCCAAATGCCATACATAATTTCATACAATACAGATATTAATTTATGACATAAACGGATAAACTTTTAACAAGAAATCTAACCATTCTCACTCCTCTCTTCATTCATAGGTCACCTCTGCTTCATTCTGAATCATACTAATGAATGCCCCAAACCAACTCCTACAAACAGTAAGAACTTGATATTGACTCAGCATTTAAATAAAGCCTATGGTTCGACGTCACTGGATATTGGAGGGTGTTTCTATATTTAGTGGTCAAGGTTGGTTCTGGTAGTATTAAGAGGTGGTTTTGGAGTATAAACATGCAATTTGCCCTAAATTTAATAAAAATCACTTAGATCACAGTAAAGGGAAAACCTTTACTAGCCTTCAAACCTTGTTCATCAAAAACATTTCCCATGAGAGTAATAGATGGGGAATAATGGTAATATTTTGCAGGTACAACTACAAACTCATTCACCACTCCCACTCCAACAGGAAGTAGTGCAAGTGCAACCAGCACACTGGAGTGTGCAAGTAAATATATCACATCAAATCAAAAACATTTCCCATGAGAGTAATAGATGGGGAATAATGGTAATATTTTGCAGGTGCAACTACAAACTCATTCACCACATCCACTCCAATGGGAAGTAGTGCAAGTGCAACCGGCACAGCGGAGTCTCCATCTGTGAATATCACATTTAATCCAATAAATACTATTGACGGATTTGTAAGAGCTGAAGATCTTGTGTAAGAACACTTTTTTACATGCAACAATCGCATACATTTTACTAGTGATGGGCAGAACTGAGACTTTGAAAGGAATGGTAGATATGATTATTGTGCTGCAAAGTATATCCTTTTGCCTAAAGCAATTCTCTACCTGACAGTAATATAATGAACAATCTAAGTTCAGTGCTGGATAAAATGGGAAATGCCACTCTAGCAGCTGTCGACATTGGACTGGTGAAGGGAATCATGGAGTTTTTTCCCAGCAAAACAGAATCAGAAGCCGTGACATATATCCAGACCAACAACAGCGGCTTTGCTGTGAGTACTCAAACAATTGTTATCCTGTGCAACTTCTGTGATCTTGGTTGTGTTTACAGAAGTCTACAGAAAAAAAATAAGGCAGGGAATGTCTGCTCAACAGATGAAGTAGCTGATAAATTCTTATATAGCCTTTAGCTGGCAATCTTAACAAGAGGTGACTGCTAAGCTGACCTGTAAATTTGTCAGTTGTTGCTGTAATGAAACATGAAACAGCTTCACACTCAGCAATATCTTGGGAATGTTAGCAATTTTGTATATATTGATTTTTAAATATTAGGGGGAAAGTACAAAAGACTCGTAATACAGTGGTACATCAGAACTCAAATTTAATCCATTCAGAACTCCGGATCGAATCCTAAAAAGTTGGAGTTGTGATCAAATTTTCCCCATAAGATATAATGGAAAACCAATTAATTGGTTCGCGGCCCCAAAAATAACACCTGGGTTTATTGGAACAGATAGGGCTGACAGCGAACAAACCTCAACTAACATTGATGACAGATCTGTGAAGACTAACTCAGATGCAGACTAAATACACAGAACAAGCCAAGAGGAACAGGAAACAGGTGATGACAATCGGGAATTAACACGAGGTAACGAGGTGGGCGTGGCACACACGAGGATCATACGACCCGGGTGTGACACTAAACACATCTAATCTCATTTATCAAAACAGTCATTTGTAAAGTAAGGAAATAATTTGTCTCCATTCTGTCCTAGCTTGGCAGGACAATATTATTCAGTTAGTGTAAACATGCATGATGCTATCACAGCACATGCGAGGCTGAGACTGAAACATTACCCTTTCTTTCTGCTGAGAGACGTGTGGCGTTAGTCATTTCCCCACGTGTATAAGTTATATTAAGTCTGTGTTCACAGTTCAACTTATGAGATTCAGATCGAGTTCTAGGTCTTTTTTTTTCGAGCTGGTTAGTTCGACTTGTAAGAAATTTGAGTTCTAATGAGTTTGAGTACTGAGTTACCACTGTACCTGTAACAGACTGGAAATTTGCATTCATAAACACTGAAATTTGCATTTATAGACATTTTCCCCAATGAAGGACGAAAATGCATTTCAGCGTTTCAGAAATACAGATATTTTTCCATTCTGCTTTTGTAGAAAACAAACGGCAGCACAAGAGTAAACTTGCTGAATTCATTTATGATCCCAGGTGAAGCGATTGATATCACTCGGAAAGTCAACAACAAATCTTTTGCAGGGATTTTTCATTCTCCACCCATGATAGAGGTAAATTGGGGGGGGGGGTGTTAATGAAATATTTCAGCAATGTACTATGGAAACCAACAAATACCCAACGCAGCAACAAATTACCCACTGCAGAC
The DNA here is from genome assembly GCA_015164015.2 of Brevimyrus niger. Classification (NCBI taxonomy): domain Eukaryota; kingdom Metazoa; phylum Chordata; class Actinopteri; order Osteoglossiformes; family Mormyridae; genus Brevimyrus; species Brevimyrus niger. Next base: position 16,499,192 of record JAABNY020000025.1, on the reverse strand, counting down.
ATGTCTGTGTTTATAATGAATGTTATACGATGGAATGGGAATGGAAAGGATTTAGTATAATAGAAACCTTGGCAAACTTATTTATAACATACGTCAATATATTGTTTCCCTGCTTTTTTCTGCTTGTAGGATAAAGACAAACAGAAAATTTTAAATTCTGAGATTTTTGTTATTGAAATGGGAACCTCCATATCAAACCTTTCACATACAATAAACATTACATACACAAACATTCCCAAGGTAAGTAAAAGGAAAGCCTGCTGTTCATTTTTGTAAACTTCATCCCATTTCGTCTACAGCACTGTGCAAAAGAAAATGATATATGAATGGTCCTTATAATGATGTTATTCCGTCAAAGTAGGTTAGTTTAGCCATGTCATAATCTCTCCTTAAGGCCCAAGTACCGGTATTTGCAAAAACCACCCATGTGTTTTTTTTAACCCAGCCAATAGCACACCTTGTTTGGCTAGTCAATATTAAATGAGTTAGCTGGTGGTGAAATCTATTGTATACATAGAATGGCTGGGGTGCCCCTTGGGAGAGGTTTGGGAACCAAAGTGGTGTTTTTCTAGTCATCCAACCAGATATCATTGACTTTTTGGAGAAGAGAAGAAATTCTTATTCGTTTTTAATTGCTACTGTTAACTTACATGTGTTTCAATGCAAGACTTATTTTTCTGAGCAAGTATACTTATTTCCCAGATAAATATCTTTTGCGAAGTATTGTATATAAAAATGTTTCCACTATGGAACTGAAATTAAAATGAACTTATTCTACACAGGGGAAAGCAAATTTCACTTGCTGTTCGTGGAATGGAACAGGTATTCCTCATATCCTTTGCAATGAACAAATGAGCCAGTTTGCTTGTTCACCATATCATACCTGCATCTTAAAAAAATGTTTAGAACTGAACTGAGCTCAAACAATGATGTCAAGCATTAAAAATTGGCCAAGAAATGCCAAGATGGGGAAGTGTGTCGCTCGGCAGGTTAAGGCTGTTTCATACTTCCTATGGATACATAATTTTTCCATGTGCACTTGTGTACAGATTATATTTGCCAGTGGACGTAAATCTCAGTTTTTTTTTACTTTCGAACTGCTTTCCAGTTTATCAGTAACACTGGACTTGACTTGCAAAGTCACACATTCTATCACTCTATTTGATATTAGTTTCTACTTTGATTTTCCTTTTGTCACCAACTACACAATTGTGATTCTGACTGGTTTCATAAAAGCCTTAAAAACAGGCAAACGCACCCACAAAACGGGCAACCTATGGGATTTGTAAGTGGACGCAGTCTAGTGCACTACTAATAACTACGGCAGCATCCATACTAAAAATCATAAACTTTGGTTGCTCAAATTTCTATGCAGATGAAATAGAAAAATGACAACAGTCTGAAAAACATTAAAAAAAATTCACACACTGACTACAAACTGTAATTTATGATTGTACTTTCATTAGAACTGTTTTAGATGTGAATTTCTGAACACTTAAACTCAAATATTAGTACACGTGAACATAATCACAATTAAAATTGATCTATTTTTAAAATGAATCACTGTAATTATATGCATTAAATTGATTAATCACTATTACCTTTATTATAGTTAGTGATGGTGAAATTACTTAAAATTTTTGCTAAACATGATTTGAGACTTGACTTGAAGCTTGATGGTTTGGACTAGTGACATGTGTATATGTGACTAGTTCTATGTCTAACAAAATTAGCTGGGACCCACCCCAGTGAGATTGCAATATTTAAAAATTCTTGAATGGTCATTTGGGGGCGGCATGGTGGTGCAGTGGTTAGCACTGTTGCCTCACATCTCTGGGACCTGGGTTTGAGTCTCCGCCTGGGTTGCATGTGTGTGGAGTTTGCATGTTCTCCCTGTGCCGTCATGGGGTTTCCTCGGGGTACTCCAGTTTCCCCCCACAGTCCAAAGACATGCTGAGGCTAATTGGAGTCACTAAATTGCCCATAGGTGTGCATGTGTGAGTGACTGGTGTGTGAGTGTGCCCTGTGATAGGCTGGCCCCCTGTCCAGGGTTGTTCCCTGCCTCGTGCCCGTTGCTTCCGGGATAGGCTCCGGAAAAAAAAGCATATATCATGGTATAATGTCTGAACAGTATGAAAACTTAATGCGGGTACCTCCACACTTCCTCATATAGCTGCTAACCCTAACTGTAACTACCACAACAACAGCTAGTACCATTCTTCTACTCTTTCCTTGTTGACCACAGTGAAGGTCAGTGCTGCCACCTACTGGAAATACCTAGTCCATATCCTTGTCATGCACAGTCAGTGCAGGGACGCTTATAATGTCCACCAGACATAAAAATCCAGGCTGCATGCAAAAAGGTGAATTATGAATCGGCCAATTGGATACTGTGACTGGAAGGGCGTTGGTTCAAATGCTAGGCTTGGCAAAATGATTTTACCATTGGGCCCTTGAGCAAGGCCCTTAACAACAATTGCTCCAGAGACCGGCTGACCTTACTTTCGCAATAGTACGTGATTTTGAATAATTAAAAAAAACTGCTAAATAAATATAGAAGCTAGTTTTATTTAACAGAGCAACTAGAAAAAAAGGTCCTTTTGTAATGCTACCGTAGATTTGCCAGTTGTAATAATGAGTGTAAAATGGACATGTTCCTGCCTATGATTCACACACCATAGATTAGTGTGCTTTGTATAACAGGACAACCAAGTTGGACAACAGACGGCTGTTACAGTGAAGAAACAAACAACACATTAATGTGCAGATGCACACACTTGACATTTTTTGCTGTATTAATGGTGAGTTCATTTTAATACTAAGACGCTACAGTTGTACCACTAACACATATGTAGCCCATAATGTGATGTGCCATTTTATATATCTCTGATATCTTTCGTTAAAATATTAACCTGTTTTTACAGCTGGGTTAGTGAAGTACAGCTTAAGCCTGCCAAGGGACTTAATCCTACACCCTAATGCAGGGGTACTCAAATGAAACACAATGTACCACACAGACCTCAGACAAAAATAACTTAGTACCTCTGTGCCTCAGGTTTAGCAAGTTAACCACTGCATTACCTGTTACCTCAGTATATTATTATATTCTACATTCTAGCTGCAACGCTTCCGTACATGTATAATGCGCAAAGAAAATACAAAGAAAAAAAGTTAAGCTGTTATGATCTTTATGCATGTTATCATTATATTGTAATTGCCTGTTGGCCATGGTCATAAACAGATGTTTTCTGGAATCTTCTAGAGCGATCCTGGGGTTATAAGCAACTCCGATGTGATGAAATTGACCTATATCACATACATTGGCTGCGGGACGTCCACATTCTTCCTGGGCATCGCACTGTTTATTCATGCCACTCTGAGGTACTTTGCATGTTCATCCTTACTGGTTTTTTGACAACTGTCTTAGGCTAAATTAACCTTCAACGCCACATCATAACCAAATCTAATCTTCCATCAGGAGATCAAAGTCCACCAAAACCACAAAGGTCCTCATGAACCTCTTCCTTTCTATGTTCATGCTGAACCTCACCTTCCTCCTGAATGACTCGATCACCAGCCTCAATAATGATCCCCTGTGCAAATTCATTGCTGGAGCCATCCACTACTTCTTGCTGTCCACATTTACCTGGTTTGCCATTGAGGCGTTTCACCTGTACTTACAGTTGATAAGAGTGTTCAACATCAATATCCGTTACTACATGGTGAAGACCCTTGTTGTAGGCTGGGGTAAGTTCACAAACAGAATAATTATAAAGTACTTATTTTGCACAACTCCTGACATCAAGGTATGATTTGAAATATGGGTTTTTACATTTAAAACCATATAAAAGCAGGGTTTGAGGGACTTAAAGGGTTATGGGGTATGGTTTTCAGCCACTGGTTCTCACTGGGCCTTTTATTTCCCCTTAGCATTTCCTCTCCTGGTTCCCTCTGTGATTGGTGGACTAGGAAAATATGGCCGGCTCCCCATAAACACCACTGATAACAAGCCAGTGTACATGTAAGCTCATATCCTCTTTTCTCTTACACTTACGTATGTAATAACAATTAAAAAGTCATGGCTGATAAAAAACATGCAGCTCCTGCTAAACCTAAACTGACAAGTTAGCGTGCGCTGACACATAGGTCAACATAATCCTCTGTTCTCTGTGACAGGTGCTGGATTACTGACAGTTCTGTTAGTTACATTGTGAATATCGGCTACTACGTCGCCGTATTCATCTTCACTTCGGTTGTCTTCATAATGGTAGTGCAGAGGATTGTATACCTGAGAAAGGCGAACGTAGGACAACCCAAGCGACGCTCGGTCTTAAAGGACATACTCACGGTAGCAGCCTTGTGCGGCCTGTTAGGGATCACCTGGGGTTTTGCCTTCTTCAGCCATGGGCCTCTGCTGATTCCATCTTACTACATTTTCACCGTTCTCAACTCTTTTCAAGGTTTGTGTCACAATAGCTAAGCTTGGTCTGTCTGTTTAGCAAAATCTACATATCGTGGTAAAGGTATTAGTCAACTTGAGGATCCTAGGTACGACTAAAGATGCAGGTCCTTAATGCACAGAAAAATTAAATTAGTGCCTGCTTGAATGGCTTTAAATTAGCCTAAGAGTGCAAGATTTGTACTACTCTTTGAGTAAAAGGTATGATTATATTACGTTTTTTTTAGGGCGGCTAATTATCTCCTTTCTATTCACCAGGCTTCTTCCTGTTTTTATACCATTGTATGACAAACGATAACGCTGGAGAAAGCAGAAAGTCAATATTTAGAAGCACAATTTCATATATCAAGAGCACTAACATTTCTGACTCTACAATCAGCAAGAGTCAATGAGCTGTCCAGCCCATCTGTGCCCTGGGTACAGATTACAGAAATATGCAGAATATGTATGTCTAGATGTGTATTGTATAATTTGTGATGTATTAATAATTCTCTTTCATAGAATAGATTAAATATTAAGTCGATGGACTAAACCAATTTATTATCCATTGAATTGTAATATAACGTTCTATACCTGTTTGGATTTCTCATTTTTTAAAAATGACATGAGACTGGTTTGCGCAGACAAGTTTGTTATTTTTATTTCATGACCGTCCAAGAGCAATTCGTCTGGAAAAGGTAACATTCCTAAAGTTTTCCTAAAGGCCTTTAGTTTGCAGCCATCATTGGAATTGTTAAATGTAACTGATATTAAAGTTTCTATGCCTTCTCAAAATAATTTGCCTATTGAATCTCAGACGATACCTATAGGAAAATTTCAATGTTGAATTGAAGCACCCGTAGGAATCGCAGCAGGGCATGGAGATCAAGACGGCCCCTAGGGAGAGCTCCAGCATCTCCCGTCTTAGATGCTTCCGCCTTTTTTTTTACCCCCGCTGTCTGGGGCACTTCGGACAGCTCAGACAGCAGACCGTAAGGGAGTCTGCTGTCTAAGGCAACCTGCCGCCTATTTGCCTCAGCCGCTCCGCTCCTCAGCCTCTGCAGGGTCTTCCAGCACATCCCACATCCGGTGTTACTCTAAATGACCGATTGGTCGCTGATCTCACAAACGAGTTGAGATACTTTGTCGAGTGAGGCTACCATAGTGCTAATCAATAACCCTAACCCTAATCCCCAAACCCCCCCTAAAAGCTCAATTCATCAGAACACCGGCATGCATTCTACGGCAGGGATGCAGGGATGCCTTTTTCAGCATAACACCGGAAAGCAATGGCACGCAGCCCAGGGTCGCCCCTTACCTTACGCTGCTCAAGCCAGTAAGACACCTTGTCAGTTAGACCAGGGGTTCCCAAACTTTTCAGCTCACGACCCCCAAAATAACCGTGCCAGTGACTCGTGACCCCCACTAT
>JAABNY020000025.1:16475433-16493225 GCA_015164015.2 Brevimyrus niger | reverse complement strand
AATAGTTTTAATAAAATATTTGATTTCTTGGAAATCATCTCGCGACCCCCCCCCCCCTCCTCAATGTCTCACGACCCCCCAGAGGGTCGCGACTCCTACTTTGGGAACCACTGAGTTAGACTGAGGTATTCCTCCTCAGTCAAGCCAGGGGTCTTTGTTTGGAGTCCTGTCATTCTGTCACGATTCGGGGAGACCGGACGAGGAAACACGGTGTGGCCGACAAGAGGGTAGAGCGAGCAGGGCATGACAATATGTGTATGTACAGTGCCTTACATAATAATAACGAATACTTTATTGATCCCCGTGGGGAAATTTTCTTTATGCCTCCCGCAACTGGCTCACTTTGTAGAGTAAGTCCGCGAAGGGTAGCCACCTGTAGCGGTGCCCAGGGAGCTGGGGCTTAAGGGAATTACATATTTTGGCATTAGGCAACGCATTCTGTTTTTTGGCATTCAAAATCATTGGTGTTGAAACTGTAATTTAAACTACTAATCATGATGCAAACTTGGTACCAAGACATACAAGACAAGTATACAAGATATTTACATTACTTGAAAGAAGAATCCTGACATGAAGCAGCCCTCTGTATCTGTCTAACTGTGGGTCACTCCATAAAACACTGATTCAGGGGAACTGAAATAATTTTATTTTGGATGTTCATTTTCCAGCAAAATTCAAATCTGTATCTTTGTCCCCGGTGATTATATCACAAAATGCTTTGGACAGTACACTCTATGTGGCAAAATGTACTATCTGAGGAAATTTCATTTACATATAGGCGGCACAACACCTGTTAATTCAGCTCCTCATGTTCCCATTGTGCGCTGATTTGAAATCATGTTACCCGCTACTTTATAGTTAGACGGTTTCTGTATCGTTTAAACTTATACGAAAGTATTGAGGTAAACAAGCCAACTCAAGTCTATTTCGATGTTTCTGTGTTCTTTAAACATAAGTAAAATTATAATTAAAATCGCTTATACTATATGCTTGCTAGGAAAGCACAGCAAACTAGTAGTGCTTGTAGGACTTAACCTATATTATGCGTGACGATCGATCTGATATTATTTATTGTGATTATAACTTAATTGTAGCAACTTGCTACATTTATCTACTACTGTTGACAACGACGTCCTTTAACCATTCAGACATAATCCATTTCTATTAAAACATCTTCATGCATGCTTTGTTATGCTAGCACAGATACAGAAATTACAGGACATCAAATTGGTGAGAAATCTGTTTGCATGGAAATGCATAGCTGAATCACGTTTTCAACCATCAATAATACGTTTGTGCATAGATATTAAGGAAGAACATATTATTATATTACGCATAAAATATAGGGCTCCCCCTGCTAAAATAGACACACAGCAACTCTGGCAATTAAGACTAGTAGCACTAGTCTATGCACGTGTGATTATGTTTTTGGATGATGCTCAACCATCTCACATAGCCTACTTATTCGCCCAGATATGAGGGGGAAACATTATTTCCTGAAATCCAAGATATTATGTGAAATATATGCGAATCGTCAAGTTTACAAATTACAAGTTTAAACTACATGTGGAAGTAGTGCAAAAGACAAGATGACACTCCAGTGTTTTTCAAATATACCGCTCCGCTCACACGCTCTGGTCACGATCATGTTTCCCTTGCGGGGAACGATTTGAAATTCTGATACATCACTTCCGTTACGCCTCAACCGTCCCTCCGACTTCTGACATCGGCCGGGTTACGGCGCATGCTCGGGGAGAAAGCGGTTAAATTCAAAAACAAAAATGAAATGGAATGAATGCCGAGCTGGAAATAATCTAAAGAGTACACAAAACGTTTAAACTGGAGGATTACATAAATTAATATTACGGTATGTCTTACACGCGCACGTGCTATCAAATGCAATAGTTATACTACTTCGCAGTATGTTTTATTTTGTTATGCTGTTTTTATAGTAGCTAAGTGTTAGCTGGCTAGCAAGCCTTCAAATATAAAGCATCTAGTTTAAAATATTGATATTAAAGCAATTATACATCAGTCATATAGGCATTTTTATAATCACATATGTGCAATCAGCAATCGAGCTATTTGTTAAGTTCAAGACTTAATCTGCTATTGGCATTTTAATCGGCTAGTTTGTGGTTAGCCTTAGTTTAGTTCACAATAGCCAAATCTGATGTTTAAGCCATTCATTAAGTGTCCATGTAAGGAGGATATATAAAGTTTGGTTACATGTTCTTCGTGTGGCTTTATATTAAATATGCAGTCCGCTAAACAGTAATCACGAACATGGACACTGCGGAGGCGACGAGGAACCGGTGAGTTTTGGCGGAGGTGCGGGGGTTATATTGCTGCGGTCAAGACCGAATCTGTGTGAATTAGCAGTAGCCATAATTGTCAATGTATAACTGTTTTACTGATTCCTATTCTTACTTTTGTAAGTGTAACGTAGTTAATAACGACGTATTTTCGTTTTAAGAATTGTATAGGTGCATTAGGTAACAATATGTGATTTGCCCGTATTACATAATTCACTATATACAATAAATATGACACCGAAGCATGGTTTGTTACCAAATATATGTATTTGTGTATTATAGCTTCCCAGAAAAAACGAGCTGCTTTTAACGAACAGTACATTTAATATTTGAAGTATGCTTAAAAGTTTAGGTGATATTTAGGAAGTTTTAACCATATTACTATGGAGTGGAATGTTATATACTGAATATATATCTATGCATTATTTTAATTTACATTTTCCATATGCAGAAATAACCCAAGTAAACCTGGTGCAAGGAGGATTTCATCGGTTAGTGTGTTCTTGTTAAACATTTAATATATAATCTTTATAACAGAGAATCCTGGTAGTTTTACGCTTCTTGCATTTGTTTATACCTTTGGTTCTGGAAAACTGAAATAACGGGCCAAATGACAACTGGTCACATGGCTCTCATTAACCTGTGCATTTTGTTTGTTTTATGTATTTGTGTGCTTGTATGTATGGTGTTTTATGTTTGTTTATTTGTATTTGTTAAGATTTTGAAAGCACCTCGCACTCCACTGAAATCTGTCGACGTAGACAATGAGGACTGTCAGGTATTCTGGGTGGCGCATTCTATTAATGAGGATCAGAATTATGCATCTAGGTTCTGCAGCAGTCCTGTTCCATTTTGGTTTTTTTCCTTTTCCTTGAAGGATGAACCAACTGAACCAGTTGAAAAGAAAAGGAAGTCCAGAAGAGTCAGTTTTGCAACAACGAACGATATAAAGTACATCAGGTATGAACAGGGCACCATGTGACACTGACTTGCTGGTGTTTACTGCCATAGTCACATGCAGCAACATAATGAGAAACAATATCTAATGTCTTTTGTTTACATTTTTAGTGACACAAAAAACAGTTCTCCGGGGATGGGTCTCTGTGTGGACCTTGACATCACAGGTCAGTGTTCAAAATATTTTCAGTGTGGATCAGGCATTGGAGAGGTAGACTTGGCTACCCTTTCAAAACCTAGGGGGCTTATTGATGATTAAATCTTTTAATCTCACTAGTACAGTAGGTTTTATACCCAAAATACAAAATATTTATGTATTTATATCCAGAAATGATATTAACTTAATTTTGTTCCACTGACAATGCTGATTGTCTCTAATACACAGTCCTCAATTATGAGAAGTTATTGTTCAGAAGCAGCACCACTACATTTCTGTTGTAATTCTGTTGTCTTGTCTTGATAGGAACAGAACAACAGAAAGAGAGGTATGTTTTCGGTGTTTATTAATTTATAAGGTCATCCTTGTTTAAAATGAGCTCTGAAGTGTCGCCGTAATTTTTTTTTTTCTGGTGTAGTGATATTTTTCAATAGAATCGAATAAACTTTATTTTTCTTATGTACACACAGGATTTATGGTACTCACAACACAGTACAGCAAATTGTCGGTAAGGACAGTTATAATTCATTTTAATATACTTGACTTATTTTTAACGTAAATGGGTACCTGAAGATATATTTGTGCTTTAGGGATGGAGACATTGCTGAATGCCCCCCTTCATGTTTCACACCAACATAACAAGGTACATGTATTATCTAAGATCTAGAAGCTGCCAGTATGAAGTAAAATGTCTGTTTTTAGTTATTGCTGAGAAAAAAAATATTAAAAAACGGCGTTTAGGGCTAATTATACACAAACATCAGTCTTGAGGAAAAAACATTTTTATGAATTGTAGTAAATTCTGGATTGTTTTCTGATAAGTGAATTTCCTCTAATAGTATCCAATTTCCTTGCATCAATATATCCATCCATCTTCTAACGAACTTATCCTGCTCAGATCACCAGGAGCCTAGTATTTAATTCTCAATATAAATCAGCAGTGATGTTACCCAGACCCGTGCTGTCTGATTTCAATAAACAATGGCTCAGGGATTGTCAGTGATTTATATATTTTTGTTTCATGCAGGAAAACATGTTTTACATGGATTACCAGGATGGCAACAGCGATAAGACAATTTTGTTTTATGGAGAGGACACTGCATGCATGGAGATGACCCACTGCCACACTGTTATTGACAATGATGCAGTTGACTTTAACAAGACAGTCCCAAGCAGTGAAATCCTTGCCTTTCCCTCTGAAGAGAAGCGTGAAAAGAATTCAAACCATGAGAATTTGTGGAAACCTGGTAACTCCTTTAAAGGCCCAGATACTTCAGTGGGAGCTCAAATAAAGGAATCTGATATGGATGACTTTCTTGCAAGTCTTACAGAAATCGCTGGAAATAGCTGTCCAGGCACTTCTAGTCAAGGTCCAAAAACCACAACAATGGGCACTTCATTTATTCAGTGTAGCGAATCAGCTGTGTGCTCAAAAGTCAACACGAAAGCTTTCTTGTCTAGCCTTAGTTCATATAGATTAGGAGGTGATAAACTAAACCAACCACCGTGTATGACAAAAATGACAAGCAGACATGATTTGATGTCAACAACCCCAAAGCACAGCCTTCAGCCTAATAAGCAAAATGTGACAGAAGCAGATGGAGATGACATGGATTTGACAAAAAATCAGGCGGTTTTGATGGATGGAAAGAACCAATCTACAAACCAAGAGAATTTGAAGGTGACAAATGAATTCATGGGTTCAGATGATATGGAGATGACAAGGAACCACACTGTTCTCATTGATTCTCAGAAAATGCATGGAATTTTAAATCTGCCACTTCCCTCTTCAAGGAGGAGTATATGCAGCACAACTACTAAAGATAAGACCATTATCTTCTCAGAAGATGACTATGGTATGGAAATGACTACAGCTTTGACAACACCTATTGAAGAAATAAATCATCCAGCTATAAGTAGTAAACCTAAAGTAAAACCAGTTTCTTCTGTGTTTGCTGATATAGGAATAACAAGTTACCAAACAGATGCCATTAATCCCAATGTGTTGGCAGCTGAGCCCTCAGACCCTGATGACATGGAAATTACTAGGAGCCAAACTGTTTTTACTCACTCTAAAATCTGTGGTGTTGGACATGCTAATCCTTCACTTGCCTCTTCAAGGAAGAGTATATGCAGCACAACTGCTTCAAATAAGACCATTATCTTCTCAGAGGATGACTATGGTATGGATATGACTGCAGCACTGACAACTCCTATTGAAGAAATAAATCGCCCAGAAATGAGTGAGCAGAATTTTTTTTTCAAATCACCTAAAGTTAAACCAGGTTCCTATGTGTTTGCTGATATAGGAACGACAAGTCATCAAACAGATGCCATTAATCCCAATGTTTTGGCAGCTGAGCCCTCAGACTCTGATGACATGGAAATTACTAAAAGCCAAACTGTTTTTACTTATTCTAAAACCTGTGGTGTTGGACATGCTAGACCTGCTAATCCTTCACTTGCCACTGGAAGAAAAAGTTTGCCATATATGCCCACAAATAAAACAGTCATATTTTCAGATGGTGACTTTGGCATGGAAATGACTACAGCACTTACTATGCCTATTGAGGAAAACCATCCGCCTGTAATTACAAATAAAGAAATGAACAGGGAAATTCCTCCTACAAAATCTGTTGTTCATTATGAGCAGACTAATATGACAGGACCATCAAGTAATCAGAAAGGGCGTGGTATGTGCGGAGGACCAACAGCCATGCAGTATTTTGGCTCCGATGATACGGGAATTACTGGGAGGCGAACTATTATTGATGGTGTTGGAATGGCTAATCCTTCACATGCTGCAGGAAGAAAAAGCTTGTCACTTGTGTCTGGCAAAATTGAAGACGACTGTGGTATGGAGATGACTACAGCCCTAATCGTGCCTATTGAGGAACATATACTAGTTCCCACAAGTGAAGGTAAAGCAGCAATCAACTTCCCCAGTACAAATTGCATTGGTGAATCTGGACAAGTTCATGGTATGGGAATGATCAGAAATCAAATGGGTTCTGTTAGTCAGAATGTTTTAGCGACTGAGCACTTCGATTCTGACATGGAAATGACTAGGAGCCAAACTGTTGCTATTGACTCTAAAACCTGTGGTGTTGGAATGGCTAATAACTTTCAAGGCACCAGAAGGAAAAGTTTCTCATGTATGCCTGCTAATGGAACAATTATGTTTTCAGATGAGGACGTCGGTATGGAAATGACAACAGCCATAGTTGTACCTATTGAGGAAAACCATTCTCCTGTTTTTACAAATATGTGTGAAGAAATTCCTTCGGCAAAATCTGCTCATCTCTATGAAGAGGCTAACAAAATAGAGGCAGAAAATAGTCAGAAAGTACCGGGTAATCGCACTGGCTCAGCAGCGTCAGGCAGTTTTGACGCAGATGACATGGAAATTACTAAGAGCCAAACTTTTGATTCCAAATCCTGTGTTGTTGGAATGGCTTATCCCTCAATCAGAAGAAAAAGTATTACATGCAGACCTACTGAGAAAACAGTGATGTTTTCAGAGGATGATTTTGATATGGAGATGACTACAGCTCACACCGCGCCTTTTGAGGACAGCAGGCATGTTCTCCCAAACGCCGCTAAAGCAACATTCAGGTTCCCTGGTAAAGAGTCAACTGCTCATTCTGGTCCATCTCACCATATGGAATTAATAAGTGATCAAACAGGACCTGTTAGTCACAGTCTGTTCACAACTGAGCCCTCAAAGTCAGATGATTTGGATGTTACTAAGGTCCAAACTGTTATTGACTCTAAAACGTCTGGTCTGGGGATGGCCAACTCCTTGTGTTTGACTGGAAGGAAAAGTTTGTCATATACTCCTGTGAGCAAAACCTTGTCTTCAGAGGTGGACATCAGAAGTGATGGAGAGATGATTACAGCCTTTGACGTGCCTATTAAGGAAAGCAGCCATTGCAGTCTCACAAAGGCATGTAGAGAAACGGCAAAGATTTCGTCAGATGAGTCTGATGGCACAACAATGGTAAATCGGCCTAATGATGAAATTGTTTCATTGACCTCTCCAGCCTTTGTCTCTGATATGGGAATGAAAAGTGATGAAGCACTTGGTACTGCGTCAGACACGAGCGAAGTTCCCCCTCCTCAGGATATCACTGTGCTTGCAGAAGAAAATGATAATGGTATGGAGATGACAACAGCTTTTACTGTGGAAATTGATGAAAATGCCTACATCAAAGAAACTGAAAGGGTTTCATGTTCTGGCCTGCCCAATATTGGAATGACAAGCAGCCGAACGGAATATTCTGGGCCCTGTAATAATGGGGCTGCTAAACAAGGTATTCAAACAACAGTTTCTAATTCTGATACTCACCTGAATGTGGGAAAAATAGCAGTAACCATAGCGAAAAGAAACGCGTTGAATGAAGCCGAAAGGAATTTAGCATCAATGGATCAGAGCAGCTTCCCGGAACGTACAGTAATGCATTCTGAGCTGAAGGATAATTGCGACAAAAACGGTGTTTTTGTCATGGATTGTATGGATACAACATGCAAAGAAAGTGATGATTTGGTCAACAAAAAGGACTCTGCTTTCACAGTTCATCCATTATTAAACCAAAATGAAAAGAAATCTGTCAGAGCCTCTAAGAAAATTTCCAGAAGAATGAGTCTGACAGATCTTCAATCAAAGCTTAATACTATGAGGGATATTATCATTGAGCCAGTAGATGCAGCAAATGGATGTCTCACAGCTCCTGTCCTCCAGCTTTCATCAGAAGTTAAAGATTCAGTCTCTGAGTCTAGGAATTGTCCTTCTAATGAAGACTGCAAAAACTACCAACCAGCACTGCATAATCCACTAAATATCTCTAAAGAAGATGAGAATGACCAATGGAAAGATGATTTTGTTTGCAAGACGCAAACTAATATGACAGCTCCTATCCCTTTCTTGAAAAGTAAGCCCAAAATAGGGAGGATGTCTTTTGGTGGCTTTCTGCCCAAGCTGCCTCAAAAGAACAAACCACTGAGCAAAAACCTTCCTGAAATGACCAAAGGCGGACATTCGGAGGGCCTCTTAACGAAGAGTGTGTCGCACGGGGCTTTCCACCCGGGTGGCGGCCCAGTTGAAAATATTGATGATGAGATGCTTCCTGAGATCAGCAGTGAGGAAGATCTGTCAGAAACCATTGAAGGTAGGGGGCATGTAAGCAGCCGCATCCAGGAAGATGCTTCAAAGGGAGAGTTAGACCAGGATGCTGTAGATGAGCCATTAGTGGAGGCACCGATCCAAAACGTCACACAAGGCCTGAAAAGGTCTTCACCAATGGATGGCCATGAAGACGGTACAGAGGAAAGGAAGACCAAGAAAAACCTAGATTCAGAGGTGAGCTATCCAACCTGTTTTTTCTTCAGTGAATGGGTTATAAAGTGATTCCAAATTATTTAAAGTCTAAACTTTTTCAGGGAACCTCCAAGTTTACATCTCAGTTGAATAGAAATGTGGTGGACGTTGCTGAGGAGAATCCATCAAGTACAACGGTCAAGAATTTGGACACGACCAACTCCAGTAATAACTCCACCTACTTAAGGGCAGAAGGTACTTTTGACACTAGTGGTAAGTGTTCCAGACAGTGCTTTGTATCTTAGTTGGTCTCATTCTTGGTATTTTTATTTAATTTTTAAATTATTGGTTTTTTTCCTCTATATGCTAAATTTTTCACTGCCTTTCCAGCTCAGAGATGTAGTCAGTATGAAACTGACTTTGATGAAGCGACAGGATATGAGATTGACCTTCAAAAGGTATTTGAGTGGCATTTTTTCTTGCATATCTGATGTTTACCATCATTCATTGGATGTTGCTGTTCATTCAGATGCGTTTTGGTGTTTCAGAAACTGGATGATGGCAGCATTACGGTGAAGGAGTTCCTGAATTTCTTGGGCATTGACTTTGTCATTCACAAGCCACGGCAGAGTGTTCTTCCAGATAATGTAATGACCAACTCTCAGAAACTCAATGCTGCAAAAGCCATAGGCTCTTATTTCTTCATCATGCATTATAACAGTGTATATGTAGTTGTAGTTTTCAGGTGTTGTTACTCATGTATTTTGTACAGTACCAGTAAAAAATCTGGATACACCCCTATCCATAGAGAGCTTTACTTGTACTATTCTGTACATTTTAGAATAATTTAAAAATAAAACCTCCCCATAGCTTTATTTGTGCTATTTTGTACATTTTAGAATAATTAAAAAGACATCAAAACTAAAATAACATGGAATTATACACTGACCAAAGGAGTAAAAAAAATAATAGGGAAGAGGCAGCTCCGTGGGTTGGGACTCAGAAGGTTGTTGGTTCAAATCCCTGAGTCGTCAGAGTGATCCTTCTATTGGACCCTTGAGCAAGGCAATTAACCCCAATTGCTCCAGGCACTGACTGTCCCTACTGTCTCAAACTCAATGTGGTGACATCCTGGGATGCTTTTCCAGCTGAAGGAGATCCCACATACATGCTGAGCACTCATAGACCACTTATCCTTCACACTTTGGTCAAACTCCACCAAAACCATTTTTACTGTGTTTAGATCAGGTGGCCAGGTCATGTGATGCGACAGCATCACTCTCCTTTGTAAGTGCCTTGCATGTCCAGTCTTTTGAATGGTACTGTATGCTTTGTATAATGATGATTGATAAGGTCATGTATGCTGTTTTTATTTTTATTCTAATAAAGGTCACTACAGCTAACCTGCTGCCATTAGCCACTGCATGTGTACTGCCTTGACTGACTAATGATCTGCAAAATTCCCTCCAGTTTGCATTAGCTCATGAGCCACAGGACCTGCTATTGGAGAAATACGTCAACCGTCCCAAGCAGCGGGTTTACGAAGATGACAATCAGGAACTCTCCAGGATTGTTGAGAAGTAAGTCAATGTAACTATCTGCGTATCATGGGAAACTGGTCTCCAAAAAGTTTCACTGTTCTTTTCATAGACCGAAATCCAGTGCAGATTTAAGGACATGTCGTACTTGAGACAATTTCACAATGCAAAAGAGGCATATTATTATTTTTTCCCTTTGATTCTTTCAGACTGAAAACACGAATGCGGGATCAAAACAAACCTCTTAAAATGATTAATCAGTCCTTTTGGGAAGTGGTGAAAACCTATTCTGACAAACAGGTATTTTTATTACCAGTTTAGTTTTTTCCTCACTGCAGCAGACCTGCCCGTTACTGTATATTGCACAGTTAACCGACACCTGTCTTATACCTTAGTTGCAGAGTCTGAGGTCGAAGCTCAGAGAGAGGAAGGTATACTTTCGAAGGAAGAGTAAAGGGTTCTCACATGAGATGAAGGTTGGGCTATACAGCAGCCTGGTGCAGACCACTCAGGTAAGTTTACTCAATGTGTGATTCAAGACGGGCACCTCCTTTCAGCTGCACCCCACGCAGCTCTTTCTCAGCTTGGCTTAGACCTTGAGTTACGTTTTGACTCCAGTTGCACCTTCTCTTCTTAGCTGGCGCAGCAGAACTTGACGGAGAAGATTAACGAGGCCGATGAACTGTTGAAAAACCTTGATGATTGTCTGCAGGACTTGCAAGCTGGTAGGAAGGACTTTGGTTAACACAACTGGGATTTTTGCCCGAACTGGTGGCTACTCTGTCCTTCCTCATCATGAGCAGTTGGTTATGATTACCTTGCTCTACATTTGATCGGATTTTCTGAATGACAGTTGTCATCAGTGAAGAGCCTTTTGTTTTGTAGAACTGGACTTAATGGACGAGGAAGGGTTGGAAGAAGTTGGAGCGAATTCTGAGTTGATGCACACATTGGAGGTTAAGCAACAAGGTGGAGTGAATGGCCGTTAAACAGTGAACATTCTGGGCCTTTAACTTATTTTAATATTACATAGTTTTTGCCCACTGCCGCAGACTTTGTGAACCAAATACTATTTCAGATTAACTCGTGATTATCTTTGTACAGACCTGGAAAGTCTCAATGTGGCTGTCACTGAAAATGAAAGGTCAGTTTCAAGCTTTAGTAGACTACTTAGCACCCTGTGAGCTAATGTTTATAGTAAACTTGTATATTTTGTATATTCTAATATGTTAGCAGGCATTACACTCTGTTCCATTTATATTGCACGTGTTTTGTCTTCCTTACAAGGCGTATAAGTTTTCTTGTAATGGAGAAGAACAGCATTGAGGACAAAATCTGCAGAATTCAGGAAGAAACCAAGGAGTTTGAAAAGAATATTACAGTCCTAAACAGGTGTGGCAATTAGTTTATTCAGATTCAGTGATAATAATCTGAATGAATATTTATTCCCTATAGGTTCAGTCTGTAAAAATGCTTCCTGGCTCCAAGTTTGGCCTGGAGTTGTAGTTATTAGGAGTTTTAGTAATATCAGTATGATATTTGTTAGTGTTATACTTAAATCTGAAGCAAAAACTGTCCCACACTTGCTTGCATTCTCAGAGTGATCGAATGGAAGCTGTCTGAGGAGTCAGAAAGCAGAGCACTTTACACCTTCCTCAATGGATCCGTGGGGCTGGAGGTGCTGTTTGAACCATGTGCCAGTGAGTAGGTCCTCAGCATAATTAGAAACATAACTGCTGCGATTTAATGGAGCCCTTCAGTTATCAGATGTTTATCGGTGGAAATTGAGATGTTCTACAGAGTTAAGTTAAATGCCTTTCAGGAGCAGCAATATTTCACTGATGCTGTTCTCATTGTTGGCCTGTGTTACACAGTAAAGTCAGACTAGACTTTTGTAGCAATCTTTCTCAACCCAGGTCTCATTGATTTTCAAAATCTCTGGCAGAGATCTAGGAAGGTGCAAAAGACGTGGACTGTCTTGGGCTCCCCGAGGGCCTGGCTGCTTTAGAGTTTAAATAAAACATGCAGCATGAACCTGGGGTCTCTCTTGCATGTGGAAATTAAGTAATTTCCTCTCCCACATAGATACAACAGGGCAGACTGACCAGAAGGTTAATGACATCAGATTTCATTTACTGCTGGATGGTGAGTGGAGCTGAGCGATGCGATGGTTGTCTAACCTACGGGTGTGATTACGCAATGTCTAGAGATTGGAATTAATTTGAAGTTGTACGTCTTGCAGAAGAGAACTCGACGTGTTACGGCCGCCTCGTTTACAAACTGATCGGCCGGTTCATTAAAAGCGAAAGCAGCTGGATAGAGAAGTTCCCCACCAGGCCTGACATCCCACAGGCAAGTAGCAGTCTGGTCAATGTGGGAGTATTTTTAATGCAAAACAATTCAGTCTCTTGATAAACATTCATACCTTCTCCTCTGACCCGCCTCCTTAGCTCCTACACGATGTCGCTTTGGTGGTGAGCCGCTGCCGTGTCCTGGGCGAGGAGATCCACCAGCTGTGGAAGTGGGGCTCCCTTAAATTTGACATCTTGCAGATTGGATGCCAGGAGACACAGTGAGTGTGTTCTGGACTCTGCATATCAACATCAATGCTGTGTCCCGCCCTTTAAATTTGGTATATTGTGGTTATAGTCTTGGAGTGTTTGTGTGTGTGTGTGTGTGTGTGTGTGTGTGTGTGTGTGTGTGTGTGTGTGTGTGTGTGTGTGTGTGAGTGATAAATTTATATATATAAATTTAGACATGTATAATACTTCAAACACTAATCCCATACTTATGAGTTGCTACTTTTTTATTTTTATTAAAATAAAAATAATATAAAATTTATTTAAATATTTTATTTTATTTCAGGATCAGCATTCTATTCTCAAGTCTTAAAGCATTTGCAAAGTTTGAAGTCACGCTGGCTATTGATCCTGCTTACCCAGCTTCTCATCTGGAAGTACTTGCCTTCAAAAATTACATTGGAAATACGAGGTAAGTAATCTCAAGGTGTGAAAGCTGGATCCTTGCCCTCACTTTGAGTCGTTCTATCCTGACATCGTTAACCAGGTACTCAGCCTAACGCTACGTCATTCCCCTCCTCAAGGCTTGAGCAGCTGGAAGAAATTGTCTCCACAGTCACGCCAGCCAGAAATTACCTGACAAGGATTGTTAAGAGGATCCACGACGTCATCCTGCACTGAAGCGTGTTTGAACGTTAACCGCCCTTCTCCCAAGAAGGTGCATGATTGTGTACTATATTTAAACATAAATTTTTTTGTGTTTTTTTTTTTTTTCTATGGCATTGCTATATTACAACTGCTTATAATTAAAAATAAGTGTTTTCATATTTGTTACTTTTGTCATTATTTCTCTTTATAGACAAGTCATCATTTTTGAATGCAGAGAAAATCTGGGTACTTTTAAGTACAAGGTTTTGCAGGGGCTCGTTCAGGCGCTAGAGGGCAGCATAGGACCACTGGTGATGAATGCATCGTGAAACTCATGAGCCAATGAACCTGGAAGTGTGATAAAGCATTAATTAATTAAAAATGTTTGCCTTTGTTTACTGTAAATTCTTATTCATGTGTAAAAGGTTTTTTGAAGAGAATTTTTTTACTGTTTAAATCATGCCACTTAGATTGTTATTGTCTAATAAATTGGCACTTCGTGCAACAAGAGCATTCCACGTATTAGTATTCATTTAAAAGGTATTCCATCACAATGATTTTCAAAAAATTCCAGGCCGTATATTTAATGTGAAACGCATTTAAAAAGAAATTATATATGATTTAGAAGTGTTATAGCATAATGTTAGTTTGTTGCAAAATACCCTGCAGTTTATAACTCAATTTGTATTGATCCCCAGTAGAGTATACTCTATCTGTTGTGGATATTTTTGTTTTACTATTTGTTTCGCTTAAAATTTATTTCGACCTGTTAGAAGATTATTAAAGTGCGCCATTAAAGGACTATCTATTTATTTATTTATTTGCAATTGTGTGTTGTAAAGTTAAAAAGTAACGAAATCCACAGAATACATTGGCCCTGAGAAATACTTAAGTGGTGATGCAATTTTAAGATACCTGAACCCAAACACTCGGATTATCGCCGCTCCGGTGATGGCGGGCAACAGAACGGCGCACAAGTCTTTGGAGCCGAAAATTTTGCCACTGCATCTTTAAGACGCTCTCGACGTCATGACGTTTTTATATACGCCGTCAGGCGGGAAGTTCGGTGTTGGAGACTGAAACTGAGAACAGGTTTGTATCGCAACAATATCCGTATACGGCGAAGTTCTTCACATCCACGAAAAATAGACTAAGTAAGATTTTAGGATGTGTATTCTGGATTTACACACAACTGACAGATTAGCGCGTTGCCGGTTAAGGTGATTTTGTAGCGCGTAGCGCGCTAGCTAACGAAAACTGCTTGGATGTGGTTATTCAGCATCGTAAAGGCGATTCCACTGATTAATAGGGCATACCATTTTGATATTTGAAAAGCCAGTTTGTCTACCTCAACCTCAAATCTAAATATTTATTCGGCTAAAAACGTAGTGCTTTAGTCCTTGGTGAATTAGGGACGGTAGCGCTCAGTAATTTAGTTGATCAGAAGATATTGACCCGGAGGGAAACCGCTAACAGTTCTTACATTCGGAGCCCTAATATTGTCATTGTTTCAGAAAATCTTAGAAGGACACGGTTTTACATCGAGAGCAGTGACTTTTTCGTACACTAGAGGGCCCTTCTCCTATGCCCTGGTGTGATGTCTCTGTATTCAGTTGAAATTAATTTTGACTCTAACTTCTTTTGAGACGCAGCATCACTTTAGGTCATTGGTCAGACCTGCGGAGGCCTTTCGTCCAGGATGGCAATGCGGTGCGAGACCAGAGTTGAGGCGGAGGCTGAGGAGGAAGAGAATTTTGGGCCTCAGCCTCTTTCCCGACTTGAGGTACCATGCCTTGACTTCTGGTCACTAGGTCCCTGTCTGAGTCCATCCCCACATCCACCCAGCTTACATGAACCTCTCCCCTGTCTCCCACTCAGCAATGCGGAATCAGCGCCAGTGACATCAAGAAGCTGGAGGATGCCGGATTCCACACGGTAGAGGCTGTGGCGTACGCCCCCAAGAAGGAGCTGCTCAACATCAAGGGAATCAGTGAAGCCAAGGCAGAGAAAGTCCTGGTGAGCAGGATGGGCTGGGGTAGCGGTGCCTGCATGCAAAGCCGTGCCTCCTCTGCTCCTGCAGGCAGAGCCGTGCCTCCTCTGCTCCGGCAGGCAGAGCCGTGCCTCCTCTGCTCCGGCAGGCAGAGCCGTGCCTCCTCTGCTCCTGCAGGCAGAGCCGTGCCTCCTCTGCTCCTGCAGGCAGAGCCGTGCCTCCTCTGCTCCTGCATGCAGAGCCGTGCCTCCTCTGCTCCTGCATGCCGACCTGTTGAGTTGCACCAATTGCAGTTTTCTTGGCCAATTCCCATTTTTTTGCAAGTATGATTCGCCGATAATGATTTTCTTTCTAAGAACTAAAATTGACAGCATATACAAACAAAAATCAACTTTTAATCAATGCAAAACTATATTGATTACAAAAGAAATCGCTAAACTTTACAATTTCTCCCAGACTGCACTATGTTACTGGACCATGTCTCATTTGTCTCAAAATAAAGTGCTCAGTGACTGGAAAGAGGTACATATAGCACTTAACTGAAAATGAGTTGCTGTACATCCAACTTTATCTGACGTATTTTACTTTACCAAACAAGAGCAGGTACAACAAATTTAAATAACTAAATAAATTTCAGGTATCATTTCCAATATGTTTAAATTAACCTGATAACATAACATTGAGTTTTTTTTTTTTTCCCTGGTCTTAAAGTTCATAGGTTACAAACCTCCAAATAAAACTGAAGTGTACTGTACTGCAAATAATAATAGCTGCAGTGTAATATTATTAATACCAACACTGGTTATGCACCAATTCGCAAATAACCTTAACTAGCTTTGCAGTTTTAATGATTATTCCTTTTTATGATTACCTAATATATATTTGATAATCACTTTAAAAGTTTATCTCTGATGTTTCACCGCATTTTCGTGGTGGTTCCCCAATGCGGAGACCTTCACATGTATTACAAATTGCAAGCTTTGTGTCACGTTCACTCGCAGTGAAGAACTTCCACGCTAACACCATTGTCTGTGAGTGTGCATGCGTCTGTGAGGCTATTGCCTGCGCCGCTGTGCGTATGACGTGTGGGGCACGCGTGAAACGGCGCGGCCGGTCTCCAATCCAGGCCAAGTATGCTGAAAAGTGGCTGATTATTCGGTGCATCTCGACCAAACTGCCATGCTTTTGTTTGTGACCATATGCCCCCACCTCCCCAATGGTCTGACCCAAGGCAGAGGCAGCAAGGCTGGTGCCCATGGGCTTCACCACGGCCACGGAGTTCCACCAGCGCAGAGCTGAAATCATTCAGATCTCCACAGGCTCCAAAGAGCTGGACAAGTTGCTGCAAGGTGAATATGGGAATCGGGTCCCTCTGCTCACATGGTCTCCCAGAAAGCCAGGAGGTCTTACTGTCAAACCCGTCTGGCCAGCTTTGGTAGAGGGTGGATGGATGTATGAATTGAAAATATAAATCAGTAACAGTTTGCTGCAAATATTGGTAAACTGCTGAGCAGCTTTAAATGTATTTCTGTGAGTCCAGTCGTGAGGGCTGTGGCCACTGTCTGGGACTGGCTGTCGCTTCTCTTCCTGTGGCCCCGCAGCCGTCACTCGCACCTGTTTTCTGTGAAACGCCTCACTTTCTCATTTGCCATCATGGTAACCATCTGCCGATGTCGGATTGAGATTTTTGCGTGTGACAGGACAATGGCACAAGTCATCCTTCCCCGCACGCATTGATGTGGATCTCTGAGTGATGACACATCTTGTAATTTGTGTTCTTCCGTGCAGTCTGGATTTTTTATATATTAAAAAAAAAACTCAGCTCTAGGAAAGAGGGGAAAAAAACAGGATGTTGTCTGGGTACGATCCAGGGACAAACCCATGTTTATGCCTTGGTGGGGTTCTTCAGCTTAAAAATAATTTGTGGTGAGATAATCACTGGCATGCCATGTCGGGATGTCAACTCGGAGAGGTTGCATAGGGATTCGGTCCCCGGAAGCTTAGAGGGGATTCTACATGTCGCACAGCTCTGCTGTCAGCCCTTCGACGCTCTGCCTGCTTCGTCACTCCTCGATCGTGACTTCCATCCCAGAATCCCCCTTTCCACAACCACGTTTAGGGCTGCCCGGCAATCTGGGCAACACAAACAAACCTTTTGTCATCTGTCTTCACGTAACCACCTAACTAGAAAAATATTATGTAAGGTCTGCCAAAACTGTCTTATTTCAGCAGTAAACCAGATGTTGCACAGGATATATTCTTCGTATCAGGTTCTCAATGTTATGAGGTATTGCGTAATGCAAAATAAAACTTGATATATATTGCAATGGATGAATCTTATACTTACAACG
>JAABNY020000025.1:16434685-16448696 GCA_015164015.2 Brevimyrus niger | reverse complement strand
TCGGAAATGTTTCAGCACCTAAAATTAGGGTCATTACCTCCCTGCAAAAACAAACCTCACAGCCAGGGAAGAAGTAAGAAACACTAATTTTCTCTTTGACACTTGTGTGACATATGTGTGTGTGTGTGTGCGCGGGCAGCACCTTCATCACGTCGAAGATGCAACCCTACACAGATGAGTCAGCAAGAGTCCCAGCAAGAACAGCGAGAGTTCTGTCCAAGGCAGAATGTCCAGTCTGTCCAAAAGTCCTCATCTTCATCAAAGCACAGTACATTGGGAATGTTCATTTGGATGCATGTCTCACACACAAACACACACATAATGTCTTTGTGTCCAGAGTAAAAAAAAATCATAATAAATAAAAATATTAAATATTAAAAGATAATAGACATGGCTCACATATACAAATACAGTCCTCACTAAATAGCATGCTGTGCAACATATTCTGAATAATATTGAATGAATTACAAATAAATGCATTTTTGTAGGAGGGATTACCGTCAGACTAAGATAAACAGAATGCTAAATTACGCGTAATCAGTGTCGCTCTGCATGAATAAAAATCAAGTAAAGTAATGTGTGAATAAACGATCGAGGCTAAACTCCTCATTTAATGCTGTGAGCTTGGATGTCAATTTAATGGTTTATTTCGAACGTAGTTCTTAAATGATTTTGGAAACACTTAAATACAAACTGTTAATACCGAGTTTTGCATTTTGCGTTAAAACGTTCAAAGAACTATAGGTCTACACGTAAATGTATATATTCAGTACCGTTACTTTAAACTAAATACATTTCTGGGATACTGGAAACTCTTAGTGACATTATATTCTTGTAAATACAGCTATCCCAGTAATAACCTGAATTCTCATAGCCGTGTGGTAGTGTAATGTAAAATGATTAATATTTCCTGGAGAGCTGTTTCGTGACTCTTACCATAGTTTTTATAACTTCTTCCGTGGGACTGGGTCTAGCAGACTGGCTCATTATGTGCGGTCCAGCCGCATGGCGGGCCGACAGCCACAGTGACCCTCGTCGGGGTTCAAAAACACTTTCATTCGGCTCAGGGTGTTAACGTGCCCTGGAGACAAATCGGCACCAGCGACTTACAGGCAGCTTGTCATTCGAGGCTGGGATATTACTTTTCAGACATTTGCTGAGATAAAAAATAAGATAGCTGTAATTAATCAATCGTGAAGTCTGGGGTCATCAATCTTACGTCTTTTTTGGTACTCATCTTGCTGATATAGCAATGTGGTGTTTATAAAAATAAACAACAAATAATATAGAAATATAGAACAAATAAAACGAATGTCACATCAAATATTTAACTCGCGACATACGCATTCTTCCTGTACCCAGTCTTTCAGCCAAAGTAAATCTAGTGAATGAATCTATATTGGCAAATCTTTTAAAATGTGCACTTAGGTGATTGTACAGGCATGAATTCTGATCACTATATGTGGTCTAGTAATACAATGTCAGTAATTCGAATCGATTACTTTTTTGAGGAAAAACAGAATGCAACACCCCTATACACACAAACTATAAGTACAAAACTATACATTTCTATTCCTGTATTATACTTACTTAATTCTAAGAAAAGATCCTAAGATTATAAAACTCGACTATAAATACATTAAATAAACCACGACAAGAAACGCAGTTAAGCACTATCTGGTCACCAGCACGTGTTTTAGACAGGCCCAATAAATTCATTAATTCAATTTGCCAATTACCGATATAATCGCGTGAGTACACATGTCACTCTCTTGGAAATCAACATGCATGCCGTAAAATTGAAATTGACATTATTTAGAAGCCTTTATTATGGAGCTGGATTTACTAACGGATCCCTTTACACCTGGAATAATCTAGCTTTCTCAGTTTAGACATGATTGCATTTCTGCTCTGTGGTTTTCTACGTGTTGTGGGTGCAGAAAGAGAGACAGGGCGAGAGAGAGAGGCTGACCGAGAGAAAGTTTTAAGGCTCGGAAGATTACAGAAATTTAGACTGACATGAATCTGCTCATATTTCCAGAAATGTATAATAGACGTTCCTTTAATAGTATGCGTAGGTACAGCGAGTGATCATGCCGTTTGAAACTGCCAGTAAAACACACTAGACAACTAGCAAAGAAACAAACCGTGTGTGACAGGCATTCCTAAAACTCAGCTGAAAGTCTTCAGACTTTACAGACTGAGCAAAGCACAGACAAGCGGACCGCCTGCTCCCGAAAGCTGCTAGGAGGATTTCAGCCCAGTCGCCTCTCCGACATTGACACCAGCTACCGGGATCATTTTCTTGCCTCGTCCCAAGGAGAGATCTGGAAGTCGACAGGAAAGGGGATAACGTAATGGGGTCTCCGGGCTACTACAATGGGAGGAGTATGATAATAGCGTCGGCCCCGCCCCCCGACAAGCATATATCAGACAGCATGTAAAACGAAATCGCACGAGGCAAAATCTAACTTTGAAAAATCACAACTTTACCTGATTCAGCTCCACAGACATTCAATGCGCGCCTGCTTTTTTTTAACCAAATTTGTAGAGACGTGAGAGCATTTTTCAGAACTACAGTAAAGACTCGATGGCATCTTCACAACTTGTTTTGCTGAATTACTTAAATTATTGACTTAATATCTATATTTTTGTAAATTATTCTAAGTTTTGAAATAGCATGTCTCATCTGGACCCAATCTGCAAATGAAGAGCTGCTAAATCAATTCTGCAAACTACAACATAGAAATTTATTTTGAATTCATTATTAATCAGATAATCCAGCACCATGAACATGTGGGACACAGAGTCTGAAGGACAAGGCAGCAGCATCATCAGGGACTGGGGTGGGCAGGTCCAGCCAGCTCTCGTCGCCTCTTTCATCTTCCTCTTCTGCCTGGAAGCTTGTCTGTGGGTCAGGAACTTCAGCCGTAAGAGGAGGCTGCCTGGACCCTTCGCCTGGCCGGTGGTGGGCAATGCAATGCAGCTGGGACAAATGCCCCACCTCACCTTCTCTAGACTGGCTAAGAAGTACGGCAACGTTTACCAGATGCGACTGGGCTGCAACGACATTGTGGTGCTGAACGGGGACGCCGCCATCCGCCAGGCACTCATTCAGCACAGCAAAGAGTTCGCGGGGAGACCCAACTTTGTGTCATTTCAGATTGTGTCAGGAGGCAAAAGCATAACGTTCAGCAACTACAGCAACCAGTGGAAGATGCATCGCAGACTCACTCAGTCCACCATCAGGGCTTTCTCCTCAGCAAACAGCCAGACCAAAAAAGCATTTGAGCAGCACATTGTCGCAGAAGCCTTGGATCTGGTCCAGATGTTTCAAAAACTTAGTGCAGATGAAGGACATTTCATTCCTGCTCATGAGCTAACAGTAGCTGCTGCCAATGTCATCTGTGCCCTCTGCTTTGGGAAGCGCTATGGACATGAAGACGCTGAATTCAGAACCCTCCTCGGCAGAGTGGACAAGTTTGGAGAGACGGTGAGTGCAGGAAGCCTGGTAGACCTCATGCCTTGGCTACAGTCTTTCCCCAATCCGGTGCGAAGTGGGTTCTTAAGCTTCAAGAAACTGAATAATGAATTCTTTACATTTGTGAAAAACAAAGTGATCCAACACAGGGAGACCTATGATCCCGAAGTGACCCGAGATATGAGTGACGCGATCATCAGGGTCATCGACAAATCGCGCAGTGACACCGGACTGAAGGAGGCTCACGCTGAGGCCACAGTTACAGATCTGATTGGAGCGGGACTGGACACAGTCTCCACTGCCCTGAACTGGATGCTTCTGCTCTTGGTGAAATACCCTGACATTCAGACTACACTGCAACAGCAGATTGACAAGGTCGTTGGCAGAGACAGACTCCCTTCGACAGAGGACAAGAAAAACCTGCCCTACCTGGAGGCCTTCATCTACGAAACCATGCGCTACACAAGCTTTGTGCCCGTCACCATACCCCACTCCACCACTTCTGATGTCACCATCGAAGGTCTGCACATCCCTAAGGACACCGTGGTGTTCATCAACCAGTGGTCCGTCAACCACGACCCAGAGAAGTGGAAAGACCCCAAAGTCTTTGACCCCTCCCGCTTCCTGAATGAGAATGGTGTCATAAACAAGGACCTGGTCAGCAGTGTCTTGATCTTCTCCATCGGAAAGAGGAGGTGCATCGGTGAACAGATTGCCAAGGCTGAGATCTTTTTGTTCACGGCCATCTTACTGCACCAGTGCACTTTCGAAAGCAACCCCTCAGAAAACCTCACCACGGACTGCTCCTACGGCTTAGCGCTGAAGCCCCTCAACTACACCATCTCTGCCAAACTCAGGGGGAAATTTCTAGGCTTGGTGTCACCTGCATGAAAAGCTGCAAACTGTTCCAGCCTTGACCTTGCAGGCTAGCAGACTTCAAGGGAGTCAAATTGGTTAATCTATAATCTCAAGGAAACTGCACTGACTGAGTTAAGGTATTTCATATTTAATATTTAAGTACTGATCAGCTATCAGTTACTTTACTATTTTTGTAGAAGTTAAAGCAGAATTTTTTTCATACGGTCAGTAAGAATAGGATTTTCCAAGAGTGTCGATTGTGAGCAGATAAGATAATTTCTGTGAAGTATTGCTGTATTACAACGTATACTTCAGGCTCCGTGAAAATAAGTTACTAAATATGAGCACCGTGTGCCAATGGATATTTTAGATATTTCATTATATTATATATATTATATTATATAATATATATACTCATAAACATCCTGTCTGTAAATGTAATGATACACATGTAGGAGTCATATAAGTAGTTATGCACAATTTCCAATAAAATGTAAAGTGCTTAAAATGTTTAGAAATATTCCACGGCTCTCTGCATAAACATTCACTGCAGTATTCACAGCATCACTGAGTATATATGGGCAAGGATGTAGACAGACATCTGTGGGGAAACTCAGTGCTGCCACTGAAATTTTAAACACTATTTACGTGTAACCCCCAAGGCTTGAGTATCTGTCCCAAGAATAATGAAAATCTAGATATACTAACTAGTATAGTCTCAGATTAGAGGCACAAATAATTTTTCATGTGTGTTTATATGTAATATGGAGCGTTTAAGCAAACCTGTCTTGCAAGACATTAATTCAAATTCAGCACCTACTGTAAATAAAACATGTAATTTGAATGGGATTAAAATGGGATATTGATGACGGAGAGGAAATGTAACGTTAGTTTCAAGTTTATTTGTGTTACATCCAAAATGAAGAACGTTACTTCAGTCTCGAGTCAGTAATCAGTCTCTTAGGCTACACTGGCGAAACAAAGGGTTTTTTTTTTGAGTCATCAGCAAAAAGAGGGAAAAAAGTTCTGAGAAAAAAACGGAGGTGGTTTTGTCTGGAAGTGTCTTTTCTGGCCCTGAATCATTTCGGAACAAACACCCGGACTCCCTTCATGCTGTCTGTCCAAGCATGTGTTGCTCAGTATTGCAGCCTAAAACAGAAATAACGGCCAATGAATGGTTCCACATGTTTGTTGTGTTTTTTGCAAAATGCACCTCTGTTTAGAGTCCCAGGGCTTTGTGGGCTGCGCAAATGCCACTGGCTCACCAGGTAAAGCGACTCACTGCCTAAGCACCCGATTTAGGCTTTTCCCTGGGTGTTCCAGTCGGCACGGCCAGCGATGCTGTGTGGGTTTATACCTTTGTATTTCAAGTAGATGCCATTGCTGTATGTCTGTACTTAATTCAACATAAGCTACATGGAGAGTAAATAAAGAGGTGTTAATCATGGCGGTTTGATCAGAGTGTCCATTTCTTTCCATGTACTGACTCTGTCCCCCCCCCCCAGTCTACACATAATGAGATGCAGGAACTCCTAAGCACAGGGACACACTCTGCTTCTTTCTCATGCTCTCACACTCGGCAGGTCTGTCGAGGTGTGTGCAGCGGGTCGATACGGCAAAACCAAACAGCGCCGTTACAGTGTTTGTAACTGTTATAGCTCATATGTTCTTCTACCGGCTATATTAATTCACGTGAATCCCATAAACCCCGTAACAAATGTCTGTAAAAGGGGCCAAATCATAACCCGAGAGTGAAAAGAACCAACAAATACTGAAGACGAGGAACAAAGCTGAACCAACAAGACAGAGCCAAGATGAAACCGCACATGCCGGTGTGGTTTTTCTGGGTTGCCGTGACGACTGGACTGTGATGCCGGCAGACTCTCATCAAACCACACATCCAGTTCAGATCCCTGCCATCTGTGCCCTCAGGTCATCTGACCGTCTTGAAGGCTGCCACTCATTCATCATGTCTCATCACTGGGGAGCCAATCCCCTACCCCCCAAGTATAAATCCTATATTTCACCCCTGACATGCCGCAGCCCTGTCTGACAGACCCAGCAGGGTGATACATACTCATTGAACTTCCATTAAATACATAGATACAGTCTTACGATTTCAACAACCGAACCTGTTAATCTGGATATTAATGTGTAATATCCCTTTGCTGCTCTGAGTGCAGCGAATCTGTGCTTAGTTGACTTGCCTGTGACCATTACCTTGTTAATGACCTCTTTCATTAAGTACTGTTACACTCATTATGTCCTTATGCGCTTAACCCCGAGGCCATAAACTAATAAATGGAAACTTCCATGACTGTAAATTCCCTTAGCTAGAGAAAAAATCTGCTCTTAAAGATAATAAAAAGATGTTTGCCAAGAATCATTTGGTATGTGACTCAGACCTGGAGACAGGTGTCTCTCTCATAGCGTAAAGTTTCCTGAAATACTCTCATTTTGTAAATATGTTTATGGCAAGACAACACAACATCAAAGAATTTCATCACTCCGTACAAACCCGACAGACATTTTTTAAATACATATAGAAACGTTAAATAATTTGCTATGGACTGGAGGCACAAACAGATGAAACTTGAAAAAACTTGGTAAAAACAGAACTGGCTATTCGAAGGCAGACTTAATCACATCACTGTCCACTGTAGATAAATATGACCCTGCCTCCCCCCAATCTCTCCCTTTTCTCTAGAAAGGAGAGCAGCAGATTAAGTCCTACGCAAACAGCTTGCACGAAGTGTTATAAAAACGGCTAAAAGAGCTAACTCGGAATGTTCCGAATATTTCTATTAAAAATTCCTCCTGGTGTTAATGCGGTGGAGTTGTGCAGTACGGAATACATTCAGTGTGGAACAGCTTCCCGCCCAATCCCTACCCAGAATGCCTTTCTGTAGCCACAGCAATCAGATTTAAGTGATATTTTTGTCCCACCCGGGCCAACCGTTCCTTCACGAAGGCTTTTCACAATGCTGTTAATGATTTTTAACACAGCTGTAATCACTGGAGCAGCGTCATCTCACTTACTAAATATAAGACCATTGAACTACCCTGCAGTACATTCACACAGGATCACGGGTCGCATTTAAATGCATTGTTTGCACTCGCCATGTTTTCAGTTCATTTGAAATCCGATCCAAAAATGTAGATGCATTTCTTTACAGCTTCGTTTATCCGCCTTCACCAGAAATGAATAGAAAACATTTATGGGTTTAAAGTAATGCATCTCAAACAGCGCTCGGAAACACATTCCATTTCCAGCAGTCCTAAAAGTATCTGGCGACTATCTGTTTGCGCCAGGCTCCTAATAATGACACGCAGGACTTATCTGGGGACGGCTCGCCGATTCCGAACCACGCTAATTAGCAGAGCGGTGGAAAGGGGCACACGGCTTCGCGCGGCTGAGCTGGACGTTCCACGGACGCACAGAAATCACCGCTGCACTGACGTACGCTCCCCGCTTGCCACTCTGAAAGCAGCCTTCACAACAGAATTCCTTTCATCTCACACTATGCCTTTTTTTCCAAACCAAACTCAAGCCGTCACTTTAAGTTCAGGAGTACAGCTCCTTGGCAAAACGCCAATATCCTCTCCTGAAGACTTCCACCTGTTTGTATTTTTTAATTATATGTTGACATAAATTAGGACACCGGTCGTTTCTCCCATTAAACCAGAGTTACAGATCCACAATATCTCAAAATCTTGCTGGAGCAAGCAAGTCATGTGAGGGAAAGCAGAAGAATACTACAAAGGGGTAAAACTGAGAAACTAACAATTCCCACAAGACAAGTTCCAATTATTTCTGAAACAAAAAAATAAATCAGTTTAAAAAGAGCAGCCAACTGTCAACAATATGATTTTCTGCATGATATTTTCCAAAGGACATTTCCTTGTGAGATTCAACAGCATCACTTTTCCCATACAGTAGACCGTAAATCTTTGGTCGTGTTTAAATTTAAACCTCAGAGAGCGGCCTTAGCTACAAAATGTGCAGCGAGCTGTCCTACGTGCGTTTCTGCAAGGTATGGTCAGTCACCTCCCCCGGCTGCTCCCTCAACCAAAGCACCTCCTCGTGTTACACCACCTGGCCAAGAGGCCGCACTGCTTGCTGTTATTTACTCTAGCTCTCTGGTGAGCACTTTGGCTTGGGAGAGAGACTGACACCCTGCTGGAGTGAGTTCCTGTAACAGAGATGAATGGGAGTCCTGGGGTCCACGGGACGGCCACGATGGGAGGGGAGAGATAGTAAAAAGCCAGAGTCCCGGCCCCCTCAGACCGCACAGATATATAAGGGAGTGAGCAGAGACGGGTGAAGCAGACGCTCGTCATGCAGTCATTGGAAGACGGACACCACGACCTGGAGTAACCCTCATCTGCAAGGGTAGGCATGAGATGACCTGAGGGCAGTGCCGAGCTCTCCAGCCAACCGACTTCACGTCCAGCAAGCGAAACAAGCAAATATCGGTGAGGTCCCTGAAAAAGCCCAGTGGGTCTCGCTTGCGTTACACTGGTATGAGAGAACCGAAAAGGAAAACCTGAACGTCAGATAAATAGATGAGGAAGAGATATATCTCAGACACCAGGAACAGGACATTTCACTAAAAAAGCAAAAGGGAAAGAAACAGTGAGAAGCCATGGCTCTGTGGGACACAGAGTCTGGAGGACAAGGCAGCAGCATCATCAGGGACTGGGGTGGGCAGGTCCAGCCAGCTCTCGTCGCCTCTTTCATCTTCCTCTTCTGCCTGGAAGCTTGTCTGTGGGTCAGGAACTTCAGCCGTAAGAGGAGGCTGCCTGGACCCTTCGCCTGGCCGGTGGTGGGCAATGCAATGCAGCTGGGACAAATGCCCCACCTCACCTTCTCTAGACTGGCTAAGAAGTACGGCAACGTTTACCAGATGCGACTGGGCTGCAACGACATTGTGGTGCTGAACGGGGACGCCGCCATCCGCCAGGCACTCATTCAGCACAGCAAAGAGTTCGCGGGGAGACCCAACTTTGTGTCATTTCAGATTGTGTCAGGAGGCAAAAGCATAACGTTCAGCAACTACAGCAACCAGTGGAAGATGCATCGCAGACTCACTCAGTCCACCATCAGGGCTTTCTCCTCAGCAAACAGCCAGACCAAAAAAGCATTTGAGCAGCACATTGTCGCAGAAGCCTTGGATCTGGTCCAGATGTTTCAAAAACTTAGTGCAGATGAAGGACATTTCATTCCTGCTCATGAGCTAACAGTAGCTGCTGCCAATGTCATCTGTGCCCTCTGCTTTGGGAAGCGCTATGGACATGAAGACGCTGAATTCAGAACCCTCCTCGGCAGAGTGGACAAGTTTGGAGAGACGGTGAGTGCAGGAAGCCTGGTAGACCTCATGCCTTGGCTACAGTCTTTCCCCAATCCGGTGCGAAGTGGGTTCTTAAGCTTCAAGAAACTGAATAATGAATTCTTTACATTTGTGAAAAACAAAGTGATCCAACACAGGGAGACCTATGATCCCGAAGTGACCCGAGATATGAGTGACGCGATCATCAGGGTCATCGACAAATCGCGCAGTGACACCGGACTGAAGGAGGCTCACGCTGAGGCCACAGTTACAGATCTGATTGGAGCGGGACTGGACACAGTCTCCACTGCCCTGAACTGGATGCTTCTGCTCTTGGTGAAATACCCTGACATTCAGACTACACTGCAACAGCAGATTGACAAGGTCGTTGGCAGAGACAGACTCCCTTCGACAGAGGACAAGAAAAACCTGCCCTACCTGGAGGCCTTCATCTACGAAACCATGCGCTACACAAGCTTTGTGCCCGTCACCATACCCCACTCCACCACTTCTGATGTCACCATCGAAGGTCTGCACATCCCTAAGGACACCGTGGTGTTCATCAACCAGTGGTCCGTCAACCACGACCCAGAGAAGTGGAAAGACCCCGAAGTCTTTGACCCCTCCCGCTTCCTGAATGAGAATGGTGATATAAACAAGGACCTGGTCAGCAGTGTCATGATCTTCTCCATCGGAAAGAGGAGGTGCATCGGTGAACAGATTGCCAAGACTGAGATTTTCTTGTTCACGGCAATCTTACTGCACCAGTGCACTTTTGTGAACAGCCCTATGCAGGACCTGACCATGGACTGCTCCTACAGCCTAGCACTAAAACCTCTCAACTATACAATCTGTGCCAAGGTTAGGGGGAAATGATTTAATGGGACATGAAATCAGAAATCCCTGCTTTGAAATACTCTCATACATATCTGAGTAGAGTAATGGAGTGCAAGGTATGTACTTTACAAAGTAATTGATCCTTTTTTTTGTGCTGCCATAAAATGCCCTGTGTTCTAGCTTTCTTTACATAATAATTTACTTAAGTTTAATATTAACAGACAGTAAATAAAGACTGTATTTGCTCGTAAGCCACTTTATTACAGTAACAATTTCAATCAATAAAAAAGATCTTTCCAACTTTCCTCAAGCATGCAAACAATAGCACCTAAATGGCACCTTCAACCTATCCAATGAGGGAGCTGTAATCTCAAGCATGCAGATAATGTCGAACTTCTTACAAATTCACTTTCCTGTCACACGTTCATGCAGCTCCCCATCTGTGGCAGGCCATGTTCCGAACGCATGTAAAACTGTCGCTAATGCAGTCTCATGCTCTGATGTGGGGACTCCAAACCGCAGCCTGCCATAAAGCTTAGACCTCCGTTGCAGAATGTGCATTAAGTGGGTGGCTGTTCTTATCTGAAGTGACACTGGGGAAGCGCGCAGTCCAAGTTCCGCTATTACGATGCATATCGGGGCAGTTACCACAAATTACAGCCCACCTCCTCTCCCCTGCTCAGCCTCAGGGTGGAGATGGTCCAGGCCTCACTGGTTTTTCCATTTTACTATCAGCTTGGTGCCAGAGCCCCCTTGATGCCCCCCAAAAATACACAACATTGACGCCTTACTCCTCCCATTTATCAAATTTTGAGAAACGTGCAAGTTGCATGGGTAGATTTTATTATCCTAACCTGTAATCAAAACGCATGAATAAGCTTGAAATGTTTGAACTGACTAGAATAATAATTAAAATGTATTCAAAAGCACATGTGTGGATATACCATGCACTGTGATTGTCAAGTCATAATGCTGCATGCTCGTTAGAGGAACGTCTCATAACATCATGCTCTCTCGACTTGCTGCGCGGTGTCTGAGAAGCCCCGGAGCCCAAAAAAGGTTTTCCATGAGGTTATTAATTGCTTTTATTCACTAGGGTAGAATTTTTTCATGGAAAATCCAGGGAATTTGATTTCAAGAGAAAAGATGAATACGTAACAGACAGAGGGAATTTCTTCAGCTATAGAACAACGACCAGATTGTTCCCAATAAAGAAACAACTCTTAGCACCATAGCCAGCATCATGGCTCAATGACTCTGTCCGTCAACGATAGTGAAGGCCCGCATTTCATAGGAGGGGTTATTTAAGAGGCGGCTGACCTCTCCTGCTGCCTGAAATCCCTGGGGGCCCCCTCGGAGGGAGGCCCATGTTCGCCATGGCTGTAACCCAGACACACTATTGGCCACACATGAATCCTGCCCTGTTCCAGGCTGCTCTCTGGTGCGACACCACAGGGATCCGCTTGGTGGTGGTTTGGATGCGGACACAGAAGAAACCGCAGTACATGGCTTCAAAGTGAGCCGTCAGTCAGCCCTGCCATGAACGCAGTCTTACTTGGGTCCATCTGACCTAAGGGCCCTGTTCCCCCCAACTCCCTCCCCCAATTGGAAAAATCTACACCAAGCCTAACAGTGTTTTGCTTTTTTTTTTCCTCTCAATTTCCTCACGTCGTGCACGTACACATAGCCCTACAGTGAACTTCCCCCACAGGCCACCCCAGGCCACCCGACAATACCAGATGGACCAACACAGTACAGGCCTCCTCCATTCACAGTACTTGCTACTAGCGTTGCCATAAGACTCATTAAAGGGGCGTATGGTTATTCATGACTGTTGCTGGAATTTGTCTGATGTGAATAAACAGCCGGGTCAGAGCCTTCCCCTGAAAGGGTGTGATACGTATAACAGCAATGTGACAAATATGTGAAGGGATGAGAGGGACGGGACTGGACTGGCCTCTCAGCAGCATCTCCAACCCTGCAGTATGGAAACTTCTGGGAAACAGCCTCTTCTCTGTCCTCCACGGGCTTTCGGCATTTGTCAGCCTCTGTAGGTTACGGTGACTGATGTAATCACACAACCAGCTCCCCTAAAACTAAAAGCACTTTTCCACTGCACCAAGTACTGTACTTTTGGTACTTCAAAAAAATAAAACACCAAAAGTATGGTACTTCAAGCTGTTGGTTTTCGACTGGTGTAAAAAACTGGTACTGCCATAGAATGACATTACAACGTGAGGCAAAATATTTAGGGCTAATTTAAAAAAAAAAAAAGGCAATAGTATCTTATCGGACAGGGTGATGCATGATATTATTATACACATGCAATTCTCACACCGCAAAGACCAAGATAGTCAGCTTGGGTTTAGATCAGACTTTCATACCTTCATACTGTCCAGACATTATGGTGTGGGAGGTTTAAGTTTCACTAAAACATTTTTACTCTATCAAAAGAAACAAAACTGCAAGCATTGCAATTTTAATGACTGTTCATTTTCAAGATTATCTAGTATATCTGTTTAAGATTTACTGCTGCTGCAATAGCAATGAGCGCTACATGTGTTCTCCAAGCTAATCATTTTTATCCTTACAGTTTACATCACTCCTAGACAGGTTTAAGATTTTTTTTTCAACTTTTTTTGTTGCTTTATAAATATACCAGTATTTATTACAACACAATCACATTACATTATCTGATTTTTTCCAATATTGTGCAGCCCTAGTATATTACAGCAGATACTTTTTTGTATCTTGTCACGCCATCCAAATCATCTTCTGGTTCTTTCAGCAGATCACAATTAAAGCTTGGGTGTCTTCATTTGTCCATGCATACATTATTACCACATGCTTTTTTTTACACTTCATTTATTATTGTTTTTCGAGTGCTCATTGCCTAACCAATCGACAATGCACACCCCAAAGCGCCAAAAAAGTACCCCAGCTGGTTTGGTACTTTGGGTACTGGATTTTTGGTACTAGTACTTGACTGGAAGTCAATGGAAGAGAGAAAGTACCGAAAGTACAGTGCCTGGTTTAATGGAAAAAGACCCAGAGTGCACAGCAATGTCCATAAAAGATTCATTTCTAATACTGGGAATACTGAAGGGCACCCTGGCGGGGGCGCCAGAGAGGACCCAGCCATGACTCCTGTTCAGGAGAAGATGCTTAATGAAATTATGAAACAATCTGAACATAGAAAGACAAGGAGACTCAGGCTCTGGGGATTCCTGTTTGGTCCAGGAGGAGTGTGAGGGACTTAGCCAGACAGCTACCCTGACATCAGGCTGTCCTTGGTGCCCCTCCAGCCCACAGCATGTCGGAAGGGAAGGTGAATGGCGCTTTCCCCCCCCCCCCCCGCGACCCCCCTTTCCCGTTAGCTTACCCATTCCCGCTGCCTCCCCCATATGCTAAATATTAAGAACAAACCAACACAGAAATGTTTCTTTTTTATTTATTGAGTTCGTTATCTCATTATATTTCCATGGGAATTTAGATTTCTTT
Source organism: Brevimyrus niger (assembly GCA_015164015.2). Classification (NCBI taxonomy): domain Eukaryota; kingdom Metazoa; phylum Chordata; class Actinopteri; order Osteoglossiformes; family Mormyridae; genus Brevimyrus; species Brevimyrus niger. The sequence goes on along the minus strand of JAABNY020000025.1, from coordinate 16,434,689 downwards.
ATAT
>JAABNY020000025.1:16417578-16434585 GCA_015164015.2 Brevimyrus niger | reverse complement strand
ACACAGAAATGTTTCTTTTTTATTTATTGAGTTCGTTATCTCATTATATTTCCATGGGAATTTAGATTTCTTTATATTTATGATCAAGTAAGACGTTCAAGAGGTTGTTGAACACATCCATACAAGAGTTTGCAACAATGAGGAAACAAACATTCAATATGCATCAAATAATAGATTACTGCATGTCAGTTCGACAGAACATTATTTTAATAGTAATAACCACAGAATGTTTTAATTTACAAACCCCCCTCAAATACAAAATATGACATCTTTGAAATAATGTAAGTTGAAAAAAAAAGGTTTGATAGCTTTGGAATGCCAACAAAGTTCATTGTACTTGGTAATGATGCAGAAACAGACCCTATAATATTTAATTTTTCAGGGCATTCTAACACACGTTATCCTTCATTCCTAATGATCATGTAATCTCAAGCATCTCCATGTGCAAAACTGACCCCTGATTTAATGGTGCAGCAGCGTTGGAACCTATCCTGTACACTGTCAAACAGCAAAACTCTACAACAAGAGGGACACCATGACAATTTCCCTTAACTGTACAAAAAAGTATGCAGTTTCAACAATTCTGGAACCACTGCATGTTTTAAAAACATGACTATATATCACACACACACACACACACACACACACAAATTCAACCACAGCAGCACAGATGGTGATAATCCCTGCACATACACAAATTTGTTAAAACACCATCATAAAACCCTGCTGCTTTAGGTGCTCTTCTCCTTCCCAGTCAGTCCCAGGCATACAGTCGCATCACGTGTTCAGGAGAAATACTAACTACAGGCCACAGTAGGAGACTGAAGTGCCGAAATCTGCGAAAGCTACAGAACCTGACCTCTGACACCATCAAAGTTCTGAGGTGGGAAACCTTCGCTTGGCATCAACCAGCAAACCTGTAGACCTTCTGTGGTAAAATGTTTCATTTGGATATAGTACTTTCCCATGGTGACTCAGATTTGGCAGCAGTGAGTCTCTTTAGTCAAATCCATCAACATTGGCACTAGTTTTTACTAGTGTTTAATCTAGCGCACCTTAAACCAAAACCAACACATCAGCTGAGACCTAAAATCCTCAAACACATGCCTGCCTGAGATCAGCATGCAGATGGAAATCCAACATCAGCACCCACAATCCCCAGCACTCACTTCACTTCCTGTCTCCACAGCACAGGGTCAGAATTTATGTCAGTGTATGAGAGGCAGGAGCTGAATGGAGAGGTGTCCCCTTTTCATCCACATTATTCTCCTTTCCAACCACCTCTACACAATCATAGAAAAATCTATTAAAAATAAAAAGAATCAGCAGAATGACTTCATGGTTCACAGAAAGTGCACGGCTCGATTTTCAGCCCTCGCCAGTACAACACGTGCCCTCACGCCAAAACATACTACTGTAGTGGTTATTCAGAATTTGCGAGACTAAAAATTACATTCCCTATACCAGATACAGATTCCTGCGGGCATGTTTGAGGTGATTTCCCATGCAACACAAAGGCAAATGGGAAAATTACATTTTACAGTGGTGCATAGCTTTGGTTAATATATTTCTACAAAAAGAATGAGGTGATTTCAGAACACATTACTCTGATCACAAAGCTGACCCACTCAGTCGACAAGGATAACGCCAATGTTTTATGAGAACAGTTATAGAAACAGGAAGCCAATTAGTGTAGGAAAAATTAAAAAAGGGAAAGATAATTTCTGTATTCAGAGCACAGACAGACACGGCTATAATAAAGAGTAACTACAGCACCTAATGAAGCAAACCCCAAACAAAGCAGGCAGGAGTTTTTGCTTGAACCTAACTGGTTGTCATTTTTGGCTCCAGCGTGGAGAATGTCAGCTCCTGGCTGTGAGTGCAGCAAGGCCTATACTTCCTTTAATTGGTCCTCCACGTCTCTAAGCAAGTCAATCGTAGCTCTCTTAGACAACCCCCAGACAAAAGACTCGATTGTGCATAAATCAAAATAGCAGGAAGGCCGAGTTGGCGTTCGACCGTTGGACGTAATGTGTTCCAGAATGGCCTTGTGACGCTCCTCTGGGTGTTTTGGTTAGCCCTAAAATATTTTTCCCCTTTCTCTGCGAAGGCTCTCTAGTATTATATCACTCCCAGAGGGGTTGCTCAAGACTCCAAACGTTGTTCCAGTTGACATTACAATTACCACGCTGCCCCTACCAATTTAATTAGGGCTCGACGACACAGCGTTTGTTTAAAATTAAACACACACACAAATCAGGGAAAGCCTTCAGCACAGACAGTCACTGCATGGTGTATGAAGAAGGAGCAGGACTGCGGTTTTACTGTTAAAATGCATGGTTTACATTGTGTTTGAGATGCCTGTGTCTGTAGCGCAGTGACCTCAGCTGCACCCTAAAACGATGACCTAATATTTAATCAGGCATAGCAGGCCTGCATCTCTGCTGAAGGCCACTCAAGGCCCGCTTTCCAGGGAGAAGCAGTGGTTACTTACTCACATGGCAATTCGCTTTGCAAAGCAAACAAATGATCACTCTTGTGAAAGGAATAGGGGACGGTAAGCACATGGGTGTCAGCTCGTCACGGGCCACTCTGCAGATGTCACTATGTTAATCACACACACCCCCTCCCCCCAAAAAAAACACACATCCAGCGTTGAGGTCAACGGCCGAGCCGGTGGCTCCTCGCATGCTCGCGCGTCACCATTTGTTTTCCCTGGAACACAAAGCCCTCAGTTCTGCAGTTCCGCTACCGCTTCTTCCAGAGTGGCGCCATCTTTGTCCTAAAGGACCGGCAAGACACAGGCAGGAAAAATTGCAGGATTTATCATGCATGGTGTTGACCGTGCACCTTTGCGATGGTGAAGTGGGTATGGGTGAGAAAAACAGTGGGGCGTCGACACGACGGGTTGGAAGGGTAACAATGTGGAGCGCCGCGCGGGGCTGCAAATGCACGGTGACGGGGAACCAAGCTGCTCGCTAGAGTCACACAGCCATGACAGTAAGGAAGGAGGATGGCTGATGGAAAACGCCGGTGCCAGCGGAAGCGTCACACGCACGCACAAGGAGGGAGGACAGACAACTGGCATGCAGGGGAAATGGGGATGTGCACACTTACCACGCCGGGGACACCCTTCATCTGTGACGCAAGCTGGAACCACTTCTCAGCTTCAGAAAGGTTCCCGAGATCCTTGTGACACTGGTGAGATCAACACGAAAAGGACACTCAAAAAAGGACGAAGAGACCCGGGAGAACAACAGTAGTGAAGGAACCCCATCAAGCTCCTCATTTATATGCATCTGTGAGCTATGCCTGTTACAAATGACCTTCGCTCTTTGGCCTACCCATAATCCAGCTGTAAGTGCCTCGGAGAAAATCACAGCAGGCCACTGGCTCCAAAGCCGCCCCAGGGTTTACACAGAAGCCTACCTTACCCACAAAATGTCTAACAGCACCACCCATATCCAGTGACTTCCTGAACAAGCTAGGCCTGACTCGCTAATACCTCTTACTGGACCCCACTGGCAGCAGTGTGTAAGCAAAGCTCTCATTCCATCAGTATATCATGGCGCCGCAATGGGGTTAAATCAAGCAGGGTAACCTTTCCCTCCGAGCCACTGCGGATACTGGGAGAACAGTGACGTTTAGTCAGCCTGCACCTTGGAGGCCGTGAAACCTGCTTTGATGTCGGTGACGACAGCAGCGATGGACCTAAGAGGCAGCAGCTCGGAACCCAGCCACTAAGCCAGTAAGCGAAGGTATCAGCTAAGCTCACTTCTTACTCATTTGCATTATTCCCCTATTTCTTTTTCTCCAAAACGAATGGCGGCAGGTAGCACATTCCCAATAGGAGAATGGGGTAAAAACATAAAAAACAAACAGAGAGTGGCTATAGAAATGTGGTCTAGGCCTTCGTTTTGGGAGAGAAGGAGTATCAAACTAACCTAAGACCACCTGGTATAAGAACAGAAAGCGGTCAGGCACCAAGGGCAGGCTGCTGCTAGTCTGGTACATTCAGCAGAGTAATTCAGAGATGATGCCGCTCCCAGGTTGTTTTACGAAGCTTAAAGGCAGTTGGGAAAGAGGCAGGAGAGCCATGCTGGCTGCCTACTGAGCCAATTCTGCCCACAGGTAGGGAAATCTGGCACACGCCTGCGGCCAAACCTGCTCTAGCCCGAGGTGCCGAACCCGCCAGCCGCCATAACCGTTCATCCCATCCATACATGTGCCGTTCACCCACACAAAGGGGGAGTTTTCCGTTACCTTGGCAATATAAAGCCTCAGTGTTTTGGAGAAGCTTGGGCACAGCTCTTCGGCCTGGGCAGGGAGAAAAACAGAGCGAGTTTTTAGAAAGCGAACGTTAAAGTATCCGATGTATTTTAGGCCCTGGTTGAAGTCTCGCACGGCACCTCATTCAGTCACAGCACAGAAGTCTGCAGGAGCTTGGTACACCAAAACCACACCCATGTAAACAACCCCGGGAAGAAGGTAGCACGGGTCATTAAGACACTTAAAGAAGAGTACAGGAACATTTTAATTTGCCGCCTTCTCCAGTCTTCGGAGTGACATCATAAAGTCATTCAAGTGGGCTGGTGGTGTACAAATCAGCAAAACAACCAAACAAGCAAGACACGGGTCAGGGTCACCACGGCGACAGCTAGTCTGCGGCTGCCAACCGTGTTGCGGGGGCCAGACACCTCTAAAGGCTGACCCAGTATCATGCTACTGGCTTCTAGAAAAAGGCCCAGAGGGATTTAAACTGGTGAGCTGACAGTAGGGGGCGGGGGCTGCTGTACCTTCAGGAAGTTCTCCAGGGCATCCTGTACGGTAGCGGTGGGCGGGGTCTCGTACAGAGCAGCGGCAGCCTTCTTCTCAAGCCAACCCAGGGTGGAGATCTAACGACAGGTGACGGATGATGTCAGGTGCACAGAAGAGTCTTCCAAGAAGAGCCTCAAAAATATGCAGTGCTCCGCTTCACCGGCCATCTCCCATCATTCCTCATTCGCTGACAGACCGACAAGCCCTCCGAAGGACCCAGCAGACGCATGCGCAGGCATTCAGCGAAGACTTACGTGACAGAGCTGCACGCTGCCCTTCCTTGACTATAATTACGCAGAGCATAAGGGCCAAGCCCTCAAATTGCAGCTGTGGTTGTTCTACACAAAGCACCACGCACAAAGCACCCCAGTGCACTGGAGAAAGATGCAGTGTCCAGTGGACAGACTATCCAGTGGACAGACTGTCATATCAACTCAGCGGCAGAAAGGCAAAGAGTCACACATGTCTGGTGAGCAAATTTTGAAGCCTCTTACAAATCGTGGTGGTTTTAATATAAAATATTAACCAGGGATGAACATAACTGGTACGCAAGTACGCATTCACCTTTAAGAACGATACGTGCAACGCTTGATTGTGGTAACAGTGTAAATGCGTATATTTATGTTATGTGCATTTGTGCTAATATGAAAACAAAATATAAAGCATCTTTATGTGCTAACTCTACTTCATTTGCGGTATACAGGTTTAAATGCATTATATTTAGTTTTCGTATCGTTTTTAAAGGTGAATGCAAACTCGCGTACCAGTTATGTTCATCCCTGATAATAACAGTACAATCTCAGGTCTTGTAATTCGGCTGTTATTTGTTTGTATTTAGTACATTGTTTTTACATATATATATTTATGTCCCTTCGTATTGTAATTTATTGTACTTTTTTGTTCTGTGTATTGTCAAATTCTGTTTATTACTTGATGCACAAATTTCCCTTGGCAGGGAAGTTTATCTTTTTTTTTTTATCTTAAATTGTGCATGAAAATGACGATAATCCTTTTAAATCCTCTATCTGAGATGTTTTTTAAAACGATGATTTGTATTAAGGGTGTAACGGTACATAAAATCAGTGCTTCACAATACAAATCTTGTTCCTGAGTTTACAGTTTGGTGCAATTTTGATACAGCAGGGAAAACAGAATTTGTTTTGAAGTTATTATTAAAACTGCAAACATAACCTCAATTAGAAACAATTAGGAAAGGCAATGGATCTGTCGATGTGTCTGTAAAAGAAAACCCAAGAGACGCTTATCTGCACACTGTAAAAATAAATATGCATAATAAATGTAAAAACTGTAATAATCAACATCAAAGATGATGAACAAGAAATAGCATTATTTGCTGATGACATATTAGTTTATCTAAAAGATCCAACTGAGTCACTGATTGAGTTAATGGATACATTAAAAAAGTTTGGCTTTTTCAGGATTTAAATTAAATTTTTCAAAAACACAGGTATTGACCTTCAATTATAACCCCCCCCCCCCCAATTTAGAAATGCTTAATTATGGTCCTATTAATAAAAGAATAAAACTTGACATTGCGAGATGGAATCTTTTACCTTTTTTCAGCATGAGATCTAGGTTAGATTCAGTCAAGCAAAACATACTTTCAAGACCGCTTTATCTATTTCAATCTTTGCCTCTTCCCTTGCCCAAAAAACAATTCTCCGAATGGGATAAACTGATCTCCAGATTGATATTGCAAGGCAAGAAATAAAGGATAAAATTTAAAACCCTTCAGCTGATTAAAGATAAAGGAGGGGTTGCGCCTCCATGTTTACAAAAAAATTTTTGGGCAGCACAGTTAAGAGTAATAGTTTGTTGGTGCAACCCAGATTATCAAGCAAGGTGGAAGGACATAGAGATTAATTGGTTTGACAGGATCCCTATTGAAGCTATCATTGTGGATGATCATTTGATTAAAAATAAGAAAGAAAATCAATGGATTAAGGTAACATTTAAAAATTGGTTTGAGATTATTAAGGACTATAATCTAAAGGATTCTCTGAATGTATTGAAATGGCCATCGTATGATTCCTTCTGCCTTGCTCAGATGATGTCATCTCAAATGAGTTAGCACATTGAACATGTTTCTAGCAACATATTAAGAGTTCAGTGTAACAAATTTATTGGGAAACTGAAATGTTCCTAAACCACCCATTATGACTGACTATAACCAGCATTAGCTGCAACTAACACAGCCACAATTAGCATGTTTTCTTTACTGAACATCTAGTTGTAAATGTAGGTACCGCCTACGTCAATAAATGTATTCATGTATTCAAACGTATTTCATTGTGCATATCGGACCAAAACCGATATACCGAAAGGTATATGCTGAATGTGTATACCAAAACAGCCCAAATTAGTATGAATGCTAATCTGCCAGTCAGGAGAGGTGGGTCTTCACTAGTCCAAACACACTAAGAGACACAACAAAAATGTACTTATTTAAAATGTAATTATTTAAATAAAAAAAAAGCTGTGCTTTCATAGAACAATACAGATTGTGCTTAATTTGGAACATGGGCGGAAATCTTCCCATAACTATAAACAAGCACACAGTCGAGGCTGTGTTTACGCAGGTGGATTAATACAAATGAAACTGAGTACAGGCAGGTCAAAGGTCATGGCTCTGAGGTCCACCAACCAACTGAGGAGGATCTTACTCTGGACTGTGGATTAAGCGCAGATCTAAGAGTTTGCCCGTGTGCCTTTGCCCCATGGCCTCCGCTTTCAGGAGTACACACGCGGAGCTCATGTGATGAAATACACTGGGCGAGCTGCTCTGAAGCAGAGAGCCAGCAGAACCCGGCTCAAGCCAAGGCATGGGTGCCAGTTGGAAAGAACAGCAAAGAATGAAGGCCGATTAGAGGTTCCGCGGACATGGTGTACTCAGTCATGGTTAGTCTTTGAGGTCTAGGGCATGAGACCTCAGAAAACTGCTCCGTTTTGAAGAAATGTTTGTTGCATGTAATCCCTTGGGCTTTGAACTCAAATTTGGGGGAAACCCGTTTAATGAGCGAAAATGGGGTGTAATCGACTTCAGGATGCGATGGATCTCTGCTGTGAATACAGACACTTCAGCTAGAGAAATAAGAAACACTGCCAGCTGCTCTGGGTTTAGGGGGGTGTTTGGGTCTAGAATAAGATCATTCCTGACCTGTGTTTACTGGTAACCACTGGCTCCTGAAAGCTCCCTTGTTAGACCAAAAGGAAAGATGTATCTCATAACTAAATGCAGATCCTATCCAAACTGGACACTGAGAAGGCAAACTGTTATTCCTGATTTAGTTCTCCTGAAAGGGTCGTTAGTTAACTTGGAAAAATTTTGACCATCACTGCCAACAAAATCATTTTTAGTCAGTGCCATAATTCATGCATGAAAAACAGACTTCATCAATTCTCCTGCTATCAGACTTGAATGGAAAAGACATGCATGGTGTGGGAAGGTTAGGGGCCAAGACCCCCAACTGTGTTTTAGCAACAGTTAGCCGAGTATCATTAATTGTGGGTTATGCCAATATTTACCACAGAGACATTCAAAGGACCCAAAGAACAGGCATTGCCCACAAACCACTGCCCCCCCCCCACCCCCCAACAATGGACTGAAGGACCCCTGGCTTACCTCATAGCACCACTTCCCCAGTAGGTAGAAGCACTGCGCATCTTCACGGTTCAACGCCATAGCCCGGCCCACATGTTCCTGAAAGATGTGAAAAATGGACCCAGTGACTGGATGGTGGCAGAGGCTGCGATGCGCTGGCTGGACTGACCTGGCCCGGGGTCGCTACCTTGAGTATGAGGCTGCTTTTGAGTTTACTGTGCATGGTCTCGTGGCGGGACGTCGCGCTGGCGAGAACTGCAAACCTGCAAGACACAACGAGCAGTCAGGTTACTCTACTGCCTCTTCCTGCTCCAGAAAGCCTTGGCCCTGGACAAACTAGATCAAACCTGCAGGAGGTTCAGAGTGATTCACTGATGGACTGACTCTCCAGAATGGTGGTCCCACCAAAGAAAGAGAACCAAGTAGCTTCTAGTCATCCCTAGACAGCCATGCACTGTGTGCTGCCATCCAGGTCAAACCATACACCCCTCAGCTAATTTCTCTACCTGATCATGGATGGTGTGGGGGGGGTTTATTTCTCTAATCATACTTTAAGCTCCAACTGTTATACAGTAACGGGAGACGGCTTCAACAGCAATTTCCTGGACATGCAAATAAGGACCCCATCCAAGGGGAGACCTAAGAATTACTTATAATGCCTCAAATTAAATTTGATGTCTAAGATGTCTAATTAATTAAGACAAACGACTAACACCAAGCTTCCGGGAAAGAAACAAAGAATAAATTATGATTTTTCCCCTTCATTAGCAATAGACATTCAATGTTAAAATAAAAGGAAATTGATATTTTTGGAAAATAAAATAATAAATCCAGTCACCAACGAAAACCCAATACATGTAGAGAGGGCCTAGAGACCACATTGGCAGGGTGTGGAAACCATTTATGAAGGATTTATAAAACTCTTACAATGTTTCCAGTCACGTAAATAGCAGTGGAGTGTCACTGGTCTTTGTCAAACACACTGGGGCAGAATGATATCAAGTCCACGACCAAGAGTGAAATTAATGGGGAGGCAGTTAAAGAAACGAGCAGTAAAAAGGTGTCTATAATAAGGATGTTTTTATACACTGAGGGTCATTCTGATGTGCACCAGTAAGTATCCTGCTGCTGGAAGTCTAATTTAGCAATAAAGGACTGCTTATAATATGCAGATGAATTTAGATCTGTCAGAAAAGCAGCCCGCTGTCTCCCTCGAAGTCAAAGGGGCACGGCATCAGACCGGCTTAGGAGTACATGTGCAAACAGCCCTGCAATGCCCAGGTGAATCTCACAGCATGTCTTCCTGTTTCCACTAGTGGAGACTGCATAACCTTAAGTGACCAAGTCTCCTGCTGTGCTCCAAGCCAGGTTCAGCAGATAGCCCATCTGAGACAGGCCTGCACTTTGGCTGACTCCTCGGCATCAAAGGCCCCTGTTCCCCCTGTGGACCCCCCTCCCCTTCCTAGTCCCACAGCCCACTCTGCCAATCCTACCCCCCAGCCAGCCTGCCAGGAGGCTAGATGTATAGGCCCTGACAGCCCACCAACTCTGAGGTAGCGCTTCTCTGGGCTGCCAGTGAAAACAAACCGGGCTCCCCTCCGACTCCCTTGTGGCTGGCCAGAGTCCTTCTACATCACAGAAGACCGATGAGCACTGCCAACAGCTACACCATTGCTCTTCCTATTTTGCGAAGAAAGATTTCGTTCCTTTGAAAAAGAGCTGATTACAAAGCTGAAGCAACTGTACGTGGCGAGCGAGCAGAAAGTTTCGTGAAAAGAAAATAAATGGGCACCCATGAGATGGGGCCAACAGTGGGTCTCGAGTTGAGACTGTGTGACTGCACAGAGGTGGCAGCTGGGGGGGGGGGGGGGTCACGGTCACAGCTCTTTGCCATGCATGGGGACAAAACGGGGGAGCAACACAAGCAAGTACTGGAGGCAGCGGTAACAGTCTTAAGGTAAAAGTAACAGTCTTTTACTATGACAGTCAACGGTGCTACAGTCAACAGAGTCTGTGGTCTTCAACACATTCTAGAAGTCAGAGAGTACTTTTATAGGATATTTAGCTTAACAAACAAGGTATAATGCTCACACATGGGTCTGGAAGGAACGAAGACGTCCATCCAGAGATAGAACACCATGCCCTGTCCTCCTCCCCACCAGACAGAATGAAATGGACTTCATCAGAACCCAAAAGCTCTTCTAAGCACCCAATGAGGATGCTTAGAAGGTATATAACAACCAAGTCATGGAGGTATATAACCACTTGCCACCATGGTAACATTAGTAGTCATGGCAACAGCGCAGATGTAAACAAGCAAAATTTACACCAATAAAAAAAACACAGTTCAGTGTCAAATCTATGGAAACCCCAGTGTGCCCGACTATATCTCGTAAGACTCAGTCCTGCAGTATGACTGCAATCATACCCTTTCACTTATGAGGTTACAGGCTTAAAGACATTAAAGACAAGACTTTCCTCCTGAATATCCTCCACCAATTTAAGGCTGCCAGCATTAGTCGATGTACTCAATGCTGAAAACGCATCAACATCAATATTTTAAATCGATGCACCTTTTCTTTTTTAATAATTCTAATGAAACAACCCTTTTTATTTCTGACACGCTTCAATTCACTATGATCAATGTTTTCCTTTAATATCACTACATAATTATGGGAGCAGTTCAATCTATCACAAAACCAAAAGGTGGTTTGTGCGCCGTGCAAAGTTTGATGGCCCACCACAGCTGCACTAGAGCTATGCATGAGCCCCTGAAGAGGAAACACATATGTGCTATTAAGGACGATGGCCAGAATGGGCAAACCCACCGTAAGTGTTGTTTTTTCATATTTATTAAAGTACAATTAGTATGGTGGCCTTTTTAATATGTTTTGTCCCTGTATCTGCTAAATACACTCATTACTAAACCATACATTTCCACTGAATAAGTGTTTGAGAAAATGTTTAAGCTTGAATCTGGGCTTAATCTACATTGACTGCTGCTACTAGTGCGATGTTTGTGCATGTTGGGCTTGTTGGGACCAGTGTTATTGTCGTAAATTAAAAATGAAACGAAAATGGACGCTAGATTTATAAAGAATATTTGTGAAATGAAATAAAAATGAAAGCAAAATGTTTACCAAAAGCCAGTGTGACCAGTACCTTTGCCCATCAACACCTTTTTACCTTAACCACAATACCTCCTCTTTTACAACACGTACAACCGAATTTATACAGATCACTAAGTTTTGGGTATCACAGTGTGTCTCTCATTATTATTTTAGGCATAGTAACATGCTTATCGTTGCCGCATCTAATGTCCATATAGTGCCGAAAAAGCTGTCGCTCGCTATCTAAAGGCCTGCAGTGACATGCAGTGTGTTGTCGTCAAACTAAAATCAACTTAAATGAAACAGTTAATTCAATTCCCTGGAGGGAAACGAGTCATTTAGGTTAATCAACCAGTTGGTAATATAGTTGATAGATTAACTGTTGGGAAATTTGTCGTTAATGGCAACCCTAATGACAACCCTACTCTCATTATCATTTTTTCCATTAGCAACAAAAATAATCCTAATAAATAACCGAACAAACAAAACAAGTTGCCATGTCGTGAAGAGGGAGTTAGGCAGCATTCAGAGCGCTGTTGTTTACTTCCCCTCCCCCCAGTCCTCAGAATCCGTGCTCGTGATTTTTAGTAGCTGCAAATTTTACAGACTTCAGATTTTCTGACGCGCGGCTCCTGCATGCAGAACTGCTTCCGGACATCCAACGACATAATTCTGTTCAGCGGGGTAATTGATTATGCCATGTGTGGCTACATTTTACTGCCGGCTGAGGTCAAAAGAGCGAGCTGCCGGCTGGGGCTGAATAAACAAACATTAACGAGATAAACGGAGAACATAAATACCGACTTTGGAATCGTTAAAAGGAAACCACCATCTCAATAAAAAAACCCTCTCTCTGCTGCGAACACACCATTAATACAAGGAAAAATACCACTAGGCACTGAACCAATTAAAGGCTACAAGTCTGCCAGGGGTGAATGGAGGAGGCCCGGCCGTTTAGAAATAACAGCAATGGTAAAATTTGTCGGGCTTGTAGCAAAGGGACAGCGGCATCAGGACTGGATGGGATTTGGCTCTGACTTTCTCTTCTTCCTGCAGAGGTGTCACTGATACCTGCACCAGCGACCGGCTCTGCCAAACACAGAAGCCATACAGCCCCTCAGCACAAAATTCTCCCAAGCACCCCCCAGTAATCAGATCTCAGTGCTACACAAGTCCCCCGTCATCTCTGCAGGTGCCGCACAGCGAGTTGTTCTTTGCCGAAAAAATGTTACAAAACGAACAAGAAATAAAGAAAATTAATTTTTCCGGGAAATTACACAAGCAGCCAATTCCCAGTCCAATGTAAATGACAGGGACTGTGGTCTGGCAGCAAAGGTGCCTCAGGCTGATGTAATCGCAGGCCTTGAAGGAAGGCTCTTACGCAACATTAGAGAAACAGGGGGTGAACTGCTTGATAGAAACCCAGCTCAATAGAAGCCCAAACATTCTGTTTGAGCAGCAGTTCCCAACTTGGGTTCAATTACAAGGCATTAAATAATAATGGCTAAGATAATGGGAAGGCATTACAGCGGAGGAAAACGTGAAAAGATTGTTTATCTAAGACCCCGGTTGTCATGATGTTAGGACCCCCCCCCCACCACCAATTCCACGTGATGTCACCCTCATGCTTGCCCGAGTGCTCAAAGTACAGCCAGCTGGGACCCGCTGCTCTGTCGTCCGTGGCGAGCTCGCATGTGCTCCGGTGCGGCTGACGACAGCAGCCCAGCACGGCTGCCACACAGAGCCCATCCATATGGCAGCACGGCGCAAGCTGAGCGCCGCTCCTCTGAGGTTCGAAGAGGCACGGCTTTATCGCCATGGAAACAAAGGGCTGAAATTATAAACAGAAGAAAGACTGGAACCCTTCGTTTTCTCAGCTTCTTCCGATGCGGTCACCATTACTCTCTGGAGAGAGAAACACACACTTTCACTGAGTGCCGCTCGGTGCTCTAGACCTGGAGGGAGTCCAGTCCCTGCAGGCGGCTGACGTCAAGCAGTGGTCCAGAGTAAGAAATGTACAGAGGGCAAAAATAACTTTCTACTGTGGGAAAAGAAGCCCCACACTCCCAGTATATTCCTCAAAGATACATTTATCCAGAGCGACGTACATTTTGAGAAAGCAGGATCAGACAGTCCCTGGAATGACTGGGGGTTAACTGCCTAGCTCAAGGGCCTAATGGTGATATCACTGCAACCATGGGATTTGAACTAATGACCTTCTGATTACAGCATCCTAACCGGTTGTGCCATACATGGCCCCCAGGGGCATAACTGATGCAGGATGGGGTGCCAGCCCATCACAGAGCACACTCACACAAGCACACCTACAGGCTATTTAGTACCCAATTTATCTCAGCAGGTTGTTGGGCTGTAAGGAGAAACCAAAATATCTGAAGGAAGCCCCATGATGACAACATGCAAACTTCACACACAGAGCAATAGTGGAGACTCGAACCCTGGTCCCAGAAGTCGCAGACAACAGCGCTAACCACTGCGCCGTCATGTCACTCCCATTACACAACACACCAACAGACATCCTTGTATCCAACATTTGCCATAACTAATGTGGTCCATTGTGGTCTATATACTTAGCCGACAATTGCTTTCAATTTGCCTAAGTATGGATAAAGTGCAGATTAAGCAGACTGTATTTGGCTAATTTGAGGGACAAGACACCCTTTCATACTTGTGTTAAGCTTGTAAATGTGCCTGCCAGGTGTGTTAGTGAGTACTTGATGGGGCAAATGAGATGATGCCATTGAAATGTTGGCCTGAGAGCAGAGCAAAGGAACCACCACCACCACCGTGTGGCTTTCCACTAGCACACCATGACATGCTCAGAGCAAGATGAAGAGGAATGAAAGCAGCTGCTTTAAGATCAAGAGAAGTTCAACACCAAAGAAAACCAGAAGGTAATGGAGCGTTTTCTACATGCCGTCTGAGACGTGAACCTCAAAAAACAGAGCCAGAATACAAACATTTTTCAGAAGATCAGAACTTCAGGATTATACCTATGGAGCTTATTAGCACAATTCAACACGGCAGTGAGGAGCTTATTCAGCAGCTCTGGGTACCTCACTTCTAGGGAAAATATCCATGAATTGAAGAAGAGATCAAATATCCTGGATTTATTTTTTAACAACAAAAAAAAGATTGTGGAACCGGTACCCACACCATTCTGGGTGTTAACCAGTCTGAGGTTCTTTTTTTTTGTAATCCAATAACCTCCCTACAGCTTCCCCCACCACATAAGGCATGCATATGGTCAAAACAGTGTGGAATCCAGTTACATTAAGCCATTATGAAAGATACTCTACACCAGGGTTGGGGAACCTGTTCCATGGAGGGCCGGTGCGGGTTTTTGGGTTGACCTCTCAATCAGTCAATAATAAAACAGTGGTTCTCAAGTCCTAGGGATATGCAGAGGATTGGGCATGAATGGAGACCCGCTTAGCTTTGCATAAGAACACGGTCAACTGGAAAGGACACAGCAGACCAGCATTCTAGGAATATGCTGTTCAAGTTTCAAATTTCAATTTACTTATATGTTTCATTACAACAAACTTCAGAAGTGTGCTCAAGGTGCTGTATTGGCCTGGTCTAGACGATTGAAAATGATGACGGATCCCTAGGCTTTGGGAGAACTTCAAAAGGAAATGAGAGAAGTCCATTCCTACATTAGGTTATCAGTGAGTGGGGGGATATCTGCAGAACATCAACAGCAGCATCAGCGGTTAGCTGGCAAAAGATGCTCCAATCTTCACGGCAGGTTGCCAAAAGAAACATCTAAGAGGAGGCCCACCGGCGACTATGCCTGGAGAAGGCTCCGGAAATAAGGATATTTACACTGGCCATGAAGAAGACCTTTGTGAGAGAACTTAAAACATAAAAAGAACATGCAAAATGATAGAGTAATGTTAATGAATGGATGGTACCCCTGCAAGACCCGAAATTGACTCTGGTTACATGCTTATGTCAAGGCACCTGTGTAACAAGCATCTAGCTCCTTAACCACCCCCTCCAATCGCTGGCTGGTCAGGATGACCTCCCATGTGCTATGCAACCAAGGCGGCTGCCAAGCCAAACAACTTGAGCATGAAGGTCCAGAAGCTGGAGGGAGAGCAGTACGTGACTAAAAGCAGGCCAGTGGCTTGCTAACGGAAGGGGGGAGCTAAACAGGCAGGGGATGGGGGGAAGCGGGTGTTACTGGACCCACTATAATTGGACGTGGAATTTCTTATCTGAGGGTGGGTATGAAAAGAAGTATAGAAAGAAAGCTTGGGCACATAATTCTTAAAAGCACAGTGAATAGTATCTAGATGATCTTTGCTTCTGGGTTGCAAGTGAGATGGAGCCTATGGATGACTCAAGGAGACATGACACAGTAAATAAGGGATAACAATAAGGGATAACAAGGGATAATGAGGGATAACAATCGCATCATTACGCCCGTCAAAGGCCAAAGGCTAAATGGACAAATATCATCAAGCAAAATAAATGACCAGTCCAAAAACTGAGGTTACCATCACCTCAAAGAAGAAGTGACCAGTGGGGCTCAGGTCCATTGAGAAGCAGCTGTGTATGTTGCTGTAGAGTTGCTCCCTGGAGGTGACCTCACAACCCCACACTGACAACTCTGGGAGACATTTTCTCACTGCACACCAAAGGAAATGGTGCATTAACGTGTGGCTCAACAAAAAGGGGCAAGGGAGCGATTTGGAGTCTCATTATACTAAATAAGAAGCAGCCTTTCAGCCTTGGCTTGACGAAGGGTGGAGGGGGCACTGTGAGCACAGAAGAGTAAACAACCATGCTGGCCGGCCCTGACCCCAAGCTTCGAGAAACACTCCCAATGATGCTCTTAGGCTGCCGTCTTGCCCCAAAGCCCAGTCCTAACCGAACTCATCCTCCCTGTCAGAAAACCATTTCAGCCTTCTTTCCATGGGCTTGGGCAGGAAACTGGGGTCCTTTTCTGTTCAATCCTATTCTATTCAATAGGAGCCATGCGGAAGGGGTGAAGAGGTGGTCACATGTCAACGGGCCCCAATCGTAGCAGATTACAGCAGAATGTTAATATCTCAGTGATGACTTTGGGAACGTCCCGCAGGCCAGCTCTCTAAACAGGATGAATATATGTTTATTCTGCTCAAGTACAATTTGGAAGGTTTTGTGTCAATCCCTCTATGTGGAAGAGGAAGGTAAACAAAGCACGTACTACACACGCACCCCATTTCAAAATGAAATCTCCCCCCACCCTTTGGAATCACGGCTGCTAAATGAATGGATCCTAAAATGTGATCAAATCTTAAACCTTAAAATAATTAAACAAATGTTTTACTGAATGTCACTGATGAAAAAATTATATTTATTAAGTAGTGGAACCTCCTTAACTGGCAATAATACCAACCATATTGCATTCATAAAACGTTCAGTGCACCTTCATAATGTATTCATTAA
>JAABNY020000025.1:16403658-16415000 GCA_015164015.2 Brevimyrus niger | reverse complement strand
AAGACAGAACCGGAAAACTCCGGCCAAATCTAAAGGTGTCGATGCTCAGCTGCATGAGGGTGGAAGCCTGGGGATTGGGCTGGACCGCCAGAAGATAGCAGAATCCCACGCAATCTAGTCCTACAAAGGGCACATTTGTCCCCATGCACAATCCTGTTCGCAGCACAGCTGTCAGGTGATTGGACAGTTTGGTCCATAAAAAGTATTTTTAAAAACTGTCAGGGAAACAGACCTACCCAAAGAACAGTGTAGGATAACAGGAGGTTCACACATAGACACTGCTTAAATGTGATGGTGATGGAAGCACAGCAAAAAAAAAAAAAAAATACAAATCCCAGAGTGAAATAAAACACAAACATTTGGCCTGAACACGGCTCCTTGCCTGAATGCCAGGACTGCAGTGCCCGTGGGAACATGGACGCAGACTCCACTGAGCAGGGAAGCTGCAGGCCAATGGAACAGCCTCCCTGTCAGGTCCTTTCACTTCTCCATTCAGACAATGGAACTGCAAGTGTTTTTCATTTTGAGAACCAGAGAAAACCCAGCGAACACATGGACCTCATTAAACACGGTAGTCCAATGACATCATCATCACGTAACTGAGTTTCCTCCTTACGCTGCCCCCCCACCCCGCTTGCTTCCTAAGTGGCACTTGTTCTGAGATGCAACAAGGGCAATCAGCCTTCAAAAAGCTGCCTAGCTCTTTGCCAAGCCTGACCCCATTTCACTGCACTCCTCGCCAAGGAACAATGAGTATGTTTCACCAAAGGGGGAGGTATGACTTTGTTTAATGAGTCCAACTCAAACCGACAGGGTGTTAAATTTTGGGTAAAAAGACTGCTTATGAAAAGACCCCTGAAATAGACCCCCCTGTCACCACGACGTCCTTCCAAAAATGATGCAAGTGAGATGTTGCCCCCAAGTAAGCAGGCGACATGTGTCCACCAGCAAATCTTTAATTTCTTTCTGAGGTCTGACCACCAACTGCTCTTTCATATATCTGCGCGTTTTGCTGGTTTTACACATCCAGAGGAGCCGGCATCCATGGCAATGTTACGACACACGACCCACGATTTTGCAGCGTTGCTCTTGCCATCTATTTAACAAACTCAAGCTGCCTGATTTTCTTTCGCTTCTTCTCCCCAAGCGTCCGTTTCCTGTCCAGCAATGATACACTGAACAGATTAGCTCCACAGGCATGTTCATAAACAACAAACTCATGCTACAGCATAATAGACATCATGTTGTTAAACCCAAGGCGTTATGGGAGGCCGCCAACTCACCATTTGTGGCCCTCTGCGCCGAGGCCATCTCTCTGCAGGGCTGCTTCGGCCTCGTCCCGTCCTGTGGAGGAGAGAGAGAAAGGAAGAGAGGGACAGGGAGTGCTAGAGTCACAGCAGCAAACTGAAGCCCGCTGAAGCGGGTAAAATGTTCAGTCTCCGGTTTCGTCGATGCTACAGCCACTTTTCCCCAGCTCACAGCCCCCGACCATTTGCCATCCCCCTTAAGGAGGGACCTGAGTGGCAGATGATTTGATTTTTGGACAGTCTGAAGCTGGAAATGAGCGCATGAGCATTTATGGCTTGACAGACAGGGAATGCTCAGATCGACAAAGGGGCAACGTATGAAGCCGTCACCTTCAAAAAAGGGCACATAATTCCAAAGAAACAAGTCTTGAAAAGCAACCAGCTCTTCCTAAAAACAGCTGTTTTCTTGAGCCTCTCAGACCTAAAATCGGCCTGCTGTAGCTAATGAATGATTTGAATAAAACATTTAAGTATCTAAAAGACTATAAATAAAAAGGAAATGCTTATTTGTAAATAATTACTTCACTTCCCTTTGTTTGTATCTTCCCCTTTCAAACCATCACGAAAGGCTTGCCTTGTTTAATGACACAGCTCTTTTCATTAATGCCAGGGCTTTGAAAAGTCATTCATTTTCTTCTGGGTAAATTCAAATTAGGGAACTTGTTGGGGTGGCAACCAGAGCCCAGCTGAACTAGAAGTTCTGGCCCTGAAGGCTCCGGAACAGGGTTTCTGGTTTCCTCTGCATCCATAGCAACCAGCAGCTCCAGCAGACTGTTGGTGATTAGTCAAAGTGGATGCAGACAGGGCTTTGTTCCGACACAATAGCTGGGCCTCGCCCTAAATGGGCCCTAGGAAGGTACCCCTGCACCTCTTGTTGCAAACCTGGTAGTAAGCTACTGTTAGCTTTGCTATCAGAAGCACAAGTGTGGATCCAAAAGCATGGGCATTAACCACACCCAGCTCACGGCCAATCATGCAAATGAATGAACTGATACAGACCTAATTATGGAAAAGGTCTCGAAGTTCCTGCAATCACCTCAACCAGGTCCAAAGCCAGCACCATATGTTCCCAACAGTATGTCTGAATAAGAATCCCAACCCAAAATTTCATGAATGGCAAAGTAACAGAAATACAGGTGCATCTTGGAATAGGTGAGGAGACAGTTCCCAGGCAAGTACAACAATGATTCTGTTCCCGTTCACCTCTGTGCTTGTGGACAGTAGGTTGCAAATATGGAAGAAGTCAAGAATTCTTTGAATCCATTGCCCGACAGCTCATTATTTTAAACAAAAACCGCTTAATCCCAGCTCAAACCATGACCACACCACACAGTGACCTACGAGCTTCCTGAGGAGAATCTAGAAAGATGCCGGCATGTAACCGTTCTGATCTATTACACTTCTAGCGGCCAGAGGAATTCCTGGTCTTTATCTGCCCTAATGCATCTAAACTTTCCCCTCTTGGCTTGTCGACCTTTTCATTCTTCTTCCTCTATACAGAACCCTTTGATAGGGCCAAATAATTAATCGGTCCGGCACCCAGATTTGTGGAGTTAAGCTAATCTTTTCCCTGCAGGATGGCCTGTTTGTAATTCCCAAGTTACCTACTGGTGTTCTCAGTACATAAATCGAACACAGTCACGCACGTGTCCTCAGCCATTAGTCCGCGGAAGCACTGTTGTCTGGGAAACAGAAATCTCACAACCCAAGGTTGATGTGTGCATCCGTACTAGGTAAAATGGTCCAGGTGGCCTCTGTTGGGTCCGTGACTATTTTAAACTTAAGGATTAAAGATCTTACGCCTATGTTGACCCTACATGATAAACAGCCTTTCTGGCTGAAGTTGAAGGTGATTCCCAGGCTTTTTTCCCCCATGTCTTTCAAGTTTGTTTCCTTATCCACATATTGCACTCAAAGAAAATAAAAACATATGATCTGTTTTGCGCGAACAATCCTGAAAGTCTTTCTTGTTTACAAAGACAGCAGATAAACTGGAGCCCCACAGACCCAAGAAGTTTGAGAAAGCAGGAAAGGAGGTATGATACCTTGTTCCATGTAGGCCTTCTTCTCCTCCGCGTCGTCTGTGGTCTCGTACATGTCACTGTAAGCACGGGCCAGCCGCCACAAGAACTCTGCATCTTCTCCAAACTGAGGAGGAAAAATAATGGCAACTGCTGCTAAATGAAAGGGCAGTGATGGACTCAACCCAACACAAGAACATCTCCAAAGCTCTAGAGGGGAGCCAGATGCCTGGTCTATGCACATGGTGCTTTGCCAGTTGGAAGAAACCTATTATGTAACAATATGAGCTTCAGAAATGTTCCTACCTGGAAAGTATCAGAATAACCCAGAGAACAATGGTCCAGCTTGAAGCAGGATCATGGGATTTCCTGTGTTTAGGTGTTTAAAATATCACTTCCTCTGAAGCCCTGCAGAGAACTTAAAAAAATGCTCTCCATATCCTTTATCCACTTGTTTTCAGTATGTCCTGGTCACTTTGCTGCCATTTAATTAACATGCCCTGATGTGGATGGGACACCTTTGGCTATCTGCAGGGTTACTGTCAGTTCTAATACCTTGCCTGCCTCCCAGTCCTCACCACCCTGGAAAACCGGCACCCCTCGAATTTGATTATTACATTATGAAGGGTCTGTTTTCTCCCTGATCCGAGGAGGAAAATAACACCAAATTCCAAAAAGACAGCATGACAATACACATTGTTATAGTTGAAACAGCAGGTATCTTCACTCTGCCAATGGACCAGAGTGTCCAAAAAAGCACAGCCTTAAGTAAGGAGACAGAATGAGCAAACTTTGACAGAAAATAAACTTATACTCAATCAAAAAGACACGCAACAACTTGAGTTGAAACGAGGGGAGCACGCTTCCTCTGCACAAACACTACACGAGCTGCAGCCAAGAGAAAAGCAGGAAAGCTCTCAAACAGGTAGACGAGCAACTGAATTAAAGGGTCCCACCCTTGGCATCATGATTAGAGGGGAGCTACATATCGTAGGCTTCGTTCTTGCAACCTCAGCTAGGGCATACCGGTGTCTGAGATGGAGGACACCCCCGACATCAAGTGGGGGGACAAAAAAACAGACCAGTCATGTAATATGCGTTTAGTTAAAGCACTATGGAAGCTCACATTTAGAAAAGCATTAAAAGCAAATTATTAGTATTACTGTTAATATAGAGGTTTTCTCTGACTTGTTCTAACGATTACAGTACAAACTTGTCCACAATTTCTCTGTAAAGCTGGAAAAAAAAAATCTCTACCGTACTAGCATATGGCATGGTAATAAGTGCTTCTTTGTCAGAACTTCCTGCGGTTGTAGACTGTCCTCCAACATTATCCCAGGATTGTCCAAAGGCCACGTCTTCCCCTTACCTGGGGTTGGCTTGCCCGCAGGAGCTGGTAGCCCTCGGCCTTCTCCTGAGCACTTCCAGCGTGCAGGGCATCGCTCTGGGAGAGAAGCTGCGCCAGCTCCCCACCAGGCAACCCCGGGTCCAGCGGCGGCGTGAGCCGCGTCTCCTCTTCTTCTGCGCACGAGTCCTCTCTCAGCGTTCTCACCGTCGCGCAGCTCTGCTCTTCCTCGTCCTCACTCTCCCTTTCCGTCTCTTTGTCCGTCTCCCGGTCTGTGTCTGCATTGTAATCAGATTCCGGGTTGGCGGTGGTGTACCTGCAGGTGGGACGGCAGACGACCGGTCACTGGCTGGTGCTGAGCATGGTACCCATAAGACACATCACGCCTGCAGTCCCCACAAAGCATGAAACCCACTTATGAAGCTAAAGCCATTACTTTCCCTTTGCCTCAGTTTTCTGTCTGTAAAAGTTCATAGTTTTGTATTTATAATTGCCTCAGTTTTCCATCAATAAATTTTGGAATGGCCTGCTTTGTACAAGAAACCCTGGATCAAAGTGTCTGGGAAGCAAATAAATAAAGAAATGAGGTCGCACATAACACAGAGCTTCTGCGGTTTTCTTCTGGCTCTCCTTATGAGTCTGCACTTCGTAGAAATAACTTGCACATTGCTGCTCCCTGGAGAGACATTACACAGCGAGACTTGACTCAAGCCCTTCCAGGGACAATCATCCTATTTCCCATTATTGTTTGGTGCCCCACTGCATCTTCCAAAATGAGGCAGGAAGGAGGGAAGTTTTTAATGATTCAAACTAACACCCGCTACACCTATGGATAGCGGCACTTCTCGATGAAGAGGGTGAGGAAGACCTTCGAAGCACTCATTTATTTCCTCTTTCCATCTCATGGGAAATAGCCTCATCTTGGACAAGCTCACATTGGAAGTAACGCTGTCTAATGGCTGCATGTGTCAGACGACCCGGAACAGGAAGTCACAAAGGTTCCAACAGGAAGTTACCATAAGGAAACCATTCTAATACTGTGTTCTCTTAGCACATATGTGCACCGATTCTAGCCCTTGCTCCCACTGGCATCCTGTTTTCCTTCCCGTAGGAGATGTCTTCTGCCCTTTAGAGAAAAAACTAAAATAAAACCACATGAAGTGAACCGCCCTCCCCTTAAAATAGCAAAATCTAACCTCTAACCTCATTTGTTTTTAATGGCTCCTTTTCCTAAAACATCACACTGTTGGCCTAGTGTCACTGAAAACTATTTTTGGGAAATTATTTTGAGCATGGAGGTAAAACCATGGGTCCGTGAGGTTAAGCTTTTCATTCGGCACCTGAATTGCTCATTTCTGATTAAGTTCATACAACTCGCACAGAGATGCAGACGCAGCACTCCTACCAAATGAACTACTACCCCTGCTGTTCGGCTACGGAAAACGAAGCCTTAGCTTCAGACTTGAGAAATCTGCACGAGGCATCGCATGGGGCCCGGTACGCACCCGCCTTCACTTTCGCCATCGTACATGCTGACCCCACTAGCGGTAAAGTAAATGGAGCTGGAGCTCATGGACTCGGTACGCTCCCGTGGAAGGAGGTGCCTGCGGCGGCGAGCGGCCTTCTGGCTCTCCTCCAGGCTGGCCCTGGGGGGGGGAAAAAACAGCAAAACAGAACTGCGGGTGAATGCACTGGTGTTTAGCTATGAGGAGCAGCAGAGAAACTCCATGCCACATCAAAGGCACAAACAGCCGTTTCTTTTACGCAATCGGCGTTTTGGCAGAAATGGTAAGTCTGTCAAACAGCAGGGACTGGCTTCTCTCAACAAACCAATGGCATTTGACCGATAAGAATGTTCTCATATTAAATAATTAAGATGCTACACCCTTGACTTGGCCTTAGAGCAAGCTCTTCAAATCTGGACCTCAATTCCAAGTCCGGGCCTTGTTTTCAGTTCTTCCAGGCAGTTAGCTTAATAATTACTGATTCTGATTGGTTGGAGGCTTCACATCTGACTCACAGGTAAAGGAAGGCTGGTAAATCAGCAGTGTATGGATCTTGAGATTTGAATAACCTTGCCCTAGAGCAAAGCTGCCCACATCTAAGTTGGGAGAACATACTCACTTGACATCCTGGACAATTTGCACTGCAATGCCCTGGAGGCTGCCCCTCAGTTCGGCCACCTCTCCCTGCAGGTCAGCCACACAGTGGAGCACCTCATCCAGCCAATGTCTCAGCTCCCCCTGCTGATTGGGCAGCACCAGCGCTGCTCCCCCGGCAGCACTGTCACAGGCTGACACACCCAAGTACCAGGATACCACGTTAGAGAGACCGTGGCTGACAATTAATTAAGCAAACCATGGTTCAGCACAGGTTTATTTAAACGTAGACATGGCGAAGACCTTTATAATGAACATGAGATAGTGGGCAAAACCGTTGTTCATGTTCACCAGCAGGGGGCGGCTTCCCACCCATCCCAGAAACGTACATGTGCTGTTACGTCTAGATTTGACTTAATAGCACTTTCGAATGAAACTATTCCAAATTTGAATAGTAAATTCACCATCTTTCGATTTTAAAGCTGTAACGAAAAATTTCTCCTCAACAAAATAAAACCATTTGAGAGTTGAATATTCTGGCGATGCCATTTTCGTGCGTTTAATCAGTCCATCCCTTACCTGACCCCTCACGCGCTCCCGCGCTCACAATGGCGACGCCACCCGGCACGCGCGGAGCCGACCGCTCCCTCTGAAGTATTTTCCCCCTTTCTTCTCTTCTCCTTTTCCTTTCCTTGAAAACCATAAATATGACCAGTACCGTCCCCGCCGCGGCACCCACGCCCACACTAATCCAGGTACTCCTTCCGAGCTTGTCCATGGTAAATTACGTGATTCGCGTGACAAATCTGGAAGTATATTCTCGTAGCTATGTAATAATGTAGCTTTGGTGCTCTAAAATGTACATGAGTTATTGTCTGTCTAGTTGCGAGAGTTTATTTTGAAATGTGTGCGTATACCTACTGTAAGTTAAAGTTTTTATGTTCCTCCTTCATAATATCTAGCGTCCGTATATATGTATCGGGGCGTTGTCCACACCTGCCTCGAATTATGATAATATAATATATTTAAATGTTCCTCTCTATATATTACATTAGCGTCATATCAAGAACGACGACATGCGCAAGTTCAGCTTGATTTCGTTTTCGCTAGGTGAAGGGGGAAATCACCACGGTGACACCGCCGCTGAGGAGCCGTGGTCACAGCATAATGATTCCGACCGGAAACACCTGCGCAGTCTAGAACGCGCCCCATCACACACGGGGGTTTTATTATTAAACATCAGACATTTAAAGTACGCATTTATTAATTTGGTAAGTTTTCCAATAAATTAGGAACAATAGTACGTGTAACAAAGATTGATAATATTTATTATGTTTTTTTTTCTTCCATTTGGAAACCGTTTTTTTCCCCCATAGTTCATTCCCTCCAAGGCAAAGCTTCAAATTAAAGATTGTATCATTGCCTAAAAAACGGAAATTAAAGTTCCAGTACGTCAGAAATTGAACTGTGCATCTACGTAGTTCAAAACACAGTTTCTGTGATTTTAATACTGATATTAAAACCTAAGCAAACAACGAAATCATTAGTGTAAAATATTTTTTTTAAAAACCTGAATGCACATGCATAAATCAAAGCCTCCAATTAAAGTAATCATATACTTACTTATATATCACTTAAGTCCAGTTAATGAAAGATAATGTTAATTTTACAATTTATAGCATAAACAAATTGTTTAAAAGCAGCAATGAAAGTATTGCCTAGGGGAAATTGTCAAGGTTTCTTTATAAACATTGACATGTAAAAACTTTATATCTATAAACATATTTATATGAATATCGCCAACGTTATGGCGATCTTCATCCCTAACCTTGCCCTATCCTTAACCATAAGTAACCAAACAAATTACGGGATTTTTGGGACTTTTCATATTCGCAGATCTTATTGGGGACCTGAAAATGGACCTCGAATGTCAAAAATAGGTTTTTATTACATTTTGTGGGACATTTGGTACCCACAATGTAATATAAACCTGATCCACACACACACGCATACACACTATATCCATGTTTCGACTTAAACACAGTAGGTACCCATATTTGCCCAAACCACAGAATTATATGGGAAATCCAAGGCGAAACCAGGAAAACCATGAAGGATGGCAATCTCAACACGAATCAGTTAGGGAAGTCTGGATCGGATTGCATCGTTTTGAAATTTCTTCTGATATTTTTGTAATGAAATGCAAACATTTATTACATTATTATGGCCACCTGGTACACTTGCATAACTGTTACAAATTTCGTTGGACTGGAAATGTACAATAACAATAAAAGCATTCTATTCTGTTCTGTTATTTTGTCTTTCATGCATTTTGAAAACGTGTTTAAACGGGTTACTTGAGTGGGTTATTTTTATTTGGCAAACTGGAGAATTCAGCTTCCCAAGAAAACTATAGTAAGTGCGCTTCTTCAACCGCTCACACGCGGTGTTAATCGCAAAGTACTCCAGCATTTGATTGGTTAGCTGCGATGGGCGTTTCCGCGTTCCGTGCTAAACTCATCGTGAGCTCAGGAGGCAGGAAAACCGATTGTTCCTGAAGTAGCTTCCACGGACCCCAGCCAAAGACCGTCCCAGGGGACCGCACTTCGCACGCCTACAAGTCCGGGATGCCTTATATTCTCATCAGCACTCAGATCCGTCTGGTTCGTATCTCGTCTTCTTATAAGGACTGTGATACCAGGCTGACGCACACGCACTTAATAGTCGAGATGGTTAAAGGATTTTGTGCAGCATTCATGCAATAAATTATTAGTTGTTGTTTTTTTTTTTATGCACGCGAGTTGCTTTTTAGCATCGATCGCTGACAAGATTCTGGTTTTATATAATAATCGGTTTTAAGTATTCTGGTATTGTCCGTCAATGGTCTACTGGAGAATGCTTCGAATAGCAAATAAACATGATGTCGACAAATGGTAATTAACTGGCTTTTCAGCAGCCACAAGTATTACTTGGCAAATGGATCTTTCATTATTTAAACAATGCGATGCGTGTTTTGCATAGTTCAGTTCTTCGTGACAAAAACACAATGCGCCCTGGAATTACGAAGCCACTGGCGGCTCAGAAATTTATAACGTCACTCCTTCTAATGCAATTTTAACACGTGGTTAAAAAAAATAAACTGGGCAAACGAATAGACTCCAAATAATTGCGGTAAATATAGTAAATTATTTGCAAAAAAATAATAATCTGAAAAGGTTATTTTAGAGTTTACACTAAGAAATCAATGGCCGCACCCCCCCCCCTCAAAAAAACATTAATAAGATAATATAAAAAAACATGCAACGCAGAAAAAGTAGGACTTGTGTAGACGATTGAACATAACGCCTTTAAGCTGTAATTATGCAGTTGGCCCTTATAATGATCGTTCCATGAAGTCAGTTCATTTTGAAAAACCCGAGGAGATGGAGACCAGTATGGTTCACAGTATGGTTCATTTTTGTGCATTCCAGTGATTGTATTTTGATCCCCACAATCAAAGGATACAACAATAAGCAACAGGTGTTGCAACCTGGGAAGTGATGGAATACTGGCTGATAAAGGCTTTGTATTCCAAAATATGTATCAGTACTGTCTGTCTTATGCAAAGATACAACAGTGCCAAAATTATCTCTGCAGGCTGTCTTTAATGTATCCTCAGGGTACTATGCATTGAAAATCTGTATCCATACATCAGCACCAGGGCCAAGATGTGGTACCTCTGGAACAGAGCCAAAAGTCTTATGTCTCAAAGATGAAAGCTAGATGTAATACAACTGTTTGCTTCAGCAAAGATCAACATCTGTTTCAGCCTGTGTCTTAGAGCCATGGAGTACCTGCCTTTCCTTTAATCCTAATAATGTGTTATGTTGCAGCCACCTAATGGGATTAGAATCCCCAAATGTATCTGAAAAATTATGCCTTATGAGCTAAATATGCATTTAGGTTTATATAGCTTACTGGACCTATTTGTTCAATGTCCAATAATTTGAGAATTTGAGGCTGCAGTCTTACTCTGTCCTCCTGCTGTTGATTTCAGGAGACTGGACCCACAATGGTAGGGGATGAACATTCAGATCCAGTCATAATGAACTACCTGGGAGCCAGGAAGACAATGATGCTGGGTAACAACTTGTAGGTATTGATTGTCAGAAGAAAGTCAGTGGTTGTATGAAGGTGATATGAAAAAGGGTAAAGTGTAAGGGAGTTGGGGGAATCCATCACACAAATGGCTATAGATTAAGAAAAATAATATCTAGACCAGAAGGAGAGATGAAAGATGTCAGGACATACGGCACATTCTTGTACATTTTAATAGGGCACTTAGCCATGATGTCATGAACTCACCTTGCTGTTTTTGTGAAAGCAAAAGGAGGCCTTTGAAAGTTATATCATAGACACATCATATCAGAGTCACGCTGTCACGGGGGAACCCAAACTGCAGTCTTTCTGAAAAGATTCCGCCGTTTGTTTGACCACTGATATTTGCTGAAGGGAGGTCAGGGACATTGAGGCGTTTGCTGGTACTGCCGAAAACCTGCCCCAGTTCAACCAGAAACATTACGTCACACAA
>JAABNY020000025.1:16380082-16391783 GCA_015164015.2 Brevimyrus niger | reverse complement strand
GAAGTAGAGGTGGGTCTGTGGCCGTGGGGGTGGGGAGGACAGTACGATCGTTTTAATTTAAAGTAAGCTTCCATAACATACTGGGGAACTCCCTTGATATTGAGAAATGACCAGTATCTCTATTTTACTGCATGATGACACCATGTGCGCAGGTCCCATATTCCACCCCATGTTGGGAGTCCCTTTGTATTTGGCTTCCCCCTCCCAGATGCATCCCAGCTTTGAGCTGCAGGCTCCGGCACCTGTGTTGCGTTATGGGACAGTACTAGGCCCAGATACACCTGGCAGGTCCTACAGCCGTGCCTCCTGCCAGTCTCTCTCTCTCTCTCTCTCACAGGTGACTTTTTGATGGCTTCATCCCAAGTACAGCTTTGTGTCTGGGACCGATGACGGTTTCCAAACGGAGGTAAGAGCAGGACGCGACTCCCTCCAAACCTGGGAGCACTCTCTCTCTGGGACAAAGTGGCGGCTGGTGTGAATAACCTAGCTGGGTAAGCATCAGAGCTCCTTGTACGTTGGACGGCCAGGATGGAGCCCAGTGCGCCGCTGCACTGGGGTGGGTGGGTTTGGGGCATGGGGCCCTGCTCCCGCTCGCCTGGAGGGGGGTGGGGGTTCCCTGCTGGAGCACCCTGCTGCCGCGCTGCCTGTGGCGCCCCCTACCGATTGTGCGGGGTCAGGGATGGGGACTAATCGGGGCCAGTCGGGGCCCCCCTTATTGCTCCCCTGGGCCCGACACCACATACATTTATTTTTTTTTTTTTAAATGCTGCATGAAAATTTCTACCCTGACAGCCTCATGGGCGGCTTACAGCCTGAGTGCTTTGCTTAAATCTTACTTTTGGAGGTACTGGACTAAGCAGCAGGTTCCCAAACCACAGCGGCACAAGCAGGCCTCGTTACCTTGGGAACATGCTGAAGGTAGCTATAAGTTACATGCCAACATTTAAGGAGACCTTCAAGACATCTTCATGTGAGTTTTTACTTTTTTTTTGCGCACTGAACCGTAGCCTTTCGATGCCAATCATAGTTATTTTAAGACATTAACACAGGCATGCCCAGTTTTATCTGCAAAGGGCCAGTGTGTATGCAAGTTTTCGCTGCAACTAATTAGATTACTAATTAGAGGACTGATTGGCTGAGGAGTCCTCACACTTGCGTTTGAACAGCTGACCTACAGGTTATACCAAAAACCTACATATACACCGGCCCTTTCTGTATAAGACTGGCATTAACAGAAGCCCAATTATAGGCAGACAGCACAAGTTACCTTGTACCACCCAACATTTGCTCACATCATGCGGAAGTAAGTTTATTAATATATACAATCTTACTTACAAATGACACTGTAAATGTCTTACAATGATTCTACAAATGATTAAAAGGGAGTCACTGGAAGACAAGAGCACCCACGTTTTCATGAAGGAACTTCAGGCTTTGGACAAACTGGTCAAAAGCCACTATCTGGAAGCACTTTAACGAGAACAGTATTGCCGAAAAAATGTATTGTGTCTTTGGTTTCTGAAAGACTGGGACTGGCCACAAAACTAAGCACAGCCCAAGAAATAGACCGGATCCCACATACATAATCACTGATTATTCTCTCTACTGCCTCTACTACCCGCTAACCAAAAAGAAAAGGGCCCTTTGGCTGGATGAATGTTATGACAGGTCAATCATCTGATTGGGCTCAGCTTTACAAAAACAGGGAGAGGCTTGTTTAATGGAACTCCATCGAAAAAACACATCTTCAGAGATCAACTGATATGTTCCTTTTGAAGTTCAGAAACCTTCCAAAGTTTTAAGACAAAGTAAAACATTACAAGTCAAACTCCGACCCTGGAGCCAGAGTTTAGGGTGGAGGTGGTTGGTGAACTCCGTCCTCGGCACAAAATAACCTATGATCAGGGATGAGATCTTCCTCCCTCACCCAATCAGACAGAATTCACCTAGCTGAACATAATCCAAACCAGGGGTCTGATACAGAGAGAGACTGTCTGCTTCCAGAAGCCCTCAGGTGGTCTGTGGAAGCTCTGAGCCCAGGCTGCCGCAGACGATGAGTGGTGTGAGGGAAAGGAGGGAAAGAGAGGCGGGTGGCTTCCTGGCGGACAGAGCTGTTCAGCGAACATGAGGATGAAGGCAAAGGCCTTACATGACTTCCTCACACCCCCAGAGCTGAACACCGGACCTTTATGGGGAGTTCTGGGGCACAGCGTGTGAAGTAGATTTCCACTTCATTCATCCCTGAAGAACTTCGAGGTTTTTCTTTTTTTTTTTTAAAGGAATGTTCTTGCACCCAGTTCAGGACTCGTATGACAATATTCCAAGAATGACATGAGCTAAAGGGACATCCTACTCCTTCTATGTGCTATTAATATATTGTTAGGTATTTCAATTATGTTATCATCGACCCTATATATACACACACACACACACACACACACACACACACACACACACACACCTGAGTCCTTATCTTCTATCTGCTAAACTATTCAGTGGTTTAGTCTACTCCTTATCTACTGGATTCCTTGAATTGGTTTTCATGGTTTGTAAAGACAAGTAAACACACCTCACAAACGTACACATTAGAGGCTACAAGCAGCATATGAGAGGTATGAGCAGGACACCGTCACATGGAGCGCCGATACTCTGCTATTTGAGCACCTTGCATAGGTATCCCGACTTACACAATACTGATCACTAAAAAAAAAAACAAAAAAAAACTTGATAACCACAAATTATTTTCAGCCACCAGATCAGAGATCAGAATATTTTGTTCCTCCTCTCTCAAACACAAACAGTACCCCCCTCCTGATACAGATTCCAGATATATGAAGCCCGTGGCAGGTTTACGAAATGATGGAATGATGAAATGAAAGCCGGTCTAGGATTGGGAAAGTGACTCAGTGGTGTCTGTGGAGGTGACTCGCAGGTGATTTCCCGCTGCCTGCCGGGAATCCATAAAGTTGAGACATGACGCCAATCCTTGTAAGAGTCCGCCGCGCTGGGGTGTGACTTCAGTTCAAAAAGAAAAAAAAAAAAAAAACAAACGGCACAATCTCCGCCCCCCCGCCGGCATTCAGTTAAAATCAACGGGAAGGGAAACCTCACCTGGTCCAGGTGGCTCCAGTGTCACCTGTACACACCTGCGCCTGAGTCGTCTGAACTTCCGCGAGCTCGCATACCTGGCCAGGAGCCAGAATTTTCATGTAGGGTGGGAAAAATAACTGACGTACATTGGACAGGTTGGTCCATAAGGGCACAGAGCAGGCGCAGCCTCCAGCGGCCAACGGGCGCGAAGAAGGACACTGCGGGAGACTGCTCCGAGGGACCGCCGCCGCCGCGATTGCGGGGCTAAGATTTCGGTTACTTTTCGACAAGTCTCATCAAGGCAAGGACAAGGTTCCCGGCATCGACAGGTACTGAGGAACCTGGCAAGACTCGCACAGGTAGGCGACTATTTTAATCTCCACGCAAACAGAACTGAAGGGCGTGCCTGTGTATGTGTCTCCGCAAAGTCCAGCGAGGCGTTTTCACCGACGCGGGCAGGGATTCCAGCTCTGGCTACAGTGAGACCTTGAGGACGGGGTGGTATTAATGGGTTACCTGCACACTGTAAGCCTGGAACGCCGCTCCCCATCGCAAAGCGCTTTCAAAGGCGCTGTCCTCACAGCGGAGGGGGAAACGTTGCGCCAAACACCCCCCATATAACTTACATGCTTTAAAAGGAATGCTGCTGTCCTTACACCCCGCGATCTCCCGCTGCTACAGAAGAGGCGATAAAATGTTTACGGCACCGCGGGACATGCCTTCTGCAGCACGTACCACTTTTACAAGTGAGTGCTTCAAGTCACGAACACCGTTTGCTGTAGGAAGGCCCGTTAGACGGCCGTAAAAATTTATATTTCCAAAAAAGCAGTACCTTCTTCATTAAAAAGTGCTTATAATGAGCTGCACTACAAGTCACCCAATAGAGTAATTAGAATGCTTATTACTGTAATGGGGGAATTGTGGGGAAATGCACATTAACAATTCTGCGCTTGAACTGAAGTAATGTGCTGAGGAGCAGATTGCGACGGGCGTGCTTTTCCGAGAATGCTTTTAACGCTTTTACGTTTGCCCCAAAGTACCGGAAAAAGCAGGGGAAAAAAAAATGCACAGTCCCAAACTATCACCGTTTGACGGAGAAGACCTATCTGTCACACTGATAGACTCAAACCCGTTTTAGCTGTACGTCGAAAAATACCATTCCCATCAGAGGGAGAACTCCCGAAAGGTCGTTCGTCTCTTTCAGGCGAAACCAGACGGCAGATAGCTGGTTGCGAACGACTGGTTTCCGTCATTTAAGGGAAGAGGGGAGCCAGTTTGAACAGGCCCGCATTGCAACACAGCCCACATGCCTGTGTGCTTCCTTTATTTTAACGGAAACGCACGGCAACGGGGAATTCATACCGTGAAACAAACGGGCACCTAAAAATCCATACTTGGCACGGGGGAGCTTCATATTCCTTATGTAAATATAATCTGATTCAGGCTATTGACAAAAGCTTCCAAACCCAAGCCCATAAACGAGACGGCTCTTAGTGAACGATAAGATTTTTGAAAAGCAGACTTATTAATACAGGATGTTGCCCATTTCGCTGTTCATAGGACTCATCGCCTTGTCGTATGGGGTTATGCCGGCTGGGTCGGCATTAACGGTTTGACGGCGCGAGACGCCGGCGTGACTCCCACTCATTGCCTGGCACCTCCTCGCACATGTCGGAGCGGCAGTCCAGCTCCGAACGGTGACCTCATGGTATCGCCTCCCGGCGCCGCCGGAGCAGGTGCCCTCGTTAAACGCCCTTCGCACTCTCCCCCAAACGGCACCTGGCGCGTGCGAGGGGCCCCCAGGGCTGGCGGCGAGGCGCGTAACGAAGCGCCGAGCGTGCCGAGGACTGACGCCGACCCGCCGGCACGCTAACCCCAGCCCCACGCCGCTTCCTAAACAGAATTCCTGCTTTTCTTTTGCATGGCTCCCCAGGACCGACGGCTTCCCCGGCAACGTCCGCAGTCTGAAAGGCCCGACCGGCGGAGTCTCAGGATGCCCCTAAAGTCTGCCCTGCAGCAAGGCCGGGGCCCCTCAGTCAACCGGTGGCCCTCTTGGTCCCAGAGGCACCGGGCCTCACTGTCCGTCAACATGATCAGCCTGCCGCTGGGCGACTTCCGCCACCTGTCGCACATCGGGGGCAAGGACCACCAGGACAATTTCGGCGATCTCTCCTTCCTGCGGCCGGGTCATAACCTACTTCTGCAGTCCTCGAAGAGCGAGCAGAACCTGCTCCTGGCCTGTGCCCCGCCACCCAAGCCCCCCCGCCTGAATCTGGAGGCCCCCGAAACACAAGGCCCCCCCGACTGGAACGTCAGGAGGCAACGCTCGCAGCGACGCAAAATGTGCAGCTCCCTGCCACTGCTGGACAGTAGTGAGGAAGGGGAAGAGCCTGCAGCTGAGGAGGCTGAGGTTGGGGGGAGCACCGGGCAGGGCGGCAGCAGACGGGACAGCACTGGCCAAGGCAGCGTCAGCTCTGGGGGGGACGAAGACTCATTTCGAGTTAAAATGGAAGAAGTTCTGCCAGAACAGGACGACTCCATCTTCTCCCTGGACCTGGGCCCATCCATCCTAGATGAGGTCCTCGGGGTGATGGACAGGTTCCACTAATGAGTCAAGGAGCTCCAAACTTCTCATCCGCCATCACCAGGGGTTCTACAAGTAATGACTGCTGACGTGAGCACAGTTAGCAACACGCTGACACAAGCCACGATGACTTGGGTTTCTGCTAAAGTCTCCCATGCTGTCATGCGATGAGGCATGAAGGCGCAATGACAATGATCCTTCTCCGTGGATTTACGTGAAGATCGGGTGACCTATCTCTTTGAACATTTCCTTCAGCAGAAAGCACTGTTCTGTGCTGGAGTGACACATTTCTGCACAGGCTAACAGCTAAACAAGAAGACATGGAAGCTCTTCTGGCCCAGTTGCAGATCACCATACCTTCCAAGCTTCAGTCTGACAATTTTTAACTGTCGCCTTTATCCCTGGGTGGAGCACACAAAAGCTTGATATTTATAGTAAGGAGGGACTGTGTAACACACCTCAATAAAAAAAGCCCTGAACATCAAAGCAGTTTGAAAACGAGTCTGATTTTTACTCTGAAAAGCGGGAGATAAATTACTCAATCATTAACCGAGTTTGTCCAACAAAGGCAACAGGAAAGGTAGCTTGTAACTGGTTATTCAAGCAGGGTGCCATTAAATCAAAGGTTTACAATAAACTATGTATAAATGAAGCTTTGCAGCATCAGAGAGAAAGCAACCTGTAGGCACAAGGCAGAATTTTAGTGCTAAACTTACAAACACTTAGTTAATTCTAGCTTGAGGTAAACCAAACTAGTTGTGTCAAAATGCACAGTTAAAATGAACAGCATGAAGGGTCAAGTGAGCTTGGCCATTAAGAAGCAGTCATTAAGTTAATCACAAGTTTAAGATGGCAGAAATTAGCTAAGAGCTGAAATGTTATCGCTGTATGGCGGGTGGGGGCAGCACATTTACCAGCCCACACTGTCCTGACTGAGGTGGCACTTCTGCCTCCGGTAGGCAGTGTGTGTGTGTGTGAGAGAGAGAGAGAGAGAGAGAGAGAGAGAGAGAGAGAGAGAGAGAGAGAGAGAAACCAAGCTTGACCCGGGGGGGCATTTGAGGTTTGGCAGTTATTCTTACAGAGCGAACCCATTTGCCATAGCGCTGTGCGGAATATTGTCGTCTCACAGTTCTGCCATCTTGATTAATTCAAGGCATTATTCCCCTATTCTGC
Source organism: Brevimyrus niger (assembly GCA_015164015.2). Lineage (NCBI taxonomy): Eukaryota > Metazoa > Chordata > Actinopteri > Osteoglossiformes > Mormyridae > Brevimyrus > Brevimyrus niger. The sequence goes on along the minus strand of JAABNY020000025.1, from coordinate 16,384,936 downwards.
CCCCCTCCAGCACACATCCCAACAGACACCCTTAGCCCAAGCACGAATACAGCCCCCCCTCCCCCACCTCCCCGCATGCACCGGGGCGGAAAAAACAAACAGAGGGCAGAGTCACAGGGCCTCAGAAGTCTGCAGCCCAAGCTGAGCCGTAGCTGCGCCGCTGCTTCTGCCTGGGGAAGCGGGAGTTGATTGGTCGATACAGTACTTCCACATGTGCCCTGGGGAGGGCTTGCCGAGCACAACCCGGCGGGGTTTTAAACGTCACCGGCTGAAGAAACGGCTACTATGTAACCTGGCCTTCCTACCCGTCGGGAAGGTCTGGGTTCTGTGCGCCAACTACATCTATATGACTCTCAACATACAAACAGAGGGACGGACCAAAATAGACAAACACTAAGGAGGCACAGTGATCACTGGCCGACAGATCTACCCCCCTCCACCCAATGCTGGCCGGTAAGACGTATTACATCTTCAGACACAATGATAATTCTATACATTTAAAGGCCAGAGAGACCAGAAGCCCCCAAACCACATGTCAGACACAGTTGGACTTCTAATTCTGCCCTTTCACTCTGCTTTAAATCAAGCTGTAATCTTTTCAATCCTTTCCTGCCAAACGCCGTCAGATGGGGAGCCAGTCAATCTGTGTGAATATCTCACGCAGATCGAACCGAAGAGCTTGCAAACGTCGACTGTCAGCACAGGAACAGCATCAGTGCCCGGAAGCGTGTGGGTTCAAATCCCCGAACTGGCAGAATAAACGCTGGCCAACCCCTGCACTCTGATCCTCACCTGTGTGTACATGTGGGTGTCTGTCTGTATCACAGAGACAGGATGGGATCCGCAAAAACGTCCAGGCTTCTCCAAGTACTTGAATAAACCAGCACTATTCCACTCTATACACACTTTGACTTTATCAGAAAAAGTTTATAAGAAAGAAAGAAAAAAAAAAAACAGCTTGTCTTTTTGGCGTTTTGGTTTTAGGCTACATTGCAATATGTACAATAATAAAAAATAAAAAAAGGAGATCAAATTGCCCAAAATCAACTTAGGAAACAGACCTTGTTATTATCTACAAATAGAGTTTATTAAATAAGTTTGTTGCATTGCCGACAAATACGATGCCACTATTGTGCGAAGATGCTGAACAGATATGTAGTGCAGCCCGAGATTCAGTTGCAAAAAACAGATAAATGTTTTATCTGTTATAAGCTTGAATGGTCCTTAGCAGCTGCGTCACACTGGCCTCATTTACTCATTAAATAAACAATACTACAGTGGAGAAGGTGGAAGCTGGAAAATGTTACAGATATTTGATGCCTGAGCTGATTCGGTGAAGTTCTTCATACAAATTAAAAACAAAGCGGCACACCAACATAGTGACCGACCTATGACACCTGACCTATGACACCTGACCTATGACACCTGACCGACTCAAATGACACCTGACCCACTTAAAATATGGGTGCCTTCTGCCCATACGGGAGCTGCCCAGAGCCATCTGGGAGGCCACTGCTCAGAGCTGCCCCCAGTGATGGCAAACAATGGCGATGAGGAGGAAGTCTGCAGATCCTCTACCGTCACATCTCAGTTTTACAAAAGGGCAGCGGAGGCCCGCTCTGAACGACGCTGTCACGGAACGGAAGTGTGCAAACTTAAACTCACATGTGTGAGAGAGTCGAGAGAGAGAAGAACATTAGTTACAGGCCGGGATCGCTCGTTGTTCTTCATGCTGAGCCTCCCCCCCAGCAGATCTAATGCACGACGGGGTTTAAGACTAGTTAGAGAAGGGGGGGGGGGCACAACATTTCTTTCACACTAGCTGAGAAAGTCCCTCGTCGCCACCGAACCTGTTCGAGGACAGTTCCATGTAATCATCTCCCAAAGCCGCTCGGCGAAGAGCACGTGTGAGCAGCCGGCATATCAAAAGGTACTTATGTGTCAGCCTCACTACTTCATGACCTCACACTTCGCACATTTTTAATTTTTTTTCTTTGTGGGGTAACTGGAGGCCACGGCATTACGGAATATTCAGGAGCGCGGTGGAATCTCACTGGCTGACGTTATGCGGCCCCAGCCGCAGAGGAGTAACGCCAATGTCAGAAGGCCGCTTCGTGCGGCAATTATCCGTCTGGATGACAAACTGAAGGCTAGCCTTACGCTTCTGGGGGGGTGGAGAGGGACTGTGGGTACGAGCCACGCAGCTGGCCGGGTCGCAGCAGCAACCGCCGACCGGATCCGTCCAGCTGGGTGGCTGTGGGACACATGACAAAGCTCACGTCGTCTGCAGTCGGTCCCGATGAACGTTGGAATCGCCGATGAGAAAAAGTCACACCCGTTACAGACGCCGGCCTGCTATCACACAACAAAGCGTACGAGAAAACAAAGGATGAGTGAGTATGATGAGAAACATGCTCGTGTTATAATGTACATGGATTCCCAGCTGCAGTGAGCCCGCCCAGTGCATTCCACAAGCTCTCTCTGAGTGAGTCCTTTCCTGCAAAGAGATGCACACGACCTTTACGACAAAGCGGGGCGACGATGCGCATTTACAACATGAGAAACGATACGCATAAACCACAGCATTCCACAAATGGTGAAAAACCCAGGAACTGCCCGATTATCGCATTTAAGTCCGTTTAACAACTTTCAACAGCTTATAGGCGGATGTGTTAGTGCTTCCGGAAGGTTCGACGCTTTGCTCGCAGACGCGACAGCAGTGCCTGCAGTTGGGTAGCGAGGGCATCTAGGAAGGTGTGACACCAGCAAGCACCTTATTCACGACTCGGTCTGACATCTGTACACAGGCTGCAACCCGGCCAACAGAGTATACCCTGTCAACAGAGTATACCCTGTCAACAGAGTATACCCTGCCAACAGAGTATACCCTACCAACAGAGTATACCCTGCCAACAGAGTATACTAACCCACCACACACCGCTCACCCGACCGAGACCCTTGGTCAGATCTCAGGCCACTCTCACATTTCGTAGCCCTGCGACTCTCAAAAATCGGGTCGCCAAGGCAACCCGAGTGAAATGAACCGGTGACGGCAGGCGTCACGAACAGATGTCTCCGCAACGGATCCTCACCCCCTCCTGGTACAACATGTTCCTTTAATCTCTTAATTACCTTTCCTATAAGCCTGGATCTTAGCCACCCCTTATCTCTTCCCATACGGCGCATGGCTGCGATACAGATGTGAACAGCACGAGCTTTCCCCTGTGCCCAAATCTGCAATTTCCCTTCACCGTGCACTGAAATCTAAACAGAACATTCCACAGTCAGGGGGTCTACAAACCAAAACTATGAATAATCCCCGTTGAGTCTGGTGTGTGTCATTAATCTGGACAAAGCTACCGGGCTTAATACCTTAGTATAATGGGTATCCTTCCCTGACTACTCCTGCAAGGCAGCGCGCTCAGAAATGGATGAAAAACAGGTTCCGAATTCAGAGCAAAGGGATTCACGAAGGAGCCCCACGTTCCTAAGGGGTATCTATTGTTGCAAGCATTTGTTGGACATTACACCAGCTGCCAAATGTGAGGGAGGTATGAGTGTGGGTTTGGATGCTATGAGATCCGACCCACAGGCTACCTTCATTCGTTCTCAAAAGGCAAAAAAAAAACAAAACACATTCACCAGAATCTAATAGTAACGAAGCAGCACATGCCTTATTAAACTCTCTAACCTTTTCATCATCATTTAATGGATCGGTAATATGACGGGTGCCATGGTTACCATCAATGTCATTATTAGCGTTGCCTCGATCGAGGCCGATGTGGGCCAATCACTTCCATCTCTCCAGCGTGTACTCGGGCCACTCAGCGCGGAACAGACTTATTAACTGGAAGAAACACAACTGTAAATCATTCAGCCCTGTGTGTTTACGTAGGCAGCACACACTGTGGCCGGCTCACGTGTGCCAGGAAGCCACCGGCGCGACGCCCCCGTCCAGCATGCTGATACTCGGCGGGGGCGCGGCCAGGAATAACACCGGGAGGATTTAAAACAATATTACGGCTGAACCGGTTAAAGTGTTTGCATATTTCACCGTCACAGCATATAGCGGATCAGAAAGCGGCTCGGAGGAGGGGGACTGCCCCAGGGCGTCGTCTGACCTGACGGGAAACGCAGTTTCCGCAAGCCCACCTGCGAACAAGCGGCGGACGGCCCCCACGTGTCCTTCCTGACGGCTCCGGAGGCACATAAGTCCGGCGGACGCCGAGTCCCCCATTCACGTGACAGTTAAAGGACCTGCCTGATACGGTAAGGAGGACATGGCTGGAGAATTCTGCTCTTTATTTCTCCGAGAAGAAATGGATGATTAGAAAGCGCACGCCTTCCTCCGCCTCCCCCGGGCTCACAGATGAAAACAGGAACTCCGGTGACTTAGACCACCACGGGAGAGGGGTACGCCGACGTCCGGGCTTCCCGCTTCCCCCAGTCGAACCTTCGGCTTTCCATGGAGGTGGGGCCCGCCTTGCGGAAGGCCTGCTCACGGCGGGCTAATGCGCGGACGGCCTACAGGTCGTGATCGGCTTCTTCCCTCCCCCTGAGCGCCCAGAAGGTGGCCGCAGCGGCACCCTGCAGGCTCGCCCGCGACACCGATACCCGAATGAGATTCATAAAGTCGACGAGGGGCTTAATATCAAGAGGACGGGACAGAAATGCGGCATCATCGCATGCAAGGTACAGCCGCCACATGCAGTCCTGATAAAGGCCGCAGACAGCCGTGAGTGACGACTCAGACAGTGGGGCAAGGCTGCAGCACAGAGCGGGGGGGGCCTTGGCCACAACTGGTAACCACATGAAGTGAATTACAGGTCTACACTTGGGAAAAGCACCCCCGCC
>JAABNY020000025.1:16363413-16380072 GCA_015164015.2 Brevimyrus niger | reverse complement strand
CTGGGCCACACCTGGGGCCCCCGTAGAGGGGCTCCAGGGTCCACCCTTGGGGAAGGCCCCCCCCCGCCCCCCCCCCCCCCCCCCAGCCCACTGCGATTCCCGACATCCAGCACTGCTCCCTATCCACAGAGCGTTCTGACCATACTGCTGAAGCAATCGCACATGTGGGATTCCTCAATGCTGATTTAGGCACGAAATCCCTTTCGGAAGAGTCTCCCCTCAGCCCCCCAGGAGCGCCCGTGTGCCGAGGCATCATACAGCACAAATGGAAGACAGGTATGTGTGCCTGAGCATCCCCAAAACCAACCGCCCGGGGGGGCTTGTGGGATTCCGCCCATGGCCGCCAGGCCGGCCCGCCCGAATTCTCTAATAAAAGACGGAGCAGGGGGCCCCCCGGACATGGAGGGAGGCAGAGTGAAGCCCACTCCAAGGCAAACAAATTTAAGTCCATTTAACCAAACACTTTCTCTGTATCCAGACAAGGAGAGTGCAAGGATTGGGACAATATTTTCACAATGATACAAAAGTAAACCCCTGAGTGATTGCATACTTTCCTTGCGGGGAAGGTGCATAGACTACAGGGGAATATTATTTCAGCTCCAGGCTCGGCTCAGCGGGGTGTCCACTTCCAGTATTTCGCAATGAATTTATACCGTGTTGAGGTTAGATAGACAGAAAGAGACAAAAAAAAATAACCTGAATGGTCAGAAAGACACAGAGGTCCAGTGAACCACATCCATCCCAATGGTGCATTCGGGGTACAGTACCTGTGCTGGTCTGAATGGGCCATCTGTGCTCTGTGGGGCTGGTGCCACGACCTCAGGTTGCCCTTCAAGCCATGAAATCTTCAGTGGGTTATCTGTCAGGCCCGATTCATTTTTATACGCAAGTTCCTAAAAACAGAACAACTCATGAAGACAAAGACACAAGCAACCACATGAAACAGCACCTTCTTATGACCACGCCAACTCTCTCTAAATCAGATGCTGACTGCGAGACGTGGAGTTTCGCCGAATGAAGTAGTGCGGCAGAGCAGCTGCTGACCGCCTGGCGGCCCCTGGGCGCCCTGCCAGTGCCCTGGGCCTCACAAGTCGCCCCAAGACCCACCAGGATCCAGACAAAGACCGCAATCTGAGAGAAGGTCCCTGAGGAGGGCCGGCATGCTCCCTCGAGGGTAACCACACATACTCCACAACAAACAGAACCTCGCAACAAGAAGAATATGGTCTCACACGTACCCGAACAATGGGGCCCTTCTGCCAAAAATCCACTGGTTCCCATTAGGGAAGAGTTCGTGGGCCTTCTAGAACACTTGAGCGACCCCAAACTTACAGGCTACATGAGCACATGGGACTCCACATACGTGTCAAGCTCTCAGAGACATGACAGCCCGCGACGTGCACAGTACCCACTGATCCAGAGATAAACAAACAGCAGGAGGTACTTACAGCTGCTCTGACAGTTGCAAATTCCACCACAGCGCTGCCATTCTTCTTGCCCGACACCACAACGTTCAACACATCACCGTACTGGAAGGCAAGAAGGTGAATTATACTGGCGAGAAAGCCAAGAGCAGATGATAGTTAACACTACAGAAATGATCTATGCAAACACAGGCTGAAGCTTGGGGAATTCAAAGTGAAATTTAACTCTCAGGCGTTTTGTCAATAAAAGCACGGCCTCCAAGACAAAGAATGAGACTGAAAAATAAAGCATGAAAATGAGCATATTCCAATAAAGACAAGCGTAACCAGACCTGGAAATTTAGCTCGTCCACTTGCCGGAGGCGGGGGTAATTTAGACAAAGGGTGAAGCACAAAAAAACCTGAAAACCAGCCTGCTGGCTAGTAAAATATGGCATGTCAGACTACTACAAGAAATGTTATGCTGCATATACATCTGTCAGCAGAGGTACGTAGACTGCCGCCCGTCCAAAAATGTGTACATGTGTAGGGTCGTTAATCCCAGTTTCGGACTCATCCCAGGTAGCCAATCAACTTGAAGGCCATGATCAACTGGTATTGGTAATGAATTCTTCATTTTCCAAAGCAACTAATTAGAAGAGAGTTGGTAAGCTAGACTGGAAAACAAAACTTAATAAATTATAATTAATGTGTCACTTATTTTTCCCAAAAACTATCCCCACCTTCACCAAAGCATCTTCATGCAGACTTTAAAAAAGACAAACATGACTGGTAGGGATATTAATGAATGATATACTGAAAATGGTAATTTATTATTGTAAGATGTGATGGCCGTTGGTTGCCCTTGCAATGAAAATTACATAAGTAATAAATTACATAATTACATAAAGATGGGCAACTGCATTTTAGCCACCCCAGTTGGATTATAGCAAAAATTCTTAAGTTCCACCACTGAGTGTAACTGAAAAGATTCAATGAGCTCTTCACAATAAGCAACAAGAAAATAAGTCTTAAAACCAGTGAGGGTGAATCTCGCAGGACAAAAACATCAAGTGCTGTATTCCAAAGACACCAGTCCATAAGCAAAGGCCCACCTAGTCACCTAGAGTGTCAGCAGAGTTAAACCACAATATATGGCACTAAATCCACAGCAGATGCCTCTGACACACTGTCTGGAAGACACAATATCCATTTTTCCTGAATTACTCAGAGGTTACTGTAATGCACCGGGAAAGACCCAGTCAACACCGAGATAATCCGTCAACGAGAAATCTCTCCCCTGAAAAGCTGTGCCTTATCTTCTCTGAGTCACGCAACACAATACGTTTTCTGTACAAGACATAAAATAATTTTAAAATGTGTGCTAAGATTAGATGCAACCTTTTCTTGAACCTCCAAGAATCATTTCTGGAACATGAAAGTTGGGGGGAAAACATTCTTCTTTTGACCTAATGTAAGTATCGAGCTTGGAGGGAGGGCCTTAATGCTGACGTTCAAATCTTGACTAGGATCGATGTGACGCTGTTAAAGATGATGGCCTTCAGCTGCACAGCTCCGCATGGGCGAGCTCCCATTTCCCAGGCAGAGGCAGAGCTTACCTCTCGCCCCATGCCCACAGGCCCCAGCTGGTACAGAACAAGCCATGCGGTCAGCTACTGGGAAGCTATGTGGGATCTATTGGGAGAGGAGGATTCCAGCTTTCCTGCTGCATGGAAAAGCTGCTCTCGCCGTCAACATCTGGGAGAAGGGCAGGACGAGAATGCAAACAGACACCCGGTACTCGAAGCCTGGGCAGCAGCGACAAAGGGAGTACAGACCATCATGTGTTGTGCTTCCAAATGACACAGCATGTTTTAAACATGGATGGAAGTCCAAAGTACACAAAGTCCTCTTCCCAGAGCGAGTTCTGCTCATTTCAGTCTTCAGCACTACCTGTCTCTCAGCTTGTCCTTTCGCTCCTATGAGAGGATTCTTGTTTTTTTTTTTTTTTTATAAGAAATATTGTTTTTTTTTTAAAAAAATGACTATTTTCATTCTCTGAGCCAAGTCAGCTCCATGCTTCTTTTCCCACAGTTCTTTGACCCCGCTTCCCATGTCCAGGGCACTGATCCAGGCTGATAACGTGCGTGCGAGGAAGGGTTGAAACCGTGCCCTTTTTCTTTCCCCCCCAGACTTCACACCAGTTGCACTTGGACCGAAACGTGCGAATTCCTGTGTGTGCCCTTCGGCCCGCCGGCGCTCCCGCTCTTAAGCGCCATGGGTTCGGACACAGTGCGGCGTTGCATGAGAAAGGCCCATTTCCTAACAAGCCCCCAGGCACTGCTAAACCCACCCAGCAATCGGGGCACCGGCAATGGCGTGTCCCACTTTAAGAGGGCAACACTCTGCCCTCAGCAACTTTCGCTGCAACAAAACTTAATAGAGCTAACGATGGGGTGGGGGGGGGAATAAAACACTTTAAACAGTGATGTCATGTGGACCTCCACGTAGCCCTGGATGGCAGGCAAGCTCCGTTACACGCGAAGCTGGAAGCAGGAAAGCATCTGCACCGGTAAACCTGGCTTTAGACCTCAGGGGGCCTGTCGTTCTACACTCCATTCTTCTGATTTACAGAAACCCACTGCCCTCCATCAAGGGTAAAAATATCAAGATATTACATAACCGGTGTATCTATTCCCCTTGGCACGTATTCCTGAAACGCCGTTCAGCAGGAAAGCAGGGACCCGCCAGTTCCCCCGTGGCCCTGCACAAGACAAAAAGCTCTCATAAATAAGCCCCAATAATCTGTGGTACTCACCTTCCCCAGGAGGCTGCAGAGGAAGTCGCGGGAATAGCCACCGTTAGATTCATCTTCTTTTTTACTTTTCCACCTCAGCTGAAAGGTAGAGAGGCAGAAATTAAATGTGAGGCAGAGAGAGAGAAAAAAAACATGCAAAGGAGAGAGTTAACCAGGGCCCGGGTTTATTGGAATGTCAGGAACACGACGGCAGTAATGTGATGGCACGCACGGCTTAGCGCGGAATGGTACCACCGCAGCCGCATTTGTTATGCTGCAGGGGAGCTGTTTAAAAGATCCTGGAATCATCCCACCACCCAGGGGCCTGTAGTTAATTCTCACTGAACCCAACGCATTTGGAGGAGCTGCAAATTTAACATAGGGGTCTGGACCAGTGTTCCCTATTCCGGTCCATGTTTTTGCTCCCTTCCGGCTCCCTTCCGGTAAGCTGGGAGGGAGCAGAAACATGGACCTAGACTAACAACAACACACTGACTCACCTGCTAACCACAAACCACAGAGTTTAGCTGCCTGACATAAGAACAGCTTTACGACAAAATTACACATGGATGGGAAATGACGGATTCGGTGACAGATCCTTTAATACTACAACCCCTGAGGCTTATACTGGACCAAAGGAAATTAATCCCAAGAGGACAGTGATGGCCAAGTGGAGGAAAGCTGTGTTCCACCTACATCTTCGGAGAAATCGGTTCAGCCCCAGAGCCCAATTACGGCACCGGTCGCTGCTGTTGATGGAGCCTTTAAAATATGACTGGACCACAGAGGAAAGGCACAAACTGGATGGTAAGTCCAACAACAACCCACGTGTGAAATGGCCAGGAACCTCAACACACCAAGGCGCCAGTTACGGCTGTTCACAAGCGGCAGAGACGCTGTCCAGTTGGAACAGGACTCCAGGCATCATTGGCCCCAACTTACGGGAAGCTGAAGATCTTTAGCCGAACTCAAGATGGTCAGTGAATACGATGGGAACCAGAGGTGGAAAGTTCAGGTTCGGAAAATACAAATTCAGACAAAGATTTTGCTTCAACCAAACAGTTGAGTACTCTGTGAATGTGAGTCACTGAGTTGGCTGAGAGAAAACCTTGGTTGGATTTGTACTTTCTAAACCTGAAACTTTCCACCTCTGACGGGAACAATGTAGCAGGGCAGTCCAGAGAACTCCATCTAATCAACGGTCACATAATTGAACATGACACATTTTTATTAATGCCTGCTCAGTTTTCTGGATACCTTCAATGTATGCATGACCATAGTCAACTTCTGGTTTCTACCCAATTCATCCAGATCCAATTTCATCACCACTAGTGTGGGGAAAAAATAAGGCTTTGAAATTCAAAATGAGTGGGATTGTTACCCTCTGACAGCCACAGTAAGCTTACCCAAACTCTAACCTTGTGTACAAGGGTAAATCTAAAAATCAAAGTGTCATTCCATACTTTGCTGGTTATTAAAGCAAAAACCATGGCATCCAACACAGAACCCAATAGAGTCAGAGGTCTAATCTCATGCCACCTAGATGGTGAAGTCACTGGTACGAATGCCCCTTTTTGCAATGGGCTTAATCCAAATGCAATGAGCCAGGTGTGAGCCTTACAGCCATTTACCCCACGGCCCTGGACAACGTCAGGAACAGAAACCCAGATGACACCCCAAAGTCAACCTCTCCTGTTCCTCGTCAAAGAAAACAGTTCTTGGAAGCAGTCTCAAGAATTTTTTGCTTCAATTTACCAAAGTCAATTCACAAAACAAATACCCCCACAACCCAGCCTTCCCAAGTTACTTGCTCCTCTATGATAAGTTTATACACCATTAATCTTCTGACAAGGCAGAACAGCCTCTGGGTTAAACCCAGCAGATCTGGTGGAGCACTGCTAGTCTAAACAACCGAAAGAAGCTTTTTTGGGAGAGCAGTACTGGGTTCCAGAGCGGGAAACAGTTCACTGAAATTAAAAACCAAAGATAGATCACAAATAACTGAGGAGCAAAAGTAGCATTCACCCAAATAAATACACAATACGAGTCACCATAGTGTTCTTCAAAAAACACCGAACCTCTACTCAAAAGGTGACCATTTTCACCATTTAAGTCTCTTGATGGCAGAAGTTCATAAACTGCTTGACAAAACAAGGTGGCACCACAATGGCACCCTTCCTGGCTGCAGGTTTTTTAACTAGCTATTGTTCTAACCCCAAATGGAACTCGCCGTCTAAATATACTTTCAAAAATACTTTTCCACTTCCACTGTACACATGAGCCAGGGTACTGGAATGCTAGTACCTGCAAGCAGACACGCAAAGAAAGCTGAAGGCATCCCAGGCAGCGTGAAAAGGGGGAGCGAGTTTAATTCCATATACTGTCACCTGCTTGGTGTAAGAGGACACCGGCATGTCGTCTCAGCGGGGCCTTGCCGGCAATGCGCATCAGGAACGACGCGCAACATGCATATGCCGGGGCCGTTTCACATGAAGGTGGAGACGACAATGCATTTCTGCGGGCCATTCGTGTCGCTTCGGAGATACTCATCGCTTGGGGTGAAGGAACCGGTCCGACAGGACTGACATCCCCAAGCAGCGTCAACAACCCTCTGACCCAGATCACACACCCTCTTCAAGAACCAAGGAAGCGTATCAAGACATGGATGCACTGCAATTTAACAAGGAGGAAGTAAAGAGCGCCGAATGAGGAGAGGAGCAGCCGCAGCCGATGCAGCTGTGACCATGAAGATGATCTCAAACAGCACTAATGCCAAGCTGAAAGTATCTTGAAAAGTACAGGTGAATTGATCACCAAGGCTTACATCTCTCACTGGGCAAAAAGATTTTCACTAACCGTAGGCAGGACAAAGCCAAGGGATGGCTAACAGAATTACATGCACAAGCATCATGTTATACCCCCTTATCCTAGAGCAGTGTTTCTCAGCCCAGTCCTCCAGGGTCCCAGCCAGTCCAGGTTTTTGTTCCTCCCAGCTCTCAGCACACCAAACACCAAACGCCTGCTACAGGTGTGCTGGGTGGGAGCAGGAATGCGGACTGTCTTGGGGTCCCTGAAAACTGGCTGATGAACACGGTACCATTTTACTTAAAGCAGTCATCATAATGCATTGTATTTATAATGTATTATAGATTAGAGCTACATAGAGCATTCATAATGCATAAACATGGCCATAAGGTGTTATGCCTTTTTATAAATAGTTATAGCCATGTTTATAATACTTCATCAATGCATTATGAAGATATCTATATTGCATTGTACATGACTGCTTTAACTGAAGTGTTACAAAAAACACTGTTCTAATAAGACTGATAATTCTCCATTTTTATACCCGAAAGCCAAACTTGAGAGTGATGAAAACAGAGAAACTGAGTACATCCTTAATCAAGGAAACATTTGTAGTCTCCAAACGGTAATTTGAATGAACTGACAGTTAAATTCAACAAGCGGCAGACTTGACCTCCCAGTTCCCTGAAATCTAGTCCGATCCTGGGGCGCGCAACAATCTATAAGCAATATTTTAATGTCTCACTTTTAATTTGGGGGTCACATGGCTGTTGGACGGCGATCCTCGTGGAGGGCCTGTGGGAGAGAGAGGGAGAGAGACATATTCATCCTGCCAAGGCCTTTCGATGAACCGTATAAATAACGGGATGTGTGCTGGGGGCTGGGGCACCTTTGTCTGATTCAGAGGGAGTCATGGCTAGGATCCCAACGCATCATCGTCAGACGAGCTCCAACATCTCCGGTCAGTCAGTCACCATGGACCCATTTGGGGTCACCTCCCCTAACCTAACCCCCCTCCCACCCTCCTGAAGAACTGACCCAACCGGAGCCTTTGGAACTGCGCCGTGGTGCGCTTCCAAGGAGCTTGGGGGGGGGGGGGACGCGACTAGCGTGCAAACCGGAGGACTGTGGTTAGGCCCCGCCATCCCTGCCCGGCCCAGCACACCCGCCCTGGGGGTTGGGTCAGAGCCCATCCATGAACTGGCTCCTCCAGGCTCTCTTTCCTTAAACAAACATCACGGCTGTCTTGTGACCGGACAACTTGCCTCCGTAGCCTGCAGCTGCTACCATGAGCAAAACAATATCGTGTGGCATTACCTGAATACTAGGCTAGTGACATGTCGGACATTCTGTGGTATAGAGGCGTCCTTCATTGGGAGATTACCAAGCTGCGTCTGAGTGGCACAGATGTGGAGGCTTTAAGGATTTACCAGCCTAACTAGACGTAGGCAGCAACACACACAGCAGATGCGTTAAATCACGTGTGTTACATGAAGTACCGGGTGCTGCAGGGACTCCTTGGAGCTGCGCCTCCCTCTCCCTCTGGATCTGCTCCTTGATCAGCCTTTGTTCCTCCTGTAGTTGCCGGGACCCCTCCTCTCGCAGCCGGGTGATCTGGGATATGGGGGAGGGACATGTTTAATGCAGTAAGGCCCCATGAGCGACTGCAGGAAACCACACATCATCACTGCAGGCCTCAGAAAAGCACCGATTACGTGACTAGATGATGTGGTTGGAGGATCTGCCAGAGCAATGGCACCCTGAAGAGCAGCCTGAGGCTGGCCCACTGGGCAAGGACTTCTCAGACCTCCGGCAGCACAGGAGGAACAGAACACTGCCTCCTAGTGGTCATGCCGAATCAACCATGACACAACCATCCCCATGCTTTATGTGGTACAGGGGTTAAAGCCAGGGGCGTCAAACTGCAATCCTGGGGGGCCGGAGCCCTACACGCTTGCAGGGTTTTCCCTGATTTAACACACCTGATTCAACTACTTGCACCGCCTTGTGCTAATTACCACACAGCTCTTGAGCTGAATCTTTTATGGTGGATCAGGGAAAGAACCAAGCTACACAGGGCTCCGCCCCTCCAGAACTGGAGTTTGACACCCCTGGGATAACCCATGGCTGGGTTCCTCTATCACGAGGACAGTCTATTAATGTCAATATAAAGTCCATCCTCCAATGACATAATACATGTTACGGGATTGGTCAATCATGCGCTACACAGACTCCATAGAACCCTCTGTGAAGAGCTAACAGCTAAAGGAGGCATCTGGGATTGGGTGGCCCGAGACAGGCGCTTACCTCCTCTTCCAGTGTGCGTGCGACTTTGATCTCGTCCACGCTGTGAGCCTCGGCCTCTCTCTCACGCGCCTCTAAGTCTGGTTGGGGGGGGTGAGGGGGGGGGTGTATATACAATACAGTAAGAGCAGACCTTAAGCCACACTCAAAACTCCATCCATTCTAAACACTTTCACACTGTAAATTCGCTCAAAACACTATGTTACCAGATCTGTGGAAGGCGGCCAGACCGGACCGTAGCCCGGTAACAGCGGGGAGCACTTGGACGGCGCCCTCATAAGCGTTCCACTGGTCCCTCCAAAGACCCCGTGACACAGAGTGCAGTCAACGGTGACACATTATAAGCCACCCACGATGGCCGTTAATCACAGGGCGTGGGCCCAGCTGGCCACAGGGATTCGCTGCGGGAAAAGGCAGGAAATCCGCGAGCGTTTCGACAGCCTGTGCCGAGCAGCGCCTGTCCGCCGCCATGGTAACGATGGGAGCCCTCAACACCAGCCAAACTAAGCCCGTTCCCTGTGAGGTCAAACTAATCCTCACCCAGCTTGATCTTCTTCCTCTTATCGTCGAGTCTCCGCGTCCTCTCCTCCGCCTGCTTCTTCGCCTTTCGAACCTTGTCATACGCGGCCTGCCGGAGACAGAGGATTCTGGAGGTGGATTCACGTTCGTGGGTCCGGTTCGCGGCGACACGAGGGGCGCGACGCCCCCTGTTGGAGGCCGCAGACTTACCCTGGCTGCCGCGTCCGTCAGGACCTCAAGAGCCTGGGACAGCTGGTGGAAGAGCTCAGCTGAGAAGACCGAAACACAGACAGAGAACATGGCCAGCTCAAAGACCTGCCTCTCATCTCGTCACAGAAAGCTGCTCTTCATTTACAGACTACTTTATCGTTAATACCTGGAAAGGCAGCTAAAACAAAGCAAGCTGACTTTACTGACCAGAAAGGACCTTAAGACTTCCGCTAAACCAAATAAATAACATGATATGTCACAGGGGCTTCCAAACGATTCCGGTTAAGAGTTTCATAAAAAAACGAAGGATGACAGGAAACTGCTCACTAAGTGTGACACGGCATGCCGTCTTTATGAAGATGGAACACTGGGGAAATACTGTAGGGGAAAGTCGAACAAGTCCACTTCATGACAGCCGTTGCTGGAGTGTCTAAGACAGACCAGTTCCCTCTCCAAACCACGCACGCTGTGTCACGCTAGGCCCCGCTGGGAAGCAGAGAGGCCACTGTCACGATTGCTGGCACCTGGAAGCGCATGCCTGCCACCTGCCTTGAATGGCATCACCCAAGGGAGCATCCTGTGGAACGCAAACCGCAGCCTGTGCAAATCCAGGGCAAACGAAGTGCACAGGCGGGATTCAGGGGAGAATAACCTGCAGCCCCTGGGGAAATGATCCAAATGCATGTCTGTCTGCATTCCGCCCGGGCTGACCGATGCATGCTGACCCCCGCCTAACCCTACCCCGAGTCCCCTGTTGTGCGCGCCTTTTCGTGCGACGCATGAAGCACAAGCGAAACCAAAATTATTTTGGACCGCATCTGAAGACAGAATGGGCTTTTCTCCCGCTCTGGAGCCGACATTGTCCTCTTTCATTTCTGGGAAACTGACCCATTTTATTTTGCTCAGTTCTGCCATTTACCCCCTTGTTCCCCTTCTATACTCAAATCAGGAATTGTCAAAGACATCCAGTAACCACAAAAAAAAAATAAAAAATGAAAAAACCTTGCATGAAAACAGGCTGGTGTTTTTTTTTGTTTTTTCCTCCAAGGTACAATATTTTTTTTAATGTATTTTAAATTTCCAAGATTGCTTCACCCTTCCTCCCCCCAACCTTCTGGAAGGCAGGAGACCAGAACAACACAAGCTGTGGTGTCGCGGCCACCGACCCACATCCCAGTCCCCTCCGGGGGCCAAAGATGCAGCTCGCCGCCCCAAGGCCTCTGTGACCCGGGGCCCATCAGGGGAGCACAGCCCCGAGGAGGGCGCACAGACGGCTCTCAGACACCCACTGGACAATGGCTGCATTCAGCGGGGAAGGCTCACGGGGACGAGAGGACGCACGGCAAAGGGCGCTTAGCTGCTTCTCCGCTGAGGATGCGCCGGAGCAAACCAGCAGCTCCACTTACCTGCTTTGGGGTTGTCGGGATTCTTGTCCGGGTGGCAGGTTAGAGCTTTCTGTCTGTACGCCTTCTTCACCTAGAGAGCAAAAACGCATAAATAATCTGCAAGAAATCCTGACCGACAGTCATGAAAACAGGCTTATGTCTGGCTGGGCTGAGCAACTACGAATGTCAACTGGGGTTTAATTCATGCATAGCTGACTTATCCCGAAAACACAAGGCAGAGTTCCCAAAGGCTGATAAACCCAAGGAAACTCAATATGGTGTCTCCACCACCGCTGCGTGTCTAATCTAATAGACGGAAGGCCTCACACTTTCTCCACAAATAAGTTTAACCTGCATTACTATGAGTGTGGGGCACCAGCGAACTTCTGCATTTCCACTTTAGTCTAAGCCATTGCCCTTCTAATAATGCATCCTCTGACTCAGATAACGCATCCCTAGACGTCCACAATTCTCTCTGAGGGAATAGTAAACAATAATTAAAGAAATTTAATTTTACAACACAATTTATGACTTATGACAACAACACGGAGCGCAAAAAGCTTGAAAACGGAAAAACAGGAAATGTACAATTTGCCGGATGGCCGTGGGCATGACCAGGACGAACTCCAGGCCAAGGAGGGAAAACGTGAAGCTGCAAGCTGACTTTCAGGCTCTGAAACCGCAGAGCTGAAGACACTACACCCCGTCTAACTACTGCTTCTCTTCGTTTGCCGTTAGCCGCTAGCCGTTAGCTGCTAGCCGTTAGCCTGGCGCACTGGGACGCCACTCGCCTAGCTGCTGCCTTGGTATCAGCTCCACTTGAGTGGGGTCATATAACGTCTACACGTTTTAGTAGGCCTGCTCAGCCGATTACACCGCACGGGCAAAAACTACAGCTGAGCACCACTTAAAAACATGGGTAACAAGGTGCTACTATGAACCAGTACTTTAGTTGGGTGATTTTCTAGTTTTGGGTCGAGCAAATGCACAGACGTGCAGATTGCTGAATGTCCACCTCATATCTTAACTGACACCCAACTCTGGTCGACCCTGACATACTTCCAATAAATTAACAGCCCCGAACTGGTTCCCAGCGCACAACAATTACTTTTCGATGGGACAGAGGCAAAGGCACGTCAAACCTCTTTACACCCCCCCCCCAGCTGCTCTTTAAAACAGGCAGGAAAATAGGTACATTTTCAGAGCCAGTTTCATGTAGGACTCAAAGTGCGGGCTATCGGACATAAATCACATGCTTTGTTTGTGCATCTGGAATTTTCGCATTGAAAGGAATGCGCCAAAAAAAAAAATCCTGGTCGTTCCTAAGGGTCAAGCCAACATGCCACAGAAAAGATGCACATTCAGTCTCATGCTACTCTGGGGCTGTGTGTAATGAAAGAATGAAAATAAATTATACTAAATCGAATGATAAATCCTTTATTTGCCATTTGCACGAGTGCAGGTACAATGGAATTCTTATGTTCGCTCACCCCATCTTGCTCTCCCTAGCTTGGTGGGGGGGCTCGTCACAGCACAGGGTTAGCTAATGTGTAGCACCCCTGGAGAAGGGGTTAAGGGCCTTACTCAAGGGCCTTACTCAAGGGCCCACAATCATGTGACTGTTCTGCTGAGGCTTGAACAGGCGATTTTCCGATCAAGGGTGGCAGAGACTTTGCCTCCTGAGCCAATGTGTCCCAGCGCCCCAAATACATGCCCTTGGGGGCGGCAGTTGGATGCTTCCTGGCCATAAACGGCCACTGACCAGTGAGCTGAGGGACCCCATGGGAACCTGGCTGCTCCAGCATCTGCCCCGAGGATCGCACGGGCCCAACGCCGCAATCGGTGGGAAAAACCCGCAAACACAACAATGTCCCCTCTGCATTCGTACACTCTTCAGTTTTGTGTCTCTCTTCCCACAACTATCCCCGACAGGCCACAAAAGAAAAAGTGAACGTGTTTCTTATTAGGCAAAACCGCACAGAACACACGTTAAAACATCTGAGCAGCTATCATCGCTCACCTGGGCAAGCGTTCAGCCAAAGGGACCGGTAGAAGAAAAAAGCGGCACTAATGAAACGTGACGTCGTGCGTCTGTTTGACCCAGAGGTGACCCTCAATCTATGCCCATCCACTGAGATGCTACCTCACCGAGGGAAGGCTGGATGAGAGCCAGGTCGATAGCTATCACTCTCAGCCCCCTTACCCCAGGGTGTGCAAAACGCACGGGAAAGGAGGTATAAAACTGCAGGAAAGCACACATAACTATTTATTTGCGGTACAGAGTTCTGCCATGCTGCTAAAGTAACAGGCCAGGAACTCAGCATGCTGGTAAGGGGCCGGACTTGAGACCTGGAAACGAGGTCCTTAGCGGAAGAGGCACGCAGGCCACACCAGGGAGGCCAGTTAAGCACGCTGCCCCGTCGCCACCTGCGCTTCCACTGGCCTGCTCCCCCGCAGCCCCTGCAGGGTGGGTGCACCACGGATCACATGGCGCTAGTAACGATCTTTTTTTTTGCACAAGTATTGGTACAGGTCACAGTAGAATTCTTCTCCTTGCCTACCCCATCTTGCTATCCATTGCTTGGATGGGTGGGGCGCTGGGCGGGCGGGGGGGGGGGGGGGGCGGGCGTGGGGGTGTTACAGCACAGGGTTCGCCAACATGCGGCACCCATGGTGCTGGGGGTTAAGGGTCTTGCTTAAGTGCCCACAGATGTGAGTACCCTGCCGAAGCTGGGCTAAAACCAACAACCTTCCGATCAACACAGAGTCTTTGCCCACTGAGCTACATGCTGCCCCCAGTTGACGTATAAGCCCAAAATCTCTTGGGTATAAAGTTTGTTAACGGCCATGGAACTGCACATTGGCTACAACAAGACACCTACTTGATTAGAAGACAGCAAATTTGTATTATCTACAGGAGACAATGACAAAGAAAAAATCATGACACAGACACCCCCTAGTGGACACTAGCTAACATGGCATGCTCCAGGAACCCCACTGAACAATGCCTGGGTGTCCTTAGTCACTGACTTGAGGGGCCTGGCTTGCACCTTGCACCTTGCTGTCATTACCACCCTCTGTGCTTCTTATTAGCACCAATCACGTGTGAGAGTGCTGCCCACATGGCAGCTGGGCCGGCCAACTGCCTGCCCGCCAATCAGGCTGTCCTCAACAAATCTGACATGCAGCAAGTTATCAGTAGGGACAGCAGACACAGAAGCATGGGGATAACAGATGCATTTCAGGAAAGAACTTGTAAGTGACCTTATGATTCACACAAATACTTATAGTAGCTTTTAGCAAGCTAGCCCACTCTTTCTTCTTTCAATAATGTTAGCATGCCCAAGGAGGGGGGCAGACAATTGACCAATTTACTTTTTAATTTTTTTGTCTCTCCTCTTCCCTGTTTTTGTATTATTCTCTCGTAATGATGTTGTTGTGCATCACAACACAACCATGCTTTGGGTCGGCTCTTTTACGAAAGGCACTATATAAAGATAAATTGAACTGAATTCAGTAGTGGGGTGATTAGCAGCTCTCTGATTGGGCTGCGTTAGAGAGTCAGCCTTTTCCCTATGACTGTGCTCATCCTCAATAACAAAAAGTAGGAAAACCAGGCCAACGTCGAAGGGAACTTCCAGGTGTCCCATAAACCTGATCTTACGGGTGTCCTTCGGTGAAGATACTGAAGCTCGATTATTTTATATATAGTTATATATATATTATATATATATATATATATATAACTATATATATTATAGTTATACATTTTCAGCCAGTTATCCAGTTCGATATTAAATAATGCAATTCGATTCATGTACTGTGCTCTAAGGTACAACAGCAGATTGAGTCCTGGAGCACGAACCAGCGATCATATCCTTAACTGCGAGACCACCTGCTGCTCTGAGCAAATAATATATAATAACCAAACCTCAGCGAAGCAGACCAGTGAACCATAGCCTGTTCATGCTACGCAAACCACTAACACACCAGGGCCCCATCCGTTAGCGTGACTAAGCCTGAAAAGGGAGCGCAGTCATACCACAGTAACGACGACGCTAATTTGAAACACTGCGGGCAGCAGGAAGTACTTCAATTAAAGGGGCCTTAATGAGTTGTGGCTGAAGCTGGATTAGTAAGTTCCTGGAAGAGCCCGTCAGCGCCGTGACGAGGGCGCACCTTAGCTGAGGGAGCCTCACAGACATGCCGATTAAGCGACTGGGCCCTGAATCTCCCCCCTCCCACCCAACATAGACCTGCAGTCGGCGTTAGCCCAAACCGGAGAGCTTCACTACTATCCAAACCCCCTAACCCATAGACTTCCCGGGAGAACACCCACCTAGAAGGACGTGACTCAGAAATTAATACCACCTTACCACAAAATGACCACTTTGCTTTCAGAATTACAAACACAAATAGTACCAAGTTGGCAGCCCACAAGTATCTGTCTGGCGGTGGAACAGAAAAAAGAAGGGAAGGTGGCGGGACAAAGGGGGGGTGTCCCTCTGGCGCCCCCAATTTCCGCACGCACTCATGCACGAGACATTCTGTTCCAGCTGCAAATGGGCAACTGAAAGCCTGCAGCGACAGCAGGCAAACATGGAAGCTTGCATATCACTCATGGAAGACAACCTCCCTAACCTGAAATCCAGACACAACGGACTGTGAGATTCTGACAAGCCCTACCTGAGAATTAACCAGTGACAAGGGAGCACATGCCAAGAGACCATCTTCACGTTGGACCTAAGAATAACCGGGAGCTGGGGGAATGCATGATTGTCTTTAGTGACACGTTCATTCCCTCATCCCGTCGCAGCTACCGTAGGAACTGTCAATCACGTGGCGGTTCCGACGTATTCCCACAAAAAAAGGTACAAATGTGCTACATGGGGTAATATCGCCCCTTGGTGGCCAACAGGCTCACCGAAAAATACAGTGTTTTCGAGACTGGTAAAGTGGCAGAGATGACGCGATTTCTAAAATAACATAATACAGCTAAAACAATGAACATAAACAATTTTCGCCAGGGTCTTAGTCTTAATGTTACTAATATCGTTAAAACTTGTGTGTTGCGTGTTTCGCTCAATCGCAACCTATCCTTATTTTTCCGATTTTCTAAATGATTCTGTAAGGACCTGTGTGTGCAATTTTACATAAGCCGAGAGGTAATTTACACGGCCGGCCTATGCAGTGTGACACCTAACCAAAACACAAATACTCATAGTATCAATTATCG
>JAABNY020000025.1:16285915-16312949 GCA_015164015.2 Brevimyrus niger | reverse complement strand
CCTCCACCGGCTCCGTCCCCCACCTCCACAGGCTCCGTCCCCCACCGGCGCCGGCCCCCCCCACCACCGGCCCCCTTCCCCGCCCCCCCCGCCCCCCTCCCCCCCCCCGCCCCCGCCTCCAGGCCCCCCTCCTGCTCCATCAGGTCCTCCTCCTGGGGGAGCAGGGCCGCGCCGGGGCCGCTGTTGCCCGAGAAGAGGCCAGCGAACCCTGTCACCGTGGAGCTCCTGGCGCAATTCCCAAAGCGCTGGCTCCCCGGGCTTGCCGACTCACTGTCCTCCCGCTCTGACAGCAGGTCTTGTTCGTCTTTAACAAGTGGCTCGGTGCCCTGCTGCTGGCTGTCGAAGGCCAGCTGTCCCAAGACGTGGGGGGGGCGCGAACAATCTCTGCCCGACAGAGGCTTGAAAGACAAGTCCAGGGCGCAGTCCGTGTCATCCGAAGCGCCGGGCCTCTGGGACAGCGACTCGGCCGGAACGCCGCGCTCGGCTTTTGTTTTTCCAGCTGTTCGGAAGCGGGCTTCGGCCTCCGCCGACACATAATTGACACCTACAAGGTCCGGAGACCCGGCGGGGTGACCGTTCGCCTTCTGCCTGCCCTGCGAGCAGCGATCACGCTCGCTGACAGGCGGCCCGAGTTCGCCAGCGTCCGCCTCGCCTTCGTCCGCGCGGGGGGGCCTCGGCCGATGTGCCCGGGCCCGTTGGCCGGGGGGGCTGTCCCTCTCGCCGTCCGAGAGACCCTCGCCATCCGGCAAGCCCGGTCCCACCCCCTCGGCCGCCCTGCCGTCCGGCAAGCCCAGTTCCTTATCCTTCAGCTTGCCTTTGCACACTTTGACAATGTCGTACATGTGGAGGTAGCTGGCGGCGGCCAGGACGTCCTCCACCGGCAGCGTGCTGAACTCCAGCTTCCCTTCATACATAAATTCAAGGAGCAGGCTGAAAGCCGGGGCAGTCACAATGTCACTGTTCAGATGCACAACGTCCCTTTTGTCTAGCTGGTCCCTGTAGAAGAGGTGGAAGTACATGCTGCAGGAGGCCAGGACGGCTCTGTGCGCCCTGAATCGCGCCTCTCCGACCAACACTGTGCAGTCGCAGAGGAAGCCTTGGTGACGCTGCTGACTCAGGCGCTGCAGCAACTGGCGGCTATGGTCTGGGAACTCCATTCTTCCTTCATAACCTGACGAGAAACAGGAAAAACTGGATATTAAACAAACCGATCGCGACCGCTCAGCCGGGGTGGCTCAGCCAGTTACTAACAGCAGCACTCGCCCACAGCGAATGCGAGCAACATACAAAAGTAATCCGACGGCCCAATTTAAACAGGTCACCCCCCCCCCCAAAGAGAAACAACGATTCGAAAATTTTTCGCCAATAAAAACAGTTAGGCATAAATTATTTTCAGAAAACCTAATTGATTCAAACAATGTTTCAAAACTAAATTTATGCGCGATAAAGGGTCGCCGATTGCAAAGTGCATTGATAAGTCTCGGAAATAAAGTTCTTTGGTATCTAAATAAAGCGCAGAACAGCGTCGGAACGCCGACAATCCGGCTTTCGGCGATGATGATAAACTGTGTACTTGCTGAACAACAATATTCTGAGCGCCGCCTAAATTAAAATACACCGAGGAGGTCTCGCCTTTTGGAAACCGGCATACGCCGGGCTGTGGGAACTTTGTGGTGATTAAAAAAACAACATCGGATTGATTCTGAAACGAAACTTACCTTTGTCCGCTCTGAGTAACATCAGTGCGAAACGGTGATCGCTACTTTTAGCGCTTCCCATCGGAACCGTAGCGATCCGAGCAAAGACACACGCACACACACGCGCAGCCCCACACAGGCACACTCTCATGAAGCGATCGGATTCAGGCTTGGGTGCGTTTATCTGGACCTCCGTGTTCCAGCGCACATTAAACGCGTCGGGACACACACACTATACGCAGGGCTCCCGAATACCAGCACTAGTCCAAGCAGCGAGGTTAAGGAGAAAAGCAAAGGGGTCTAAACTGGAGTGCTCTGTTTGCTAATTACACCGCAAGCTGTGGAGTCAGCTGCTCTGACATCACCGCAATGGAAACGCTACCTCCAGCTGTGCTTCTCTTACTGCCATATGTTAGTCCAAATCGAGCTGCCAGCGAGCCCGCAGCCTGCTTCCTTTAAAGTTCCTGCAGGACCTTTTATAGGCATCGAAGACAACGCAAAGTGGCATTTTGCGGAGCCCCTAGCAGAAGCGATCGCCACTTGCATCAACTACGTCCAAAGTCGGTTGGGCTTTTACATGCACACACGCCGTGTTTGTCCTCCGCCGCCCGGCCAGCGACCAGGTCTGACACAGCGAGGCGGTGCACTTTGTTAAACAAATTACAGAACACGCAAAGTTTTTCTTTATTTATTCCCCCACACGTTTCATGTCTTTTTCTTGACACTTGAAATTATTCTTGTCGCGATCGGCCACTTTTACTTTCGGTATTTCCTCTAACTGTAAGTTTACGGCCCGAGTAATATAAATTACGACTTACTGGGTAAGCTGGAAAGACGCTATAAAACAGGGCTACAGAGTAATAAACTACAGTTCGCTGGAAAGCGTGCGACCGCATACTGCTCCGCAGCTGCCGCTGCCCGACCCAGAGCTGGACAGCAAGGGGTAAGATAATCTAAGTTTCGGTTGCGGCTTAAAGAAAAGAGAGCGGCGTAGCGCGTACTCACACAGAGTATTGCGAGCCGAGGAGTTTGCCGAGCTGCTCCGTGTGCTTAGACGGGCTTCGCTCCCTCCATGATGTCCCGTCCAGATGTTGGCGTCTCGCGGTCGCTTTCTCGCGTCTCCGCTCGTCCCTGGCAGCGAAGCAGCGCCCTGTGGTGCGCGAGGCGAGCAGGTTGTTAATGGTCCAGTCTCGCGATAACGCCCCCCTCCCCTTACAATAGGTACTGTACTACTGCATAACATCACACAGTGGCAGCAAGTAGCAGCCTAGTCCAAGGGTGGGGAAAGAATCCAGACACGAGGAACTTGGGAGAGATTGTAGCGTAGTTCAACTCCCAGCTGTATTGCAGTCACAGCTATTGCACGAAGATGCATTTAATGCACTTTCAATGCATTGATTTTTTTTGAGGCATTGAACATAATATAAAAATACTTTGCATATTTTTTAAGAGAATGCATTTGTCTTATCACATTATTTTGTGTTAACTGTATATTTTGCCTAAAAAATTGTTAATGTTCCTCTAATGCAAGTCACATCTGTCTCAGTAGACATAAAATTGAATGAGTGTCTTTTTTTGTTTTCTGTGAGTTTCTGAATGCGAAATCCAGTCCGTCTCTGTCAAATAAAGGCCGTCTTGTTACTTTCACTAAACAGAGGGCGTGAGGAGTCAGAGGTTAAACTCATGGCCCTGCAGGGTTATTAGGCTTCAGGAGTCTTGCTCTGGGTTATTGTGCGGAGGGGCTAGCCTGCCCTGGGAGAGGCGCTGTTGGGTTGGTAGTCATTCTGGGATCTGGGTCCCCCGAGGTCTGATTGATCATCTCCTTGTACCATCCCTAAACACCTGCCAGCAGCAGCTAGTCCCAGATCCACCTTGTCGTTGCAGTTCTTTGGGGATCTCATCTGGGAGGCAGCACAGCCCGAGAGACGTCGCATTTTTGACATCCAACGCCACCAGGCTGAAAAAGTACCCAGGCTAGGGGTGTAACATAAATCAAGGGTGTGTCTCTGTACACAGTACACACTCTGACCAAACACCAAAAAATCCACCCTTCTCCATCTTTCTCATCCAGCCACACCCTCCCCCACTGGTCACTTTACTGCGTGTATGTTATTCCAAAGCGTTGTTGTAATGCATTTTCTTCAGGGTTTCATCTTGTAGCGGAAGCACAGGTCTGTAGCTGAAATGCTGCGTGATAATCAATCATGGCGAGGCTCCTAGTGGCTAAGGATCGGTCTGTCTCCCAGTGTCATCGCTCTCCGGCTGTCCGGGCCCAGAGCCGACACACCAGAGTTTCTATAGCTCCGCATGGCCGTGACGCTCCCCGTCTCACTTAGACGCGACATAATTTGGTCCTGAGCAGCACAGACATGATGGGATCTTTAAAGGTCTGCTACCCTGGGCTCTTTGCCCTGATTGACACGAGTCCCCAGTCTGCGTCCCCAGGGTTTCACACTCCATGACACAGAAATTAAGTTCCCGCTGTACGCAGAGCGAGATCCGGAGAACAGGTGGTGCCGTGCGGGCCGGACTTGCTGGAGCGATACTGTCAAACCTGGACCCTGACAGCACACATTCAGTACATGCCAATAATGACTTGGTGTCTGCGGGCGTCACCCTCCGTGACACGGGTCCAGAAAGACACCTCAGCCCAGGCATGACAGTCAGCTGGCTGTGAAGCCCAGTCATACACATTTTAGGGAATAATACATGTGTTGGGAAGGGACCGAGCTCGCAAATCAGCGCGGGCTGCCCGCTGCCGCTAAACGGCGATCATTATCTGCTGGAGAATCTCCGCGCCTCCAGAGCCAGACAGGCCAGACCCCCGCCTGTGACCACAGTTGCTCCCCATAGGACCCCAGCTGCCTGTTAAGAGGGATGGGTTCCACAGTTGGGGGGGGGGGGGGGCACAGATCCGTGAAAATTATTCCCAGGCAAAACAAAATTCATTTGAGTAACATCGACAAGTCCACCCCCAGCGTTGCTGAGATGAGTCAGAAAAATGGGCCACAATGCTGGGAGACACCTGTCACAGGTCGGTGTCAAACAGTGGAGACCCACAGAGACACCTGGGATAGGGACAATCTCACCTGTTTAAATGGCAGAACGCTTGAAGGAGTCATTTTACTTTTCAGGTCTGTGTCGCACCGTTCGTATTCATATCCGCTCATGGTGTCTTTTTGCGCCAGTGAAGCCCCACTGTCGGCCAACCGGAGGCTGGTGGGCGACCGCGCTGTGCCGTTTGGGGGGAGCGCGGCGCCCGTAATTAACGAACAGCAGTTTGACATCCAGCGGATCTTCCAGTGGGTAGAGGGGGGATCGTGGCCCGCTACGATTTGCGCTCGTCCTTTTGATTTATGGGGTGGCGACGTGGAGCGGGAGACGCGGAGAATCCGGCACAGGTGTCCGTGCGTTTATTCATTAACATCCCGCCCATTAATCGGATTCAAGGGGCTGTAATAAAACACCTGGTAACTGTTATGGATCTTGGTGCGAGGCGGCTGCGATTCGTGAGCAATCTTAAAATTCAGCTGTTTAATTGATGCTTAAAGAGCAGGGAGTTGTCGCCCACGGAAGCAATGATGGGAGCTGTGTTAAGTAGCCTGAATGTACTGCTTTTAACAATGCTCCTTTCTCGGGGCTCCGGTTTAAGTGTGCGTTCCTGGATAAAGGGAGAGCATCCACCTGCTGTCTTTTTAATTAGAAATTGTAATTTGCCAGTGTTTGGGCTACATCTTCACCTAGTCGCTTTCCGTCCCTAATTATACTCGGCATCATGGGAAATCTCCTTAAACATAGTGAATCGCACACATGTTGAAATGTATCTGCTCTAATATTATTAGTCATTTTACACAAGTGCCGCCCCCATATGTACATTCGAGGGCATTTGTTTGGCACAAAGGAAGCCTTTTAAGAAGCGTCCAAGTCCATCAGCGTTACATGGGAACGAGGAGGACAGTGCGCTCACGCCGATGTACACAAAGGAACCATTAACTGTAGGGAGCATTAAGGCCCCCACCAAGGGGACGACTCTGGGTTACAGCTGCTCATCCCGGGGACCCCCCAACCCCCCCTCTCCCCTCCGGAACTGCCTGGGTCACCTCTGCTCAGTGATCCAGCTGCCCTGTTGTCTGAAGGGGCCATTTGCAGCGAAAACTTTCAGCCCCTTCCTAGACGGAGGGGTGGCTGGCAGGGGGTGGTAGCAGAGGCGGGGGGTGAATGGGGGGGGCCCATGGGGGGAGGAGGGGGTTGGCCCCAGTCACGGGGTCTGCGGCTGAGGATTCTTATCCTCTTACCACGCTGTTCCGTTTTAAGCTGGCTGGTCACGTTAAATCCACAATCGCTGCCTCTTCTGCTCCTGATCTTCGCATCGGCGATCCCGCATGGCGTGGCTTGTAGGCAGAGCATCCCTCTTGATGGTGCTTCGCCCCGCCTGGGCCCGGATTTAAGAACCTAAAAAATATATAACTGGATTGTAATTATGTACATTATCATAAAAGGACTGATTTTCAGACAGATTTTAAAAACTAAATTTATCCATCTCTCAGGCAGGTCCTTATTCGTATGAAGATATAATATTTTTATTGTTTTGTGCAGGTGCATTTATTTGCAGGTTTACAAACAGGCCTTTAGTCGCGCCTGTGTACTGCCTCCTAGCTCTGAATGTACATGTATGTGTTCTTCCAGTCCGGCTGAGTGTCATTATTGTACCTCTGCACCTTTCACTTTCAAAGGCAGCGGCTCGTGGGAAAGTGCCGGGCCTGTGAGCCTCCGCCACACTCGCCCTCCTTGAAATCTCACTCAGGCTTCATGGTTAAAGCGTGACGGTTGTGCACGCCCACAGAGAGCCACACACACAAACACCCTCTAGGTCAGCGTTTCCCAGTCCGGTCCTCGGGAAACCCCAGCCGGTCCACGTTTTCGCGCAGGGAGCTGGGAGGCAGCAAAAAAAACGTAAAAACAGGGACTGACTGCGGGCTCCCGAGGACCGGATCGAAAACACCGCCCCGGGGAACACCAAAATACAAGAGTAAGAATCAATATGAAAATGAATGATATTATTTTTGCTTTTATAAAAAACAGTATCTCTAATGCCCATGACATGGTTTGTGACATAAGCAATTTTAGACCCTATGTTTGGAGCATAGGAATCTTACAATGTGTGTGTGTGTGTGTGTGTGTGTATGTGTGTTTATATATTTATATCGTCTGGTTTCTGGTGATTCATAATGCAATGTAACATCCTTTGGTATTTTAAACTAAAAGATTTACTCTGGATCTACTCTCCTCACCCCCCTTCATACAAACCATGGCTGAGTGCTTAATGTCATTGTTGAAACTTGAGAAAATCAAATTCACAGTCTGTGGAACACTCAGTCATTTCCATTCAGACTGGGACCCCTTAATCACTTTCTTCAGGAAGTCCAGATGTGATCCTCTGACTACAGAGGTCATGGTGGTCCACTGGTGCCCAGCAGCCCTACCAGACGCTAACTGGAGCCCTGCCCCTCTGCTGGCCATCTTTTCTTTTATCTCCCTTATTATTAGTATCATTAACTGCCATTTTATCCTATTTTTTTCTCTTCCTTCATTTTCCCTGCATGTACAAAGTGTAGCATAATTTTTAGAGATCTGATGATGGAACGTTTCACGTGCTAGCTTTCATAAGTGGGGTTGTGTGTAGGGGGGTATGTGTGTGTGTTTCTCTTGGGGAGGGGGGGGGCTATAAGAGGGAGGGAAAGTGGTTCATAATGTTGACAAAAGTTTAAAATATTTGAAATAGCAACTTGTATTAATTGGATGTTCTGTCTTCTACTTCTTCTTCTTCAAAAAAAACGAATGGATAAATAGTCTGACCCTCCCTCCAAAAGGCCCCCATCTGTGTGCCCCCCCCGCCCCTTCTGTAGGCCCCAGTGCTGAACTGCCAATAGTTGCAGCAGCATTAAAGCCAGCTTCAGTCACCCTATTGTTATGTCTGAAAAATTATTCATGTAAATCCATTTAGCAATTTGTCTCGAATTTTCATACACATTTCAAATGAATTTTACACCACCACCCCCACCCCCCTCCAATCAGGAAATTTTATCTTCAGCATACCTCCCCAGAAAGTTTATCCTGTATTTTAATCCATTAGTAATACTTCTAGAATCACAACTGGTTTGTGAAAACAGGTTTTACGTTTTTTTTTTTTTTTTTTTATATATATAGATTTTGATGTTTGTGGCACGTTCACGGTGACCTCTGTGCTCCCGCTGCCCCTTGCTTCTCCTGACACTCACAACTAATTGCTTTCCAGTTTTCCCATCCTCTCCAGGCTGACTTGCACACCCTTGCCAGGTTTTCACTCGCTGTCCCGTCGCCGATGGCTTACGGTTGGCTCCACGCAGCTTAAAACTTTGGAAGCGTCTCCTCACGTGGGAACAGCTAATGATTTTGTGGGATTTTTTTTTAAGTAATAGGTTTATAGAGCCCCGCTGTCTACTTTTGGCCCATCTGTCACTAGCGGATCTATTTTTAGACGGCCTGCCTTCAGCCGGGAAGGCGATACACACCTGATTGATAATCCAGCGGTGCGTACTAATGGCTGGTCAGTCTGGTAGCCCTTGATGCTCCTATTCATCCGTAGCTGTGTCACTGTTTAAGGTGTGTTCACTAGGATTGGGGCGGAGCCAACGGAACGTCACTGACGTCACACTGGGGTGCGTCCTTGGTTCCCCTCGCCGATTCACGCCATGTGGTTGGTGGCGCCGTGATCTGGGGCTTTTCTGTGCATCTAAAACGGGGGCCAGAACACCGAGGGTGCTGATCTGTGTGTACCTCTGGTGGACACACCAAATATTCCCTTTTCAGTAGCAGTTGGTCCGATTATAGTCACTGAGAACCAGAAGTGAGGAGGAGGACAAAAAAGTGTGATAGCATCTGGAACCTATATATAGAGTAGATCCGACAACCCAGCAGCAACAGCAATACCCTCACCGAGCTGAATTTGAAAGCAATAAATTGACAAGACATGAGTTTCATACCTGAGGAGCAGTCAGTGGGCAGTCTATGTGAAGACAGAGTCAGATCTGTAATCTGTCACGGCGTCACCCGTGTCCCCTACATGCCCTCTCTTCTGTCTGTCCCTACAGTCTCAATAGGCACAACCAATGAGACATCAATAGCTAAACAAAATATTGCATCACCAAGGGTGACAAACATAGGGCACTGTCCCTTAAATGCATTTTTGGGAACATTTAGACAGAGGAGGGAAACTGGAATCAATCAATCAGTCGGTTTATTTTTGTACAGCCCCATTTTCACAACGTTACATTATCTCAAAGTGCTTTACTTTATCTGTGCCCAGTGGCCCCAGAGAGAATCAAAAAACAGCAAGGTTGTTTATGTAACCTGAACCGGGCTGGAACAGGGGGAACCCTGGGCTGGAACATGTTTATTGCTGGATTGGAGCAGGGGAACCTTGGGCTGGAACATGTGGAATGCTGGATTGGAGCAGAGGGGACCTACAAAGAGGTACAAAATCAAAACAGAGAAAGGAAGGGCTCAGGCGGCCATGCTCTCATCTGGGCTGGTGCAGGAAACCAACGGGAATGGCTTATATAACGTTTCAGGAAAGCACCAGGGAGTTTGTGACGACCGGCGAGGAGCGACTCATGAACGGATCAAGTCGGCGTAGGAAAGTCCCGTGTGTTTTCTGGGAACTGGGTGAGTCCATTTCAGACCCCTGGGGAGCAGGGCTGTGATGAACAATGCAAGCTGAACTCAACAGAGCTGGACGTTTGTTGGTTTAAGATTATGCTTTTCACTTGACTGTACTGAAGAGGCCCAATGGGTTTGAACCTACAGCATGTTCGTTTTCTTTTTCCGATGTATCATTAAGCTTTAATCCAAAGCCACTTCCTAATATATTTGCACATTTTGTTGGAACAAACAAAAAACAAGCAATGCGCTCTGTTCCAAAGTGCCTTTTGTGCAGCAATCTCGCAGCTCTGTTATCAAGCCAGCCTGTCCTGAAGAAATCAAGACACGACACACAAACCGTTCACGAGAGGTGCGTTCGGTCTGTGTGTGCTCCGATGGCTCCAGCCTGTGATCTCTGGGTCCTGTGACTTTCTAGACGCCTTTGCCCGCTTAGATTGGCACAGCTATCCTGTAACAGGAAGCCTCCGCGGGGCCCGGAGCCATCCTCCCCTCCGTGTACTGCTGGAAGTGATGGCTTCTTTCTCAGAGGAGATTAAGAGAATGGGGTGGGGTGAGGGGGGGGGTCTTTCTGGAGATTCATTCTTCCTCGCTGCAATCGTCAATGGCATTCCCAACCCACCCCACTCTATGGAAGCCTCAGTGAGACGTAAACAAAGGAGCTGCATTCCTAAGCGTTCTGCAAGCGGGGCACATCAGGCAAAGCCTGAGGCAGCCCTGCAACCGTCGGGTCCTGAGAGTCATTCATTAGCAGTGTGCTCCCTACATCGGCCTCGATGTTCTTTTTAATGCTGTCGGAATTAAGTTTTTCTTTTTTTCTCATAAAACACCTTTATCCTTTTTTTATCCTGGAATTTAAATGTTACTCTAAGCGTAGCAGGCGGAAACACAAACCGTGAAAATCCATAACCTTTTACAACCGTTTCCAAAAAGAAAAACAGTTAAACAGCGTGTAAAATGTAACTAAAAACAAATCACATAAACCCATATTTAACTGCAAATAGCACAAAGGCAAATCAAATGTTTAAACTGAGAAATTTTACTGTTTTACACGCTCAATTTGAATTTGATGCCAGCAACAAGTTATAAAAAAACATTTGGACAGGGGCAACAACAGACTGGAAAAGTCAGGCAGTGTCACAGCAAAACTCTTGCTTGAATATCTCACAACTATTTAGGTCCATCGGCAACAGGTCAGTAAGACTATTGGGCATAAATAGTCTCCCTCTGTGGGCAAATAGTGCAGCAATTTAAGAATAATGCTTCTCAACATAATCCCAAATTCTTTGCTATATTATCATCTATTGTATTTAATAACGTTAAAAGATTCATAGAATCTGGAGAGATGTTTCTATGCGAGGGACAAGGCTGATAACCAGCACTGGACAGCTGTGATCTTAAGTTTCTCAGGCGGCACTGAATTAAAAACAAAACACGATTCCATAGTGGAAATCACTGCAGGGGCTCAGGAACACTTCCGAAAACCACCGTCTGTGACAACGGCTCGTCGCTGCATCCACAAATGCAGGGTGAAACTCTCCCGTGCAAAGAAGAAACCAGACCTGAATATGATCCCGAAACGCCGCCGAACTTCGCTGGGTCCCGAGCTCATTTCAGGTGAACTGAGGCAAAGTGGAAACTGTCCTGCGATCAGACGAATCAAAATTTCAAATCTGTTTCAACATATATGTTGTCTTCGCTCTATTTTTAATTAAATATAGGTTTATATGATTTGTAAATCGGGGCATTCTGTTTTTATTTACATCATATACAACATCCCCGCTTTTTTTGAAATAGGGCTAAGTTTGGTTCTGTACCTCAAAAAGAAAGTCAACAGGTGCATAGTTTGTGTAACACTCAGCATTATGAATCACAGGGGCCAGGCAGGTAAATACATCCACCGGGTAACTTATCCTAAAGGAAATGAACTCGGCATTCTTGTGGTTGTGCATGGCTGCGAAGCTGTAAAGATGAGTGAAACTCCATTATGTATATGGATGAAAAGAGAGCTTTAGGGTAGCTGGTGTCCCCGTTCTGCTGTGCGGTCGACGCATGAGAGCGAATCCCCAGCGTGAGCTCCTCTGCCTCCCTGTCATTCTCAGTTTACAACGTGTCTAAACAAGGCTGCGGGACTGACTTTGTGTGTCTCCTCAAAATAAAAATGTTACACTTAAAGAGCAGAGGACCCTTAAACATAAATAAATCCTGCAAAACACTGACTATTAAATGTCTGGTGGTGTGTGGTGGATCGGGGGCGGGGGGAGTGACAGCAGCAGGGGAATTGTAACCCTGACACGAGGGAGCACAGATGCAGGGGCGATTCTAGGATTTGACCTTTAGGGGGGCCTCCTGAAGGCATATGGGACAACACCCCCCCCCCTATTATTAAATTTTCGGAAAAGGGGGGGGGGGGTAAAGTTTGCCGAGCTGGAGGTATGAAATCTATACAAAGATACAGGATAAACTGCTGAATGGTTTTAGAAAAGCTTCTTTTTAGGGGTTTGGGGGGATGAGACAAATAAGGGGATTGAACCCGCCCTAAATAGCATCTAGAATCACCTATGCGCAGATGGATTACAAGTGTGAAAGATACAATGAGCAGGATACCCAAAGATGTTGGGACACAGGGTCTTATTCTAGAACCCACATAAACAGAATCGATGAGTAAGGTGGGAGTTGGAATCACGGAGCAGGTGGGTTCAGTAGCCAGGTGGTCAGTGCAACGGCAGGGCATGAGGCAGGAGGAAGACACACCAGGAAGGTCAGGTGGGAGCAGGATCTGGATTGGAGAGGCACAGGAACTGTGCAGGCAGGAAGGTTCAGGGCTAGACAGGAGACAGGGGAAACATGTTCAGTAAGTTGCATTAGGATGAACAATAGTCCACACTGATTTAAAGGAGCAGAGCCGATAATATGGGGATTCAACTTATGGCAGCTTAGGAGGTGGAGGTTCTGTGGAAAGCAATGCCCTTTGGCCTGGTTGAAAGGCAGAACCAGGATGGCAGTCAGCCTAGGTCTTCTGTTTGAGATTCCACTTGCAGTCTGTGGTGGGCCTGCTTGCACACTTTCTTGTGTTGTTGGAACCAGGCTTCCATGGAGGAGACCAAGCTGGGTGGTGAGTCCCAGGGAAACAGTGGAGAATGGTATCCCAGGATGCACTGGAATGGAGTATGTCCAGAGCCCTACTGGGTAAGGGAGTTCTGGGGACAATCTATCCAGGGGAAGAAGCAGGCCCACTGAGGTGAATGGGAGGCACACAGGAGCCAAAGGATCTCTGTTACCTCCTGGTTGGTCATTTCTGTAACTCCACTGGACTGTGGATGGTAGCTGGAAAAAAGGCTGAGAGAGATCCATGTTAAGCTGAGCACAAAAGAACCAGAAGATCCTCTTGGTAAACTGTGGTCCCCAGACACTTACAATGTCCATATTAGCGGAAGATCCAGGTCATTAGGATCTCTGTTGAGCTTGGTGGCAGAAGGCAGTGTGGGTAGAGACATCATGCAACATTCAGGAGAACTGATCCACTATCCAAAGGATGCTGTGTTACATTTAGATGATGAGAGATCCATGATGAAGTCTAGGGTGGTTGGGAGTGAGGAGATACTGCAGCAAACTGGTGGGCTTCCGGTCAGACCCACTGTTCTGAGCACAGGTGGGGCAGGGGGCCACTTCTTCTAGTGGGCACCTACAGGTGACCTGGTATACAATCTGCCAGAAAGGGCTCCTGCTGGTGGGCATCTCAAAGAGAGTCCTCCAGGTCCCAGACTACCAGCCCTATGAAACAGGACTCAGGCAATGTGGGAACAGGCTTCTCATGAGCGATGGGAGACTTGAACAGCCTGGTGTCTACCTTTATGTTCTTGGCTCCAGGTATGTAGAACATCTTGAAGTCAAAACATCTGAAGAAAAGGGCCCATTGAGCCTGTTGGGAATTCAGGTGCTTTACTAACTTGAGACATTCCAGGTTCCAAAAGTCAGTTAGGACCTGGAAACGATGGAGAGCATGAGAAGACCCCTCTACTCAATGCTGTCACTCCTCCAGGGCCAACTCGATGGCCAGCAGCTCTTGATTGCCGATGTCACAGTTCCTCTCCGCTGCTTTGAGTTTTTTTTTAAAAGAAAGGCACAGAGGTACATCTTCCCCAAATCTCCCGGATGTTGAGAGAGCACAGCCCCAATTCTTACCTCTGAGGCGTCCACCACCACAACAATGGTCTGGGTTGGATCTGGTTGCTGGTGGAATAGTCTAAAGGAAAACAGGTTCTTCAGGCACCACAAAGCCTCATCTGCTTCTGGGGTCCAGGTAAGTAAAGTGTAGCGTGAACAGAGGAGCACAATCAGGGGAGCTGTGATGGTGCTGAAACCTCAAATGAAGCACCTGTTAAAGTTAATGAAATCCAAGAACTGCTGTAGGGCTTTTATAGTTTGGGGTCGGGGCTGGTCACAAACCATCACTTTATCCACATACATTCCATTTCCCCAGGTTAGATCTGATAGCCCAGAAACTTCATGGTTGAGTAGTGCAATTCACACTTCTCTCCCTTTATATGAAGGTGATGGTCACAGAGACATTGGAGCACTTCACTGACATTATGCATTTGTTGCTCCAGGGAGTTGGAAGAGATGAGGATGTCATCATTGATGATCAATGTAGAAAATGACAAATCAGAGCAACAAGTTGGACAGGACCTCCTTCATAAAGGCCTGGAAGATGAATGGGCTATTAGCTAAACCATACAGCATCAGAAATGTTCATACTGACCGGTTTTAGTTAAAAAGGTCTTCTATTCATCCCCAGCCCAAATGCAGATGAGGGAATAGGTGCTCCTGAGGTCCAGCTTTGTGAATATATGAGCCGTGCATAGCTACTCCAATGCAGCGGGAATGAGGAGTGGCAATTCAATGCACTTCACAGTGATGGTACTCAGACCCCAGTAGTCGATACAGCGGTGCAGTCCCCAGTCCTTCTTGACAAGGAAGAGGGCACTGGGGAAATCAACGAGTGGATAATACCTTTGTTGATGGTATCACGCGCACAAGTCTCCATGGCCTCCACTTTGGGTCTCGAAAATAAGAACAAGCATCGCTTAAGCAACAGGGCACCCTCCACTAGGTCAATGGTGCTATCTGAAGGATAAGGAGCAGGGTTGTCCATGGCATGCCATCCCTATGTGGAGGGAGGCTAAATGCCTTGGATTTGCTAAAGATGTCAGCAAAGTTCCCGTCCTCCTCCAGAATCAGGACCCCTCCATCAGGCAGTGGACTTGACAGCAAAGAGTCTACAGGGGAGAGAGAGAGACAGGCAGCAAAGCACTTGGGAGACCAGGTTCTCAGTTCTCTAGTTCTATGAGGGAGTTATGCTGCTGGACCCAAGGGTGTGCAAGGATAACGCCATCCCAGATGGGCAGGAGCACCAGAAGATGAATGCACTCCTCATGTGCCACTCTAACCAGTAGGCACATTGGCATAGTCTGCAGTGTTACGTAAGCGGCCATGAGGAGGAACCATTGACTCCTCGCATGGTGAGGGCAGGAACCACAGGCTGCAGGACGATGGAGTGGCAGCAAACCAGTTGGAGATCAATGAAACTGCCAGCGGCACTGGAATCCAGCAGCACATCGGTGGCTCCCTCCCATAGCAAGGCCATAGGCACCAACACCTGTGTTTGAGTCACATACCCGCTTTCCAACCCGCTTCTCCTACTGGATCGCAGGGGGTCCGGAGCCTATCCTGGAAGCAATGGGCACAAGGCAGGGAACAACCCTGGACGGGGGGGGGGGCAGCCCATCGCAGTGAGTGACATACAGCATCAGGGAAACTTCTCCTATCTAGAGCACCGGGTCAGTAGCCCATGGAGTCCAGTTTCGGCAGGTGTGGAGGAAGTGTCTTGGCTCTCCACAATGCAGGCAGAGTTGATCCTGCAGGCTGTGTTGGCGGTCGAAGGGCGAGCAGGACACATCTCCGTTTGGGCTCAGATGATAGAGGCGACAGACTGACATGGGTTGATTCCTAACGTGAGCGGGTTGACTCGTGACGGGCACAAGTCTAGTGGCGGTCCCTGACAACATCATCCGGAGTAATGGCGAGCTGGATGTTTTCATCAAAGGAGCAGGGTTCTTCATGACATGCCATCTTCACCTGAAGGTCAGGGCACGATGCTCACTGGTACAAGGCCTGGGGGCACGAGGGGGGCCAACCTAATCCTGCTGCGAGTGTTGGGGACTCCAAGGTGAACTCAGGCACAGATATGCTCCCCTCACACAGCTGGCCCCCTAGGCTTCTTCTAAGGCAGGGTATCTTGCAGTTGGTTCTGAGTCTCTGCTGGGTCCATGTGATCTGGAAAGGTATTCTGTGAAACATTAAATGGCCAGGGACCCAAAGATACAGGTACACAGGGTTTTATTCTGAGATGCACAAGAACAAAACCAGCAAGCAAGATCAGAGTTGGGGTTACAGAGCGGGTGGGTTCAGTAGCCAGGTGGTCAGTCTATTGGTCAGGGTATGAGACAAGAGGAAGACAGACCAGGAAGGTCAAATGGGAGCAGGATTAGGGTCAGGGTTGGAGAGGCATGGCAATTGGGTAGGAAGGTTAGTTGGTTGGTTGATCGGTTGTGGACGGGTAGATAGAGGACGCACACTCAGTAAGATGCATTAAACTCAACAATACCTTTTATTGAATGTGAGGTATGGCGGGGATTTAAAGGAGTAGAGCAGGTGGCTCCGATCACCGCTGATGAGCCGGCATTCTCATGAGGAGGGGGTGTGACAGCAAACAAGTTTCTTGACTGGAAGCACCCAGACAGCTGACTAGCATAGAGAGCTACAGGGAGCGCTCTGGCTGGGGTCGGGGCAGGACGCACTGGGGACATGCAGCAGGGAGAACGGCAGCCTGTTTATGCCACAGCCACAATGAGGGGAAAGTCAAACAATGGCAGAGCGATCAGGGGGAACTCAATAAATATTTCATCAAGAGGAAAAGTCTGCCAGCAGCCAGCATGTTAGGAGATATTACACAATTCTTGGACGCCATTCAGTCAAAAACAATAGTGTTGGTATAGCCTGGTGTCCAAGTAGCACCTATTGCAAAACAAATTAGTTTATTAATCAGACCGGGTTTACGATGTTATTTTTTAAAAATATTTGCGTAATATCTTCGTTGTACAAGAATTGCTGCTTAACTGGCTTCCTCCCAAATGCTTGTGTTGGTTGCTACTGTTTGAGTGGCATGGCCGTGGTATAGTTCTGGCGGTTTTTTAAAACATGCACTTACTCTTGAGACAGGCTGGTAGACAGAAAGACGTTTCAACAGCAACTTATCTGTTTTCACCATCAGCTCTCATTTCTTTATCAGGGAAAACACGACAAAGCGCACCATGCGTAAACAGGAATATAGTAAGAGTAGCTAAGAAAGTCAGTAGTACGTATATCGCTTAATTAATCCCTGCTAAAAATATTTAATTTGAACTCGAACAAGGAAAATGATACTTTATACAAAACTTCGGACTTTCAGCATTTTTTGCATCTTTTTTCCACAGAATGGTTGTTTTATATTTAAAATTATGTTTGATAATACGTTAGACCAGAGACGATGAACATTTCATTTAAAAGCAGCCATTCATAGATGATGCGACGTGCCTAGAAAAAAAAAAACAAGAAAGTCATCCCTCCATCTTTCACGCGCTCAACCTGAGCCAAGTCGCGAACCGCGTTAATCATTTCAGGATAAAAAAGCGTATTTACACAATATGTGTTACGTCATTCGCTTGTTAGAGACTTTGAACAAAAGTTTCTGCCAATAAATGTAAATATCGGCATTTCCCCATCCAGTGATTTACTTACCCAAAATCATGACGCCATCCCATACAATATATTTTTATAGTACAATGATCCCCTTTTTTATTATTTTTACGTTACTCATATCCTTAGACCAACATCCACATATGTGTTGTTTTAATACGTTTACATGTATTTAAAGCGTGTGAGAGACGTACTTTAAGGCTTAAACTATTTAAGACTATTTAAAAAATGTGTATTTATATGGTCTTTCTATATCGCTGATGGGTCTGGATGGGTCTATATCGCTGATGGGTCTGGATGGGTCTATATCGCTGATGGGTCTATCGCTGATTATCTTCCGCAATAGGCGGTGATTTACTGTATAGGCTACTTATAACTGTATGTGCACAAATAAACTTGTACGGACCAGTGACGAACAACACAAAAAACACAAATTCCCAAATTGCTCAACTCCGCACTGGAGCTGGATAGCAGCATTTAGATCTGTTTGAAAGGTCATTTATATACCATGACCTGTGTATCATCGTACCCATGGAGAGCATGCAGAGTATGACCTGAGGTACTGCGCACACCCCCACTGAAGCCACCCCTGGCTCTGTCTAACAATGTTTGATAGTTAACAGCTCATCAATCGTATTCTGTGTGTCCTCCTTCTGTTATAACTGCAAAGAAGCATTCCCGAGGGAAGCCTTTGTCCTGAACGCCATGCTTGTTTCATCAAGGGAGTGCCTTCAGTCACTGAAAAGAAAGTTGCCCGCTGCAGTAAGTCGCCGTCATAACATCAGTTTGCAAGATTTTTTATGGTTCTCCAATAGGATGTGCAAGTTTAGCGCAAATACATATATAAGGTGGATGTGTGATAAGTCGGGCTATGTTAGTATCGCTTCAAATGGCGAAATGATTCGAAATGTGTTTATGCATTCATTGTTGTTTTACGTGGCTTAAAAAAAGTTCAGGGATGTTTGTTCGCACATTGAAACTCAGTGAGCAAGGAAGACATCACAGTTAAACCAGTTGTCAAAAACCTTTGGGACGTGTAAATTGTAGAACAAACATGCTTACATTGGTGGAGAACGCCGCTGACATAACGCCGAGTCAGTTTCCTTTTCACATTAACTTCTTGTTAGCGAATGATTCAGAGATGTTTTGTTCACAAACAAATACAGAAAAACAGTGCCGTTAAAATCTGATGTATCGGTCAAGTGAAGAAGACACAAAATCGTATAAAATATGTTTTGTAATAGGCCAAGCACGTATGGATAACTGTGCATTTGTGTGCTCAATGGGTTCTCAATAAAACCCAAGGAATATGTACTGCCAGTACTTATAATTTGTAAGTTTCATGGATGAGTCAGCATGACAGTGGTCCTGGAAAATATGTGATCTGTCTGGGACTGGGTTAACCACTGAGAATGGAGTACATCTATCAGTAAAGTTCTTAATAGGCCCATAAGGTCTAACATCTTTTACTTGTAATCTTCAGTACATGGTTGCAGTCAAAGGCTTCTTTTGCCTGTAAGAATCATGCAGAAAACGACTCTTTAGACGAGGATCTGCCATGTATATCTTTAACTTACTCAAAAACTTTGCAGTCCAGAATCAACCCCGACTTGTGATGCTACGTCGCTGTGAGAGGTGACGGATGTATGGAGAGGTGGCTGAAGTCGGCGCTAGGACCCAGCCGGAAGGACGGTGACACGAGAGCAATACAGAAAGCAAGCTGGGGAGGTGTAGTGGAGGAACGGCACCAGAATCTGATTAAATGAGGAGCTTTTTACCCACATTATTGAAGGACATCGCAGTCTGAAAAAGTCACCGGAGGCGCCCACAATAATGGTCCAGGACCAGCTCTGAAACCTCGGTCCAGGTGAAGTCCAGTATCTCTTCTTATTCGCTTGCCTATGTGCTCGATTACTGCTGGAGGGAGGGTAGGTCCCATTGTATTCAGTGAGATGCGGCTGTTCTCACCCGGGCTGGCCTGGGTAGGCCCAGAACCGCGTCAGAAACTCGCAAAATACATGAAAATTAGTGGATAGCTTCGGAGTGCTTCTCTCCCGTTTCATTTCACATAATCGCGTCAAAGTTGCTCAACTAGGTGAACTTTCCACTCGGGAAAGCGTGTGCATGTAACAAATGGTTTGTGGATGTGTGTTTTTTTAACATATGCAGCTGATGATACTTATTCTTTTACGGATTGCTCGCTATTGACCCGCCTAGGCCGAAGGTGTGGACGTCTCCCATCCACTTTTATATGTATTTTTCGCTAAATATAATGCGATAAGCCCTAAATAGAAACGCAGAAGTCTCGGATTTAGCAAGCTTCTGCGTAATTCCTCTCGCAGATTGCCGAGAAAGTAAACAGAAGGTAGTTTCATTTCTAAACCTGTTAAAACAGCACTAGTGTCGTCGCCACGCTCGATTGAAAGTTGCTGCCCCGAACTTTAGTCCGAAACGGTGAAGAAACATTTTATTTCGTTAAAGCTGTATTTTACCATATCTCACTTGCCCCACTTAAGGGAAAAATACTACACTACACGGCACTTAGATTATTTTGTGTTAACTGCTGCAGTCCACTGAATTGCTTCGGGAAATACCCACTTTTTCGAGTGGTGCTCTGGTTTTTGCTCAGTACGTCTTTATACTATGCAAGAAATGCACGGTATAAGTAACAATTGGCATGTTTCAATACTATAATTATACTGTTTCTGAGAATTGCAATAACAAAGATTCGGATCCGGGGGCATTGGTTGCCCAAGGCGAATTGATATCCACTGCTGTTGTTTTTCCCCTATTCACAGGAGCCGTGGTTGCATTTTACCTCCAGTCGGCTCCATGTATACATTTATTGAATCTGATCGCGACCCTTTATCTCGCCTGTGTCGTGCGGTCGTACACGTGGGATGTTCAGCTCGGCTGCCGTATTAGGGCGGTTCGTCACCTCGCCGGCGCCCTTTAAAAACAACATTCACGTAAACAAGTGTACGTGCAGGCCCGCTGGCAGGTAAACACGACCCCTTCGTGAGAAAACCTGTACTGTTTTTTCCCCCTCCCGAATAAATTAGGTTTTATGTCCTTGATCTCCGCATAACCACTGAATAAATTAATTCATTTTGGGTAGACGTCGTCTTAAATGTTGGATTAGACGAAGATGCTCACTGTATTTCTAGATATTGGATGAGATGGGATCGTTTAATGATTCGTTATATAATGTAGCTAGTGGGACACACAAATCTAAAGGTTTGATTTATAGGAATGATGTCGAGGTATAAATCAGTGTCTAATATATACATTTCGTACCCTCTGTTCTGGCGTCTCAAAATATTCCTTTTTAACTTAACGATCGTGATACGCTTATATCACACATTTGGACTGGCGCACATGCAGGAGGCCTATATTTTGTC
Source organism: Brevimyrus niger (assembly GCA_015164015.2). NCBI lineage: Eukaryota > Metazoa > Chordata > Actinopteri > Osteoglossiformes > Mormyridae > Brevimyrus > Brevimyrus niger. The sequence continues at coordinate 16,292,356 of JAABNY020000025.1, read as the reverse complement.
GTTGCTAAATTAGTCGTTTCTACAACAAGTAATGTGACAGTTGCTGTATTTTTAGCTATTTCTTTGTAAAATCAAGCAAGGATTTGTGATATGGGCTGATTTTCGTAAAGGGAATTCCAGGAATTATAGAACATTGTCTTTTTGGCCAAATCTGGACATTACGGATAAAATCAACCCCTTTGTGATAATATCCGAAAACTGGTGCATGCAGTGGGACCAAAGCAGATGCCTGGCTTCACCTGAGATGCTGTGAAAAGGTTTGCAGGCCGCGATGTGTTTGTCAGGGGATGGATTATAATGCGACTATGGAAATAATGAAATGGTCTCGTGGGTGGTTTTCATTAACATTACGGTGTGTGACATTCACGGTGTGCAAACGGAAAGGGGCCATGTGTCGGCTGTTTTTTTCTGGGTGGGGAACGATGCTACCGTCGCATCTATAGCTGATTTTTATAGGATCCGTGGAAGTCTTGATTTTGTCGCTCCGCATCCGTAAGTGCGCTAACAGCTACGTGCGGAATTTACGGAATTTGCGGAATGCCGCCTGAAATTGCCACCGTGCGCTGGAGTTTGTTGTGGAAAAGCTGCGGGCCGGAACCGGTCATTTAGACTGGACTGGAGAATCTTGCACTTACCCCTCCACTTATCATCCTTATGGCGTCTTTGCTTCATTGTTTGTGAAGCTTCTGTAGGAATAGCCATTTTTACCGTGTCCTCATGCCTTGAATCTGCTTGAGGTTAGGAGACAATTTGCATCAATCTAGTGGGTTTACGTATTGAAAAGGTATGTTCCATCTTTTGGACTTGATAAACGGAGAGGTACTTTTAAGAAAAGAATACTGGTCCCTAAAAAGGGTGACAGAGGGGAAAACTTTGCAAATGCCAAAAACAACCCCAAAAACCTTATACATGATTCCATGAAAAACGTTTAAGGTGGTCCATCGGACACAGAAGCGATGGCAGTTGCTAAGCTACTGAACATTAAAACAAACAACATGCTAAAAGCTGTAATTCAGAATGAAGCCTAACCCGGTCTTCCTGTCCAGAGTCATTTAAATTCCCTGGATGGACTTGGGGATTTGTTTGTATTTGATTATGTTAATGCAGCCATCTTTGTACTTTGTGCCCATTTAGTGGTCATTCCCTCTGTCTGTTCCAACAAAAACTGAACAGAAGTTATTGTTCAAAGGTGTGACGTGGAGTTTGCGCCGCCATGTGTCACAGCAATCAGGCTAAATTCAGCTCTGACCTGGAGCTTGTCTCAGGTTGTGTCCTTACGGGCAGTCAGACGTCTATGATCTGCTAAGTTCTTTCTGTGGATGCTGCTGGAATTTGAGTGCATCACCTAAACCTCCTCCTAGACAGTGTTGTGCTCCGGTAAATGTTTCGAGCGACCGCTGTGTGCCGAATGAATGAAATGGAATGTGTGCTGCCAAATTCTTGTGGTATTTGATGTTGGGCTTCTCCAGTGAGGGGTTCAGCCAGACAGCCTTCCCCAAATACGCATGGTTGACCAGTCATGCCGTTCGTACCCACATCCCTCAGACGCAGGGCCCCGCCGCGTCCGAAACCGGAGACCTGCTTTTTGTCCCCCGCACGCTTCAGTCTCGCTGAGTGCCGGGGATGCTGGGAAAGCAGGTGTCTTCCTGCCCGAGGGCTGTGGGAACCTTGTTGGGTGGTACGAGCCGCACTGGGGATGTGCCCCACGGGCCAGTCACAGGCTGCTGTGTCAGGGCATGGGTGGTGTCAGTTGCAGAAATGAAGCCCCTCCCCCATTTTTATTCTAAATGCACTGGGCTAAACTGCTGAATGCTGGCCAGATGTTTTACCCCCCCCCACCCTGCACTTTTTGGGTTCACATTTGCAGACAGAGCAGCAGTGGGACACCAGGTTCTGGCAGTCTGCCTCTGTCCTGCGGTGGCAACAAAGCGAGTCGACAGACATGTATCGAGCGTGTGCTGGAATAAACCCTGAATGCATTTATTACTGATTACAGTGGTGAAATGTATAATCTTCATATTATCATTGTCATTAGAATCTAGCTCGGCCGTGTTCAGTGATTTCTTGGCTGAACTGCCCGTAGCTAATCAAATGTCCAGTGTTTCACCATTAAGAGCTGGATAATGCAGCTTTGGTGGGTTGTCATGGTTTGTGACGGGAGTTTTGTGAAATATGGATTCGGAAGAGCAGGTTATGTGTCCCACTGTAACGGGCTGTATTGGAATTGTGGAAGCTGCAGCATTGTTTGTGTGGATCTTGTCCTGCAGGTAGAGAAAGCAGGGACACCTGGATTCCAGCCGCTGCCGGACGTGTGGGTCTGTGCGGCTGTCAGGCAGCAGGTGCTCCGCCCCTTTAACGCTTTAACCCTGCAACGCCAAGTGCACCCGTGATGCGGCCCAGCGCGGCTGCCCGCCGTCTGTCAGGAATGCGCTGTGGGGCGTTCGGCAGGGCAGCGCCGGATAGACAGACGGATGGTCTTACAGACGGTTGCTGGAGGGCCTCCCCATGGCCTTCCGGTGTGGGGCTGCAGGGTTAGGCAGCGGCACTGCTCAAGGAGGCGATGCAGCAGGGGAAGGGCACAGTGGGGTCACGGCCTGCGAACGACTTCCTGTGAGGCAAGCGCAGTCAAAACACGGGCTTGTTTACATTCACAGAAATGGCACCAGGCAGTGGTGCCCCCCCACATGTCGGGATTCCACGTTCAGTCCTCAGAAGTCTCATCGCTCTTCTGAGGGCTTGTCCCTTCTTATACCTGACCTGCTGCTCCATTCCACCTTGACCACTCCCATTTCACATTTGAGCGGGGAGACCCCAGAACAGGTCAACCCCCCTCCTGTAAGGCGGTGCCTTGAATACAGGAAATGGAGGTGGGTGAGTAATGTCTGAGTAGAGTGACCTTGAAAAATGGAAAAAAAAAAGGTATGTGAATGACAGTATCATTCTGCACACAGGACCCCTAGTAGTAGGATATAGCTGTCCTGAAATGTGCCGGTCGGGCAGTTGTGAGGGACACATGGTACATGTTTGTGCTGTTGCGTCTGGATGTGTTTGCAGTGTGTGAACGTGCGAACGGGGCTACGTCGAAAACGAACGGCATCTTGTCGTCGTGAATGAAACGGGGTGTGGGCGAGTCGTTTGCCATCAACAGCACGGTCTGCTGACCTCCGTCCTGGCCCTGCGCCAAGGTCACGGGGACCTCCGCGGGGCTCGGGTGACGTTTTAAAAAATAAATAAATAAATAACTGCGTGGAATTGGTGTGGTATGGGCGGGCCTTTTTTGTTTGTCTCAAAGTGGCTAGTTTCAGATATGGCCACAGCAGGGGTGCAGAGTTTCACAAGCGCCAGTGTCGCTGCCCCTCTATTTTTAGTTTGGTCTTGTTCGCCGGAACACCGTTGTTTGCTGGTGACCAGAATGTTTCGATTTTTCTCAGAAATGCGGGCATATAATGGGGCCATGGGGTGCCGTTTACGGGTAACAAGCAAGGGGGAGGGGCATTTATTAGGAACTGGTCCACAGTCTGGTTTGAGGGGAGCTCTGGCGGGCTCCAATGTGTGACACAGAAGCTCACCGTTTATATATGTCGGGCCCGTAGTGGTCTGACGGAATCCTCCAATCAGAAACCTCTGGCACTTCCTGTCGGCGTTTCACCTGTGCTGGAAACGGTAAGATGAAAGGCCGGATTAATTTAGTCATGGTTTTGCCTGTCGATCGGGCTTGGGGGTTTTGGTGTGACGGTTAGGGCTGAAAGAGACGCCGCGCCAGCGAGCGTGGGAGGGGAGGAACAACTGGAGCAGATCATTCCGTATCCTGGGTTGTTTTTGGCCCTCTGTCACGCGAGGATGCCGTCTGACACCCTGGCAGTGGACTCTGCTCCCATATGCAGCGTGTCTTTACTCTGTTTTCAGGCGACGGAAGCGTCGCGCTCTCCTCCTGCGCTGGGCGTGGACGTTCGGCTGAAAGTAGGTTAATTGTGACTGGTGCGAATGCCCCGCCCCCTACAGGTAACGCGCGCAAACAAGGCCTCCTGGCTCCGGCTGCCGTCGACGGCCACGCGGGAAACGCCAGCGTCTCTCCCTGTCGGAGCCCGAGGACGGAGCAGTCCCACAGAGCACCATGACTGACGTCGTCATCGTGAAGGAGGGGTGGCTGCACAAGCGAGGTAGGCCCATCCCGCCCCCCCAACCCCTGCACGGCGCTCCGACCCGCCATTAAGTCCAAAGAGGACAGTAAGTGTTTGGTCAGTAAATGCAGAGCTTGATCGAGTTCCTCCAGAATGAAAATCATCACCAAAGTGGTTAATGTGCACTATTACCTGATTAATTAGGGAAGTATAATTTCTTGTTCCTTATATGGATGGATGGATGCTGGTTTATGGGGGGGGCAGGGAAGACCTCTCTGGTGAGTTAGACACTGTTTATATCCTCTCTCTACTGCGTGTTAAACCCGTGGACAGCGACTGAACTGCGGACATGGAGGTTTCCTACTTTTCACGGTGCCCCCCCCCCCCCTGAAGTCGTCGCTGCAGTGCGCTGAGTCACGGATATAGGTTGACCACGGAAGGTGCCGCGAAACTGTGTGCCATACATCTTATCACGTATTGTGGATGCTGGCCAGTATGCTTGGGATTCGTACCCTTGTCCAGAAGACCGTGGGTTCAAATCCCGTGGGTGCCAGACTGATCATATCACATTGGGCTTTTACACAAGGGTCTATACCTCATCTGTGCCATGGATGCTGGCTGACCCTGCAAAATCTTCCGCTAAGTAAATAAAAGTGTAAATATTATGTGTAGTACATCTGTGTATGATGCTGTACTGCAATTTAAAAACTGGATGGTAGTAGCGCAGGCTGGCTGGAGTGGGGAATGATGGGAAGGGGGGGAGGTTGATGGGTAATTGAAATTAAGGTTGGGGAGATAGATCGCACTCCCTCCCTGACGTAGCTACCAGTTTAATGCCTTTTAAGCTTCGCGACGCTGAGTTTGACCACCCCCCACACACACCCCCGGGGAAACTCTGATGCTGAGAAGTGGTGGAATTCCTGGCTGTTTACACAAGGTGACCTCCCCCACACACCTGTAGCTCCCCCCTCCCTGCCCTGTCTTGTGGATGCCGGAAACACCTCCATGCTGGGGGGGGCGGCAATGTGCCTGTGGGCGTCCGACAGGCAGGGCCGTGATGGACACTGTGTTGCTGCAGCGACACTGTGTGTGTGATGTCAGGTCGGCAGACAAGGACGTTTCAGGCGGAAGATACCTGCGTCCGCCTGCGTGCGCACAATCTGAGCTCTGCCTGGGCCTCTGTCACAAAGGCAGCTGCCCTGACATGTGGGCCTTCGCAGCAAAGGATGCTGGGACATCTAAAGAACAAAAACAAACCACGTGGCCTTCGACCGGCCTCCTCCGTTCTGAGAGTTCCAGAAGCAGCCGGTCACTCCTGACGTGGTGCACGCCGCTCACTTTGGATCAGCGGCCGCTGTCCATGCTTCCGGAACCTTCTCTTCCCCCTTCGGTAGTCACCAGTCCTCAGAGTCATGATTCTGGGGCTGACTCTGAGAAACGTGCGGCTGCTTGGCTGGCCCACACGCAGAATTTGCTGGAGTGTTAGACGGCGCATAGCGCTGTGGTTACCCCAGTAAACTGTCTTCTTTGAATTGCACTTGTTTTTTTTCTTTTGTCTGAGAATTTAGTCAGAGAGAAAAAAATACATAAAAAAGCCCATTTCAGGGCAGGCTGGTGCTCTGTGGGCAGTATTGCAGGTGGTCTGCCGCGATTTCACTGCAGTCTTCTCCGTGGTGCGAGACGGAGGGAGGGGCACTGGTCATTTGGGTGGGGGGCAAAGTTCGCCATGCAGTTTACAGCCTCATTGGGAAGGAGCCTTTGTCATCCCGTAAATCAGAACGCTAGCTTTCGTAACGCGCGGAATATGCTCCGATAAACGCAGCGACTTCTCGAGCCTCATTCTCCAGAATAAAATACACCTCTAAAACGAAGGGTGACGTAATAATGGAAGATGGCCGTGATTTAAAATATCGCAGTTACCGTTCACGCTAGCATTAGCTTGCGTGCTTTTATCGCAGAGTTGAAGGTAAATGGTACACAGGCCGCCTGGATGAGAGCAGCCCCTCTCTCTGCCTTTGTCACGCATGCACACACACGCAGGCATGCACGTACACACAGAGCAAACAAACAACCCTTCAAGAATGCGGGTTGGCACGCTGTCAGCTTCCAACAGCTGTGCTCGGCAAAATGTCACTCGGCGTGGCCGTACTTTGATGCGGGGGCAGTCGGCAGCCTCCCCTGCGCAGCGCGGCCTCTTGTTGAGATGAGCGTCGGTGTCACGTCATTGTCAGGTCGTGGTGGCCCCGCTGGCACCGCGCGGGGGGGGGGGGGGGGGTGGCGGGGGGGACGCGCCGCGGCAGGGCTCCCCCCCCCCGCCCCC
>JAABNY020000025.1:16249592-16260350 GCA_015164015.2 Brevimyrus niger | reverse complement strand
ACTGTGCGCTGCCCCACTTCGGCCCCAGGACCTCCTGCCCCCGCTGGGCTCGCACCCACAGCCACTGCTCCCCCTCCAGCTGTGTGGGGGTGGGCAGGCGGAAGGGGCCGGAAGAAGTGGTCCAGTGGGCGGGACCATGCTGGGGTGGGGGCCCCGTGCCATCGGGCGGCTGGAACCTGGGGAGGTTGGGGGGGGACAGAGGGGCGCGGTGTGCGGCTTGGTGCCGGTGAATGCAGCGCTGTGTTTGGGGATCCGGGTCCGGGGGAGCAGCGGGATTTCGGTCTGGCTCATACCAGTGCTGGGCAGCGCGACCCCACACCCCCTCTCTGCAGGGGGCGCCGGTAAGCACAGTTTCCGTGGCGACGAGGATTTGGTCACGGCGTCCTTCCTGGCAGCACTGGCTGGGGATTCCCACATGTCCACGTTTCGGGACCGTGGCTCGGGCCGCTGAGCACGCTGGGAGATGTTTGCCGTCTGTAGGACCGCCATCTTACCACCAGATGGGACATTCCTCACTGGCCTGTACCACGTCCTTGCTGGGGAGGTGGGGGGAGGCAGACAGACACCATTCCTCATTACAGACTCCCCACTTCACAGAAGAACAGTCCTCACAGACTTACCAGATCCAGCAGTGTCAGCGTCCCTTGACAGGCTGCCCCCCACAGGCCTGCCTGACCCCAATCCACCCCAAGGCCTCCCGATCAGCAGGTGAGGGCGGGCCTTTGTTAGGCAATAGGCCCGATGCTCTCTCCTGGCCTCACTGGGGGGCTCCATCTGGACCTCGAATACGTCTCCTGCCGATCAAACGATTTTCAGACTTTTTAGGTTCCAAAGACCAAGACTCTCACCTGGTAGCTGAAACGCCGCGGGGACCCTCGGGCCGTACCTGGCGCCGCCCTTCTGGCCGCATTCCGACTCTCACGGGGGAGGGTGCGGCGGAGAGAGCTCCCCAAGTTGCGTGGATCCTCCTGCTCTGCGGGCCTCCAGGATGCCTGCAGGACATCAGGCAGGTACTCCGCTGCAGTGTAGTTCCAGTGGACCGCGCTGAACTGCAGCAGCACCAAACTGGCACTGGTCTTCACAACGATTCTGCCGAGGAAGGAGGACAGACCTCAAACCCCATGGTGATACCAAGGGGAGGGGGAAGAGGAGAAGACAAGGCATGGGGCAAAGCAGGGGGCGGGGGCTCACTGGTTCAGGTGCGCATGCAGGGAGTGCACTGGAATCTGCCGGCTGCCAGCCCTGATTACCCTCAGGCACTCCCCCGACAGGAAGCTGAAGATGCGGATCTTGCCGTCGCCGCAGCCGGTGATCACGCGCAGGAAGAGGAACGCCAGGGTCAGCACCTCCCTGAGGAGCAGCCAGTGCCCACAGTCCACCGTGACATCTCAGTCGGCGGGCAGGGAGCCCACACCCCCGAGCGGGAGTCACGGCCCCACCCCCACTCACGCGGGATGCCGGAAGGTCGTCAGGCCGCCCTCGAACCCGGGGCTGGTGCTCCAGGCCCTCACCAGGCCGTCGCCGCCCCCAGAGAGGATATGCCACGGGTCGCAGAAGAGGCAGCTGACGGGGCCCTCGTGGGCGGCGATGGCCTGCAGGGGCACAGAGAGACAAAGATTTGAGGGGGGGGGCGTTGCCGGAGGAGGCGAGAGGAGGCGAGAGGAGGCACTCACCCGGAGGAGGCGAGGGGAGGCGGGAGGAGGCGAGGGGAGGCACTCACCCGGAGGAGCGTGGCCGTCTCCAGGTCCCCCACCTTCAGCAGACCCTGAGCACAGCCACTCAGCACCAGGTTCTTCTGGATCTTCACGCACAGGATGGGCTTTTCATGGTGGAACTTCTGCTTTTTGTGGCACTTTCCAGTGTGAAGGTTCCACACTGTCACCAAAAGAAGAACACAGTCTCACTGCTGACGCCCCCCCCCCCCCCCCCCCCCCCCCCCACCCCCCCCCCCCGCCCGCCCGCCCCCCCCACGGGCCCCCCACCCCCCGGCCGCGCCACGGGCCCCCCCCCCCCCCCCCCCGCCCCCCGCTGTGGGGGCAGCTGACTGCGGCATGTGGATGGGCCGGATGCAAGGGCCGTCCTCAAAGCTTGTCACTCGCACCGTGGCCCCTGGGCGCCGTGCTGGGCGAGAGCGGGGAGAAGCTCTCCGACAAAGGCAGAGTCGCGCCTCTTCATCGGCGGCCTGGCCTCTTCTGTCCTGCAGCTGGCCGGCCATCTGTGGTGCCTCTCAGCACCTACCTACTGCCCCGCGGTCAGCCTGCAGGTGTGACAAAAGGCCTTTAACTGTTCCCGGAGCTAAAATGGAGATCGGTGCGGGGCCCGGCTGACATCTTCTGGCCTAAGATAAGAGTTCATCATTTTAGCTGGTCACCTTGTGCTCATCGGACGGAACCTAGCTATATTTCAGCAGAAAAACTGCATTTGAAGGAAGCTGGCCAAAGGTACTTGAACCCATAGCCTTCTGGTAACCCTGTCTCCTTAAGGGTCATGCTACTTGTTGCTCTCTTTAATACTGAATGTTATCCGCTAATTTTTGGAATTCTGGGTAATGGATGTGGCACTTCCTGCGGGGGAAGCCCCCAGCTCTCCTCTTTGGGAGGAGGGGATGCCTCGTGCTTTGCCGTCAGCTTGTTCTTGAAAGCACCTTGAACCAGAGCTAGATTTTAGGGCCTCAGGGTTGTTCACGCATCCAAACCGGGTTCTGTGACTCTCTATTTTCGCTCCCGCGTGACGTGGGCGCTCTATATTTTTTTCATGCGCGTGCGACCCTTCCAGTATGATTCAGCATGTCCGCTGCCGCCGTTTGTTTGGTGAAACATCAGCTTCTGGCTGGCAAGAGCCAAAAATACCCCCCCGGTTCACCAGAGCTGCCGCCAGAACCGCCGCACCGTCCGGCTCCTGAAACGTCAGTGGTCATGCGGAGGTTCGAGTTTGATGGAGGCTTTGCAGACTGTCGCTTGGTGCCACCCACCTAGACCCATCTTGTCCCGGCCCCCCCCACCCCCACACACACACACACACACCCTCTCTTCCTCCATTGGGTCTTTTGACAGAAAGCCAAGATTTGGATGGTCACCTAGCAACGCTGCAGGAGCTCCACAGCTTGTTAACTCAGGAAGTGCTCGGTGGATCATTATGGACTCGCTAGACAGCCTCTCTCCCTGACAGTCACTTTTGTGCTCGTTTCCTGGAGTCGCCCCGGTCGGTGTACTCCGCGTCCATGATTTGACTTTAAAATACGCGTCCGCTGCCTCGCTTGAAAAGCGGGCATTGTGGGTATTGTAGTGACCGACCCTTGATGTGACTGGCCCTTAATGAGAGCGTTTACTGACTAATGGCATTAAAACGCCACCGTTGAGTCGTCGGCTTCCCAGAGTGTCATTTGTCAGGCTTTATTTTTTTTTGACTAGGCATGTGTCAGAGGAGAGAAATCTCGTCTGTTTTGTATAAATACAGTCAGTTTGTCTGGCTCCCCTCCACGGGTAATGTAGTGCTTCTGTTAGACACCAACCGGGCGAGTTTGGTCGGGCCCGGTTTCCCCCGGCGCTGCCGCAGCCGGTCGGTGCCGGAGGAGGGTGTTTCCCCTGAGCTGGGCACAGATGGCGCCGTTCCGGGAGCAGATGTTGGCAGAGTGGGGTGGCAGAGTGACAGAGCCAGCTGCAGAGCAGGTAAGGCCCGGAGTTACAAGCACGGGCAGGGTAGCGCCCAGCAAGAGCCTCACCTACCGCTGCCACTGCCGCAGAGGGGGCGGGGCTGGCGGCTGGGGGGGGGGGTGGGGGCGGCAGCTTGCCAGGCAGTTTCCCGGGCAACGTGCCCCAGCTGCGCTACCCACAGTGCACCTCTCTGCGTCAGCAATTTTGCTGGCAATGTCTTAAGCGCCCCTGCATATGGGTACGACGCTGCACTTGTATGCGGAGCCCCGGGGGGCAGAAGGGGGGGGGCATCTCTCGGATGACAGCTGTAAAAAAAAAAAAAACATCGAACTCCTAAAAAAAGAGGTTTGAGGCCAATGTAAGCTTGGGCAGCAAAGCTGGCCACACAGGTAAAAGCACAGGGGTGAATATGGTGGGAGCCCCCCCCCCCCACACACACAAAAAAAAACTTGATAAACATCAGCTTAGCACCTGTTGAGAGCTCAGCAGATATACTGATCTTATCTGATCTGGAATAACTATCTCTCGGGTTTCTGGGAACATCTTTCCTGAACCACTGCCCTAAACGGTCAATGAGAGAACAGTCGGTTTGATCCGAGGCTGATTACCCGTCCCGCAGGACCTGCTGGGGACACCGCAAGTGGTGGGGGCATGTGGGCGTTGACTGCTACAACACGAGCACAGGAGAGCGATTACAGCTGGTACCAGCTGGGGACTCGTCATCCGGGTGACATGTGACGCGTCATGTGACTGAGCAGCGGGAGCTGATAATCGCTGCAGTAGCCCTCTGTCAAACTTCATGTCTGCGCGGCGTGCTGCTTGAATACCATCTGAAGGACGAGAGGTACACTCTCTTTGAGGCTCCAGGTTCCCGTGTTAAACGTTTCGTGGCTGTGGGGTGAATTAATTGCGGCCCCTGGGCCGTGTGGCTCGCTGTCCAGCGTGGTTTCAGCTCTGTGCTTCTACTCATGTTCTTTGCCACTGCAAACAAGGTAGCTAAATGCTACTGTCCCAAACCCTCTTGGTGTCTTATGGTAACTGTGACGTTTGGTATGGTGACGGTCCCCTTACCTGTGTGTCCTCTTACTAACCACAAAAAGACACCCTGAATGTCTCCGTGGCCTGAGGGTCCAAGGCCACCATAATCCAATCTCTGATAATGTGAAATGACGCTTTATTTGCACAAAAACATCGGAATGTTTCTTTTCATATATCCCATCATGCTCTCCCTTGAGTCATACATACGACTGAGAGTAAATTTTGGGGTCTGAGCACAGAGGCAGGCGAATTATCCGGCTTATCAAGAGATTAAGCCCTTGCTCAATGGCCCATCAACCATGTGACTATGCTGCCGAAGGTGGGATTCGAACCGACGACCTTCTGATCGCAGGCATTGACCTGAGGGGCCGCGCAGTGCCCCATGGTCTGCCTACTGGATGAGGGTGACTTCTTATTGATTCAGAGGAAACAACAGATGGGCTCTGGGAGATGGATCAGGGGAGAGGATGTAATGCCTCAAAACCCAATGCCTGAAAGACAGTTGGCAATACCTCGTTCTGGGGAGGAAGGCACCATACCACTCAGGCTGAATTGTGAGGATGTGCTGGGAGGCTGTGAGCAGCTAAAGGAATCCACAGTGATAATTGACCGGGATGAGTCTTTTTCTAAAGGTCCTTTAATTGAGGAGGGGGGCTTGGTGGCGGCCTGGAGTGAAGGTCATGACCTCAGCGTGGTCCATTGTGCGAGAGGTAATCCTGATAGGGTGTTGGCCAGCAGCAACCCTGCACCCCCCCCCCCCCAATCACTGTGGGACAGAAGAGAGGGACTTTGAATTGGAGAGGAAAACTGGAATTTGGGAACGGCTGAAAGAGGAAATTGAATGAAACATCTGGCCGTAGCTGCAGGGCCTGTTACACCAAAGCCCGTGATTCTTTGTTTGGGCTTACCTTAAAGAACAGTCTGGGGGGGGGGGGGGGGGGCATAAGGCATCCTGTGTAAATGGTAACGTATCTCAATCTATTTCCCTCCCCACTTGTGTATGTTTTTGTTCCCAAGGATTATTTTGTCCCTTTAAAGGATTTTTTTTTAAAGTGAAAATTCAGCACGATTTCACACAGTAACATGGAATGCAGCAGTAAGCAGGATCTTCTCTGCCGAGTCCGGTGCTCCGTCCACTTTGCTTGGAGTGGAGGAATGTGCTTGTGAAATGTGCCCTGGCCAGTATAATCCTCAGTGAGACGTGACTTCGGAGCTTTGCTCTGTCACGTGGCTTTTGTGAGAACCCCGAACAATGGTCTGACCTGGGTCTCGATTATGATCCATTATTACATTCTAATACTTGACGCTAATATTCTATGTTCCGAATGAATAGTATATATCCAAGTACAATTTTCCTTTTGGAAATGTAGCTAATTTCTACAACACTTAAAGTTGCGTTAAATATTTTGTTTTAAAATCCATGTTCACAAAATTAATTTCAGTCATAGAATGATGTGAAGAATATTTTTTCCATTCTGAAGTGCATTGTGATATACTATTATGATCCCCTTTTCAGAAGAATATGGGTATGTCTGCAATACAAATGGCATTACAACTTTACAAAAAGACACAATAAAATGCTCTGTTAGATGCTGATATTATCCCACCTTGAGCGTCGGTAAATTTGAAGTAGATCTATGACTTGCGGAGCTGGGTAAGTATGAAATAAAATCAAATAAAAATAACATTTTAAAATATAGAAAAGAAAAACATTGCCCTCCAGTGGACAAAAAGGAGCAAAATCAACTTTCGGGACATGGTTTGGATAATTAGGTTTATGTTGCCACCTTCTGGATAATATATGCATTGTACTGTGTACGCAACACGCATATTCTCGATCAGAATAACTTTCTCAACGTTTGTCTTTAGACACTGAAGTGGGATGAACATAAACGGGGCCTTTCTTTTCTCGCTCCAGTCTTTAACTTTAGAAATAACACAGCTATACAGCGTCATGAGTGACTACAAACATAATACTACAATAAACGAACTGATTTGTAAATATAACTGACATATTGGCTTTTTTCATGACAAAGGATTTGGTCGATTAGCGGTGCCTATTACAATAAACCAAGGACGTAACTTTGGCTAGAGCCCTGAGGGAATTGAGGTCGCCATCCATTTAAGGGGGTCCAGGGGGCTGTATTGGCTGGTTATGATTATTGGGGAGGGTTACAACCCCCTTATCCACATGCAATGACCAACTAGGCCTATGAATGTTTACATTTCCCAGATACTGAATTTTTTATTCTTCACTTTATTTTCCTAGAAAGACATGCACTAAATCAGTGCTTCTCAACCTTTTTTTTTTTGCGTCGCGACCCACTTTGTACCATGCCAGCTCAGTCGTGATTCTATATCAATTATAGATCTAACTTAACGCTATGATCAACGCGAAGGAGATTTCGAAATCCACGCCAATGCTATCCTGCCTATCGCACAAATCTGATTAGGTGATCCAGCGAATTTTAAATTGAGCATCTGTGGTTTGGTTTCTTTGATCGCTTGCATGTTCACTAGTTTTGTGCCAAGCAGTTGCAGACGCGAGACCAGTTTATACAGGTTAATTCTAGGACTGGGGCTGGGAAATCTGATCGTGGATCAAATGGGAGCTTGCTGGTTTTGCAATGCTTACATTTACAATTCTGCCTCGCGACCATTTCAGAACTTGCCGACCCAAATTTGGTTCGTGACCCACGGGTTAAGAATCGCTGCACTAAATGCGTTTCATGAGGAGTGATTCCTGAAGAATCGTAGTCTATTTTCTGCAGCTGACTGTAGCTGAAAAATATTTAAACAACTAAGCTTTGCACATAAAATAGGCAAAAGTAAAAAAACGCAGCAAATGCTACTACAAATGCAAAAATAATGCGATACATCATTGAAGACGGAGCACGTAAGCTTTATTACTAAATTGATTTTAACAAACAAAAAAATAAAGACATAAACATTGTAAATAAGAATATTATGTATATACTAATGTAATAAAATCCGCACGGTATATTTCTAACCAACAGCTGCGTATTGTATTTCAAACCAGTCTGGGTGGTACTGGAGGCAAGTCTGAGCTGGCCGGCGGAAAGTAACCATGGCCAGGTTGGTAGGTGTACGGCGACAGCAACAAGATCGACCCTATTAACCACGCGATGTCAAACGTGAGCAAGGAAAGAAAGTAACTTTTGGTATGTGACCCCACCCCCCATGTTAGATCCAATGATGCGCCACACAAACTGGGGAAGCACAACCTAGGAGAGAAATTACTGAATGAGCTGATGTAAAACTCTATAATTTCATTTCACTGTATAGTATTATGCGGTTTATTCAAATTTAACAAATATGTAGACTGTCTACTCTGAATGTTTCCAGTCTGATTTGCTGAAACACATCGCAGTTGTAGAATTTTCTTGCAAAATGCACGGATCTGGTTTTCTGGGTCACAAGGCTGAATTTTTTATTTGACTTAGACAAAGTTCATACACAACTCCGTATGGTTACAGCTTACGAAGCATTTTCTTGACGTGAACATTAACCCAATAGAAAAAACACAATCAATACAGTATTTTAGATTAAATTATTTTGTTACTTGTACCCCAAATCCTGCAACCCTGACATTCGATGGACGACGATATTTGATTTTATATGAAAATTCTTTAGGACAAAATCCGTAAGATTCTCAAAGTAAGTTCTACACGAGTTGGGTAACATTAACTGATTTCCTAATCCCTCTGATATTTCAGGAATGGACTGGGTTAAAAATAAAGTAAATAAATAAAAAGGAGTCTTCACAGACTGAAGTGAACCTGCCTTATGATGCCCTTCCGCAAGGGGGCGTGCGCATGCTTTGTATGGGAAAACCGATTCCTTTGTTACGGACGTGTCAGCAATCGTTAGGTGCGCAAAAAAGAGCACATGTTAAAGAGCATTGCATTTTAATGTGATGGGAAACAAACCAAACGGTAGTGCAGTTACGGGTGATTAAAAGCACTCATAATCTGCAGTAGCTTCCAATCGAAATAATCTGGGGCTTTTTCTAGATGAAAGCGCAAATTGGGGGAGTATAAGAGGCTCAACTTCGTTTTGTTCCTGCTACAGTGCAGGCAGGTGCCGATCGCACAGGCCGGGTCGTCTGAAGGAGGGAGCCTGGTGCTAGGCGTCGGGTGCGTCACTAACCTGGAAAGGCTGCTGGAGGCGGCGCCGCTCTTTGCTAGGGACAATCCCAGCAAAAATGCTTCGGCGGTGAACGGCGTGCGGAGCACAGGGCGTGTGTCACGCCAAGGCGATTTCCTTGCCCTGTTTCTGCATTTTTAATTATTATAATTAGATTTAGTTTAAAAGCGGATCTAATTCAGCAACGGCGAGGGACGGCGCTTCCCCTGGTCCGGTGTTAATGGTGGCATCGGTGCATCTGGAGTCTAGACAGGACCGTGGGACTGAGAATCGTCCAGGATTACTGGGGGATAATTCAGAAAATAAGAGTCAAATACGCTGTTGATTTCCTGAACGGTGTCTGGCTTTTACAAGATCAGGTACGTGGCTTGATGTATATGGGTAGCGGTGCGAGCAGAACCACGTCGAGGTGGTTGTATGGGAGCCATGCAAACGTTACATATCTTCGGGAAAATGTCATTTTACTAATTGGGATTGTTGGCTATTCTGCTGAAAGTCGCAATAAATCGAGGACGATTCACCTCGTTTTAGGTGGAGGATCCGGGGGGGCTAGTTTTCCTAGAGCCGCCGTGTTAATTGGTAATTTATTAAATATGGTAATATTATCCAAGCAGCAGGCTGACTAGTTATCCGGCAGGCCGGTTGTAGGCTGCCTTGTTTGTTCGGCGGCGTCTGGGATAAACCTGCGTTATATGTATGAGGGTTATCTGTGAAACGGCGTTACTACATTATATATGGATAATTTTACGACGTGGTAAAGCCGACCTTCGGTTTGTTTGTGATTTGCAAGAATGTGCGTTTATATGTCAATGTACCGGAATAATAGTATCGTTGTTATCATTAGTAGGGCCGCCAACATTATTATAGACGCTGAAAACCAATACTTTACTACAAAACTAACTGCGTTAAGGGATGTATCATTTGTTCATGGTGTTACCGCTGCCAGTAATTATTTATAATTCTGAGTTTTGGTACGCCGTGGTTAAGATGTCAGCCCATCGATTTACGGCTTGATCAGACCGCCTTTGTTTAGATGCAGATATTATGTGGACTCCAGAGAGATGATGGATCTCCCTGAAACAAAATAGCGTCCGAGGAAGATAACCCCCCCCCCCCCCCCCCAATAAGCAAACAGGGAACCTGGATGTCAATGTATCAACGTTCCTCCAGGATGTCAATGCTGCAGACATGCAAGACAGTCGAATACTCTAATAAGATGTGATAATGCAATAAATACACACAGTGTAAATAAGTAATCGGATGCATGAAGAAGTGGGCCATTGTAAGTAGTGTAGTATGTGTAGTCACTTCATCAATACTCACAGTTCCTGCTCGTAAAACTCAGCATCCCGACCCTGACCTGTAGCTGCTGGAGGGCTACGGCTGCTGTGATGTCATCAAGTGAATCCGGTCAATACCCTAGGTCCAAGCCAGAGGCACTTGGGTTAATGTCTGCCTTGGGCGGGCCCCTCTAGGAAAACACCCCATGTGTTTGTCACCCAGATGCAGTGTCGTTGCTAACGAGAACCGGTCGGTGCATGTGGCAGTCCTGTCGTTGCTTGTTGGGGAGATACTGGGAGGTGTGGGCTGAATCTCCATCCTCCGGATCCAGTGGGGAATGCTCTGTGAGGCATACGTCGGCCGCCCGCAGAGACTTCCTGATCCTACGTGTTCTTGTGTTGACATTGTTTAATGGTCACCCTTTGCAGTGCACAGGAAGATGCCTTTTCTAACAGCACTATAATTAACTGGAGGTGGAAGGGTGTCCACTGTCGCGTGGGAGCAAAGGGACCTGGGAAGGGGCACAGAGAGGAGCATGCAGCTTCTAATGGTGTATCTGAGCCCTGGAGTGGAATGAGCTATATGCAGTGGTGGATAGTTCAGGGACAGCAAGTAAAAA
>JAABNY020000025.1:16228707-16245534 GCA_015164015.2 Brevimyrus niger | reverse complement strand
GGGGGGGGGGGCGGGGGGGGGGGGGGGGGGGGGGGGGGGGGGGGGGGGGGGGGGGGGGGCTGAAGTGGCTAACGAGGTAACAGGGCCTGTCTCAAGCTTTTTTTTTGTCAGGATGGTGGGGGGAGTGAGCATTTGAGCGTGTGGATCCTTTATCCCAGGATTTATTTTGACAGTGTCCTGTTCATTTTGTCACTCTTTGTTGTTGGTGACACCGAGGGAGGAACCGCAGCTCCGGCTGGGGCTCTTCTGGGTTCCTGGGAATATGAGAGAATGCAGGGGAGCTGATGGGAGCGGCTCGGTCTGGGCCCCAGCGGGCAGTGCGATTGGGTCTTAATGAGCCCGGGCCTCGTTAAACTCTGGCAAAGCGGGAGCGAATCGATTTAGAGGGTGACTTTCCGTGTTGCGGCATTGTGGGCCCATGAAGCGGAACCAATCGCTGGGTTTATGGTCTGACCGCTTGCCTGAGCAGTGAATCAAACTTCCCCCCCCCCCTTGTCATGGGTCATCAGCCTGCAGGAATGCTTTTGCTCCCCCTCACCCCACCACCCTGTCCTTGGGTGTGTCCTGAGACCTGTGGCGGTGGGTGAGTTCCTTGCCCCCGGGCTGCTTGGTGTGATACTGAGCCTGTCTAGGGAGCCTCATAACCAGCAAGGTTAAGCGCTAACGGCTACGTTAGTAATGTAGCGTTGGCACTTTTACGCTGCACTTTTGTTAGCGTGTAGCGCGGGAGGCTGCCTCAGTGGACGTGTCCCGTTTCCGAACCTCTCAGTCTGCACTATGTATAGCTCTGAGCGCCCCTTCCCAGTGGGGGCCGCGTATCTCACATGCATCTCCTCTCCTCTGCCTCAGTCCCGCAGCGTGGACAAGCAGCACGCCGTCGTCAACTATGACCCCTCCACGGACGAGCACCTGGTGAAGGACCTGGGGAGCCTCAACGGGGTGAGTTGAGAAATCCGACCTTTTAGACCCATGACCCCCACTGATAAGTCCTCCTGCCATGAGCTGGGGGGTGTTGACAGCATGGGACAGGTAGGGGTACACACCTTTCCTTTCAGGGGGGGGTTTCGTTCCTGTGGGTCTTTGTTCCAAAGGAGCGCGAGGTCCCAGGATACGATGTGTGTATTGTGTGGGACTGGTTTCTCTGGTGTGGTGTTTAGTATCATGCTGGGATCAGTGGAAGGGAGCACTGTACTGGGGTTGGGGTTGGGGTTGGCAGGGGGGGGGGGGTGCGGCAAACTGTCAGATCAGTGCTGCAGGTGTCAGAGCTCAGATATAAAAGTTTAATTTATTCAGTTAAAATTATTCTGATGACTTGGCATAATGCATATTTGCCTGCAGTGTGAGTATCCTGTACCAGTCTATGCCAGGCCCCTGTCTGTGGACCAGCTGACCTGTGCCATCCACCTATAACATTTATTAAGCCTCAGTCACATGGTAACACCCCTCATTAGCATTCACTACCTGAGCCTGAGACTGGGTAGGTCGTGCTGTCCCTACAAGCAGTATTAGCATTAAGCATGACTTTTTTTTTTAAAAAAAAAAACAATTTAGGTGAACTGAGCCTGTATGTTTTTTTGTCTTCGGAATTTGTCAGAAGCCTTTAGTGCTGTGTTTTCCAGTCCGGTCCTCGGGGAGCCACAGTCAGTCCGCGTTTTTGCTTCCTCCCAGCTTCCTGCAGGACGGTCCACCTTTCTGTTTGGGAGCTGGGAGGGAACAAAAACGCGGACCGTCTGCGGGTCCCCGAGGACCGGATTGGGGAAACGCTGCTTCAGCGTGTTTGCTCTTCTTCCCCGCCAGACATTTGTGAATGATGTCCGCATCCCTGACCAGACCTACATCACCCTGAAGCTGTCTGATGTCGTCCGCTTCGGTTATGATATCCTTCATATCTTATTCGATGGGTGCAGTGGTGCGCTGATGTGGTGGTAGGAACGAGGCAGGTTTGTCTGTGTAGAATTTTCTGGAAAAAATTACTTTCCTCTATAGAAACATTGTTGCTGCGTGCAGTATTTGTATGTTTTACCCTTTGGCTGTAACCTGACCCTTTAGTTAATGTTTTGCGGTCTCTGTTTTGTCGATAGATTCAGGGACCTGCAGAGTATCGTAGTGAGGGGACGGGGCAGTGCGGGGTCGGGACAGTATGAGAATGACCTTCGTGCAGCCGAGTTGGCAGCCGGCCCAAGGTCGCGCTCATCTTCTTTTTGGGAGCCCTCGTTCCAGATGTTAAGGTCTTTGTGCTGCACTTCCAGCCTTTGACCTTGACTGTTGGCTGAGGTTTCTGACAAACAGCTACCCTGTCACATACGCTGAGGTCCCGGGAAATCTGGTGAGCTTTGCCGGCTGGGCCGGGCAGCGTGTGGGGTCCCCCTTGGGGAGTTCTGCCCCCGGAAAGGGAGGATGGTGCTTTCTGCGCCCTCAGCGATCCTCGGGTCGGACAGACGCTTTTCCAAGTGTCAGCCGCACTGAGCCGGCGTATGTCCGCAGCAGATTCATTAGCCGTCTTGTTTATCTGGCCCTTAATGAGCCCCTCACATTCTCACGTCTACGTTTTGGAACGGAGTCAGCACAAAGTTCCAGAGGAAGCCCTCAAGGTTGGTGCCCCCCTCCCCACCTGCACCCTCCACCTTAGTGTTTTGGTTTCACACTCTGTCCTTGTGATTGTGTGCGGGGGCCCCTCTGTGGTCGTCTCCTTCAGCATCACCTCATTTCCAGTTGTGGACTTTGATGGAGTGGGGGGGGGGGGGTTCTCCAGCTGTTGACCCCGCCCTCGTCATTTCAGCATGAGAAGTACACCAGCCAGCTGCAGATGAGTCTGAAGGTACAGGAAGGGAGGAGGCGGGAGAAATCCCATGAGAAGGGGGATCTGTCCGACCCGTCGCACTCCAGAACAGAGAAGGTGGAGCGCAAGGCCGTGCCGGGTAAGGGGGCCCTGCTGGGGTCCACATTAATAAACCTTTTATCCTCCAGTTAAACTCACCGCTGTCCCAAGCCCCGTCCGTCTCCTGGGGTGGGGGGGGTTTGTTTCCCCTCTTCAGTTCCTGCCCTTCTGGCACAGGATGCAAAGCACCAGATGACCCCCCCCCCTCCGTGCCCCTGCAGGGTAGAGTTGATGAGGTGGAGCGCCTGGTGTGAAAGGAGCCTCTGTAAGGCTGGTGTTTGGCGGGGGGGGGGGGAGAGCTTTGGAAATGAGAAACTACGCCCTTAACACCCCCACCCCAGGAAACACGCATCCCCCCTTAATGGAGTAGCCGTAAATAGAAAGATGGAGGGACCTGGAGGCCCCCGGCTGTGGGTTTCTACCTGTTTCATGCAGCAATTAGGTTGGACAAACGTTTCAGGTCTGAGCTGCAGTAACAGCGTTACCTCGCCCTAGATGCGGGTTCGAGAGCTCGCGGCCTCGCGTCTGCCTGCTGCTCCTGTGCATCCGGTACAGCAGACCCTCAGAACCTAAAGTAATTTTTCTCTGGTATGATCCGGCCTCTGCTCTGATTTGTCCCTCTGAAGCCTTTTAACGGGGCTAATCTACGTCCACTCCCACCTGCCTCGGATTATCCCGCATGCCGGATTTCTTGTCGGAGCCGGTCGCTCGGGAGACGGGTCGCAGTGTGTGCACGTCTCGGGGGGGTGGGAGGGGGGGGGGGTTGTCATGCATGTTCAGCCCCAGCTCTAAGCCGTTGCGCTTCACCTGCTTATCCCGCACACCTTTGTCGAAGCTCCCAAACCACTGCAAAAAAATTGCTGGGAATCTGTGTCTGGATGGGGGGGTCAATCCAGCAAGAAAGTGGGTCACAGAGCTGTGTGGGGCCCTGGGGGGGGGGGCGCGTGCCTCACTGTCTCTCGCTGGACGTTTCCTCTGCGACAAAAGCCAGGAAACTGAGTTTTAAACAGCAGCGGATGCAGCATGAAGTTGTGTGTGCCGCACATTGGTGCCAGTGAAGCAGTGCTTCCATTAGTGAGCGCGAAGCAGCGGAAACTCGGGGTTTATGCTGGAGGTCTTTGTCAGGAGAGTAAACCTTTCACTGTTTATTGCCACACATTATCCCCCCCCACCCCCTCCCCTCCCCTCCCGTTTAATCAAGTCTGCATTAGCTCATCTTCCTGATACTGCCGACATAACCAGTGACGCACCAGTCCTCCCAGTCCCGTCTCTCTGGGTGCTGCTGTCCGTCTCATTGCTGTAGCAGTGGCAGCCCTCAGTGCTGATGTCCTGGTTTCCTTGGGTCTCATGTGAGCCGGGATGAGCGTTTCACCATTTTGATATATAATTCCCAAACGGCTCCAGTCTCCTAGCCTCAGGAGTGTGGCTTATGTCCTGCTCCAGCATCTGTGCCCTGATCTGAGATCTGCCTTCTCCCAGGGAGGCACCAAATTGTTCATCCCCGGCTGTGCAGCGTGGATCTTTTACAGAACGTTCCGGTTTCCCCCTTTCTCACTCTCCCGTGGTGATCTTCCACTCTGTAATTGAACCAGTTAATCTTATGATCTGAGCCATTACTGGGGGAGGGTGATGGTTGATTGCTTGTATTGTTTGGAGCCTGTTCCGGCTCAGTTGAGACGGCCAATGGGAAGGTTCCATGGGTGTGAATGGTGATCAGGTTGTTGCTAGGATTATAAACCTTTTCTAAGGGAGTTGAGTTGCCCTCTAATGTCCTTCGTACCGACACCTTGTCATTGTGGACGTGGCCCTTTTCTGTACCCCTGCCAGTAAATTTGGATAAAGACAATGATATGGACTTTATCTGTGTCAGTATGGCTGTCATGGCTGCAGTTTTACAAACAGGCTTTTGTTTCACACAGTTTGATCCTGGGCATGTGAGCAGTGTCGTGTGTGTGAGCGGATTGTGTAGGCGGAGTTTGTGTGGCAACCTTACCTGTGTTCTGTGTGTGTGTGTACCCACAGAGGCTCCAGACCCGCGCCCCACCCCTCTCTACGGCCAGCCCTCTTGGTGGGGCGACGATGATGTCGGCATAAACGGCCAGAAGAGGGAGAGTTGCCGGCCGAACGGGAGCCACGCAGGTCAGTCGCTGCCCCAGGGCTCTTCCTGCTTCCTCCCCCATGCTGGGCGGAGCTCTGACGCCCTGTCTTACTAATGTTTAAATAACCCAATAAGTTACCTGAGCCAATCACAAGATGGCAGGTGGGGGTGGGGGGGGTGAGGGGTGGAATGTGACCTCATGCGGGCGGAACCAAGATTCTGGCCTTGAAACCAGCACCAATCCACGGCGCTTTTAGTCCTGGTTCCGTGCACCCGGTGCACGGCTGGTGGGAGTTCAGATGGTTCTCTGCTCAGGAGACGGGGCCACGGGGTCCGGGGCGTAGCTGGGCGGCCAGCGTGAGAGGGGCTGGGGGTTAGAGTCCACCGCAGTATGGCTGAAGGCTGCGCTAATCGAAGGCGAGCAAAAGCCACTATGGTATGGAGCAGGCCTGGGGCAGCGTGTTAAAAAAGCAGCATCGGATCACGTTCGCAGTCTGCGTTTCTGAAAAGGACACCCTGGGCGTGGAGTGTAGGGCTGTCGGAACCTACTGCTGCCTTATGGCCTGTGGCTGTAATGGTGTTCAGCCAAAATTGCGCGGCGTAATTTTCTCCGTGATTATTGCTCACACGACTGGCTTTGTTGCCTCGAAGAGACATTTAGATTTCAAAAGGCAGTCTCAGAATTAATCTGATGAATGAATTTAGACTAGGCGTGTTTTTCTCTTCCGTCTTAAATTGAGTCTGGTAGCCAGGATCAAATTACAATAATGCAGTGTGTATGGACTGGCGTCTGGGCGCTAAATATTTAAACAAAAGACTGGCAGAAGGTCGTCTTTGGTCAGCAGGAACGGTCTGGAAAGCACAGCCACGTACTTCCGCGCGAGAAGTTTAAAAATCTCGTTGTGTTT
The DNA here is from genome assembly GCA_015164015.2 of Brevimyrus niger. Lineage (NCBI taxonomy): Eukaryota > Metazoa > Chordata > Actinopteri > Osteoglossiformes > Mormyridae > Brevimyrus > Brevimyrus niger. The sequence continues at coordinate 16,239,650 of JAABNY020000025.1, read as the reverse complement.
TTTCTGCAGCTACTTGGCACCCAGGGGCAGTTTAAAGGTAACACTTTTGAAGTGTGGCCAATCGGCTTGCCCCTTTTATAGGTTGTGCCGCATTTCATTGGCTCTTAGGATGCCCCCCCCCCACCCCCAGGGCCCTGAGCATTGTTTTAGGGTGTGGCACCTCCTCACTGTGTTTAAGTTTCTGTGTGTTCAGACCACCCCTTCTAAACTTGTGCTGCATAACCCCGTGGACCACAAGAATTCAAGGCTGTGTTTCCCAATCCGGTCTTCGATGACCCACAGACAGCCCACGTTTTTGCTCCCTCCCAGCTCCCATAGAGCCAAGCAAAAATGTGTACTGTCTGGCAAGGAGCTTGGAGGGAGCAAAAACATGGACCGACTGTGGGTCTCCAAGGACCGGATTGGTAAATACTGATTTATGGAGTTGTCAGGGTACTGTGTCCCCAAATCTGAAATGAATGTTTTTGATCCGATTGAAAGGTGTTGGGTGCTTTGCATGTGAAAGCCAAGTTTAGCTTTGGTGGTTCAAGGTTTTTTTTTTTACAGTATCTGGCTGTGCTTTCCTGGTGGGTGTGTGTTTGCATGCCATCATGTTCCACCTTGCCATCTACCCACAGACCATTCCAAGGTCAGCTCTAGACCCGAACTTGAGGTCAACGGCTCGCACCTGGACTACAGGGACCCGCTCACCAAGCCAGTCTACCCGTATCGGAGGGAGCCCAGCTACTTTGAGATCCCCACCAAAGAGTTCCTTCACTCCAAGCCCTCGGAGGGTGAGGTCCAGGAGATCCCCACCAAGGACACGGACGGCCCAGCGAAGCCGGCCCCCGCTTCCCCTGTTGTGCAGAGCCACGCCTCCTTCACCATCGAGTTTGACGACTGCAAGATGAAGATCAAGGATCACATCACCAAGTTCTCCTTCCGCCAGCGCAAGCCGCTGCTGCGGGAGCTGGCCACGCCCACCGAGGTGATGTCCGCCGAGAGCAAGGTGGCCGACTGGCTGGTGACCAGCGACGTCAGCATGATGAGGTCGAAGGCGCCCTGCGAGGATGTCTACAGCACCAAGAGCGACCTGCCGATGCAGGTCAAGACCCTCAAAGGTCAGATTTCCGCGGTCACGGCGCATCTGGTCGATGCTCCCCCTTCCCGTGTGATCTTATCGTTTTCCATCTCCGTGCAGGGCACCACCACGAGGATGGCACCCAGAGCGACTCCGAGGGCCCCGTCTTGAAAGACAAGCGGGCCGAACCGCAGCAGACCCCGCCACCTCGCCCGCTGCCCCTCCGCCAGCACGTCCCGCCGCCGGTTCAGAAGCCCCCCAGTCCACCACCCACTGACAGCTTGCAGGCAGCCTCGTCCCCGGAGCCCCGCTCCCCCCCGCCCCCACAGGGCCAGAGCAGGCCTGACCCCCAGCAGGCCTTCGTCATAGAGTTCTTCGATGACGCCCCCCGAAAGAAACGCTCGCAGTCATTCACCCAGAACTCCGTCCAGCCTGACATGTACTCTGCCATCAAGGCTAAGCTGGAGAAGCGCAAGGCTGGGACCCAGACCGGGGAAAGGCCTGCCCCCTCGCAGGGGCATGCCCCCCCCACCCAGCAGATCACCGTGCCACTGAAAGTGTCCGGTGCGGGGGCCCTGCCCCGGTCCGTCTCTCTCAAGCGGGAGAAGGTGGACGACAGGGCCGCCAGCCCCCCATGTGGCCCAAACTTCACCATCAGGCCTTTTGCCAGCGTAGGGAGGAGGTCCAAGCTGGCCCAAGACTTTGCAGCCGAGTTTCTGCGGGAGTCCGGCCAGATGGTCCCTCCTGCCCAGAAGACGTCCCCACCCCCCATACCGAGCCCCCGCCGGCAGGCCGCCTACTGCTCCCCGACCGCCAGCCCCAGGCCCCGCACAGCCCCGCTGGGTCTCTCTCCTGATATCTCGAGGACCACCCAGGCCATTAAGAACGAGGAGGAGGACAGCCTGAGTGACGCCGGTACTTACACCATCGAGACGGACGCCCAGGACAAGGAGGTGGAGGAAGCGCGCAGCATGATCGACCAGGTGAGGGCACACCTGCCGCGAGTACCGAGCACGGGAGATCTCCTATCGTATCTGTGTCTCCTCTGAAGACGGGGCCTGCGTGCACTGGATTGTACACCTTCGAATGGGCATAGATGTTTGTCTTAAAACCTAATTTTGCTGTATCCAAAACAATGAAATGGTAGTTTTAGGCAGTTTGACCGTCTGGTGCCATAGTACATAATCTCATAGCTCAAGGTCAGATGATCGTTCAGGGGCACCCATAAACGGGGCATTGTGGGACAAGGTATTGACGTTCTCTTATTAGCACGCAGGCCAGGTGCTGTGAAGCTGATGTGCTCCCTAATGCTACGTTAATGGGGTCCTGGGAGGCTGGCTAAGGAGGCTTTTCCAAGGCCAGATATTCAGTTCCGCCTGTTTTCAGCACCCTCTTCTGGTCCTTGTTGCCCCTACTATTTTGAACACTTTCAGTTCCTTCCCCCCCCCCCCCCTACCTTCTCATGCGGCCTAATTTGCAAACGAGGCCCCTCCCCCATGCTTGGAGCTGAGGCTGCCGCACACCATCGGGCAAAACACCTCGGCCCCCCCACCCCAGACCAGGGAAGGTGGGTGACCCGGCCTTATGCCTTGGGAATTCCGCCGAGTCGCAGAGAGGGGAGGAGCGGATTCCGTCTGAGCCGCAGTGCACATGCGGCCGGAAAGGGCTTAGCTTAAAAGGGATGGAAAATGCAACAACTGTTAACAGCAGCGGTAGGGGTGGGCGGGTGTTGGGTCACATGACTTGCCTCACCGCCGGCCCCTTCCAGACACATTCCTCTGAGTCAGGCCTCGTCCAGCTGCAGTCCAAAGTCCCTGGTGTCTGAACCTACCGCTATGGCTCTCTTCACAGTCGGAGGCCTTCCAGTCTGCTCAGTTTGGCAAAGAGACCTGTGGCATGCGGTGTTAATTTGTCTTGTGTGGCATTGCAGTGTGTTTTTATTAAGTGTAAAATTACAGTGGTGTGTTATGAGTATTCGCTCTCAGATAAAGTCGGCGTAAAACTCTGCAGAGCAGCTCGTTCAGGTCTGCTGTTACTGAACCGAGAAGGCTTTCGCTGCGTTTGACCGTTTTTAATCTTGCTCGCAGTGTGAGTGGGAGCGAGGCATACGCAAACACCCGAGCATGTTAACGGTAAGATTCGGCTCCCGTTCTGAAGCCTGCTGCGACGTGCTCTGACCGGCTCTGTTGGAGCCACTGCCCCCTGCCTGTAAGATCTGGAACTGCTCAGATCTCATTCTGCAGTTCAGCGGTTTAAGTATTTACTTCGTAACGTGGCTCCCGTTATAGACAAGAACAGGCGTCTGAAAGTAAAGGTAAACTGGCGCCTGAATGGCAAGGCTGCCTGACATCATATCTTCACAGAAGACCCGCTTTCCACTGATAAATCAGCAGATGTAAGCTTGCTTCTCGGTTATACGGCCCAGTACACATTTTGGCTGGCATTGTCTGCCAGTTCACGCTGCGTGGCTCTCGCCTCCTACAGCAGGGAGGCTTTTTTTTTGTCATCTGCCGTAGCCTCTCCGATGAGGGTCACTGCCCTTGGATGGTCCTGTGAAGGAAGGGCTTGCCATCAACTCAACAGGGGGAGGGGATGCTAACGTCTGATTGGCCTGCTCTACTGTCCATCAGCAGCCCATGTGTGGGCTCCTCCCCTCTTCTCCATGACTTATGCCTGCTTTGTTCCTGACAGGTGTTTGGTGTTCTTGACTCCCCCGAGTACACCGGCGTGACCATGCCGGCCTATAGGCCGGTAATTAACCAGGACAGGGAGCAACAGGCTAGCAAGTGTAGCTCTGGGGATCTAAAACCAACCCCAGAGCAGACCCGTAGTCCAGAGGCCCTTAGTGGCACCCCCAGCAGCCCTGCACAGGTAAAGGAACCTTTGGGCCCAGCGCGTTGTCACCCACCCATTGGAAACACCCTGGGCTCAGATCTACCTCATCGATCGGTCAATCAGTCAATCAACCAGTCAAATAATCATTCACAGAACAATGATCAGAGCTGCATGATCTCACTGTTAATTTGGCATGGTGCTTCTGTCTCGTTCCATGATCCACTTCCTTGCTCTTCCATTTGTGGTCGGTGGGTTTTATGTTTTGGTCTCCCCCCCCCCCCAGCTGGTTGTGGGCTCTTTCTTCACTGGGGCAAACCAATCAGTCTGCTTGTCGAGAGTATGCAGGTTGGGATATTTATTTTGGCCAGCTTGTAATTGTTGATGAACGATCTGACTTCTATTCTAATTCTCTTGTAAACAAAAAATGTCACATGGCTTTCCCTCCATGGTTAAAGTGTTAAGGTTTTAATAACACCTTCTCTGCGTCCGTGAAAAATATCCCAACCTGAACAGGATTTGTCCCATCAAACACAACCATAAATGGCATTGTACTAATGGGGTATGATTTGAATAAAATTTGGGCAGGCTTTATTTAACTGGTTACGGCCATGGTTTCAGATGAATCTGACATGTTCTGAGATGACTTGTCTTCAGTCACGCATTGCTTCTAACCAATTCCCTGTGTTACAGCTGCAGGCACAGCCCACTGACACTATGTCTCCGGGTGGCCCCAAGTGGGTCTCTCGGTGGGCCAGCCTGGCTGACAGCTACACTGAATCGGGGCCCCCTGGAGGGCTCCTGGACAGCCCACTGCAGGGAAACGTCACAGATGGAGGTAAAAGAGTTGGACATCGTTGTGTTCTGTCATTAGCCCTTTTGATTTACGTGTCTGGGAATTGTTTGCCTTCTTTGCACCAAGCAGTCCACCTTCCAGGGAACATCCTTAAACACTACCTGGGATGAGTGAAATGCAGATAACTTATTTGTTTTTTATGCATAGATGGTACGGTTACCCATCATGCACTGCCGAACCACAGATTGGACAGTGCTGAGCCAGAAGGTACCCACGGCTCCAGAACACGACGGGTCCTTCCCCAAGTTCCTCTATCTGAAAAAGCTGAGAGCTCGGCCCCCAGCATGCCAATGCGACGGGAAAGTGCCAGGAGCCGTGAGGCCCCGCAGCACGCCGTGGCCCCGCAGCACGCCGTGGCCCCGCAGCACGCCGTGGCCCCGCAGCACGCCGTGGCCCCCCAGCACGCCGTGGCCCCAGGCCGTCAAGGGGAGGCTGTCCAGAGGCTGGCTGTGCAGGATGAGCTTGAGCCCGACAGCCTGAGCGATGCCAGCAAGTCTGATGATGGCTCCGCTGCGGCGGATCGGACCAGGAACTCCCTCCCCAGGGGAACTGAAAGGCCCACGAAAGAGAAGACGAGGCCCCAACCAAAGTCCACGTTCTTCTACATCGGCTCAGAGGATGTAGAAGCGGCCCCATCTTTGGCAGAAAAGGATCGGAATCCGGCCCAGAAAGCCTCCCCTGCGACGACCCTGAACCAGCACAAGGCCACCCTAGAGCCCAAGAGGGCGGTCAAGTCCACTGCCTCGGCCTCTGATCTCTTCATGGAGGACCGGGGGGACGCGGCTGCCAAGGAGAACGCCGCCTCCTTCTTGCGGCAGGAGAGCTTCACCAAGGACAAGCGGAGTGATGCCGCCCATGTCCACCAGCTACCACACATCCAGGGTCATTCCGGCCCGGGGGACGCAGACCGTGCCGACGCTCACCTGGGCCAGTGCCCACAGGACACACAGTCCTTCCTCAGGGACACTGAGAACGTGCTGGCAGTCCTGGAGGCGAAGCTACAGGCTCAGACTCAGGCTTGTGGCCAGAGAGTGGAGGATTCCCTATCCGGAGAGTCGGACATAGATACATCCAGCACAGTCAGCCTGGTCAGCAACCAGAATGCTCCCAGTGACGCTTCCAAGAAGAGGGCTGCTGTCAACAGCAATCGGAAGGGCAAGTCGTCATCCTTGTCCGTCCAGGACCAGGGTCAGACAGCCACGGCCCTCGAGCGCCTGTCCGAGAAGCGGCGTTCTCAGGCCGCCAATGGTTCTGGCAAGGCTGACGCCGACAAGCGGTTCCACCGCCGGCGCAACTCCGGGACCCGCGGTTCCCTGGAGCTGAGCGACGAGACGCAGAACTCTATCCAGCCTCAGGGCCACTGGCATGACACCTTCTCATCGGATCAGGAGACCGGCTCTCGCACCTCCGTCGGCAAAAAGCTTTCCATTCGGCCGCAGAGGGAGGAGCTTAGCAAGGCGTCCAAGGGTCACCAGGGCCTGACGCGCTCCAACAGCCTGTCCGCCCCGCGGGCCACAAGAGCCTCCATGCTGCGCCGTGCCCGTCTGGGCGATGCCTCGGACAACGAGGGCGCCGAGACCGACCGCGCATCTCAGAACTCGGACCCAGCTAAGCCTGCAGCTGATGCCAAGAAGCTGTCCCGGCTGGACATCCTGGCGCTGCCCCGCAAGCGGACCAGCTCCTTCACCGCGCCCAGCGACACCGAGTCTTCTGCCGGACGGACGGGCTTCTCCGCCCGCAGCTCCGAGGCCGGAAGCTCCGCGCGCAAGGCGTCCGCCGCCGAACCCAGGTCCCGGCACGGTTTGGCATCCGCGGGGAAGCAGCCCGCCAGCCGGACTCGCTCCAGCAGCGCCAAGTACTCCGGCACAGCTGGTGAGTACAGAGCTGCCGTTGCGCTAGTGGAGGGGCTGCTTTCCTCACTGGTACTCCAGTGTTTTTTTTTGGAGTTTGTGATTGGGTGTCACCCACTGTGACGATAATCCCAGATTCCATGTAGTCCGGTGATCACATCCTTGTCATCTCGTGATTAATAGTAATCGGTAATTTAATCCATTATCATACCTAACCGTTGGTATATTTAACTTATCTTTCCCTATGGCTTATTTTTTTTTCGCGCATCTCGGGGAAAAGCTTCCCGGCGGCGGCAAAAGGGCTCCGACTACACGTCCACGTCGGACGAAGAGTACGACGGCACCCCCAAGCACAAGCGCTCGCAGTCGTCGGCCGCTACCCAGACAGCCCAGGGCCAGGCGTCCAAAGTGCCCCTCCTCCGCTCTCAGTCTCGACAGTCCGAGGATGAGGAGAACGAGGGTGACCCCTTCCAGAACTGGTCGGCGCACAGTGCGGAGATCGCCAGGTCCGGAAGGCGAATGGCTAGATCCCGTGTAGCTTTTCTATTTTATGTGCATCCAGTGACTGCAAGGACATGTGGACACTGATTTTTGGTTGCTTACTTCCACCTCGGTCTGTATTCTGTGCAGGGTATGACTGTGCAGTCTAACGTGGGCTTTGCTCTTTCGCCTCCTCCGCTCTCCCCCAGACTGAGTCAAGACCTGGCCAAGGACCTGGCAATCCTGGCCCGGGAGATCCACGACGTAGCTGGGGATGGTGACTCCCAGGCCCCCAGCCCTGTTCCCAGTACCCCCGCCTCTACCATCTCTGCCCGTGAGGAGGTACTTCTAGTTCTCCATTCTGAACCTTCCGATCTGTGGCAGTCAGTCCTAAACTGAAACCTGTAGGGGTCGCTGTTGTCAGGGAAGCTGCACAGTAGCTGCCCAGAACTTCGTCTTCATGTTGATCTCTTTCTCTTCCTGTGAACAGAAAGCAAACCCATCCCTGCAAGCCGCCCGCACATCTCAGGTGCTGAGCCCATTCCTCCCCCCACCGCCAGCCCACCTCCACACCTTCACCTCACTCTCCCATCCTTCTGTGTTGGCTGTCAATCACTTTTAGTCCTTAGCCCTGTTGGAATCAGCCTAGACCGTCTTCCCTCCCTTTTGTTCCACTGTGCACTTTCTGTAATCCACTTTCCAGCTCCTTCCCACGTTGAGATTAGCGTGTTCCCGCAGTCGCCTCGAAGCCGTCTTTCCCTCGCGCCGCGTATGTTTACCCTGCTATTCTTCTCCTGCCAGTTGGTTCAGCGCATTCCAGAAGCCAGCCTAAATTACCAGAAGGTTCCTCCTGGTTCTGCCAGGCTCAATGAACCGGACCAGAACACAAATGAGCAAGACCTGAACTCCAAGCGCCGCGTGTGGAACCGTGAGGAGGTAATCCGATACGTTCCCTCCAGAACCAGCAGCACAAAAGCTTATTGTTGCCCTTCTTAGCGCAATTCACAATGTCACCTTGAGTCTCCAGTTCTCTCAGTCCCATACAGATTTCGGTTTTACCATTTTTTTATCCCCGATGATCCTAAAAAGGATTTGCATAAACCCTTGATCTGCTTTTCCCGTTCTTTTGGCCTTTCCAGGTCATGTTCGATCACCTGATGCTGAATCCCGTGTCTCAGCTATCTCTGGCCATTCGTGAAAACACTGAGCAGCTGGCAGAGAAAATGAAGTGAGCTTCTCTGACCGTATTCCCAGCGTTGCCTTCCAGGTTAAAGCTGTCCGCTTGCTCGCCCAAGCTGTGTGGGACCTGCTGCCGTGGCAAAAACAACCTTCTGTTGTCTGGAAACCAATATGTGTGGCGGAGGTGGGGTTTCCAGACAGCGGTGGGGTCTCATGTGGCTCACACACTACAGCGTACATCCCATAAAGTATGGCTATTTAAAAAAAATTTTACATGTTGGGAGATTGGCTAAGAGATGCCTAAAGACATTCCTTCTAGTTAAATGTTGAAGATTAGTGCCGATTAGTGGAAGTACCTGGTAGATGTCCCTTTACATTGTTTGGTCCCTGACCCCCGCCTCCCCCCCCCAGGGCCATGTTCCACGACAGGCTGGACGCCTGGGAGGAGCTGGAAGCCAGGAATAACGCGGACAATGAAGTCCCCATCCTCAAAACGTCCAACAAGGTTGTCCTGCAAACATCTTCGCCTGACCAGTCAAGGCTGTAGTGTTTTGCTGTGCTGAGAGAGAGAGAGAGAGACGCCCGTCTCAGCGGTGGCCTGCGGGTTGGTGACAGACTCATTTGGTGTTTTTAGGAAATCACGTCGATTTTGAAGGAGCTGAGAAGGGTCCAGAAGCAGCTGGAAGGTGAGATCACCCTCCAGATCTGACGAGCTTCTCCCTGTGTGTTCCAGGCTTCTGTTTTTCAGTCGCCAAGTCTTCCTGTTTGTCATAACTCCATTAATGCAGGTAGAAAAGGGTAAACGGACTAGGAGATTTTTTGTAATGCTCCGTATAAGGGGTATACTGACTTGTAGTGAACAGGCATGCCTGCAGAGAGATGTCTGTCTGAGCGGTTTGATGCTAATCGACTTCCTTTCTCTCTTGTCAGTCATCAACACTATTGTAGGTCCTTGTCCAATCCCGGGGCATGGGACTGCCAAGTCCCGCCTTCCCTCCAAGGAGTTTAGGCCACCATCACAGACTGACAGTGCCAGGGAGCGTATGAGGAGAGCCATGGCAGACCCCGAAGTTGAGAGCGTTATGCTTTAAGCTACGGGGAGCCCCCTGGTGGCAGTTTCCACTCAAACGCTTGTATAGTCCGTCAGGTTTTATGTGCTTGCTGTGTGTGTTTTATATGGGTGGGGGATGACAGTATGGTACAAAGAACCTAGACTAAACAAAACAAGTCTTAGAAAACGCCTTGCTTGCCATAACAAGCGGCTTGCGTGGAACTGCAGCCTGCATGCCTTCATCGTCACTTTAGAGCAGTGTTTGGGTCTATAGCAAAACGGGTCTGAGCTGCGACAGAGCAGTGGAGGGTTTCTCACCGCAGGACGGGAGCTCCGACCCTCACACTTTCACACTGACGTCCCGCAGTCCCGCTCCTGTTCCCTGTGTCCACGTCGTTGGCCTGGAAATCGAACGGCCCATGCGATCAAGCTCCAGGTCCTGGCTGTGATTTTGAACCTGGTGCCGTGGAGGACGTCTGAACGTATTTATGTGATGAGCCATGGAAGAAATGGATCTCGCGTTTTTCCCGGGAGGCCGAATCTCCCCGTCCGTCAACACGCACCATGTCCTGCTTGAACTGGTGAAGTTGAGCTGCTCTCTGGAAACCCACCTGATGCTGGGTTTTCGCTGAGTAAATGTATTAAATTCTCATAAAATGTCGCCCTAAACGAGGCTGAAAGACCAATCTTGTGCGACAGGAATCTGTCTGCTTTTTTTGTTTTTTCCCTCTCTCATCATTTTTGAACTGGGATGCTGTTTGTGATGTCACGCTGTATTTAACGCGGCGCTTTCCAGATTATCCGTAGGAAGCACAATGGGAGTGTCGGCAAACGCTGAACTGCTTATGATCATATTTCTTTAAGTACGTCTCTGTCTGCAATCGTCTCCTGTCTCCTCCACACTCGTATCTCAAGCCCGGACCCGTGTGAGCTTCCACGGGCCGTCCGGCTTGCTCACTCTCAGTCACATGGCACGAAGTCTGTGTGTTCTGGTGGTTTTTCTTGAGGATGTAGTCGGAGGTATTATAATTGCTCCATGCGGATCACCCTCTTGCTCGGAAGTCACCCCTGTGTTTGTTACTGCAGTCCAGTTGAAACGGCGGCAAGTTGGCACTTTGTAGAGCCATCACTGTAGCACAAGGCCAAAGTTGGCCCACTTTGCCGCCCCTGTGTTGGCATTAAACACCATCCCTGAAGTGGTGTCCTGTTCAGAACCATCTCAATTATGTCCAGTGACTGCCCAAAATACCCTCTGCCTGTTGCTTGTCATTTCCCGTAGATGCTGCTGAGGCTGTATTTCCCCCCCACCCCCCTCCCCAGCGAGGTCCTGTATTGGGTCAGCTTCCTCTTCTTGGTTGCACTATGGTAGAGAAACACTGTGTCCCCCAGGGAGCCATGATAACCTGGGCCCTCTGCACTTAGCTTCACTTGAAGGTGGCCGGGCAAGGCCTTATGGCCGCTTTGCAAAAATGCACGTGTGGCACGTCTTTTGTTTTTCTGTGCGTGTGTGTGTGTGTGTGTGTGTGTGTGTGTGTGGGGGGGGGGGGGGGGGGGGAGAGAGAATCACACCAAATGGGTTTTTTTCCCTAAAAGGACACCTAGCTGTCAGACTGGGTCGCGGGGGGGGGAAAAACA
>JAABNY020000025.1:16214787-16228607 GCA_015164015.2 Brevimyrus niger | reverse complement strand
CCTTGCAGCGGGGATGGGGGGGGGGGGGTAAGGTAGGTGTGGGTTTGTTTGTTTTTTTTTTTTTTTTTTTTTTTGTGTGTTTGGGGGGGGGGGGGGGGGGGGGGGGGGGGGGGGGGGGGGGGGGGGTGAGGTAGAGAGAATCACACCAAATGTGCTTTTTTCCCTAAAAGGACACCTAGCTGTCAGACTGGTTCGCGGTGGGGAGACAAACCAACTGAACAGGGGGATTTGGATGAGATTTAAAAAAAAAAAAAAAAAAAACACCCTCACCTTGTCTAGCTTGGAAAAAAAAAAAACACTGTATTTTTCAATCTATTGTTCATAAAGTAATTTAGCCATCGTGATGTGTATTGGTATGCTCTTTGTTTTTCCTTAACTGGTTATGCACCTCTCCCCGCCTCACAGAGGCTGTTGCATTACTTCTTGTTGAATTACTGCACCGAATAAAGGTACCGACTTACCATCGTGAAATGCTGGCCCGTGCGAAATGCGTTTTACCGCAGCTGTGTTTTAAATTGATGCGACTGGCTGCAATGCTTGTGATATAACCACTGCTGCTGATGTTCGGTGTCCTCTATAAACTCATTTGTGGTTCCTTTGGTCGACCCCTGCATGCACGAAAGAAAAAGAAAACGAAATTTTCCAGGAACATCACGCCAATATTCTGGACTAGATCAGCCTCTTTCTGCTATTCCAGCTTCAAGCTCTCCTACTTCCCCTTTTTTTTTTTTTTACATTTCAATTTTTTGTTCATTTCATGAACATAAGGTATAATTTTAGGATGAGTTCCACTTTTTTTGGGTTATTTACATTATTTTGAAAATTTGTTTAGGGGGGGAAATTACGTACATCTTTTTGCATTATTTAGAAAAGTTTGATTTTATCTTTTGTAATAAATTGATGTCAATCTTTATTGATGCGTGTGAGTTGTGGGTCATTCAGCTGTTGTGAGCTTCTTAAATTGAACCGGGAAGGTGCTGCAGAATGTTCATTGCCCTCTCTGCCGTCATCCATTCTCAGTGGGCATGTGTCCATCCAGCCATCTTCCAACCACTTATACTGGCCAAGGTCATTGGGAAGGGAGGGGGGGGGTTGGAGCCTGTCCCAGGGAGCAAAGGGGGCACAAGACCAGGGTATACCCTGGATGGGTTCGGCACACGAGATTCATTTTAATTTGTACATATTTCCTCTTCGCTAGTTTCAGTGTGAATCTTTACTGCAGATACTGTGTATAGTGCAATGATGCAGCAGGGTGGTCAGATGGGCTGGGGGGGGGGGACATTTTATCAGGACAATGTATATTTTGTACTAGCTGCTCAAATCTCATACACTTCGCTGAACTTTCTCTTGAAGTATCAGTATGACAGGTGGGTTTCAGTTTATGTGTTTTAACCTTTTATTTTAGCTGTAATGCAGATAAAAGGGGAAGTGGACAAACTTAAAACAGGAAATGGGGGTTTCTGTGCAGGGGTCTGACGATACGCCTTCAGAGGAGCCAGAGAACACAAAACATTGTTTCATGTTTGTAGAGGACAGACACCTGACAGTTACTGGTAAGGCTTCCTATTCTGCAATGTTTTCCACGTTCTGTGGTGCCGTGTCATTTAAAATCCCCACAACGCTTGGGCATAAATCTGTCGTGTATTGATAAATTGCATGCCGTTACTGGTCTCGAGCTGAGTGCGTTGGCGCAGAGTTCAGCCTTTCCCGCAGACCTCCCTTTTTGATACTGCCATGTGAAACCTATAAATGTAACCTTAACTGTATCACTCAACTGCCATGAACTGGCTGGCACTGCTCATCTTCAATAGATTTTCCAGGTCAACTACTAGTAACCATAAACCTCAAGTGTCCAAAAGCCTTTTACTGTGGTTGATAAATGTAAATTCATCTTTATCATAATAATAATCCATTGTTTTTCTCCAGTGATAGGGAATAATATCAACTGAAATGTTCTCTCCGTACATTGCTTTGCATGACAATTATGTTTCCAACCGAAAGGTAAGATGAATCTTGGACGCTTTATTGTCTGTTACAGGAAACGTATAAACCTGTATACCCAGTACTATAAGTATATACCTGTATACCCAGTACTATAAGTATATACCTGTATACCCAGTATACAGAGTGCAAATCCAAGTGCTTGAATGCATTTGTTTTTTGTTAGAACATTGGTAGGAAATGTAAGGCCTTCACCTTGAGCATTGGTTGCCTGGCGGCATTGGGGACCCTCCTCTTCCTAACTCTGCGAGAGGAATCCACCCACAAAGCGGGCGACCCTGGGGGGGTCAGGGCTGCGGAGGACCCAGCTGCATGGGACCCAGAGGACGATCAGCTCAGTCAGCACCCTGGCTCAGACGGGAAGTGCAGGTGAGGAGAGGAGGAAATTGCAGCTTTCATTGTTCTTCATAAAGAAATTGGCAAAATCGAAATATTCCAACTCACCAGACGCAGTCAGTGTGTATCTGTATTACTATACAATCTCAGGAAAAAAAAAAAAAAAGTAAAAATTTGTACCTTTGCGTGTCACTGCACTTGTACCCTCAAGCGTACCCTTGGGAATATTCCTGTACCACTGATGGTACATTAAAGCTGTTTCTACCTTTGGGATGTTCATCAAAGTCCATTTCTATACCTTAAAAGGTACAATTACAAAGGTCAGTTTTTACCTTTTTTCTGAGGGTGTACTCTAGGAAGAGGAGGAGCAGTTACTGTATCCCAGGGGCGCCATTAAGAGGGGGACAGTTGGGAACATATTTGGATTGGTCAGGGTTGGGGGCCCAATATCATATGCTTTCATGGGGCCCAAAATCTCCAACTCCAGCCCTGCTGTAACCACACCAGGTAAAATATTGAAAAAAATACATATATTCTTGTAAATTCCCCAGGATTGTTTTAGCTGAGAGCATCCCCCTGTACATGAATTATGGCTCCAACGCCACCTTTGGGATTCCCATGTACGAAGCCTGGAAAGACCTCCTCACCCGGGCAACCAACAGTGTCTATGTGGCGTCTTTCTACTGGACTCTCACAGACTATGACATCGGAGTCAACTCGTCCACGGATTGGCTCGTGAGTCGCCTCGTGTCAGAAGTCACCCACGACAGCCTTGACGCCCACCGAAGTGTTACCCCCCCTCTGGGCCGATGACGTAAGGACTTCTATGTTTGACAGGGCAGGGACATATTCAAGCGCTTCCAGGACCTTCCATCCAGAAACGTTTCCGTCTGGGTGGCAACCAGCGTTCCGACCGTGAGAAACAACTCTACCGACCTGAAGGTCCTCCAGGCTAAAGGTTCCCATTTCCAGACCAGTTACCTGCATGCTAAACTATTTTATCCCCCAGACGCAAAGTAAGCCTTCATAATGTGTTTGCCCTTCAACAGGGGTTCATGTGAGAAAGGTTAACTTTGGCCATCTGACTGGGGGTGTTCTCCATACCAAACTCTGGGTGGTGGACATGAGGCACATCTTCATCGGAAGTGCTAACATGGATTGGAGAGCTTTGACGCAGGTGAAGGCTGCAGATTTTTAAATCTCTAAATAACCTGGCAGGTCTGGAACGTTGAAAAAAAGGTAGTTTTCAAGGTCTGCTCAGCACATGTTTATTTATTTATCTGTCAAACCAAGGTGAAGGAGCTTGGCGTGGTTGTCTATGACTGCCCCCATCTGGCCGTCGACCTATATAAGATCTTCAAATCATATTGGGTTATGGGACGCAACAACGCCTCCATCCCGAAACACTGGCCCGCATATTTTGACACCTCCATCAACAAAGAGAGCCCCCTGGTGGTTAACATAAGCGGTGCAGCCAGTGCGATCTACATCTCTGTGAGTCCATCTCATTTTAACTGTGAAAGAGCTGCAGAGTAAATTACTGTCAACCGGTGTGATTAGAGTTTTAATGGGTTAGTTTTTAACACGGTTGCTGTGAAAAACAAAAAGGATATAAGGATGCACTGAATATGACTTTAAAAGTGTCAAAAATGTCCAGTAGTTGTACTGCTTGGAAATATTATTTTTATGTAACTTTTTTTCCTCCCAAAATTAAAATCTTATCTTTGCCGACTCAAAACTAACACCCCAAAATCAAACTTCAACTTGCAGGGCCAGCATTGAAACAACGTTTTTTTTTTTTTTTTTTTTAATAAATTGATGGAACAGAATTTTACCTGAATATCTTCTACTCTTTTGTACTGTTAAGTCTAAAATTTACCAATGTCTTATAATACATGTAGTTATATATTCAGCTCCTGACCAATTCTGAATGCAGGGCACTTCTGATGTTATTGCATTGTTATGTCGTCAGGTATTTGCATTGTCGCCGTTGCCATGATGGAAGGGTAAGTCTTTACATAATTAAAGCCACATCCAAATAAAACTTGTTCCTTGTTCCTTATCAGGCCTCACCTCCGTCATTCTGCCCAAGCACTCGAACAATGGATCTAGACGCCATCCTCACTGTGATTCAGGAGGCGGAGCTTTTCGTTGATGTAGCCGTCATGGAGTACTTTCCCACGTCTCGCTTTACAAAACCTTCCAGGTGAGCCCAGGATAGCCTGCATCATGTGATAAGCAGCCTGCAAATGAGCTCAGTGATTATTAACAGAGGTAGAAATTTCAGGCTCAGAAAGTAAAAATTCAGTCCAAGATTTTGCTTCAACTAAGCAGCTGTCTGAGTCTTTGTGCTTAAATGGTTGGTTGAAACAAAATCTTGGACCCCTGATTATTAAGTGTCATTTATATGCCATTTATCTGTCAGAAATTTGCATATACATTCTTATCTAGGGTTAAGAGTTCTTATGCCACTTCAGCTCTGTGCATATGGAGTTTGCATGTTTTCTTTGTGTTGTATGGATTTTATCTGTGGTTCAAAAACATGTGCTTAGACAAATTGGTTAAGTGGTTTGAAGATGGATGGACACTCTTTTGTTGTTGTTCCTATTTAGAAACATTAACTTTCTGTGTGCAGTACAACATTTATGAGCTATTAGTTAAATTCTCCCCAAACGGGCTGAATGGCCTCCTCTCGTTTGTAAATTTCTTATCTTCTTAAGATGCATTTAACACAAAATTCACTGTGCCCTCAAGTGGATTGATGTGGCATTACAACTGGACATGTGAATTCTTATTTTTCACGGACTTCTTGTGGTCAAAATAAGGAAATGGTAAATATAATCTGTTAATTAACAGCATGGATATTTTTATAGTGTAAGCTGGCTTTCTTTTTTTCAAGCTACTGGCCTGCACTTGACGACGCATTGAGGCAAACGGCTTTCGCAAAGCAGGTTGCAGTCCGCCTGCTGGTCAGCTGCGGTCAGGACACCGATCCAGCCATGCTGCCGTTTTTGAAATCTCTCAATGATCTGCATTACCCAGCGGCCAACATCAGCATTGAAGTGGTACGATGTGGTGTTATCGCACTAGTACTTAAGTCCTGTTCACAAAACATTTCCGTAGCTTCTAAATTCAATTATTGTTTCTAGCTGACTGGTCAAATCTCAGTGATTTACCATTTCAAACATCTATGATCGGTTTCTTTTGGTTTTTCAGAAAGTGTATATCGTACCAGTGGCGAACCAATCAGATATTCCTTTTTCCAGAATAAACCATAATAAATATATGGTGACAGATAAAGCGGCGTACGTTGGTAAGGCAGAGCAATAAACATAACAAAATGAAATAGTAATAAAAAACATTTGCATCCGCTGAGCCCATTTCCAATATGTGCAGGTACATCAAACTGGTCAGCTGACTACTTTGATAATACTGCCGGCGTGGGGCTGGTGGTATCCCAGGACAAGGCGCATCCAGGCCGGACAGGACAGACGCTGCAGGAGCAGCTGAGGGCGGCCTTTGAGAGGGACTGGAACTCTCGATATGCTTTCAAACTGTCTAACCTTGGTTACAACCCTGAATGTTCATTTACTGATAGGCCCTGAAATAACGCGACCCTGTGTTAGAAGAATAATCTAACTAACAGATCAGAATCATTCTTAGGTGAAAGAAGGTGTATGGACACTTATGCAATCTGCAATAATATGCCATGCTGAATTTTCAAATATTAGTATTGAGTATGTTTTAAGCAACTCTAGTCCCAAGTGTTTTCCCCATTCAGTTGGCGTGATGTAACATTAGCATTAAAAATTTTTTTTTATCTCTTTCATAAATAAAATCGTTTACTACACCTCAGTCTTCACAGCTTCACAGCTGCTTCCCTTCTTTTATAAATACTTTTCAGGTGTTACGTTTGACAAATTACGTGAAAGATTAAAACTAAATATTTACTCTGGTCTATAAATTAACGATCAGAACGCTTAACACGTTTAACGTTGTCTATTTATTTAAACATTCTTTCCATATATCATATATTACACTGAATACATGTACATATTCACCAAAAATTGGGGGTTGGGGTTAGAGTTTTACGGGTTTTTTGGGGCTATTGATTAGCACTACGGTAGCCTTACTCGACAAAGTAGCTCAACTCGTTTCAGATCAGCGACCAATCGGTCATTTAGAGACAGGCAAGCATTCTACGACAGGGTTGCCTTTTTCGGCATAACACCGGCTATGCTGCTGTGATATTGCTCGCTTACGTTTACTTCCTTGTTTTGCATCACATGACACAAAGGTGAAAGGTTGTGGCTAGACATTAACTTCCGGTTAAGTTACGTGTGCTTAGAGTCAGCTGTGAGCGACGCGCTTTTGAGATTTATAATTACGGGGAAAAGTCATGGTTCTCCTTGAGAATGACTCGGTAAGTTATTAGGGTATGTTCCGTTTATTAATTAAACCGTGACATTAGTTTGGGTTGGGTGTTTTTCGTGGCGTGTTTTGCGTTGTTAATTTCAATGAACTCAACAAATTACAGCATGCTTTACTTATCTAACGCCTGGTGCTTCTGCGAACTGAAAATCAGTGTCTCTTCAAGGTTTCCGATTTCTAATTTAATTAAGAAAAACAACACGGGTATTAACCGCGAATGAAGATGACGGGGGAGTACTAAAACAATTAAAGAGTATGTGTACTGTGAACTGTTTTAACCATCTGTTATCAGTTTTCACGCATACCCATGAGCCGGGAAGATATCAATTTGACTTAAGAAAACCCAGTGGTACCTTAAATACGCATTGATATAACTGCAATGCATCGCGATAACTGGCAGAAGTATTGATTCGAAATTCCGTACCGATAATCCTGTAGTGCTACCTCCCCCTCCTGGATGAAATTTACCGAATAACCGGGTTGTCATAAGAACATGTATAAGAAATTTACAAACGAGAGGAGGCCATTCGGCCCATCAAGCTCGCTTGGGAAGAACTTGACTAATAGCTCAGAGCTATTTAAATCTTATCTAGCGCCCATTATTAAAACTGATTTAGTAAAGCATCCTGCATAGCTTGTATAAATGCATTTCTGTGTCTTTGTATCCCTTTTTTCACTTGTGTAATGTAAAGATGACATACCAAGGGGCCTATTTTGGAAGGGCGCTATATGAACCTATTTTTATTTCTCTAGTTCCTGACCGAACTGACGCGGCTCTTTCAGAAATGCCGGACCAGTGGGAGCGTTTACATCACATTAAAGAAATGTAAGTCCTGCGTCGCCTGTGGCCTGGTCATTCATAAGCAGTACCGCCGTTTGAGTGATGAGGCCTGAATGTGTACATGGCTGTATAGAAACCCATACCCGATTTCTCCACATCTACGCAGATGACGGCAGGACAAAACCTGTCCCCAGGAAAGGAAACCCGGACACTTTTGAACCGGCTGATAACAAGTGTCTCCTCCGGGCAACAGACGGCAAGAGGAAAATCAGCACAGTGGTGAGTCTGCCACTGTGCATGTGGCTTTAAAACCATTAAAAATGTATATGTATACGTAAGTATGCTTTAAAATGCCCCTTTCTAATAAGCTTTGACAATTCATTACACAAGTGAGTAGGGGTTCTTAAATTGGAAGGTTGCAGTTGAAGGCAAAACCATCAAATGTGTTTGGTTTACTTTTTTTCAGGTCAGCAGTAAAGAAGTTATAAAGTTCCAGATGGTGAGTGTTTTGACCATAAGTGTGAAGCCTCTTATTTTATCTGTGAAAAATAGATATTTTTTATACTCCTATTTGTCCTTGCTGCCGTCTCACAGCCATGAGACGTAAATCCCGTGCATTGTGACTCGTTTAAACCAAAGTATCAGAAATTACCTGCTGCAATGGCTTATCTGAATACCTGTATGTCGTTTGTTTATAACTGTTATTTCTGTTAGTTGTGTTTGGGGTTGTCCTTCAATGGAGCTTAGGCTGTGTAAACATTCATTGTATGACATTGCACACTTGTATAGAAACCTCTTTGGAGGCCTGTTGGGCTTCGATAAACCCGTATGAATATTGGTTATCACCTACGGTGCATTGTGGTCTATGTACTTGGCCAAAGGACATTTCCATACTTTGTGGATAGTGTACATCAAGTACACTTGGCTTATTTGAGGAACGGGACACAGGAGTGTGTAAGTGTGGACCAAGTGGGATAAATCGGACAGAGCTGGTGGTTCTCTGCTGCGACACTGGGTAGTGAAATAGTTTGACGACACTACTGTCAGTTACACTCGATGGCTGAGACAAGTCGACCAGATGTGGGAAAAACCCATTTTATATGGTGTCAGTAAGTCTCCCATCGCTCTTCTCCCGTCTTTCACTGTAGTTAGGTGGATATGTATGATTGGCTGTGGTGCTGAAAGCAGGTCCACTGGGGTTTTAATTTTACTCTTGTATGGGGCAGTGAGCAGATAGCATAGTGGTTATACACTGGGTCTCCTCATCTGAAGGTTGTTGGCTCATGTCCAGAGAGTTTTACTGTTATACTCTTTAATGAGGTATGTAACCTGAATCTGGGCTGTTAAATGGCTAATCGATGGTGGTTGAAAGGCGCCAGATTATTTTGTGCGTTTCTGACGTTGTTATGCCTTTTACCGTTTAAATAAAATCAAGACTGTAGGTCTGTGCCATAATAAATGCCTTGTATAGAGCACAGTGATGTGTGTGATAAATAACTGGGGTTACTTAAAGCATCCGTGTCGTATTAGGTTTGAGAACTAGACATGCAGGGTTGGGTCAGTCACGTATGAAGGTCTCTACAATGACGTTGACCCACGCGAACTGCCCCCGTTGTCTAGGCCTACTCCAACCTACTGAGGGCACACATGGACGGTTTGAAGAAGAAGGACAAGAAGAGCAAAAGCAAGAAGACCAAAGCCACCCAGTGACCAGCGGAAGGTGTCGGAAAACCCCACCCACACCCCCACAAACAGAGCCCCCCCCCCCTTTTTACATCAGCCCAACCTTAATTACAGCTGCCGGCTCCCACCTGTAAGATGAGTCCAACCTGCGCATAACAGCAGCATGACAGAATGGCGACTTTGGCTTTTGGGGAACCCCGTAGGGTCTGTGGGCTGCCGCCCAGTGCCAGCGCTTTATGTCGAAGGCCTGCAGCTTGGCCTTTACGGTAAAGGGGAACTTGTGACCTGCAGAAAGTACAGTCTGGTGTAGGTAGAAGGGGGAGGGGGTCCCTCACAAAAATCGGAGCAATATCGGTGGGTTTAAACTGCTTTCAAACTTGTATTTCATGAGAAGCATTTCTGTTTTTGATCGTTGCATCAGTCACCTGTCAGCACAAGCCTCATTTTCTTTTGGTACTATCCTCTGTTTGGTTCTTGGCACCTGTTCGTACAAGATGAAATGTTCTCAGGATGTGTTCTGAATGGCCATTTTGACATGGGCCAGAACGTGAATGAATTTGAGTTCTTGTTGGCAATTGTCAGTATTTTCTGCGCGTGACAATACTGGATGTTTTAATTTTTTTTAGATTATTTTGTTAAGTCTTCATGTAAATTGAAGAAAGGAAAAAACACTGAATTTTGGGAAAAATAGCTTCCAGTCAATGAAATACTGGATTAATTTCCCCACAGTCCTTTGTTTGGGTTGTTTGTTTTTTTGATTTTTTTTTTTTTGCCCCTGATCAAATAAATTCACGAAGGAGCTGGTGTCGTTACTTGGGGTCCCGGTTTGAACTTTGTGCACAAAAAAATTGCTGCATAGTCTTAGAAGGGATTAAGTGGGAACAATGAAGACTAAAGGGAACAGTTAGGTTTTTTTTAGTGTATTAATTTTATTCTTTCTGGTCTTCTACCTGTTTTTGAAGCTTGTATTCTACTACAAAGACACAGCCATATAGTGCCTATGGGACAATTTTTAAAATATTTTGATTGTATTTGGTGAAGTATAAATATTTCAAGTTAGGTAAAGCTAAATGAAATAACTTAAAAACACATTGCAGAAAATGGATTTAAAAAAAAATGAACACAGTATACAGTATATACATAGGAAGCGTAGTCATGGTTGATCGCTGAGGCTCATTAAAGGGCTGTGTTTGTCTTCTGCGGCCGCTCTCGCTTGGCGACTCCCACGGAGGTGCTGTAGTTCTCCTCCTCCTCCTGATACCCTCGCTTCATGATCCCAGTGACGTACAGGAAGAGACTCTGGTGCGGGCGGGACATTAAACTGATACTTACAGCCTTCTCAGTAGGTCAGACTGGGGCATTTCTAACAGTTTCCCCCAGAGCAGCTAGAGTTATTCCATTTTAACTCTTGACCGTTAAATTTACATTCAAATTCCCTTTGAATGGCAAGCAATCTGAAACAAATGAGATCTTGATTAGGATCAAGGGTGGAATTAGGATTTGCTGGTATTGGACACAGGCTGTTTGTGTTTCCTAGATGCTCGGTTATTTCCCCGCATTGTTCTGGGAACCCCGTCTCTCCATGCTTTCGGTTTGTGGCATGAAAACAGAACCCCGGAGGCAGCCAAGAGGCTTTTTAAAAAATCACCACACCCAATTTGCCTTTTCACCTCTGTAATTCAGCGTGGCACAGCCCACCCCTTTCATAATGGAAGCCACAATGTCATACACTACCCAGAATTCCTTGCAAATATGATATTCAGATACAAAATTCCTTGTTCGCTGAAATCAAAGCAGTGAAATATGTTCATTAGTGCTCATCGTTTTCCATATCCTTCCTTTTTCACTGTAGAGAGATTTCGCCTGTTTGATACAAATTGCCTCGTTAATATGGTCTTCAGCAGGGCAGTTTCCTTTAGCATATTAATGAATTAGCACAAGCCTAAAAATGTGCTGCACCCTTTAATGTATTCAAATAAGTGTTTTCATTAATCCTTTTGATCTTCGTGACCAAAGGATATGTTGCATGTATATTTCTTGTCGCCATTCAATTGCACCTTGGCTTGTTTTTATCTCTGAAAAGGTTACTACAAAGACAACAAAAGAATAGCTGTAGGAAATGATCAGTACCTGCCACGCATGCTCCAGCTCTGGGGTCCATTTCTCCTTCAGGATTGGCTGGACGGCACAGATAAACTCCGCCCCCACGTACTGAAAGAGCCCAGACGACCGGCTTGAGGGAGGGCGACCCTCAATGTCGATTTCGTGAGCTACGGTAATGTGGTGTGGTCGTTAAAAGAGGGTGTTAATTGTACTGTGGAGCTTTGCTGTGAAAGGGGTCCATCCCACAGTTCCCGCATGATTAAATGAAGCCTCCTCGTCAGCAGTCGGAGTCCTACCCCGTAGTACTTCGGAGGAGCGTTGTAGCGGTGGTGGGTTCTCCCCAGCTCCAGGGCAAGCTGCTCCAGGCGATCCAGCTGGTTCAGTCTGGCCACGCACTTCTCAATGAAAGACATCACCCTGTAGTGGAAGGTGGGGTTACGGAACTGGGGAGGGGAACGACGGCAGGTTTCTGCAGGATGCCAATGTGTGTGGTTCCGGTATTTTGGGGACTTTGAGAGCGGTAGACTTCCGTGTGTGTGGTAGTTCGTGGAGCTCCATTAATAGCAGCTGTAGGGTTGGATAGTGAGGGACCCTACAATAAAGTATGTCATATCGTATTTATTTAAGTTTAAAATATCAGAAAGAGAGATGGCCGGCTTTACAAGAAGCCCTGCATGAAATTTGAAGTTTTAATGTGCTCTGTAAATCACTATATTTTTTCTGACACCAGAGTCAACACCCACGCCGTGATCGAATTGTCTTTCACCGATCGATACGTTTAGCTCACTAAAATCTCTCCATTTTGCCATCTGTTTTGAGAAGCTGCCTCTTGTCCTATTGTGGAACATAATGATCCCCCTTTTAGAGTGACTGGTGCCTTGGGAAGTCCATTCAACCACATCCTATGATGCTAGGCGATTAAACGGAGAAATCTCTCCACAACAAAGCCAGCATTACTTTGGTTAGTGCCCTACTAAAGCAAATGGGGCAAAAAAAATGAGTTTGGTGGATTTAAACTTCAAAATAAACCCACAGATGTAATAAATCTGTTGAGCCTACATGTTCCTAAGCAGTCATTCTGCAGAACAATTTTGCTCCTGGTCAGTACTCAGTTATTAAAATAATTTCCAGCATGTTTCAATGTGTTTATCCCATAATTCTTCCTTGCAAAACAAAAACAATCCACAACAACACAATCTGTTGGTTTCAGGTTGGAAATGTTTGCGTGTGTGACACTATAAAAGCACTGATGTGCTGGAACTGGACTGTGGAGATCTGTGGACAAAGGTAGATTTCCCAGCACTACATCCACATGATCCTACCCTGTATGACTTAATCCTACTCCCTTCAGTGGAGCGGACAATAATCTGAATAAGGAGGGAGGTGAGGGAGTTAGGAGGAAGAAGGGGTCATGTGGAAATGAGGGTACCTACCGGAGTCCATGAGCTCGCAGCTCCTTGCTGGTCCTCAGCCGTTCCAGGTCCTCCACATCTCGGAACAGGAAGAAGACGTCTTTGCATTCCGGATGCGTCTCAAACAACCTGTTGCCACGACAACAGCCACTCGTGAGCCATCAAAAGCACGGGTCTCCAGCACTGATTAAACATCCTTATATCTCGTATCTCTTGCTCATTTATCTGGCTTGTTTTGAGAACCTGTCCCCTGGAGTTCTAAATTATGTTAAGCATTTCAAAGCTTTGGAACTTGTTCTGTTATTAGATGAAAATGTGAAATAAGAGGGAGACCCATTTCTCACTATCACTTCTAAGTATATCCGTTTCAGGATGTTTAGGTGTATTTCAGTTCAGGAGAAAGCATTTATCAGGGCCTACTCAACTAATGTCTGCGTTTCAAGGAAAGTTTTTGAGACATTGTGCCAGTGGGGATGGTTGAGCTCATGGGGCTTCTTCTGAGTCCGATTTCCCTCACAGTCCAAAAACATCCTGAGGTAAAATCAAACTGCGTGTCTGCGTGCCTGGTCTGTGAGTGTGCCCTATGATGGGTCGGTGCCCCATCCTGGGTTGTTCCCTGCCTTGTACTCATAGCCTCCAGACCCCCCGCAACCCCGAATAGGACAAGCGGTTTCAGGAAATGGATGGATGGATTTTGACAGTGTATTCCCATGGCTAAAGGATCACTGTGACTTTGTGATGATAAGCACAGTTTGGACATACAGCTGAATATGTGTGTGTGCTTCATAGTACTTGTTTAGATCCAGATTTGATGGCAGATTCCCTCCCCAGGGCAGAGGATAGCGGCTGTGGGATAGCAGGAGCATTTAGCTAATGTGATCCCTCTAAAACGTCTGTTTGCTCCTTTGCAAATCGCTGCAGCTGTTTAGAGGGTAAGGCTGTCACTAATAGCAGCTCTGGTGGTTCACTTTACGCACATATGCTTGGGGGGGGGGGGGGGGTTACGCAGCCTGTGGCCGGGCACCATCTTTAGGCCTTGCTGCCAGCCCACATCCCTCTTCGCTTACGATCCC
>JAABNY020000025.1:16173065-16208976 GCA_015164015.2 Brevimyrus niger | reverse complement strand
TACTGGTGCACGCGCCCAATGTAAAAGGGGCCTACAGACCCCCATGCAGGCACATCACGTGTTTGAAACCACCCCTGCCCGAATGTTTTTTGTAACCGACCACACACGCAGCCAAATAGCAAAACTAGAAGTTTGAGTCACCCTCAAAATATATTTCTCCTAAGATCTACTAATACATTTGCGTACTTTTAATTTAGCCTTCACACATCTGGCATGACTCTCGCGCTCTCACAAGAAATCTTACGGCAAATTTATATTATTCCATCACAAACCTAAAATTAGCTACATCAAAAGCGTTGGTGCAGTTTGCAAATCCTACAGACTGTCTACAAGGTAATAAAACTGTTACATACATGCAAATGAGTGTACAAACTTGTCTCGAATTAAAAAATCTCACGGCAGACGACTGTCGATCAACAATCAATTGGCAACCCTGTACAAGTGGAGCAGAAAACCCTGAAGCTGACCGCAGATAATGGGCTGGTGTTAACTTAATTAAATAGGTAAATGTTGAAAATGAAGGTATATATACAGGAAAAGGGGGGAAACTTTATCCAGATCATGCAACTCGCAATGAAAATTTGCACGGAACTGCTTTAGTTGGTCTCTGCCACAAGGGGGTGCTGGGCCTTGCATGTCCATTATGGTGGGGTGAAAAAAAAATTTCTATGAGCAATTTACAATAGTGCGGAAAAGTTGTCACTGGACCTCGTTATTAAACGTGCAAAATATCTTTGAAATAGGTTAATATATTCAAGTTCCGCAACGCGATCTTAGTTTTCACCCGTCACATCAATGCACAGATCCATTCTGTGTATCATCCATATCATAACGCAATGTAAATTTGTTCCAATTTAATACAAGAACCTAACAATCGATCAGTGACAACGAGTAAGTGGGAACCGACTCATTCAGATATGTGGCGCTCAGGAGAATGCTTACAGTGACATATACACTATCCATTATCTATACCGCTTTATCCATTCGGGTCTTACCAAAAATATTGGGACACCCCTCCAAATCATTGAATTCAGGTGTCCCAATATTTTTGGTAGTATAGTATTATTAACCATTTTGACTGTCCTTTTCATTTTGGTGGCACTGAGGAACAATTTTACATTGCGTTATGATATGGATGATACGTAGCGTGGATCTGCACCTTGATGCGACTGGTGATTCATCATAACGCACGTGAAGCCGCAGAGCGATGTAATGTAGGCTATGTGTACGGCTGATACGCAGTAAAAATCTGCGTTACCTCAACGTTGGTATTTTGTAGTGATTATCATGTTATCATGAAAATGCACAAACAACACCGATAAGTATAGATAACGGATAGTGTATATCGCCCATTGATGTGACAGGCGAAAACTTCGATCGCGTTGCGGAACCAGAAAATATCAACCTATTTCAAAGATATTTTGCACGTTTAATAACGAGGTCCAGTGACAACTATTCCGTATTATTGGAAATTTTAATTTTTTTTACCCCACCCGAATGGACATCCTCTCCATACAAAAAAAAAAAAATCTTTCATGCTTTAATTCACTTTGTCAGTGGCACTCAGAGATGACCCCAGCACAAGTGGGACCCATGTCTAACCTGTTTATATACCTGAATATACAATTACAAAACCTACTAGGAGAATTCCCTACACAAGGTCTCATCTTCAGTTGTGATGTTTTTTTTATTCATATAAAAGCACTTCAACCACTTGTGCTCAAAATTCCAGGGATGTTCACATTGTATTTTGCGATATGACTTGTTAACCATGTGTATGTATCCGACATCAGTCTGTGTTCATGGCTCATCACAGGACCGATTGACACTTGAGCCACGGAGAGACAAAATAAGAGCCGGAACAGGTGAAGAAAAGATCTGCCACAATCTAAACTGTAAACCATTCTTGGTTTAATAGTGAATTAATGCCCCTTTGAGGAAACATAAAACATTTCTGTACAATGAACTTTCTGATACATAACAGAATACAATACACAGAAAGATATTTATATAAAGTCAGACAATTATGGAATAGGAAAATATACACCAGCTGAATAAATAATGTGGATGGCAATATACATGATTAGGAGAAAGAATTAGTCCCAGAGATCAACTGATAACAAAAATCATCATGTGAAAAGCAATGTTGCACACCTGCCCCTCCTGTTCACAGGGCATGATGGGTAATTCCTAACACTGGGGAGCTTACCTTTCCCTTACACTGCTGTAACAGGTGTGCCTGCAACCTGCGACACCTCATTTAATCACCGAAACCCTCTTTGGCGAGGTCTGCATGTCATTAATGGGTTCCTGCGTGACACAGCAGGCGACTGAGGGCAAAATGGGTAACAGCTGAGTAGGTAACAGCTGAGTAGGTAACAGCTGAGTAGGTAACAGCACTCCTTACGCTTCTTTGATTTAGCATTAAAAAGTATTCCAGGGCATCTAAGAATGCAGTTTCCTTTAATCATTTGATCCCACAGATTCTATTTCCTGAAACGACTCGCGTAATTTGTCAGAAGGCTGATCATCAGCTAAAGCTTATTGAGGCCAGATACTTTACTAAAAGGTACAAAGGATGTCCTCTTTGTAACTGCAACGTGTAAGCTCTTGGTGCAGACCCAAGCACTAATTAGTAAGAGGACAGGTGGTGCTTTAAATTGTGTCCTTCTGGCATCCATGACAGAACCTTGACTGTTGAACACACCAAAAGAGTTGCGGTTTGACCTGGTAATATTGACTTTGTTTACATGGTATAGAAATGAGGCAGTCAAGGACACAGAATTGCCGAGGCTCCCTCATAGACCACAATTTAGGATAACAGCCAATAAGACATGAAACCAACAGTACGCTGACTGTCACACCCCAAGCAGGGCTTATATGTACAAACGGACACGCATCACATCAGTCTTTGCATTAATAATAGTTTGTGCAGTTGGAGTAAATAGGACTGGAGTGACTCATCTTCTGCTTTGGTCCATCTGCGCCTGATGCCACAACAGCACGCCATTGGGCGATAAGCCATGCAGGTGCTCGCTTCCCACGCTACGAGGGGTACAGCAGCGCAGGGGAACGGAACCCGAATCACTCAGACAGCGCGAAAAAGAAAAACCCGTCTGCAGCACGATGCCGCTTTTAGCAACGCGAAGAAAATGCAGGAGAGCTGCTGACAACACTTGTAAAGACTGTTGATATAGTTAAAGTGGAAAGAGGAACTGCATCAATACCAACAGCATCTTCATCGCTGTGACTTTCAGCATATATACAGCATTTAAAAAAAGCGCAGTTCAATGCCGTAACAGAGCAGTATATCGGATCGGATCAGATCAACAGACAGAACTACCGGTGCTTTGCGGTCTGCTGATTCTGCAAAATGGTCACTCCGAACACAGACCGGCAAAGTGGCCATGTTACTAAGCAACACCAATGACAGCAACATGCATTAGAACCTCCCTGTGGCGGCATCTCAAGGTTGAGGTTTAGGATTTCCTCAGAGAGAGGAGATGGAAGACGACAGGAAGGAATATTCGCATTTAAAAACAGAGGTCTTGCACAACACGGTTCCGAAGCGTTTTATGTGTTTGGGCTCATGTTCTGGAATTTCTCTCTCAGGTTCTTCACCAAGCCCTGCTGGCTGTTGTCCATCTTTCTGCCTGTGGTCAGGGCCGTTGGGGGGCACCCGTGGGGGCCGTTGAGCTGCTCGCTGGCCACAGCTTCGCCCCCCTCCCTCTGCCGGTATTCGTCCGACTCTTGGTACGCCCTGCAGCGGTCGATGACCGCCATGATCGACATCTCTTCCTGGGAGGTCGGTAATCGTTTGTAGGCATAGCCTTCTGGTTCGCCTGGCTTCCTTTCCGCCTTTTCTGCTCCAGCCCATGACTCTGCTTTCTCCACCACGACGACCTTATGGTCGTTTGGCAGCGAAGCCTGACCGGACACATAGTAGCCGGCGGCCTGTTCTCGATCTTGAATGTTCGGCAGCCTATGATCCAGCGAGCTCGATCTACAGAGCTCGTCGATGCCCCTGCCCAGGGGGCTCCTGCTTGCATGGGACTTGTAGATCGGGATGTCCCTGTCCCGGGGGCCGCCGGAGGCCCCCTGACCGAGTTCCACAGGAGGACTGGAGGATGAGGAGAAGCTGAAGTGTCTCCAGGTGTCACGGGGCCGGTCGAAGGCGTGGTCCGTCATCCTCTCAGGAACGGAGCAGCTGCGGTTCACGGCTGAGAGGCGGGGCGGGCCGCTGCTGGGGCCCCGGTGCGAGTACCGGGACCGCAGTTCGCGCACGTCTGGCCAGTGGAAGCTCTCAGCTTGTACGGGGCTCAGCGGGCTCCGGGAGCTCGAGCGGCCGGGGGACGGGATGTGGGGGCTACCCAGGGAGCTGGGGGTGTGGGCCGGGCTGGGGGAGTGCACCTCTCTGATGATGACCTGCTCATAGGTGTTCAGCGGCAGGAACAAAGTAGGTTTGCCTGCAACACAAAGAACTTTTACACTCCAGACCTGATCATGTGCATCCCTGCGACGTCCAGGACCCCCACCCCAGCAGAATCCCCCACAGCGGCAATTCCCAATACCACCCATACAGCACGTTTTTCGATTAATAACTAAATTTAATATAAAAAACTAACCAGGGTTTGTTTGCAAACGAAGGCGCGCCTTCATGGAATAACGAACTACTGCAGCCAACAGCACTGAATTCACCGATGTTGCTTTGGCTCATCGTTGTATAACTATACTACCATACCGTCACCCTTGGTAAAAGCTATTTTTTTCTTCTTCAAAGTTACAGAAGAGAAACGTTACTTAAACCGATCACATAAAAAAGCCTCCGAATTAAAAGCGGACAGAAGAAAATGTGTTTAACAGCCGGCTTCTGTTCTCGTGGTCCTATACATTCCGTACAGCATGTGGTAACAACCGGACTGATTAACAGACTCTTCGATTCCCTACCGAGACCCTTGTACCACAGCACGCCCTATAAGTGCCGACTGACTGACTGTTCTAACGTATCTGATTCAAGCGGCAAGAAACAGCAAATACTACAGAACTTTTAAAGCAGTGAACATTCTGCTGCTTTAACCGTCCTGGCCTTACCTTTGTCCTCCACATCCAGCTTTTCTTCCTGTACAGACGGCAGGTTCTTCTTGAGGAAGTGCGACTCGGCGTCCCTCCCCCGTTGCCTCACCGTGGGCCTGCTGTTCTTTATCCTCTGGCTGTACTGCCGGGCCAGCTGGAACACCTTACTCTTCATCTTCTCCATGTCCTGCTGCAGCAGGTCCTCCTCCAACTCTGAGCCCAGGCTAATTATCCTGGGTACAGGAGTTCGAGGGACCCTGCCCTCCTCGTACGGGTCAAGGCTTTCACCCAGGCTGTCTATCTGCAGGTTCCCCTCTTCTCCATCTTTGGAGGACTTGAGGGGTGGGACCGCAGAGGGCTCTTCTGAGATTGTGCTTAGGTCAGACTCTTCCAGGATAATCAGTGGTTCACTGTACTTGGCCGCAGGACCACCCTTGCCTCTCTGGGACACAGATGGCCCAGAATTTGTGTCCTTCTGAGATTTCAGGCCATCCTGGTGCTCCTTTAAGTCCCCGTTGACTTCCATCTCCATCTCCTGCCATACCTTGATCATTTCAGAAGAAGGCCTAAACTCATCGTCCGTAATGGGGATTTCGCTGACACTTGGAGATGGGAGGTTGGTGCTTTGGAACACCTCCAAATCGGGATCAGGAAGCTTGGCTCCTGCACCCTGCTCATTTTCTAAGCTTGGGAGATCAAATGCAGACCAGGAGGGTGTCCTGGAGTAAGAAGTAGGCTTCTTCTCTGCAGCAGACGCGTCCTCCTTGGGAATGCTATTGAGGCGCCTGCTTAGGTTCCTAACCATTCCAACTGGAATGTAGGATAAACTCTCCCTTCGCTTGAGGCTGAAGTCCGCATCCTGGTGTTCCGCATGCTCATAGTAAGTCCTGATCTTATCAATAAGCAGGCGGTCTCGCTTAGACAGCGTGTCTCGCCTCCTCAAAGACCCTCGGTCTAACTCGAAACAGTTGTCAGCACTGGAAGAGATGGGATCGACCGCAGGGGCAGGAGGCTCCTGAGAGGTCTCACCGAGGCTGAGGGCGCTGGCAGTCCTGCCACGGGCGCCGAGCCGCGGCGAGGAGCAGCTCAGGGACCGCGATTCATCTGCGAGGAGGCTTTCCCTCCGGGAGAGACTGCTGACAAAGCGCTCGGCGATGACGCTGGCCTGGTCCAGCACCGACTGCGGCAGGATCCTCGGCGGCTCCGGGCCCGGGACGACTTCCTCCTCTTCCTCGTCGTCCTCATCCTGGGTGGTCTCCCCGCTGCTGAGAGACTTGGCCTCCGCTAACTGGGGGACGAGCAGACCCTCCGTCATCTCCTCTCCGGCGCGCAGCTGCTCAGGAGGAGCGACAATTTCAGGATTCTCAGGAGCGACGCGCGTGTCAGTGGCTTCAGAATCGGAGGTGTCTTCCATTTCGACCTCGGCGACACCGATCTCTGGGACACCACTGTGAGGATGCAGCTGATCCTCGGGGGCCTGGGGAAGGACCGGGAAGAAGCAATTAGCAGACGTGCTTAACTATCCATGAGGCTCGTTAGTTACCCTTATATCTGGGCTGAATGTTATGCTTTTATTTCCTCTCTAGGAAATGACTTGATAGATTTTAATGGGTCTGTGCCCATACAGTAAAACTTCATTATAAAGAGACACATGATCGGCTATTTCTACACTATGAATCATCTGCAATTGCGGCATAATGGTCAGTCAATGGTGAAGCACAATGAGGTGCATGTTGTGCAGAACACCCAGCGTGACAGGGCCCAGGTGCCAAGGAAACATTCAGCCATGCGGAACGGGGACAGCCAGCTGGTGGGCTGGAGAGGTGCTCATTTCAGGAGCCGGATTCCTGCGGGAACCACCCAACGATGCCAAGACCTTCCCACATTTGCCACAAGCGGCGGAGGGACGCGATCCACGGGTTTGTGGGCGTGGCTTGAGCGGCTTGCTATTTTTCACGACAATAAGTACTCTCAGTGCAGCCGGCTGCATGGGCCCAGGCTCGGATCCAGCTGTAGCGCGTATGTATGAAGCAAGCCTTTCACTGAGCTCTCAGAGTTTGGGGCCGAAGAAATGAACAGAGCCGGGGCGTCGATTTCAACTGCAGCGCAGCTGTCAAGCGAATGCAGCAATGACCGGAGGCACGGGTGCCTGCTGGGGACCGGGGACCCTTAGCGACAACTCAAGAGGTACACCAGAAAGCTCAGTTTTCTTAAGAGCGAATCAGTTCTGATCCATGTCTGAGCATGAAAAAGCAACCCCCTTTTTAAACACCCAGTTCGGAAGTTCTCTCAGTCTTTCAGACACTTGTCACTCACACGTTGCTCTTCGGGGTTGCCATGCTCAGTCGGTTCATCCCGTCCACTCTCTTGCTTCGGTGAGCCCTCCCCTGTATCCTCGCACCCATCTTCATGCTATGGGGGGTCAAAAACAGACATGGCAGGGGTGAAGTCTTCCTGGGAGGGTTTTCAACTAACACAGAGCGCTGGCAGACAGATATCCCTGCATAGTCAGTGATCGTGACATGCGAGTTCAGATGGTGTTTTCTGCCCGTTATGCGGCTTTAGGATGCTGGTAGCTGATTAAGTTTAGCACTTAAAATGTTTTTCCTGCATTTTACCGTTTTAGTAATAGACTCACTTAAAAGTTCAATCAACATCCTGTTTTGACTCTTAGAAGAGCTCCTTCCAAACAGCCCCTATTGTCAAAAAAAAAATCAAAAGGCAAGCCCACTGCTCGTTTAATCACCAAAGGCAAAGTGTGGCTTACTTTAATGACCCTTAGAAAAATACACCTTTGAAGCTGTCCACTAATTCTGAGCTATTGAATGAAATGCAAACAACCACTGAATCAGGGGGGGGGTCTAGTAATCTAATTAGTATTACCCTACAGTGCTTATCAAAACTCCACTGCATTTCAAGTCAAGTCAGGAGAGTATTGCCTGTTACTGATTCTCCCATTTACTACATGTGTGCATCTAAAAGAGGAGCACTGTACACACTGGAGCTATTCAGGAATTAACATCAGACCATAATCAAACAATCAGCTGCATAAGCCAGGCTATGGCATCCGCAGTTATGTTATATTATAATCATGCGACCATACTCTGCCTGTTAGAATAAGAGCCATGAACTCACAGTTACATACAAAGTACTCAGGATTACTTTAGTATCCAAATTACTTCAGATGAAATCCAGTTAATTTGGAATGCATTAACCAATATTTTAAAAAGCACATGACACTGTAAAATAAATAAATAAATAAATAAATAAATATCCTGTGAAGGAAATGTTTTCATTTGCACCCACGGCAGAATTCGTGCAGTTATGGAAGCAGATTATATCTGTTGATGGTCATGCAGGGTTACCAGGAACCAGGATAAATGCACAGGGTGACCGCCGTCTCCTGAGAGAGACTGGACCCGGTGCGTTGCCCGAGCCACTGCCTCAGCGGCACTTCAACGGCATGAGGGACGGCATCCGAGCGGAGCCCAACTCGACGGCCTCATCACAGCCTTGGGGCCGCGGAGGGTGAAACTAAGGGACTCATTAAACCGAGGCAGGACCGGCCTCTTCAGGGGCCGCGCAGTCACCCTTATGCCGGGACCAGATTACCAACTGCAAATTACATTTCTTGAGCGTCAACACCATCATTCCGGGGAGGGAGTGGGAGAGTGTTCAAGCCATGCATCAAGTTAACGTGAAGGTGGGAGTGGGGATGCTTCCATGCGGCATTCAGAGTTTCATTCAGTGTCTGTTAGCTGCAGCCCCTCCGGTTACTTTGTCAGTGGATTACGGCGCGACGTGAGCGTGCGGGGCCGACGTTTTCCATCGGCCGAGCGGCGACGTTAGGTGGGGGTGGTGGGGAGGACGAACGAGGGGGGGGAGTAAGAAGCCCATTGGTGGCAGAGAGCCTCACCGTTGTGAACCGAGCGAAAAGCAAAGCCTTGGCTCTATAGTGCCAGCAGGAGATGGCGGCCAACATGGAGCTGGCAAAGTCGGCTACCTGGTCGTCCCCCATCAGAATATCGTCCTCGTTATTCTCCCAGTCCTCCTGCGCCACCCTTTCACAGGGAGGTGCCCCTGGCCTAGGTTCCCCACTGTCACTAGGGGAGAGCCGCTCAAAGGAGTCCTTCTGGACTCCCGGCTCCTCATCATCCTCCACGCTAGGCCTTTCAGCCTCAGGCTCGCCTTGGCTTGAGCCCAAGGTGCTGACACTAGTTCCGGCCTGCAGCGAGCGCCTGTCGGCCTGCAGGGCACCTTCGCTGTCTGCGTGCTGCGGTACGAAGCCAGAGAAAGTCAGTCAGGTGTTTTATGGTTATGCGGCTCCAAGATTCGGGTGTTGGTTTCGATTTATTTGGTGGGCGGAAAAAGAAGATTTATCCGTTATAACAACTAAGGAGGGCATAAGCAGTGAATTTATAGTACTGATCAATTTCATTGAATGGGAAGAACAGAATAAATAAAAATGAAAGAACCCCCAAAAAATGGAAAAATTTATGACAAATCAATGTCCAATTTTATGTGCAGGAGGGAAGACATCTGCAGTTCTCTGGGTTGTATTTCTATTGCCAATTGATTTATGTCTGGGGCACTAGGTAACCTTTAAATCCTGTCACAAAACCAGTTTACAGTTGGCTTACATTCAAACCGAACCACATCCAACCGTCTGACAGCGGGAACTGGAGATGGACACATGCCACTGGGCCACGAAGGGGCAACGTGCGTTCATGACTGATATGACCTTAGCCAAACACTGGTCGCAGAGAAACATCCAAGCACAGAGACCTAATGGTCATGAGGTTTCAACGAATGGTCTTACCTTGAGAATGGCTGGAGTAGGATGCAAAAATCACATGGGAAGCAAAATCCGAGAAAAGAGAGATGGAAGATGTCAGGCGTGAGAGGATAAGCACAGGTTCATAATGCTGCAAACAGGCCCCAAGATAGATAAGAGCGGGAACATTTTCTCGAGATTATCTCTTGGGACACGTGATTGCCATTTTTACAGGTAGTACAGCAATTTTAGAAGCTCCTGCAACTTACTGAAGTCAAGAAGGCAAAAGAACAAGATGTCTCCTTATCCTACCCAGTGCTAAAACGTCATCTCTGTAATTGGGTCATTATAAAAAACACAAATGAAAAGGGCTGTTTTCCAAGTCACGCCTCTTCAGAGCAATTGCTACCGACTCCCCCTCCCCCCAGCATTGGTGAAGGATCCTCAAAAATAGAAATGAAGAACGTCGAGTTCACTACACTCCCATCTAAACAGCTTCTAATGGCAGGAGGGGGAAAAAAACATCTTTTCATCCCTGGCAAATAATAATTCACAAATGGAATGCTCTACTGATCTGCTGCCAGAACCGAGCTTGGCTACAGACAGGAGTCAAACTGTTTTAGGCCGTGGCGTTGCGGACAGCACTGCCTAAAGGCGGGTATCCAGCCTGCCTGGCTGTGTCTGGGGCCTGTCAAGCTCGTCAAGGAGCTCCTCCTGGAACTCCTATACCCCGGCAAAAATTATCCCTCGTTCCTACTCAGCTAAATATACCGGGGGAACCCCTACCAGAAGACCTCGACATCTTATCAAGGGGTCCAGAATTTCCAGCTACGTCCTTTGCGGACAGGCAGGCCACTGGCATAGCGTCTTTACTTTTCCTCCCCACCGCCTGCTTCACTGAAGCACAGTGAGCAAAGCAGAAGCAACATCCTTTCTTATATAAGAGAGAGCCTTCCCTTAGGTGCAGGCATCACACTGCATTGTGGGTAAAATCTGTGTTGCCATGGGGTCAAATGTGTGCATAAACAGTCTTTCGTCACTTACCTTTGGTGCTTTTGATAATCTGCTTGGCAGGTTCTAAAGAAGGAATCAGAATGGAAAGTGAAACTACTTCAGGGGAACAAAACTTGAGTTTTTATTGCTAACTAATATAAATTTTAAGGCTGGACCTGACCATCTTGGGTTCTGGAGATGGTTCTTACCTGACCGGCGCCGCCCTCGTCGTCCTCCCCCCGGGAATTCGTCTGAACCGTAGGACATGGCCTTCTTAAGCCTCTCCGGGCTGTACCGGTACTTTGTAGGGTCTGGAATGTGGAAGACAGCCCGTGTGTATGAGTGCGAGACCCTGGTCACCTGGCTGAACTTCATCCACAGATGACAAATTTCAGGCTAACAGAACTCAGAGTGTCAGCAATGGCTCCCTAGTTCCCTTTGAGATGCTCCGCTTAGATTTGAGATTCAACGTGCTATATTTTAAGAGCAATAAAAAGCTCAACCCACACCCAATACAAATGAGCAGCACCCACGTAACGGACAAGAGGCACGCTTAGACATCGCACTTTGCGTCTAACACAAGCGTTTCGCAAAACACTGAAAATTGCTGCGTACACCACCAGTCGAAAGTTTTT
Organism: Brevimyrus niger; assembly: GCA_015164015.2. Taxonomy (NCBI): domain Eukaryota; kingdom Metazoa; phylum Chordata; class Actinopteri; order Osteoglossiformes; family Mormyridae; genus Brevimyrus; species Brevimyrus niger. Next base: position 16,197,501 of record JAABNY020000025.1, on the reverse strand, counting down.
GCACACACTGACATTTTCCACTTTTACATGTTACCGACTTGACATTTACTAAAAATACACTCAATATTCCTTGCGAACAACTCCAATTAGCCTCAGCATGTCTGTGGACTGTGGGGGGAAACCGGAGTACCCGGGCGGCACAGGAAGAACATGCAAACTCCACACACATGTAACCCAGGCGGAGACTCGAACCCGGGTCCCAGAGGTGTGAGGCAACAGTGCTAACCACTGCACCGCCATGCCGCCCCTGTTACATACTCTTTCCATGTTATAAAAGAAATTTGTTTTATTTTACTTAGATTTTCATTTACTCACCTTCCCATTGCTTAAACGGAATTTAAAAACTCTGTAGTTTATGAAATAAACTGAAATGGTAAAACCTGTACTAGTGTAAAAGGTGACTAGTACTGTACAAGTTAGTGTACGAGGTAGTGAGGTAGTGTTCAACTTTTGACTAGTAGTGTACAAGCAGACAGATACAAGCAGACTTATTTACCCCCCCCCCCCTAACCCACACACACAAAAGGTCTACCTGAAATGTGCTAATACAGTCTTCTCACTCCATCTGTTTCTTATAGCACTGTGAACATGCTAAACTTTCAGCCATTGATAGTCACTAAGCTACACAGCCCATATAGCCCGAAGAGGCCTAACAGCCTGGTGCAACCACACCAACACTCACATATGGAGTCCATTTCCAGGATGGCCTCCTTTGCCTGAAAGACAGAAAGGAGCGACGATGAACGCACTGAAGACACAGGAGACAGACGGGGTCCCCCAAGGAGGAGCCGGACGCAAGGTGCACCTTCTCTGGGATGATGGCGTGGTGGTTCTCCAGAATGAGCCTCTTAATATGATGGGTCCACAGCCTCTTCTCCTCCACCGTTTTGGCCTGAGGGAGGAACACAGAGCATCAGCGGTGTCCCATACAGGCTATGCAGGGAGGGGTCCCCGAAACCTGGTAGGAGCTCACTCAGACCGGTCACCACTAGGAGAGCCTCAGAAAACACGCGACTGTCCTACACGCTCCAAATAAGAGTTTAGAATTGATCTCTATACACTTCAAAATACTATACTGGTCACACATTTCCGTGTGATCAAACCATTACTACAGGCAGCCGCTGTAATCTCTGGTCTCCAAACATAATGTCAAACTGACCTTGACCAGAGAAAGAGAGCCTTTCCAGAACAGTAAACCAGAGATCAGGCGATTTTCAAATTCATCTGCTTGACTGATTACTTATTTCCTCTGACAAATCCAGCCAATATGCCTTTGGCCAGAGACCTTCAACCACCACCAACAGATCCAGCTCAGTTCCAGATGAAAACATGTTGATCATGCAAAACGGTCCCAAAAAAAATGTCACAATACTGCTGAAACATACCCATCATAACTGTATCTCCCTCATGCCCAGACATCGAAAGGTAAGGATTTTTCGACAGTGGGTAATATTGGATTTCCCCTGAACATCGCGGCGCGGCCTCAACGCATAAGCACAACAAACTAAACCACGGATCACATGAGACGAGGCTTTGATGGGCCGCACGGGCCGGAGCGCTCACCTGCACCGTGTGGGGCTGCTTGGGATACTTAAAGCGCGTCACACTGAAGCACAGGGAGTCCTTGGCGCTATCGATCAGCATCAGAGCCGAGCACTGGAACGGGAGCAGGTTGGGTCAGGTTAGCGCTGAACACGCCCTGGCCCAGACGGGCCTTTGTCGGCCCTCACGACATGCCACGGGACCCTCACCAAGATGTTACTTTTGTGCTCATAATGCTCCCCCCGTTTCTTAGTGATGAGGAGGATCTTGTCGAAGAGGAAGAGCGTCCGCTCGTTCTTAGCGCGATGGATCCGGAACGTGCCCTCCAGAACCAGCTCGCCGTAGGTGGTGAGATCTGGTCCCTTCCAGTTGATGAGCAGAGACTGAATCTCCTGTGTGGGCAGAGTGGAACCATTAGCTTAGATTAGATTAGATTTCTTTATTGTCATTGTAGAAAGTAGAACAGCATTTTTTTTTTTTGCTTAGAACTCAGCCCTTCGTGCCTCATGACCGATGCAGTTTTAGCACCGAAACCTTAGAGGCTACCTGGCAGAACAGAAGATGAAATGGAACCACAGATGGAATAGCAAAAAAGGTACCGTAATGGCAACCCACTGTCTCCTGCCATGAGGGATGGGCTTGTGTACTTATGTTCGAGGGGCACACGCCTCACCTGCAGCCGGACGGCGTGCTCGTGCTTGCGCTTCATATCGTTGATGTACCAGGCCACCCTCGTCATGGTGTCGATGGCTTCTTCCACCACCTCATAGCCCTCTTCCTCGGGGTCAAAGTGCTTGGCGATCTCCTGCGGCGGGCGCGAGAGGACAGTTTGTCAGTAAGATGCTGGGAGGAGCTCGTCGACCAGTGGTTGTGGGTTTTGATTAAGGGGGTGTGGCCTACAAGGAGAGGGGTGGCAGGAAGGGCCTCGCGTGGGCATGACCTGCTTCTGAACGGCGGCCCGCTGGCACGCCGTGACTGTGGACGACCTGGTGTGGAGCTCCTACCTGCAGCAGTAGGTGGTACTTGAGGATCCTCTGCACAGGCTTGAGCAGGTAGGAGCCCAGCGGCAGGGAGCACTTCAGCGAGGCCTGCCGGTCCCGGAAGAATTTGGCCAGGACCTTGTTCTGCATGCATTCTGTCAAAGCGGCGACTGAGCTGTAGGGGGACAAAGAAGGTGTGGCGGGGGGTTAAACACAAGGTGGATCTCTCTCTCTTTCTCTCTCTCTTCTTTTCTTTCTGGGTCCCCATCACAGACCTATTTCTCCATCCATTTTGCCTTTCTGTAATTTTCGCCTAAACGCATTTTGATGGCAGTAAGATGAGACCATTTGTTGCTTTGGTTTTGCCCACTGTAGTCTGGGGAGTACCGTTACCATCGGCACCCAGACCAACACTATTCCACCATAATTCAGTTTTGTTTCATTAGTTTTCCCCGATACAGACAGTAGCCTTGCAAAGCCACACTAAGTACTACGGTGTATGTTGGCGCCCGCTTATGTAGTCTGGGAAAGGTCACGCAAGTGGACATATCGATGATGAACACTGAACAAAGAGAATTAAGTGGGCAATTTTAATGTGCTTCCGGAGGCTCAGTACTGCGGACGCCAGCCTGAAGGATCTTTTAGGGAGTTTAAGCGACGGCTGAGGGCCTCGGATGTCTCAAAATGAACATCATAAACAGGAAGACGACACACAGATGAATTGCAGCTGGGATGCAGCAGGCTGGAGAGAGCCAGGCATTCTGAGTTCTCATTCATCCGGAACAAACCGGCTTCCTCTAGTTCAGCAAACTGCATAGTGCTTTTCTGACAGGGCCTGTCCTGTCAGATTTACACTCAAAACTTTAGTGATACGATAGCTCTAGGGGGCTCTATTTTAAATCTTGCATTTTTAACTGGTTTAACATGGGGGCTGTTTTGACAGCTGTCAGACCGCCACATGTCCTGCTTATTAGAATCACAGAGAAGGGTTTGAGGAGTTTGACACGAGAGACACGACACTGTCCAGAGATATCGGCACAAAACCGCACATTTTGCGGTCTTTTAATGGGTTTTTACTCTGACATCCAGGCACCCATCTCACATTCACCAGGGAATGACCTTCCTGATCAAATTAACTGCACTGTTTTTGCCAAGGCGGGCCAGAGTTTTAGAGTCACATTGCTTGGACATTATGGGTGCTCTTGTTTCCCGTGTTTCATCAGTTCTCCATCAGCAGGGCTGAACATATCAATCCGACAAGGGACCAAATCTTCCTTACATGCTCCAGCGACTGACAAAGATAATAAAAAAAGAGCAAAAAAAAAACCCAAAACAAAAACCTGTAACCACAGCCGTCACTGGTTTATTGAGCTATGGGGCAACAGCGAGATTAAAAGCGGGGCAGCTGGCTTAAGGACTGCCTGATCAGCGGTGGCTACAAGGCAGTCACACGTCCGACTTACTTGGGGTAGTTTGTGCAGTACTGCGTGTAGATCGTGAAGTACTCACTCTGCAAAAAAAAAAAAAAAAAAAAAAAAAACCCCAACAGAGGAAGGCAGATGTCAAGCATGGTGGCATCCATTTCGACAAATGCAGAGAGAAGCGCGAGCAGGACAAGGCGGACGCTTCTGCTCACCATGTCCACGAAGCATCTGGCGATGGCCACGGGGTCGTTGTCGCACTGCTTCAGGGACTGCAGAAGCTCGCTGGGACAGAACAGAGGAGGCCAGGGTGAGCGGGACAGCCGTCATGCGGCACGTTTCCACTGCCACCAAGAACCGAGCCGCACCGAGAAGAGACGGTTTTCCATTGTAAATCATGCAAGGCAAACCCAAACCGTACCCAAACCGACATGCTCCTGCTTAGCCGGGCCGAATCGTGACCAGACTGAGCTGGTTGCATCACCACCATCTGATTGGTCAAAATGCATGGAGATACCGATCATCTGCTAATGCATTGTCTGAAGGACAATGTGTATATTCTATATAACATTCATTGTCAGTAGCATCTCACATCACAATGTATTGTTGCATTCTTGATGATTCAGAACCTGAAGATTTCCAATTTCCTTCTCAAAGAAGTATTCTAGAATGGAATGGATTCATAATGTAAATATACCGAAACGAATGATAACGGAAATTAGCACGTAGTGAATCCTGATGCAGTAAACAGTAAATAGCGTCACCATCATTCTCCAAACATGACAACGACCGCAGTGGAATACTGAAGCGAGCTGGAACCGTGCTGTAATTAGTGCCGCCACAGGTCGGGTATGGCCTGGTTCCGGTACGTCAGTGGAAAAGCACCAATAGAACCAGCAGGACAACCCAACCCCGTGGAGTGAGGCCCAGGAGATGCACTTTTCTCTTCTTACCTTTGGGGTCAGGCGCCACTCAGACACCACAAGGCTTTACTGAATGCTACAGTGCATTGGTTCTCACGGACCGGGGATGGGTTACCGTCACACCGAAGAAGCCGGGCGACGACAAGCCACGACGGCAAAACATTTCCGAGCACTTGTTTTCAGTCAGTTTTTCAGTTCCACGCAGAGGCCCGTCAGGGCCCATGGAGCTACAGGGACACCCCCGAAACGGACAACACATGGTACGGTCCCGGCGTTGCCATGGAGAAATGATATGGGGGCAGAAGAGCCGCGCAGGGAGATGTCAACACGCATGCAGTCTGCAAATGTCTAAAGGCGCTCAGCCCAAAATTTGAAGGAGGGGTCATTTTCCAAGACAGGCTGAGAAATTAAGGGGGACAGAACTGAACACAGACAAGTCAGGGGTGTGAAAAGGTACGTTGTGTTTGGAGCAACCAGTGACTCCCTCCCACAGGGCGGGTCATGAGTGATTACGAGTCGGACAGGCTTAACGAGAGGATAGGAAATGTGACCAAACTGCAGACATGCCCCCGGCCCCAAACACACCCTCCCCCCAGTGGGAGGCACGCAGGGTTGGACTCCAGCAGTGTTGGACTCCAGCAGTGTTGGACTCCAGCAGTGTTTCACGAACAGCTCTCACACACGGTACCTGGGCCATCAGTGCAAATTACCCCAGTATCCTGAGCAGGCATTTCCGGCCCTAAAACATCAGGATGACAGGCTCAGCGAAGATAAACAGAACAAATAAAGTTTCTCAGACAGCAAAGCGAACGCCACTAACATTAGGTCTGGGGATTTTTCCCTGTTTCCTGCCCCCAAAACCCACAGGCTGAATCGGCATATTCCTGGTGGAGAGACAGTCCATACAAGCAGATTAACAGCACGGCCATCTTGCCGTACCACCCATTTGGGACGCAGACGGGCTGAAGTGTCACCGAAGAAGGGGCTCCATTTCTGAGAAATGGCTTTGCCACGGATGTGCCCCGTGGGGGGGTTGGGGGGGGGTGTTTGGAAAAGAGAACTGTTTTAACAGGCAGACCAGCTCTGGCATGATGCGGAAGCATCTTGCTGATGCGTGTCCCGGCTTCCTGAGGGAGGGATCTGCAAAGGCCGTTTCTTTGGGAGATGTGAGGAAATGGAACCAGCACCAAACCCAGGGCAAGGGAACACGGACCTCCTCCAGGGTGTGAAAGGGACCCTGGACAAGCCGGCCAGCATGCCCTCGGATGAGGGAGAGGCTCACCTGTTGAACTCGTAGATGTCCTCGATGTTTCCGAAGAGGTGACACACCTGATCCGGTCTAATGGGAAGGTCCGCTTTGTCGATTATGTGCGCCAAGTAATCCTGCAAATCCAACCAGACCGTGTGAGCACAATTCACCCACTTACTGCTTAATTGATTCATGTGATTAATTACATTTCTGAATTGACTAACATATGCCGGCATGTGCACCGTTCTCCCAATCAACTCGATATTAAAAGAGCTTCTCTTTAAATCTAAACTGAGAGTCTAACTGAGGTCAATTACAGGCTTTGCCCAAAAGGGGGAGCCAGTGCTCAGCCAGTAGAAATTGAATGCAATCAGAGCAGATTTTCAGATTTTTTTCCCCCCCTATTATATCCTGTTCCTGGCGCCGGCAGCATGACATCTTGCTGTCTCAGGTAACAGAATAAAATAACATATTCAACTAGCAGTCTTCAGCTTTTATGGAATACAGTCAGACATAAGGCAATTTAAGATAAAGCAGAGTCACAACACAAGCACTCAGTGTCAGATTTTATGTCACATGACCGGCGCATATCTTGGCTTATTATAACGTTAGCGTAACGTCATTAATTAGACTGAGGTTAGTAGACCGAGTTGCTGTCTGGCTGTTGAGGCCCCGTGTCTGTGTTTGCTCTGCGGTGGGAAAGGACCCCCAAAATCAGAACGCAGACACCGAGATGTTTAGGGGACTTTCTGGATCAGTCTGGGCCGGGCTGCACATCAGGGCTGCTCTTGTTATTGTTGGCGAGGCAGGGGTCGCCGATGAGGGTGGGAAGTGCATGGAAAGGTGGGGATGGACCGCCGGCGAGGTGTGGTTACTCAGGCTGACCTGGAGGGGGCGCTCTGCCATGCCATGTATGTCTTTTCAGCCTGTGGTTGTCTGTGGCACAATCTGTCCAAACCAAAATTCCTTCATATCCTCATGATGCACCACAGAGGCGCTCCCCTCGATCCCAAAGTCACTGCGCCCTTCTGTTTACGTTTTATGAGTTCAATATCCCCTCAGAATGTGCTGGTGTTGAAATTCACGCCAGAAATGTGTTTAATCACCTTTTCGGGGGGGAGGTTAGATATATTTAACTTGTGTTTTCAGCACGGCACGCATAAATCAAAGAGAATGTTCGAGTGAACTGGGCCTTACGATGCGCCGTGGATCTCCCAGAAAAGGGAGAGAGGAGAGAGGAAGCCGGCATACACAAGGCAGACATGGAGACGGGTTTAAAAGCACGGGGGGGGGAGGACCGGGCTCCATGCAAATGCTGCCTTTGAATGCTCACAGCAGGGATGGAATGCAAAGGGACCACGCAAGAAATACGCATTTAGAGCACAAAGGGGCGCGGCCCGGTGCAGGACGGTCAGATCCCCCTTACAGTGGCTGCAGGTGGGACTCCTGCGGCCCGGTGCACTACAGCGCCTTCTCATCACCAGCACTGCCTGCTGCTTAAGCACAGGCCCACGGGTTCGAGAGCTGAAACGGGAAACCCGAGGAGACCACAAGCCTGAGCGGCAAAGTCCGACTGAGACCACGGAGGCAGCCAGGGGGAGGGGCACGTCCATCGCAAAGCGCGAAGGCCCAACGGACGGCATCCGGCAGAGAGCAGGGGGCGAGCGGGGAAGGAGACGCTGAACTTCCCCCCGACGGCCTCGAGAAAACGCTGCCAGACATGAGGCCAGAGGCGGCTTCTCTGGAAATACACAGAACGAAGCCTTGGCTGCCAAGGAGAGGTCTGCGATCCGAAGTGTGGGAGGTGTAGGACTGTGTGTGCGGGGGTGGGGGGGAACAGGCTAGGAAAGGGGGTGGGTTGGGTTCACTCCGCACCTGAAACAACACGCCAAGAGTCAAGCTCGCACTCCGCATGTCAGATTGCCGCACTCCACAGTCTTCAGTTACAAGATGAGTGACTGTTAGACAGCCCCCTTTCACTCTCGGCCGGTCTGCCCCTCTCACTCTCTCTCTTGACCGGTCTGCCCCTCTCACTCTCTCTCTCGACCGGTCTGCCCCTCTCTCTCTCTCTCTCGGCCGGTCTGCCCCTCTCTCTCTCTCTCGGCCGGTCTGCCCCTCTCTCAGCTGGTCTGCTCTCTCTCAGCCAGAAAGAGACCCAAGAGACACCCACTCTTATCTGCTCACGCTGAAACCATCAGGCGCCCATGAAGGCGCCCGTCTGTTTGACACTGAGCACTGGCCCAGTATCACCGGAATCCAGTGCCAGCGCCTGGTACCAGTTACAGTCACCATCTCCAGGTTCACAGACCTCACAAGGCTTGGTATTTGTACATCTGAAAACCATATAGAAAAGAGAGAAAAGTTCCAACAACGTCAAGGCGAGATTTAATCTCGAGCCTCACAGATCCTGACTCCTTCCACTCAAGTGGCCAAAGCTCCAGCGACCTGGTTAACAAACCCCCCCCCCACCACCACACACACACACACACTTGTAGTCAAATCTTTGTAGCGACTGTACATTAATTTCTATGCAAAAAACCCTAAACTCAACTTTGACAACCCTAACCCAGCCCTAACCTTAACCATAATTAATGCAACAAAATAGAAGACTTCTGGCATTTTTACTTTTTTAATTGCAGTCTCAGATGTTCATAAAATTGAGTTTCCCCTTGAAAAAACATTGTACAAGCAGGATTTTATTACATCGTGAGGACATTTGGTCCCCACAATGCAATTTTTACATAACTAACACATGCATGCAGCATGTGCCATCAAACCGGAGAGGGCGGCCATAACTGTGAAGTTATGAAGTTTTGAATGAGCTGTGACTAATGTTAGACATCACTTTCCGCTAAGACGCTTTACAAAAACTGTCACTTCCAGGACAGTATCAGGTATAATCCTGCAGCTTATAGGCATGCGACGGCAATTCTCTGACACTCGTCCGAGACGCCCCGAGGGTCCTGCCTCAGAGGGCCCGACGCATTTGTGTAAATACCGACTGTGGGAGACAAAAGCTTCTTCCTGCCGAAAAAGCAAACGCACATTAAAACTGACAGGCGGCAAAGCAAGCTGAGGGTCCCGGGGACAGACAGGCGGCTGCAAATGCGGGACACGTCATTATGTCATCGTGTCCTCTGGGTTCCTCGGGGGATTCCCTGTCTGGGCTTTCTGAGAAGGAGGGAAGCCAGAGAGGATTGTGGGAAGGCTTGGTAATGCTGAACAGCCTCTCAGGTGGTGGCTGATGGGGGGGGGTCTGAGAACCCTAGACTCCTGTGCTGACTGTAAAGACTGTTGTACACCTGGGGTACAGCTTGGGGGTCTTCTGCGGAGCCTGCACTGACCTGTACGATGCTGCGCAGGTCTCTGACGTACATGCCCTCCGTCTCGATGATCTCCACCACGACGCGGTCCACGTATGTCAGCTTGGGGTTGGGGGCCATTGCCTTGGAAGCAAAGGGGGAGATCCACGCGTGCGGGACGCCCTCTGCTGACTGGCCGCCGCTACGGCGGGACTGTGCGGCCCGGATCCGCCGCGAGTCGGCCTGCTGCGACTTCTCGGCGCCCGCCTCTGGGCTCAGCCGGAGGTCGACGTCGTCTCCGGGTGGGGGCGGGGCGCTCCCGGACGACGAGGTGGACAGCAGGCTCACCGGGCGCTCTCCGTCAGCGGGGTCGGTGCCGAACGGGGCGGAGCAGTCCGGTACAGCGCCGAGAGACGCGCGCTCATTGCTGCTGGCAGAGGAGGCCGTGGACAACCGAGGAGATTCTGAAATGGAAGGGGGGGGGGGGCACACAAAAGAACATCTGGCCTGAGTGAGACAAATTACTGAGGATCCCCGAGTCTCAGGTCATGGAATCAAACCCAACGAGCACCTGGTTACCGTTAAAGACAATCTGCTGCTTTAAGATTAGGAGGCACGCGGACAAGATGGCGTAACTCCCATGGACAGTAACACCGAAGGGCCTAATTGGGGTAAAACAGTCAAAAGTTCCCCCCCCCCCCCTCCCCCGTATGAACCTGAACCTGGGACCTTCTGACCCCACGTCCAGATGTGGGCTGCCAGTGGGCCGCTGATTTAGCACCGAGCAGCTAAAGCACACAGTTCACTTCGCTGGATCCTTAATTGAGGTGGTCATCAGGGGTCACATTCCACGGCCGAAAGGGGGTAAGCAGAGAAGGGTGGGGGGGCGGAAGTTGATGGTGTGATGCAACCAGGTCACGGGCCTGTTCTCAGGAGCCAGGGAAGGCACAAGGCAGTAAGCTCAGGCCTGAAAACACCAGAACGCAGCTCTCCATCGATGCCGCCTTTCGCGGGATGTCTGGAGGGATGGGAGCGGGATCCTGCATTATCAACAGGCCGTCAACTGGCGGTCTGCAGGAACCTTGCCGACCAGGAAAGCAGGTCCGGCGGGAAGCAGGGCCCCGGGTGCAGCCGCACGCACACGGACCAGCCCTCCCTGCCGTTCTGATACCGTTCTTTTATGGAAAAGTCTGACTGTGTTGGTGCCGTGGCTTAACGACACTGTGGAGGGCAGGGGGCTGTTACAGCGTTTCCCCACTGGGCAGTGGCAGGCAACGGAAAGGCCCTGGAATCAGGCCAGAATCGCAGGACATGGAGACCCGGATCATAAAAATGAGGCAGACAGCATAACAACACAGTGGGGGGGGGGTGGGGTGGGGGGGGTCGCACGAGGACTCCGCTGCAGTGACTCATCAGAGGCCTCTCTCATCGCAACGCTAACAAGCCCGTGCTGAACAATCCTCCGCGAGAACATTCTGGCCTTCCTGTCTGCCGTATCACCTTGAGCTCACCGCGCCCCACCCTCCCCATCAGGCGGAGGAGCCACACGCTGCATGCGAGGTCCCCGAATCTGTGAGGCGTTCCCAGCCCTGCCCGCCAAAGCGGCTGCCGTCACATGACGGAACACGAAGGAGCAGGACCTGCAGGGGCCTGGAGCCGAGCCTTCAAGGGGAACAATGGCGTCACTGGGCCGCCAGCCCGGGTCTGCACGGGAGCGAGGATTAAGCGCATTTCAGCCCAGTCCAAGACACAGACTGAGACTCGAAAGACTCAGAAGTAGTAAGTAGATGTGGGAGATCTAAAACATCAGACTTAAAACGGCTCCTTCTCCAAGAGAGGAATTTAAAAAAAAATTTTCTGTACATGGAGACATGTTCTGTCTGGACTCTAAAATCAAATAAACAGCCCCATATGTGTCTTCAGATGCTTCCAAATTCAATTAAAAGGCAGAAAGGGAAGCAGTTCAGTGGCTTCAGTGTCAGAACAAATGAGGAGGAGGAGGAGGAGAAGGAGACCACAGCAGGAGACCCAGAGGCCAGATAGAGGAACGGAGCGCTTCTGGAAAACGAGTCCGAACGGCATCCAGTGTCTGCTCATCTCGGCTGCTGGGAAACTCGTTAGAAACCGAAGCGAGCAGAAAAAAGGGCAGGAAACCCAGGCAGAAACGCGACAACCGAAGGGGGGGTCAGAGGTCACCAGACCGGCAGCTACCGTGTTGCCGGGGCAGCTGTGGATCACACAAACGGAAACCGACCCCCCCCCCCCAGTCACCCCCAAAAAGGGGAAATCCTGTGTGGACTGGTCAGGTCGAGGAGTCCGGTCACATACGTTGTGGGGGGAAAAAAAAAAACAAAATGCAAACAAGTCCCTCAGTTTTCCCAGCACAGAGCCGCTCCAACCACCAAGACCGATCCAAACACTTGACTTCATTCTTTATTCTTAAGCTTCCTGTGGTCAAGTATGGCCGTCAGTCAGATACCAGACTTGAGTACGGAAGGCAGTTGTAGCCCCTATAACTGGAACGCCATATTATTGGTTTGATCGCTTCTACACAAACCAATAAAAAAATTCAACATGATCATAACCAGTGTGTCCTTCACTGTCAACATTTTTATATAAGCACGCGCAGAATCCAAAGTAGTTAGTTGCAATGGGTATATATGCCCTTCTGCTACAGGAAGGAACATGTTCTGGGTTTTTTTTGTTTTTTTTTTTTGCCCCTGTGGAAATTCTTTTTTCCTGCTCCATCAAGTCAGCTATAGATCAGATCAGGGTGTTCACTCGATTTGGCAAAACGAGCATCATTAAATCACTGACAAATCCATCCATGCTGATTAACACGCCAAGCGCTTTTCCATTAGCGGGCTGTCGCACACGCATTTGGCCAAGCAGACTGAGTCATCGCTGATCCGACAGCCCTATTGATCACGGGTCATCACCCAATCAGCTCCGGTCACAGCAGTCGACGGCTCGACCGGTTTGCAGAGGAAATTATGAGTCAGGTCAAGCAAGACCAAAAACGCACAAACATACCCAACAGCCACTCCTAAGGAGGCTTGAGAAATACTTTATATAGAGCAGAGCTGGTTATTCCACCTGTCGAGTCAAAACAGAGGTAATTAAACCAGTATAAACCAACACAGGCAGAAACTGGCGCCTTGGGACTGGGACTTGTGGCTGACTCATGCGGGGCAGAGCTCTACGCACCAGGCGGCTCAGGTCACAGCAGACAGGGCCAGAGATAAGAGGCCGGAGAGCCTCTTGATGTTCAACCGAAAGTTCCTGATCACAGAAACGCTCTCCCTGCTCCCACACTCAGAGGACGTCCTCCGGCGCACGGAAGGATGCGTCGCATTCCGCTCCGTGACTTTGAAAGAAAACACGTTCGAATCTGAGGCGCTTTACCTCAGCAGCCAATCAGGGCAGGGCCGCCGCGGACTCTGACCCCCTAAGGCGCGTTACAGGAATAGATGCGAGACGCGACAACACAAACAAGGAGCCATGCCACCGGTCTAATATTTAACTGCGAAGTCCTTGAGCTATTCTGAAAAACACCAGTGTGAACGCTGTCATATCAGTGTCCCCACCAGGCAGGGGGGGTGGCACCTCCAGCCTTTATTTTAAGAAATTAAATCCTCGCCGACCCCGCGCAGATTTAAAACCGCTCACTCAAAATTACGGACTGAAGGCAGAAATTAACATCAGAATGTCTACCTGCGTCTGTCAGCCTAACAGCGGCTACAAGAACGGCACAAAAAGAGCCTCCAGAAGGGCAGGGCTGAGCTCGCAGGACCATACGGTGCACAGATCGAGCCCCTCGGGGTTCTGCCGGCCCATCCGGCTGACGGTGCCGTCCTAGAATAGCTCAGTGCTGTCGCCTTTCAGCCTGCAGCAAAGAGCACCCAGAGACCGAGTCAAATGATATGGAAATCTGGCATAAAATGGAAACCAAAAGACGGAGCGAACGCAAATATCCGGACAGCAGCCGGATCAGACCTAGGCTCGGCGCTGCGAGTCTACGAGGAAGAGGTGACGTCAGTGGCGTTCTCATAGTAAGTCACTCTCACTGCATCACTGCACCTCAGAGCCAAGATCGAGGCTGTTGCACAGTAGCTGGAGACCACTGAGCTCGCCTCATGCCTGAGGTCCACCGATCCCTGGAACCAAACCCCAGTGTGCGGGGATGCTACGCCTGGCTTCAGCATCCCACGGCTCGCCTCCGGGGAGTGACTCACCAAAGAGGCGGGAGATCCTACGGTTGAAGCTGTGGAGGAAGCGCCTATCCTCCAGGGTGGTCCTTGTGCTCGGCCCCCGAGAGACGCTCGCTCCCCAGCCGCCGGCCACGGGGCCCCACGGTCTGCTCTTGGCAGTTGTTTTCATCTCTCCTCACTCCCGGCCTGGTTTAGGCAGCCTTCCCTGCCCTGGGGCCTCCCTCATAGGGCCCGACCTGGTATTGGCACATCACCAGTCAAGCACCCGGACCTTGCGACATCGCAGGTGAGCTGCGACTGCCACTGCCCAAGGCTTTGGCTTGCAGGAGACACAGAGGAGCACGTCCTTCTAGTCTAGGTGGAGGGGGAGCTGGGGAGGGGGCGGGGCCGCCGGGGGAGGAATGCACAGGGCAACAGCGCCACCTCCCTCCCGAATCTCGCCAGCACGCCATAAAAGCGGCGTGGGAGCTCAGAGTCCGGGGCTGGGGCCCGGCCAACATCCCCCTGCGAGATGGCGCAGGTCGCAGCGCTGGCATCGCCGGGGAATGCGGCGGAATGCCGGCGGGACCAGTCACGGTGTTCAGCGCGGGGCGGCACTGGCGAGCAAAACAGCCGGGAATTCCCCCACCAGAGGGAAAGAGGATACACTTTCTGCAAACCTTCGTCTGACAGCCTAGCACGCAGAAAGGGAGAGTACAGGCAGAATGCTGCGGGCTTTGGCTCATGTCCTGGGAGAGGAACCGACTAATCAGGGGGAGCGCTGACCGAGTCCCCGGACGACTCCTCCGGCAGAAATGAGAGTATAATGTTCTGCCTTATTGCATTTACAATTGTAGGGCAACGTTCAAACAAAGCTCTTTTCTTTTACGTTTACTTTTATAACCGTTTCATGAAATAAGATCTGAGCACACGCTGGCAGCGCCCTCCGCTGGCCGGTCAGCTTGGCACACAAGGCTCTTTAAAACGATTGGCTCTGCGCTGTTTGTACCCCTCATGCTGTGCGGAGTGTTTGGTCAGCTTTCCCCACCATACGAGCTGGAGGACCAGGTGCATTGCTGCATGGGACACACACACGTACACACACAGTCATGTAATCATTTCTTTTTGGGGACCGCTCCTTCATTTCCATGGGAAAAATGCTAATGCTAACTATGACAACCTTAACCCCCCAACCTGCCCTTAACCATAACCAAGAGCAACCAAAGAAAATACAAGTGCTTTTGCATTTTTAGTTTTTTCATTGCAGTCATGGATTCTTATAAAATAGAGCTTTCCCATATGGGGACCAAGAAACTGGGTATTAATCATGTTGTGGGGACATTTGGTCCACAAAAGGTAAGGTATACCGGGACCACACCCCCACACACACACACACACACACACACCCCTTCATCACAAACAGACCAGTGTACAGCAGGGCTGTCATCTAGTTCCACACCCTCGCAAAACGACTCATTTGCTTACCTTATCGATCCACGTTACACATTGACAGTGTCCATCTTTGAGTCCTTCCCCTCGACGGCATGGGGCACATTAAGCTCAGCCTCACATCATCCCGAGATCGACCAACCGACTGTCTCCGCCACACAACGAACAAGCTTTCTAACCAACTCAAAAAAAAAAATTAAAATTAATAAAATATCAGAAAAATTCACAAAGTCGTGCCGGGAAAAGAATCCAGAGCTCCCCAGATGCTGGGTAGACCCAAAGGTCCGGAGCCGGATCTGTGCGAGCGTGACGACGTGCTGACTGCATTAAACATGGCCGTCCGCTTTTGTGTACACAGGAGCGAACTGAACAGGCTGTGGTTCTCTTATCGGCTGCGAGCGACGCCGCGCAGAAACCACGTCCGCTCTCTTACTCGTCGTGACAGGCACGGTGGCATTCGCTGCATGATTCAGGATGAGAATGAGGGGGGGGGGGGGCAAAGACACTAGAAACTGTGCGAAGTGTGAAGTACATGACGCATGCGCCTAGGGCTGGTGCTGACCCCATAACCAGCACCTGTCTTGGGGAACGTGCCGAGTGTTGCAGTTCTTCATCATGCCTGCTCTAAGGGCATAAGTGTAGACACATCCCTCCCTGAGGACTCTCGCCCGATTCCACACTCTGTCAACTACCCTGGAAACAAAAGGTCGCCGAGAGAGTGCGTTTTTGTGGCAGTCGGGCTGACGTCACAGAGCCAAGACTCCGCCGTCGTCCGTAACTGCGGCATATTTAATGTCACCCGCCCACCGCAGATTCCTCCGGCACGTAGGCCGTTCTCAGCTGGAGCGCACAAGGCAAACTCTATATTTTAAATATCACACCAAGTCATCCTCACAAACAAGGTCGGTTCATGTTAACTCCCCCCCCCTCCCTCCCCAATCCTGGAAGCGTGTCACTCGTCAGCCGTCGTCATCGTCCCCTGCATCCACATCCACAGGCGATGACATCCTTTGAAGCGCCAAGAGACAAGCCAAGACAGGGTAACGGCATCGCGAACCAGACATAACTCTGCAGCTCAAGCACAGACCATGCCCCCCCCCCCAAAAAGAAATTGGGCACTTCCCCCTACTTGTGCGGTGCAGGGATGAAAGCAGACTCATGCCTAGGTGAGGCCTTTGACGCACCTCCGCATGCAGACATGCGGTCTGCGTCGCAGCTGATTTGCAAGGCCGTTTGCGTATCTTGATGTCACATCTCAGGTGCTCTCCAGCAGCAAGACAAAGGGCCTCTGTGCTAAAAGTCAAAGGGCTGTCCTTGAAGTAGGCAGGGGGGAGGGGGGCGGTTTCCAAATAATGAGCCAGATAGGATGAATTAACTGGCAACCATGCAGAAGATCAGTGAACCAGAAATGCTCCATAATTCAGGCGTTATTTATACGTGCAGATAAGCCTGCACAGATTAATATCGTCGCATACTGTAACTGCAACGACTATTCTCCTTTACGCATCGAAACATGACCGACTCATCCTTCAATGGAAGGAGTAGAGGCAAGGCTCGCACAATCCTGGAAAAAAAATGTGACTCACGACTGTTTTTTTCGTTTTTTTGCTTAGAACTGCGATCACGATTCTCTGTAGCGATTTTTTATTTTATTTTTTTAAATCACACTCATTAAACTGCCAAAGGAGACAACAAAACATGACTGTGCCAAACATATAACTGATCCAGGACCAGCATATAAGCTTCTGACAGCAGAAAGGAAAGTCTCAAATAGGCCACTTAGTTATTCAATAAGGCCAACCAAAAGTGCCATATCACAGGTGCCAGTGTGGTACTCTTTTTGATACTTCAGTATTTTGGGGTGGGAAATGTTGTCTGTCAGTCGGTTATGCAAAAAGCCTGCCTCTGAAACACAGTACAGCCACCATCTTGAAAACAGTTGCAAACTCAGGAAACATGGTAATAAACGAGATGATGATAATAAATAATAATAATAATAATAATAGATGCGTGATCAAATGAAGGGACCCAAGCTTTAACTGTGATCTGGTTGGAAGAACCAGAGATCAGGATATAATAAAAAGAAATAAAGTATTTTGTATAATATACCAGGACAGCGCGGTATTCGAAAAGTTCTAAGTATTTCAATGTGATTTTGTTGTAATAAATATTGGAGTATTTATATGACAAAAAAAACAAATAGTGCAACATAAATTTCTCAGAAACCATCTAGGAGTGAAGAAAGGATGAAAAGGATGAAAAAGAGGGCACATGGCATTCGTGCGAAGCAGTGGAGGGGAACTTTAAACTGATTTTTAAACATATGCAAGATAATCTTGAAAAGGAATAATTAAATTATTAAAATTGCAAAACAGACTAAAAACGTTTTAGTGAAACCTAAACTCCCTGCACTGTAATGTCCATACAGAATTGAAGGTAAGAAAAAGCCTGATCTTAATCTAGCTGACTGGGGATGTAAAAATTGGATGAGAACAACATGCGATGTTGGTATTAATATTGCACATCGTACAGCCCTATAATATACTGCAGCAATTTTTCAGTAAAATCAATACAAAATACCCCGCCTGGTATTTTGATCATTCAGTACCAGTTAACTCCAGTGAAAAACCAGCTTTAAGTACCGTACTTTTGGTACTTTCTAGAAGTACCAAAAGCAAAGTACCTGGTATGGTGGAACAGAGCCCTTTAAACAGAATGCAAAAGTATGGGACGCTTGAGAAAAGCAGGAGCTTTTTTCAGCTGTTTTGATCCAGCTGAGGTAATACAATGCAGAAGAACTGTTGTGATTTAGAAATGAGATCGCATTAAGATGTGAATTGAGATTTTTTTACAAATAAATTAATTTATTACAATTAATTGTGCGGCCCTATAGCACAGGCATCAGTTGGTCCTCTGGCTACACCCACACTGTTACGTTTTTGTTTAAAAACTGAGTTTCCCCAAATTAAAACACTCTCGATCCACACAGACGTTTTCACATCATTTATGAAAGTATTTCCATGCACACAGAAACAAACAAAAACGAGCATCGACGAAAACCACAACAGTGACACGTCGAGTAGTTTCTTTCTCTGAAAATATGCAGCAGTCATGCTGTGTAATGTGCTATTTAGCCGCATACAAGTCAGCAACAAGGGAAAATGCCATTGAAAGCAGCTCCAAGGGGGGACAGCAAAGAACTTTCAGAGAATCAGACACTAATGACTGGGGAAATGGAATAATCAATCCCCTGGTGTTTCTCTGTCACCCCCCACCTTGTCGGCAAATTGTATAATCAAGGTTATAGCAGGGACCAAATACTGATGAGACAGGTATCTATGATACTAATGTTGGTACTGGATCAAATCAGTGAAAAAAAAATCAGTGGTATAGCCCATGTACATCCCATGTAGGGTGACCAGATGACCAATCAGACGAGTGGTTGTAAGTAGCGGGATCAAATTAGGAAAGGGCCACATGCGGATTAGGGACCAACTAGGGTGTCAGAAGTAGAAAACTCTGATGTTTTCAAAAACATCCATTTTTCTGCATTGATGCCTTTAAGGTGAAAGGTGAAAACGAAAACAAAAGTTTGCATTGGTAAATAAAAACAGTGTGGACGTAGCCTCATGCCTTCTCTACACGCACACAGGTATTTTTTCAAACGGTGTTTTTCCTCCTCCGTTAAAAAAAAGAAAATCCCCGTCCACATGAACATAGTCTTCTTAAATATTTCCGTCCACATGAAACCGCTGAAATGCGCCGTCAAGAGCACGCCCAAACAATAGGCGGCATTATAACTAACCGTACCGCCATGTTAGCCAATCAGAAGCCTACATCCAAGTGCTGTCAAGATGAAAACCACGGCGCATATTCCGACGCCTGTCTTGATCGATATAATGCGAGAGTGACTCAACATGTATCTGTACACATGTATGAAGTCCTGTCAGCAAGGTGAGCACGAGCGCTACGTCGGCTAAGTCCGCCATCGCTCAAACTCAATGCATAGAGCAAACGCCGCACGCTCTGACGTTAAACACAGTGGACAACGGCGCACAATCTGACGTTTCGAGACAAAAACTCTGTTTTCCCCGTCTACATGTCGACACTGAAGCGCACGCTGAAGAATCTTCACCCTGGATGGAGTTTTGCAGAAGCTCCGTTTTCAGTGACCCAAGACGCCGTTTACGCGTGGCCAAAAGCCCAAGACATTTAGAAAAAGGTACGTTTTAAAAAATATACCCGTGTACGTGTGGACAAGGCGTCAGAGACTGCCAGTGGAAACTCAAAAGGGGTCTAGCTGACCGATCGGACCAGACCTGACCTCAACAGAACCAATCCATTCACGTGGTTTGGGAATTTGCACGTCAGGAAACCTTCATGTCCAGGTCACCTAATACCTGGAATTTAATTAGCTGTGAGGAGGATAAGAATCCAGAGGCTATTAATTAAGGGGGTGTGGCTTTGGAAGAATAGCTGGGGTTCCAGCCAAAGTCAGTCTGAAACCTCTTTGAGATTCTTGGAATTCCTGTGCGCTGCTCACAGAAAGGTGACGCAGGCCGGCAGACGTAAATACCGCCATTCCCGTCTCCTCCCTCCTCAAAGTCTCACCAGCTGTGCCAATGGAACGGGGAAGAACTGGGCGACCGAGGGCCCCGTGCTCTGGAGAAGCTTATCAGCGGAGTGTTGGAATGGTCCTGCGTGGCTTTTGTTTGGCCCGTTCACGCCTTCAGCCAAAGACAACAAAATCCAGCCGGCGGTTCGACCGGCTCTTTCCAAAGTACTGATACGAGCTGCAATTGTCCACCGAGGGCTTTGCTGAAGGCCATTCTCTCAGGGGTTAAAGGTCAGCACGCCTCACAAAGCTCAGAGCTAATCAGCGCAGAGTGATCTTTCACCCAAGCCTCTTCACAAAGCTTTTAACGGGCTGAGCTCGATGTGGTTAAAACACACATCCATTCAACGGGACAAAGGGTCAATCCACACAGCAGGCCGTCTATTAAAAATGACGTCCCGCTAGCATTTAGCATTTACAACTCGGGCCTAAGCAGGAAGAAGGGACCATTCTGCATAGGTGCTCGCCGTTCATTAGGGGACTCACTCCAAAACTCTCAACGCAAGTCACTTCCCTGAGAATTCCTGAGATTTCACAGTGGATTTTATGCCTTTTTCACTCAACAGTACACATAGTCTGGTGATCTGCAGCCGGGATATTCAGGAGGGAAACGGCTGTAGTCTTGAAAGTCAAACAAAACAGCTTGGAAAAAATGCCAGAATTCTTTGCAAAACCTTAACTGTGACAGTTAAAATGGAATGAAATTCTATTACATGAATAATGAAATGACACTATTTTCCATTTGCATGGGTATACGTACAGATACACTGGAATGCATCTTTTCACTAGGAGTGTACTGGTACACATATTCGTACTGAAAGTTTTAGTCAGTAGGTTGCCGCAGTACTGACAGAGACTTTTTATTTAAGAAAGACAGTCCTACTTTAGTAAATCACTGTTTAATAAAAAAAAGAAGCAATTTATGTTTTGATTCTTTAACCCCCGCTCTACCGAAAACGTCCCAAATAGTGACTTCAAAACCGAAGTACGTCTCAAACAGTGATCTTTGTGTACCGTTACACCCCAGCTTTTGAAACCCCCCGACTTGCTCTCCATACACAGAGTTGGGGGTGAATTTTGGGGTCCGAATGCAGGGACAGGCCAATAATCAAGCGCCCATGGAGCACTTTGTGGGGTTGAGAGTCTGACTCGAGAACCCGACAAAGATGTGACTATGCTGCCACTGATGGGATTCAACCCAGCAACCTTCCCATCACAGACAATGAGGCCTAACCTGCCGAGCCCCCCCAGGTCAGAAACCCAGATGATTGGGTCGGAGGGAGCATCTGGCTTTTGGGCACACAGGTCATCTCCATACGGTGTTGAATTTTCAAGTAAGAAAACAAGGGGACGCTTTACCCTACAGGCCCTGTGAACTTCGCTGACTAGACAACCTTCCGGGGGGCAGCTTCCCGAGGTATCGGAACAAATCTGAAAACATATCGAGAGTACCTGTCAGCAGGCACGGAACCTTCCAGAAGACCATCTCGGGGGAAAGCCACGCTGCGAGTTCCATAAAAATGACTAAAATAGTTGGGAGTTAAAGACGGAGAGCGAGGCCCACGCCAGGCTACAGTACTGGCACCGCGATGCTCCTGATGCTATGATAATACCCGGCTGCGGGGGGGGGGGCTGCCTTAAATAGTCAAAGATAACATGCCAGATGTTGGCGGGGTCAGGCTTGGATCTACTCCCAGTGGAGTCGTGCCAAAAAGTAAAGCAACCTCCACTTACAGCATTCTGCCCAAATGTTTTTGTACGAAATGTTTTATTGAGCAGAGAGAAAAAAAAAATAAATCACTTCTGATGACCCGAGTGCTTCTGTCCGATTATTCTGGGAAGGCATACGGGCTACAAATTAAAAACAGCCGCACACTCGCAGCTCCCCGAGACGGGTCTCCTCGGCATCGCGGCACAGAGCATCGGCGTGGCATGGCTGGCGTGGCCCTGGCCTGGAGACGGGAATTACGGTGACGCCGTCACCATGACGATCCACAAGTGAAAGGTCAACTTCCAAAGAAGCGCAACACACCTGCGCCGACTGACTAAAAGCTGCGATATGCAAAGCTGAGGGCTTTTCGAAGTAAACAGTCAGCTATGGGCCGCGGTCACCGGAATATGTGGACAAGATTTCAGGACACTGATCCCAAAAATGCCTCCTCACCCAAAAGGTCACCTAGGCAATGGTTCAGACGTTTACCAGGGACATCAAAGTAGATCTTAGCGTCTAGACAGCAAAGTGGGTGACTGCACCACAGTGCATTATGGGATACGGCTGTTTGAGACCTTTCATCCTCACCATGACAGAACACACCGACAGTTCCACTCTGATCAAAATGTCTCACTGCTCTTTATTTTGTCCTCACCTTTTCATTACCAGAATCGAATAAGGTAACTTTGAAATCCCCACGTGGAAATTTTTGTACCAATACTGGACCAGTTGTACAGGAAGGAGCAGCCATTAGGAATGGGGAAAGGGGGGGAAGGGGGGGCAGGCAGCCAGGCCAGTGTAGGAACCCATTCTAGGTCCAGTAAAAGCAGTATCATCCAACCACATCGCTGTCGAGGAATAAAGGTGATTACTGAACCATTTGTGTAAAAACGGCTCCGCCTCACATGAATGCGGCCCCTTGTTTAAGCTCTGGCATGGCCGTGCTGGGGAACACCCAGGCTCGCGCTGCAGCTGCAGGGCTGCATATTTGCGGGGAGACTCGGCAAATGAAAACCCATCCGCAACAATAACCGGCAGCGCGGCCTTGGGAAACGGCGATAGTGCAGCCTTGCAGATTGGCAGCCTGAAGACCGGGCTAGGGACCTGACCTCCATGACAGGGGTCGGGGTCACGGAAGCCCCAGTCTCGATGCGACGGGCCCTGGATTCGGAGAACCCGGAAAAGCATTCGGAAAAATTAGAAAATTCCTTACGGCAAAATAGTGATTTCTCTTGCCAGGATAGTATCGCACCTCAACAAAAGTAAAAACAGCCGTCACTTCAACTTCAGTGACTTGAGTCCTTACAAGATAAAGCGATCACAAGTGAACAACTGATGCACGTCATTGACATACAGATTATAGGGTGTCACACTGACTTTTTCAGCCCCTCTGGAATGTACTTTGTTACCGCCAGCTTCTTTAACCTGTTACCTTCTTTTGGATGCTGCCATGACGGAAAGGTTAAACAGGAAGTCACCTAGACATTAACAAGTGACATTTACAAGTGCGGCTGCCAAAAAGTGATTCAGCACCCAGCTTAACAGCAATTACCTCAGACCGTGGCCCACTGGCCATCAACGGGAGGCTTGGATTTGTCTTAGAGTGGAAAAACACACAAACTGGAAACAAATATCACAAATCAGCAGCAGTTTCAAACTGGTGGATCGCAGAAAAACAGGGAAACGGGAACTTTACTATCCCAAAATAATTCTTCCAAACTGACCCCTTTTCGCTAGACCAAGAGAAACGAAAAGTAAAAACTTCATATACAAAGGTCCACATTTTTAAACAGAACTCTCAACATTCATATAAATTACAAACAACTGCATATTTGACCAAACCCATTCAGCTGGTTCTCCCAAAATGTCTAAAACTTTAAATATGCCTCCCCTAGAGTTGCACACGACATTCAAACTTGAAATAAGACGCAGAACAGCGACCAGAAAATGAAAATACATTTGGAACAGACCTCCAGAAAGGCTTCCTCAGAAATAACCCCATCACTTTCCAGTCGGGAGTGTGAGAAGTGCTTTTCAACGGGTAGCCCGTTCCGTCCGCAGGTCTGCCCTCAGCTCAGCACACCTGTTGTCCTTGCTGGACGACCTCCTGACAGCCCATTCAGGAGATTGGATGGGGGGTTAGGACTCCTATCCAATTAGGGTGGACTTAGCCAGATCAGAAACTGCAGTCCCCGCCCCCTTCCCAGCAAGGCCCACCCTCCATCTGGGAAAACCTACAGATAGACTCCACAAGGCCGGTGCATGCCTAATAGGGCAAAGTAGCTGCTTTTGCCCCAGGGAGCCTGTGGGTGGGTGCTGAAAGCTGGGTTCACAGGCACAAGAACCAGCCTGCAGAGCCATCCAATCCCAGCCTATCAATCTGCCGCCAGCTCCCCCCGTTTACATTGTTTCTTGGTCTTTCCCTATCAGCCAGCTTTCGCGAAACTGGCAACGAACCAGAATCCTGGGTGAATGCAAGTCTATATCCAGACTAGCAGGGTGCGTAACCAATCGAATCAGGGGACACTCAAGGCAGATGAGGCTCGCGTGCGCAGGCCTCCCGCTTTGCCGTTTATCGGAGGCGAGATGAGCCGTCATACGAAGCACTCTGCACGCGTGGCCCTCACAAAGCAGCCATTGAAACATCCGAGCGCGGCTGACACGCGACGCTCCTCTCCCAAGGTTACCTGCATTTAAAAGGTGACGCCGGGACAACGGAGCTACAGGAAAGGGAAACGCTGATTATTTCGAGGCGCCCTCAGGAAAGACTTCGACGTTAAGATCAAAGGGATAAGCCTGGAAGCCTTTACCCCCACTGAGCCTAATCTGCTGCAACCAGTCACCATCATCCCCTGCAGAGGGGGAGGAGGCTTAAGAACTGTCCATTCACCTCTGTCTCTCTGACCTAATCCACTTAATTCATTTACTGACCCCCCCCCCCCCCCCCCCCCCCCCCCCCCACCCCTCCCCACACCTCCCTCCTCCCCCCCCCCCCCTCCCCGTCCGCGTGGCGGCCCCCGGCTCTCTTGGGTGGGTGGGTTGTGTTTTGGTGTC
>JAABNY020000025.1:16091960-16105476 GCA_015164015.2 Brevimyrus niger | reverse complement strand
CGGGGACAGGGAGGTGGTGTTGGGGGGGGGGGGTGGTGGTTTTGGGGGGGGGGGGGGGGTTCAGAGGAAAAAAGGAAAGGAGGCAAAGGCTCACTGACAAAGAGCTAAGGGCTAGGTACAGCAGCTGCGCTGGAGGGACACTGGGTACTGGCAAGAGCTGAATGCAGTAAGCGGACAGGCTGGTGAACGGGGCAAAAAGAAGGGAGATGGAGGAGGTTCACCTCTGAAAGGGTGTCACGAGAGAAGCACCTCTGCCCTCCTGTCCTCCGCAAAACCTTTTCCTCCCTCGCTATCCCTTCACCTTTCCTGGGAAGGATGTAAATTCAGAGCCAGGTGAGAGAGTCGGAACCGTGCATGCTATTGTGCAGACTGTCGTCTCCCTGTTGTTTGATATAGCTCCCGTGCCTTTCCTGTCATTTTCGGGTTCCCGGCAAGGCGTGCGCCTCTTACCGTCCTACTGCTGCTGTCTTTTGGGTATGATTACGAGGGTGAGGCACTGTTCAGGTGAAGGATACGTTCCTCAGGGTTTTCCCACTGCCTTCTCTCCTGCTCCCATAACATGGCCCCTTAAGGTTGTCCTTACTCGACCGTGCGGGAGGGTGCCCGCAAACCAGCACAGAGGGGTGTCGTTAGGCACGACCGTATGGGAGGCTGGAGCGAGCTGGCAATCACTAGGTGATGTGTAACAATGTGGCCGCATTACCGTAATGTCCGTGTCGATGTGGCAGCGCCTCTGGGAGTTGCCGTATGGCACAACACCGGCTTCTCGGTTCACCGATCTGGGCTTCCCATGCACGGCCATTTACCCTGGTGTTACCGCACTGCTAAAGGAGCCTGACTGTCCGCTCTGATGAATTCATATAGCTATACTGTGTCGCGACTTGAAAAGTTTCTGCAGCAAAGCATCTGAGAAATCGCAGCTGCTGCCTAAAATTCCAGTCATGGTGTAACATGCCTCCGAGTTCAGTAACCACCCTCCCAGGACAGCGACAACCTCGTCTGAACCCACCTGGCCCCACCTGAACCCATGGCCATAGACGGCCTGCCCGTCAGGGGACAGCGCCGAGTGTGGGAGTGACGCCAAGTGGCCATCACATTCTGGAGTGGAGAATAGGGGGTTTTCAGGATATGGACTGGTGAGCGCCAGAGAGGTTGTGGATGTCAGGGGACGTTAATCCCTTGTAAACATAAACTAGTCGACCTAATTAGTCTGCTCGTTTCGGAAGACAAGCGTGGCCCTTCGTGGTCAAATGTTCTGAGCTCCCCTATGGGGACTGTGGTTGATGCCATGGCACCGGCACAAACGTCATCCAAGAGCAGCGATCCCAGCGAGTGGGGTGCAGCAGGCAGGGGAAGTAACAATGGGAAGCGGGCAGATGGGCCCGCGCGTCTGGAGTGCGCCATGCATATTCGGATCCGCGTGATGCCATTTGCCTGTGTCTTCTGCCAGTCCAGCGGTGGTTCTTTTCTGGCTTATCTGGACGGCGAGGGGGGGTCGATTTTGGCGTGACTGATAGGGGCCTGTGAGTAAGGTCACGACTCACCATCAGGCACCTGCAGCATCTTAATGAGGTGCAGAAAGAAATCATTTTTGAAAATATCATCACGCCATGTCTATGGGGGGTGCGGGTCCGGTGTGAAATCTGCTCCCCCAGGGTGAGGAGGAAGCAAGTGAAATATGGAGGTGAATAATTGGACGATGTGCCAAATTCGGAGAAATCCCTGTCACTCTGGCCCGGGGAGCAGTCAAGGCGCGGAAGGAAGTCGACGCAAGTTTCCGCTTCCATGGGGAAAGGCTGCATGGTGAGATTTGCGGGGGAGGTGCACTGCATCAATAAATTAAGCCCCCAAGAAGCCATTTGGCCTGTCTTTTTTGGTGTGGGCTGATGATACGTCTTTATCTTGCCAGGCTAAAACTGTCTAAGGGATTGGCTTGAGCCCAGGAAGATCTTTAATTAAACAGTGTGTGGGGAAGAGCTCCCTTTCTGGACTGCCAGGTATATAAAACAGGCTTTCGGATGGATGTGGCTGCAGCTGCCACTTATATTATTTTCATGGGGAAGGACTGGAAATGACAGTGAGATTTAAACACAAGGCTTTCTTTCAGCAATGTACCAGGACAGCTCAGAGCAGGTGACAGAGGCCTTCCAAGTATCCTTAACACGTCTGTTTGCTCGTCAGAGTTTGTACGTCATTGCAATGCTGACAGAACACATCTCCTGTTTTGATTCCTCCCGGTTATAACCCCCCTTCCCCCCCCCCCACCCCTGTTACATTGTCAGGGGAGGGGAGCCACATTCTGCTAGGTCTGCCATCTCCTTTTACCGAATCCGCCTTATTAGGCAGGCAGCAAGGGCTGAGCCGACCCCGTGGAGCCCTGTGAAGGGCAGGGGTCTCCAGGGAACAGAGGGGCGACTCAATTAGTGAGAATGCGCAGCGGCTTGGTAAAAAGCAATGGGAGGACGGCTGGCAGAACCTAGCCCCCCCCCCCCACTCCCACCAGTCCATGGGGCTGCGTCCCACATCCAGTCGTACCGATCGCACCGCGAAGAGGCAGTTGACATCACAGAGTATATCTGCACAATGCCATGTCAGGTGCAGGATTCATTCTGAGGGAAAAGACACATTTCTGGTTGTGACAACGCCTGAAATTACTTCTGCCAAACCTGTGACCCAGTCTTCAGCAAATTCCCCTCTGGCACTATAAGCTGCTCACCTCCAGAAGGTTCGCCAAAGGGCGTGACAAAAGTTGGGCAACATAAGACGACATTTAGGAGAAATCCTGAAACACCTCGGGTAAACAACACAGGCTTCGGTGCAGCCACTACTCTCCAGGTGCAATGTTTCTGAAACGCGTCGTCAGGCCGCCCTACCTCTAGGCTTTAAAAAAAGCAGGCAACGGTAGCCGGAGTTGATTCACATGGCCGCGAAAAATGGCGCGTTAAAATTCAAAGGGGAGCAGAAAACATTACGAACCAGTTTGGTAAGAATGACGCTGTGTTTTTTTTTCTCCCCTTTTTACAACCAGGGTGTTGCTCCATATCGGTATTGCGTGATTTCCGACCTAGTGGCCTCGCAGTCTTCTGTTCATCTTCTGGAGCACGAAAAACCTGTAGTGGCCCTATTTTTTAATTACCAATTATATCTGGGGCATGAGAGGAAGACCAGTCTAGTGCTTAGAAACAGACCACCCATCTCAGCAAGTGTAATAATCCTGAGGCGCCTGTTGATATAATCCAGAGAGACAACCCATTTCCGACATACAGAACCAAATGTGTCCCCAACAGCTCTGCAGGAAGTGGGAGACATAGGATCCACCTGGCTAAGAAGTGTTTCACATTCAGTCTTTTAGTCTATTTCACTAAGATGAAATCTGGCTAAAACATGTGACAAACTATCTGGAATCAACATTGTTCACTGAATGACAGATTTAATGCGTATTTTGAAAAAAATGCATTCTCCTCATTTAATTTGGGGACAAAGTCCCCTACGGCTATCCAAAGGCCTTCCCTTTAAGAGGACACTCACAATCCTTCCTGAAAGTTGAGTCAACTGTCCATTAGATGGTATAGTTTCACCCAAGTCATGCAGCTGCAGTAAACGTTTATGTACTAAGGAGAACATCCCCAGTTTCATGAGAAATCAGCCTTCTCACTCTGCAAAGGGCTCTGTGATAAACATACCAGTGCCAAAGTGACAAAGGTGCACGGTGTCCGAGATCAAAACCCAGGTCCAGGCCATATCCAGGTTCATACACTCCTTTTTCTAACACGGGAAAACATAAGTGAGGATCCATTCCTGCCTGTACACCTCCTGAAGCCCTGATCACTGCACAGATGAAGCTGTATAAAAATTGGTTAGCTAGCTAATCCAGTTCCTTGCACTGTGGTTCTGGTGGTGTCTTACTCCAACCTTTTAAACTGAGGACAAAATTAATCCTATTCTTTCACTTTTTTCTTGCCCTGAAAATCCCAGCTCTCATTACTGTTATCCTCTGGCATGCCAAATTAAAACCTGAGTTAGTTTGGTGAAAAGAGGGGGGGGGGGGGGCAGGACGTCTTTCATATCTACTCATCCTCACTCTTCTTCCCAAACCCATAGCTGCAGGTAAGCTGCTTGGGAATGCTTGCTTTCCTTGGGGAAGAAGTGCAGGCCAATCAGGCGAGGCTGAGACATACTTCCCCTTGACTGATGTACGGCTTCCAGTGCAGGATGTAACTTGTTGGAGAACCAGTGAGCTATCAGGCGCCGTGCTTAGTGTAGTGTGATTCACGCAGTTATGGACTGACCTGGATTTTCGTGCAAGCACCGTCTCACCCGATTCTGCAGCTGACAACGAAAACCAGGAAACAGCCTCCAGGGGCACAGATTATCTACCTGTCCGAACAAGGATAAACGTGTCCGTGGCATAGCATCTGTGTCCACAGCGAAATGTTTTGATTGAGGGAAAAAGCTATGTAATGTGCATGTTTAAATACCCGATTATTGGTAACAAAAAAAATCATTTTGATCAAAATGTCCATCAGAGGAAGTTCCATTCCTACTAACAAATTTAAAAGCCAGCATTTCTAGTCCCAGAGGAAATGTTATTATATTATTATTTGTCACTCTCCTTCATGACATTTGATGCCCACCACGGAGTTCTCTGGACAGTGGGGTACCCGTAGTTACAACGTTCCAGAAACAAGTACTATGAGGATCACTTTACCAAATCAATAGCAAGCTGTCATGAAAGCTTGCAGAATCCTATGAGATTGGGGCTTCTGAATCGATAACAATACCTGCTTCTTTACCCAATCTAGTAATGCAAACACATCTCAGAATTTTAATAAGTGCTGTCTCAGTTAAGACTCTGAAAAGCCACCGAAGAATGTATGTTCTTATGCATTTACAGAACTATATAAAGATCAGGCAAGACAGAATTTTAGGTAAGTTCTAAGCAGAAACTAAGGTCTGAGCTTATGAAGAAGAGCAGGGATGTACAGAAAAAGCTGACATATTTACATTTTACATACAGTATTTAGCAGGTGCCTTTGTCCAAAGCGACATGCAAGTCAGGGACAAGGGAACTGAATGCAGTGACTCTTCTCATGTAATAATGGGAGCTCCGAGCAACGTTGATTTCCTGCCGGAAGGGGAAAAGATGGAGCATAGGTAGGCTTTTGAAGGGGATGGATACCTGTCCATCGATGGACCTGTAACCCAACATCAAGGACTGGAACTTGATGTGAGCGCCGATAGGAAACCAAGAGAAGGGAGACAAGGAGGGGTGTGAGATGAAAATGTCTAGGTTGAATACCATGTGACTGCATTTTGAATCATCCGTAGTGGTCCGATAGCACAAGCTGGTAGACCTTCAAGTGCAAGCCTTCAAATTCTTATAAAGCAAAAAGTTTAATACCGTGCCCCTTTTTATGACATTTTTGCATTTAGTTATAGTCCTTGCATCATTGGTGGTAGGTTGATCTTTTAGCATGAAAATCAAACAGGAATACCAAAATCATTCTACTGCTTCCCCAAGTGACACTAAACTAATTTGTCACATAAAACAAATTACTGTGGCAGGTTGCCCCTCTTTTTGGGTAAGCACTGATTAGCCTGCTAGTAGAGAGAAAGCCCACTGCATCTCTGCAAACCGACATGTGCAGGAATGTGATGATTACCCGGTCGCAGATATTGCGAAGAGATGCAATATTACAGAAACTTGAAGGGGAAGGATGGTGCAAATGCTGAATGACCAATCATCAACTTTAAGATGCGAAAGTGGGATTTAGGGGTGTAGCTAGAAATTTTGGTTCCCCTGCTTTAGTTGGCAAATATAAGTCAAATACAAGTAATTTTGTGATAATGCGCTATATAAATAAAATTGCATTGCATTGCATTGCATATATAGAATTTTACTAAGTGTGTGTGTGTGTGGGGGGGGGGTATCCATGCCCTTCTGAAGCCCTTCGTAGGATTATAAGAGATTATATGGGAAACAAGGAATATGAATAAGAATACAGGATGTGCTGTGAACAGGAATTTTCTTTTGAAACATGTATTTATTGTTTATGTGTGGGTGTAGGATCCACTGTTATTTTCACAGAATGACGCGGGGCACCATCCCAGCACACGGCTGCCCTTTGAAGTGCTCGTGATGGCTACTGTTTCCATGTGACTGCGAGACGCAGCCTCATAGACTCCAAATCACAGGATAATCAAAACAAATTGCCAGACATACTTTTGATGTTTTCGTGCGTTCTGCACCCTCCCAGTCTTCGGCGCTCTCATTTTTTTGGCTTCGCCGTTCTCCCCATCCTGACTGCTGCGAGCCATGCCACTCTTGTCAGGTCTCGTTAAAATCCTTTGCGGCTCAGGGTTATTTACATAGGGATGGCAAAGGAAGATATGGTTACGCAACACCTAGCATATTAGCCATGTGACTGAGTTATTCTTAAACCTTTTAGCTTGCTTCCTCAATACACAACTGTCATGTGTCACCTTTCCCTTGCCTTATAATTAGGAAGAAAATTATCCTGGTTTAGCTTTTACTCAGGCTTTCACATCTGCTACATGCCTCTTCCTTGCCATGCATCCATAAGGACAATGCCTACAGGAGTGTATCTCATCACAAAGGGCGCTCATTCTGCCAGTCGTGAAGATCAATGATAGTATGTCAAAGGGCGGAGCCTGACAGTATGACAGTCAGCTAGACGAGCAGAGCAGCATGGCCGGCTTCCACTGCACAATGTGGGCCATATAAAACGCACCACCCTGGAAAGCATATGTTATATAATAGCTTCCTGAGTGCCTTTTTCCCTCGCATGTTTCTGCAAACCACAATGCTGGCCCCACCCACTGTATTTGTGACAATGCTGATCATAGCAGCTTTGCCTGGAATTTTTGTCCACAGAAGTACCAGGAACATGAAACCGAAATCCATGTGCAGCTGAATGTCATGGATTAACAGTGAGACACATTTGGGTAACTTGATATGAAAAGTAGGACTTTTGTTTTAAGAGCTGTATGGCAAATACTAAAGACAAAGATGCCTTATCTTTGCAAATATGAAGACTACAGCACACAGCATGGAGGCCATTACCTCAAAGTCAGTAAATAAGCAGATCCCATAAGCAACCTTCCAGCCATTGTCTTTGACATTGCCAGGGATGACGCTCTTTAAGCCAAACTGTGTGTTTATAAGAGGGCTGTTTGCCCTTCATTAACATATATTGTGGGTCACGGTCAGCAGGTTCTTTGTGTGTCTTTCTGCTGCAAATGCAAGCTGTGTCCTCGGCGGTAAAAGGGTACAGCGAATGAATAAATGGATAAGCCCCAAATGACCAAAGAGCTTCCATTTTGCATGCACATGCGTTCCCTGTCCCTCAGAGCACGAGGCAGTCAGTGGGCTGAACTTAAGGGATGCCATATTACTGACATTTCAACTCTGGGCTTCAATCACTCCTTTAAAACTTTCCACGAGCAGATGGTCTTTGCCTTGGACCCACTTGTGATGCGAGGGTGTCAAATTATGTTCTCCTTAACAGAATTGCAAATCAGTAGTTGGTTACACTGAACCATGTGACATGGTACAAGAATGCAGAATCACATGACATCAGGCTTACCTGGAAAGTTCGGTTTGTTTTGTACCTGGCCAAGCATTGGAATGTACATCTGCATGGTATGCTAGCAGGAAGCTCAATATGTGTTAAAGTCAAAGGCTCCGTAAACGCAAAAAAGCCACCACCGTGTAGTTACGCTAGACACAATGGCTTACCTGAGAAGAGTGAAATCTCCTTTTAACAGGAGGATGTCTTGCTTCCGGCAGGTTCTTGCTCTCTCGGACCTGAGGATGTTCCGAAAGAAGAAAAAGAAGAGACCGGAGATCTCGGCTCCAAGGAATTTCGAGCACCGCGTCCACACGTCATATGACTCCAAGCGGGGCTGCTTTGTGGGCCTACCGCCCCAATGGCAGAGCATCATCGAGAATCTCCGCAGACCGAAGCCAGTGGTGGATCCTTCCAGGATCACACCGGTGGAGCTCAAGCCAAAAAAGGTAATGTAGCTGAGTGCCTCTTTCTTACTTTAATATTATGCTCTTGAGTACTTTAGTGGGGCAACAGATGGTTATTAATCTGGTGCTAATAACAGGGTGAACCTGATTGTATCCTTGACTATGGTACTTACTATGAACTGTTCGGTAAACCTCCAGCTGTGTACATCTATAGAACAACACTAATAATAAAAAAAAAACTGGCTGCCTAGGATACCAGTTTGCTTAAATACATTTAAAGTCTCATTCTCTGATGGGTCTGGTCCTCATGCAGACAGGAGAGACTTTGTTCCAACCCTAGCCCTGTGGTACTGTAGTTCCATTCGTCACTGACAGAAAGCAGTTCTTACCAAGGCAAAATGGGCATCAATGCACGTACAATTGAGAAGACTGTCAGAAGTAAATAAAAATACAAAACATTTATTTCGTTAGCACGCCACAGCTAGCTACTATTGTTATCAGGAATGTTCCTTTGGAGTAGGTTGTATTGTTCAGTAATTTGTCAACAGATTATATTATAGAGTGGCAGTATGCATTCTGCATAATTTCATTAGTCATTTGCTCATATACAATTCTTTAATAGTAAGTTGTTGGACATTGAAGAGCATTTCAACCTGCCAGGAATCTGCTGGGATTTGAACCAGCAACCACTGGATTAGGCGTCTATGCTTTTGCCTGCTGGGAGCAGCTAACAAGGCCTGTTGGCATACATGCGGGTTATGGGGGGTGGATGTAAGATTTATGAGTCTGTACAGGAAATTAATAACTGTCCATGACAGTTTCCTATGAATGATCAGCTTGGGGAGGAATTGTGCAGGTACAGCAGTGATTCAGCAGTGCTGATAACAGCAACGGGGAAGAAACTGCCCACTTCAGGTCCTCCCTGTTCATGAGAGCCCCCACTGTGCCCTCCCCTCCCAAGCACCATCTCACAAGCACAGGTGCGGCGCCTTCACCAGGATTCAACATTGGGTCGCAGGCTAACCCATACCGTGAAGGATGCAAGACAGTGCAGCACGTGATCTTATATCATCTTGTCCATTAAATGGCACAAATATATATTCAAAGTACATAAAGCAACATCCATGTGGACTATACTGCATGCCACACCGTTTCTTTTGCCTGCTAGAGCATGTAAGCTTACAGTGGTTTGTTTAATTACAGCCTAAAATGTGCTTTAATGCCAGCATTTTTTAAGCTATGGTCTTAAATTTTTTTTAATCACTGCATCTTCCGCATAATTCGATTCTTTCTCATGATTGTGGTATTTAACCTCTAGGGCTTGCAGCCATGGCAACATATCAGTCCATTCACTGTTTTTCTTCCCACTGTCGGTTATTAGCATAAAAGCTGTACTTTATTTTCTAAGAATCCCACTTTCGCACCATTAAGCATAACTGGCCAACTGCAATGTTATGACAACCTAACGTCACAGTAATGGCAAACATAGTTTTGGTTTCCCAGGTGAAAACGATGCTGCAAAGTTAACACAATAAAGTCGGCTTAAAAATGCACTTAAAACTTTAAAAAATCTTATAATTTATTACAATAGTATAATTATGGCCTAAAAGGTGATATTGCCTGTGATGCTTTTTATGCTGGGCAACATCCTCTCATGTTTAATTGTACCATCGACATATTTCGTCAGAATAGTAAAAACGTGGAACAGTATATGAAAATTGTGAATGCAAGGTGGAATTAAGATATACATAATTAGTACGACCCTGTAACTTTAGAGCGTTGTGACAGGTTTTTGCTTTCCTCTTTAAAATACTTTTGTGCCCTAAAGGTTTAAATTCCCTGCTGTTTTATCTCAAAGATCTTCAAGTAATTTAAACATTTTCACGCGTACCTGATTCCATGTCAAATTTTATTACAACCCGATATTGATGGTCTATCCATAAAAATTCAGTGGTGCGAAATAGTCACTAGGTGGCGCTTCAGTACCATTACCCCTGGTACAAATATCTATAAAATAAGGGTGTATTTCGTAAATAATATCCAGTATATACTTTCCCCAATTGAGCAGTCTACGAGCATAATTAGATAAAGAAGAACAAGCAGACGGTGCTTATAGTACAGCCGCAGGAATGAATCAACCACGTATTGCTTATATGAAGGTCGATAATAGGTCAATAACGCAGTAACAAAGGAAGTTGAAATGGAGGTATTATGTTATCAATACGGTCTCAATCTCTGATGTACCGGGCTCTGTGTCGCTCCTTCTGTTTTTTTTTACGCACCTTGTGTACTGTGAAACTTTAAGACTTACGTCGTTTACCTCACCTGAAGTCAGGAAGATTTCACACCGAGGATTCAACTTAACTAAAATAAAACCGAGCATGAATTAATATTTATGGGTGGAAAACACGTTTTTTTCCTTAAGTAAAGTCAGTTTTGCGGCATCTGTCCTCGCATTTTCTCCTTCACATTTAGACGCCGTGAATCACGCGCGCCTGAGGTGACAGGCAAAGCCCGGTTCGGCTTGCGGCATTTTGTCAACTATCGCACGGTTTTATTTCCACACTTTTAAAAATAACAGCGCTGCGAACTGCGGGATTTATAACACTACGACTCATTTGTATAAATTGAGGGAACGGGACGTCCGCACAAAAATAAACAGAATGCTACATAATCATAACTTCCTCTGATTTCACAGAGGGGGCTGAGCTTCAGGAAAATCAGGCAGTGTCAGCAGTCTATCTTAACAGCAGTCTGTGGCTGATAAAAGAAACACGTTAAACGCGCTCGAAAACCGGCCGGGCCGACAGATTATTCGCCAGGCAACAAAGCTGCGCCGGATAGACAGAAAGGACGAGCCACGTGACGCGTCAAATTTTGACGCCTGTGCTCTAGCAGTGTGGTGCATCATGGGAGGCGCGCGACAATCGCGAATGAAAGGGATTATCATGCGTCTGTGCACCCGACTATGGAAAGTCTAATGGCGT
This sequence comes from Brevimyrus niger, assembly GCA_015164015.2. NCBI lineage: Eukaryota > Metazoa > Chordata > Actinopteri > Osteoglossiformes > Mormyridae > Brevimyrus > Brevimyrus niger. The sequence continues at coordinate 16,094,493 of JAABNY020000025.1, read as the reverse complement.
CTGTAGATCTGTGCATTGTGAACATACTCAGCCACAATCTTCAACCTTGCAAGCATCCTTTATGTTATTAAGCTGGCTTTTATAGTCTTACATACAACATTCACAATCTGAACATAAGCGTTTTTTGTCTGTTATTTATGGTTGTGCTGAAGTGTCACCCTTAGAAGTCATTTCTGCTTCCTGTGCAAATGAGCACAAAATTCAGTAAGAAAAAAACATACCACTAAACACGCCAATGCCACTGTACAGCAATCATCTGAGAGGGGGAGCCATCTGGGTTTAGATTTACAGAAGCTTGTTAGCACTTTCATCACTAGCACTAGATTTCTTGAGAAATCATCACAGGAGAGTAGTATCTGTATTGCAAAAATACCTGAGAAAATTTCTACATTGCTGGTAAAAGTCTTCCATGATATTATCTGCATGTTTACCGCAAACCCCTACAAGTCAGTTAAGGAATGCAATACGGCTGTTTCTCTTTCAGACTATCGTCCGGGGGAGCTTCATAGGGCATGGCGAGTACATCTCTGCGGTCATCTCTGACATGAACCGCCTTTCTGTGACCAGCTCCAACTCCTTGCGAAGAAGCAGCCCCTCGGCCCGGAAGAGGGCGCAATCCCTGGGCCGGTTGGGGGAGGTCAAGGAGGGAGACACGTACCAGTATGAGGACCTGATGCAGGAGGACTCCAACAATGGGGGCCAGGGCTGGCGTGACAAGATGCGCAATGTGCGCAGCGAGAGCGGGAGTCCCCGTCTGGGCCCGGACCGTAACCCCTTGCAGGCTAACGGAGCCCTGCCCAGGGCCAAGTCGACCCATGAGGTCAGCCTCACCTCCCTGAACAAGTCCCCGTCTCCAGATGGCAGTGGGGAGGCACCTAGCCTGTGGCCTGATCCCAGCAGCCCCACAGGGAGGTTGGTGCCTCTGAGGGACAAGAGTCCGAGGACTGGCCCGATTGCCCAGAGACCAGTGTCCTGCTTTTTCAGCCCAGCAACATCAGCCCCACAGCCTCGGGCCAACCTAGGGGGCCTGGCAGACTTCAGCGCCTTTGACAGGCCCCCCTTTCACACGCAGAACAGCCCAGGGAGGCCCTTCTCCTCGTATGACCTCAAGGTAATCACCGCTCCAGCTGCCATTGAGTCACGCGTCATAAAGTAATTTAAAAGTGTGTTTGTGGGACTCTCAGAATCGGAAGATGATGCTGCCGGCAAGCCGGCCTGCTGACCTAAATTTTCTGGGCACAGACTTCTCCGGGCTACTGGGTGTGTGAGCATTAAACCATAAGCAATGTAGGTTACCTTGGATACAGGCCTACAGCAAGTGAATAGTGCAGAGCTTCTCTCAGTAATGAACAAGCCAATGACAGTCTGTCAGCACGCATTGAGTTTCATAAAAGGAGCTGAATTTATAACAAACTCAAATGGAATTCATGCACCCTTTCTCCTACAGCAGGTGCCTCCATAAAATTTAGGAGACTTTCTTGCAGCTCCCTCCCACGTGTTCGTGGCGAATGGTTTTGGAAGGCAGCTGAAAAGCACTCACAAGATACTGCTTTTATGGTGCGGCAAATACAGATCTCCTGAGTGCTGGCTTCAGCTCAAGGGCACATCCATCCAGAGTTAAGCAGAACACGCAGTCCAAGTTCGCTGCAGTCGTGGCTTTCGGAAACGTTGAGGTGTCATTTGATACATTTGAAGAAAAATGCGGGTCTTTAGCTAGACTGAAGGGGATTAAGGAGTCAGTGGGGAAAAAAAAGCTCATTATAAATGTGTGATAAGAATGTGAAATGTGGTAGTGTGTGTGTGAATCCATGATTTAGGACTTGGGTTTCCCAAACCAGTGCTTGGCCTTATTGGACAGATCCACATTTTTGTTTTATCCCAGTTCTCAGAACACCTGACCCAAGCAATCAGGAGTTGTAAATGCCTTACAGGGGTGCTGGGAACTGGGATAAAACAAAAGCATGGATCCATCCAGTTTCCAATGAGGACTAGTTTGGGAAACGCTGGTTTAAGAGACAGACCAATCAGATCTGAGCAAGAGTTTACTGACTCAGAGGCTTTCCGTCAAAGGGTATTTTGTAATTTTATTCTGCCTTAAAAATGTCCTTCTGACACCGACCACCCTTAATTAATCCAGGGTATCTGCAGCAGGCACAGTGAGACTTGTTCCCTCCCCTCTGTCATTGCAGGCAGACTCTATCTTACGGCACCAGCCCGGTTTTCTGCCCAATGGCACCCGCAGCCCACAAGTGGGTGGAACGAGAACCCACCGAGCAGTGCGGCCCTCGTCAAGCTACACTATTGGGCTGTCCCCCAGCATCAATACTGACCCTTCCCTACGCTTGGCCAGCAGCTCTGGGTCCACCCCCATGGGGCAGGACAGCCCATCCCAGCCCCGACCGTCCCCAACCGGCTCCCTGGCCACCAGCCCAACTGGCGCCTGCTCCCCCTCCTTCAGGCCCCCCCGCCTCAATCCGATCCCTCCCCTTGAGCCCTTGTATTACTTGTAGCACAGTTGAAAAGGTGACATTAC
>JAABNY020000025.1:16079286-16091860 GCA_015164015.2 Brevimyrus niger | reverse complement strand
CCCCCCCCCTCCCCCCGGCCACCACCTGACCCCCCCAAGGTGACCCACGAGCAGTTCAAGGCTGCACTGCAGATGGTCGTGGATAAGGGGGACCCCAGGTCCTACCTGGAGAACTTTGTGAAGATCGGGGAGGGCTCAACAGGTGTGGTTTGCATCGCCCGTGAGAAACACAGCGGCCGGCTGGTGGCGGTCAAGATGATGGATCTTCGGAAGCAGCAGCGGCGAGAGCTTCTCTTCAACGAGGTATCCAACTCTTCTCACTGGCCCCTGATGGCGGTGGGGGGGGCGGTTCTCAGGACAGGCGTGCTGTAGATTTCAGGCGACACTGCGGTGCATCTGACACCTAGAGGAAAAATCTCTGTGTCCTATGGGCGACAACCATTCATCATGCAATAGAAAACAATGTGGTCCCTGCACTTCTTGTAGGTTGTCATCATGAGGGACTACCAGCACAGGAATGTGGTGGAGATGTATAAGAGCGCCCTGGTAGAAGAAGAGCTCTGGGTTATCATGGAGTATCTCCAGGGCGGTGCTTTGACCAACATTGTGTCTGAAACAAGGTAGGATGAAAAGGGACACAAGGCAAGGTCATATGCAAAGCACTATGATCTGAGATCCAGAAAGACTACAACACAGACATGTCGGAGTTAGGGTTTAGGGTTTATGGATGGAGTAAATCATGCAGCTTTGTTTGTGGGTAGTGATGATTAATTTATTGGGCGTGAAATCAATGATGGGCCACTAACCTTCAGTAACTCTTATGGCACTAGAGGGCAGTGTGGAGCTAATATTGCAGAGTAATACAGCATTCAAAGGGATTCAGCAGAAGACTGTTGTGGAACATAAACAATTTTTGTGCTGTTCTGAATTGTCCTCTTTGAGAAACAGCACAGTTCACTACTTAACTGAATTAATGACTTTCTGAAATCGTTATTTGCCATAATAAGTTCCATGCGAATTTATGTGAGTGAGCTGGAAGCGGAGCGTGTGATTGGAGCTAACAGACAGACCACCCCCCCAGGCTGAGTGAAGAGCAGATCGCCACGGTGTGCGAGGCCGTGCTGCAGGCCCTGGCCTACCTACACTCCCAGGGTGTCATTCACAGGGACATCAAAAGCGACTCCATCCTCCTCACCCTAGACGGAAGGGTACGTAAACCAAGTCTCATGCCCCTGTTTTCTCTTAAAGATCAACAGTACTTGACTTTTTAAGCCGCCTGAATACTGGAGAAGATCTAATTAAAGATAAAACATAAAACCAAGGTAGGACTTTAAAAGTACAACTGAAAGACATTTTTGTAATCTGAGAGCTTTGGATTGAGATTGTCTTTAATGTGCTTTTCAGGTATCATTCTTAATCCCAAGCAAAATATGGCCTGCTTGTCAATTCCATACAGGTTAAGCTGTCAGACTTTGGGTTCTGTGCCCAAATCAGCAAGGACATCCCCAAGAGGAAGTCGCTAGTGGGCACACCATATTGGATGGCACCAGAGGTTATTTCCAAACACCCATACAGCACAGAGGTAAGCAGCGAGGACACCATGTCAACCTGTAACTTAAAGCTGAATAAACGTTAACAGCACTTTACGCAGACTATTTAACCCTGAAGCATGTTCAGGAATCAAAAAACGGGAATTATATGTAAGTCACGTACGCAGGTAGTGAGATGCAGGCTCATGCATGGAAATACGAAACTCGATTTAAAAATGTCTAAGCAACGTCATGGAAATATAGGAAAATGGGCTAAGTGCTTCATTGGATATGAGATGCATATTTGCGTAAAAATCATCCTTACATTTGGTGTGGCTTTTTTGCCCTCGAACAGCTAATGTCCCTCCACAGCTCTTGTGCTTATGTTAGGGAGAGTGCCTGAAATGTTCCCCGTGTTATGCTCGGGATTGTGTGTCTGAGGCTGGGAACGCCTGGCATCACATTGGCTTTCTAACTGTGCCCTTTTTACACCTTAAAGGGATTCAGGATAGTTTGGACGTACCATTTCATAATCTCCTGATTCAGTTAACAGTCTGGGCTTCAGTTGCCCATTTACGGTTACATGAGTTTATTCAAATACAAGATCCGAGTGGACTCTGAAACTGATTTGACCTGACAACCTTCTGTCCTTAGGCTCAGTTCATTCACTATTACGTTCCATTGATCTGGACTCTTGTGTTCCTGGCAGGTGGACATCTGGTCTCTGGGCATCATGGTGGTGGAGATGGTGGATGGAGAGCCCCCGTACTTCAGCGAGGCCCCAGTGGCAGCTATGAAAAGGCTGAGAGATGAGCCTGCACCAACTGTCAGGAACCATCACAAGGTGGAGCACACACAGCATGCGCTGTATTTTATATTTATATACACAGCCTGAAGCCAATACCAGACAACACCATGGTCTGAAACAAACACATCAGCCGATGAAGATGGGCCATGTTCTTGCCTTTCTGCAGGTCTCTCCTGTGCTGAAGGATTTCCTGGACCGCATGTTAACTCGGGACCCGCTGGAGCGAGCCAGTGCCACGGACCTGCTGGAGCATCCCTTCTTACTGCAGAGCGGGTCGCCCCAGTGCCTGGTGCCCCTGGTGGAGCAGTACCGTAAGCGCATGTCCCGGTGTTGACCTGGCCGACCTCCCCATTGCTTCTACAATCGTTTCTCGTTGCCCCGACTGAGCATCAATGCGCAAGCCCAACCTGCGGGGGAGCGGGGGTGGCGCACAGCAACAGGCGCAACCCGCCACCAATCCTAGCGGCTCTAGTCCGGACATCCACCCACCCCCCCACCCCCGACAGTCTGGGGGGGATGCCAACTCTGCTGCATGGCAGCTGAAGGAAACAGCATGGATCTGGAACGACGAAATGCACTTTATTGATTAGAGTGGTATCTGCATGCTAACATCACTAGTTCTCTTAATGCAGCTAAAAAAAAGAGACGACACAGTACTTAGCTGGCATCAACTTCCGGTGTCAGTGAAGTAGGACTCCTCATTTCCCAATAAGGACCTCGTAGTGACACACACAAAGATGGACGTGAGGGACTGTAGAGTGCCTGATGCACAGTATTACCAGACGCTGTTCATCTTTGATGGTCCAGATCACAGTTTCATATAAAATCCTGAACAAAAAGCAGCCTGTGTTCAACCTGTAGAGTGACAGGATGGCAGTCAAACCTGCGCTCAGCATAGAGTAGTAAAAACTTCACGGTAGCCAAATAGTGAGATTAAACAGTAGTTAATTTTGATTGGTTGGAGGCACTCAGTGATTCCTTCCTTCATTAATTAACCTTTGGCAATCAGGAGAGGACTGTTTTACATTTAAATGAGGGTTTTTTTATGAGACAATGGAAAAAGGACTTGGTTATTTTCATAATCTATTTTATCTTCTGTAAAAACAGAAACTCGCCTGCTTTTCCAAAAGGTGTCGTGAACTGTTTGTAAGATGTGAAATTGTAAATGTGACCTCCGAACCTCACAGGTTTTTTTTTTTTTTAATGTTCCACAGTTTACTTCAGATGAAACTTTGAGGGATATTGTGTTCAAAGAGAACCTGGACTTTGGTACTCACAGGGGATGCGGTGAATACAGTGTCAGATACCTCGTTTTGTCACGTATGTGTTCTGAATGTATGTAAACATGCGAAGATCATCCTTTCTGCTTGCCCCCTACGCGCCCTTGCTCTGCTGTGATCGAGGAGTCTGCTTTTCTAAAGAGCGCCTTTCGGGCGTTAGTTTGCATAGGTAAAAGCACACGGGCTTGGCATGTGACGCTTGAAGATCTCCACCAGCCAAGCATATATCCTACGTTGTGTTTGTATTCGTTGCGGGTTTCGAAACCTTTCTCGTGTTTGTACCAGTATGTATTTCATGAAAGAGAGCAACCACACGCTTTAATTTTGTAATAAATGAACAATAAATATTGCATACCTAATGTTTCGCAGCGAGTAAAGCTTTCTTAATTCTTTAGTTAACTCCAGTTTCACTCGCCCCATGTTTCCCGTGCATGTGACTTAATCGAACTGATTAGTTAGGATAATTTTCCTTAATCACATTGAAAGTCATAGAAAACGCATTTAATGATCTGGCGATGTTGCATTTTTTCATTAAGTGCGAAAAACAAACCAACCCAATGACTGAAATCATGCATATTAAAATAAAAGTAATAATGATCTATTTTCTTTAAATCGGTGAACGTGTAGTGGGTTTAATACAGTTAAATTTAATGTGATTTTAAAAGTTTTTCTCCGGCCATTTTAGTCGCATCAATGTAAGACTTTACACGAGGCTACCATGAACACCTATCAAGACAACTATCAAAACAAGCATACAACTTAATTTAAGACAAGTTAAATGTTGTCCACTACCAATTTAAGAATAAATGAGTTTCATTTAGTTAATAAAGACGCACACCAAAGTGATTTAATACGATTTTAATAGGTAATTCCGGACCTAAATACCACAGATGAACAACTCTATAATTATGAAATACAATATACGTAATATAGAGAAATTAGGCGACAGACATATAACACGCATATTTGCATTTATGCTTATTCTTTATATTTACAACGATAAGGCCACGCACAAAACACAGCTTTCGTTATATAGGCACAAAAGATGAAGGTTTTAATCTTTTCCTCATTTTGCGTATTTACGAGCGGAGCTTTTTCCGCAGGTTCACGGCGCTGTCAAACTCGCAGTTCACCGCGCTGATGCTGTCCACGCTCGGCTGACTGTCCACCTTCTGGTGTGTGTGTGACAGGGGGAATGTCTCCGAACGAGACATCTTTCCTCTGGTGATGTCTGAGCCGGAGGGGAAATCTAGCACCAGTCTCATAAATTCTGGGGCGGTGAACCTTCGCAGTAACCGCGTTCCCAGTCCGGTGAAGCCGGGCGGACGCACTGGGATTTTCTCCGATGTGATCTCGTCCCGTTGAGAGAGCAGCTTGTCTTGGCGGCTGTACTGGGGGATACTCGGGCGCTTCTGAAACTCTCTTCTTCCCGAGAAAGTGGAGTTCTGCTTGTCGTTAGGGTATAGTTTCAGGCTATCGTCAGCTGGCTCCAGGGATTGCTTGATTTCCATTGATGGGACTTGGGACACACCTACTAATTTGTCAGCATCATTTGTTAGAGATGCATTTTCCTGAATCTTGGAAGTGAGAGCTTGCTCATCCTGCAGTGATCCCCTCTTTATTGTTATTGCAGTTTGGCTTTCGTTCGACATGTCATCTTGAAATGACTGTTTTCTGCAGGACAGGAACTCCATGTTGAATGACTTTGCCTTACCCCATGTTGGAGTCACCTCTTGTGGATCATCCCTCTTCTTGACATTCTTGCAAAGTTCTGGAGCGTGGTCCAGCGTTTTAGCCCCTCTCGAGTCAATCACCTTACTGTCCCTACTGAAGAGCCTCTGTAGCTGATTGGTCCGGGTTTGGTCCATTTTCTCGGGGGACCGCTGAGCTCGGAGCCTTCTCGGCGGCCCATTGCCCTCCCCCACCCGCAGCTGCCGTTGAAACATGGCTGGAAGGTGCTCATCACACTTGCTGTGGAATTGCCTGGAGAACCTTTCCAGGACCTGCTTGGGGAGCCGGTTGGGTCGACGAACCCCGCCTCCTTGGTCCTCTGTAGCCAAGATCTTCTTCCCAGGGCCGTGCAGGGCCAGGATACATTGGTTGTGCCCGAAGAAGTCTGCGACCTCAAGGGCCGAGTGGCCAGCCAAGTTGGTGCGGTCAAGCCGTAGACCTAACCTCTTGAAGGCCCGGACAAGGAACTCCAGCACCTGGCTGTGTCCGGCACAGGCGGCGTACATCAGAGCGCTGTTGCCCCAAGTGTCGGTAATTTCAGGGTCGGCGTTGTACTGGACCAAGAGCTTGACGGCATCCAGGTGGCCCAGCTCGCAGGTCAGGCTCAGGGCGGTCCGGCCGTGTTCGTCCTGGCAGTTGACATCTGCCCCCTTTTCCAGCAGCAGATGCGTGAACTTGACCCGTGTGGCTGGGTCTGGGAGACACACGGCGTACATCAGCAGCGTCCGGTTGTTCTCTGTTTTGGAGTTGATGATGCGTCCATCCAGGGCGTCCAGGATGAAGCGTGCCAAGTGAGCCTTGCCGCTGTGCATGGCGTCCAGGAACGTTTTGGTGCCCGATCCCTGGCACAGGTCTTTGGGCCGGAGCATGGCTGGAGCTTTTGGGGATAAAGCTGGGCTATTTGTTTCTGTGAATCAGAGGAGGCGACTCATACTGTTCCCCCAGTGCTGAGCGGCGGTATCGAGCTCCCGATGAGCCTGGGAGGGCTTGTCTTTTTATATCATCCTCGTCTCCCCACGCCCTCCCTGCGTTGCCAAGGAAACGGACATCTGAGGGCCGTGATGCTGCCGCAGCATCCATTCAGAGATACCTCTCCGGCTCTCCATCAGGAGGGAGTGCATGCCGCTCGTAGCAAAATAATTAAGTCCAGGAGGAAAAACAATCTGTGTTTTTCTTGTCCACTGATAAACGCCGCTACCACTTAGAAGCGCTTAAAGCCACAGCTTTCCCTGTCAATATCCTTCCACCATATTTGTCATACAGCACTCGCACCTACTCAGTTTACAATCCGGGTTTGCCGCTAATTCCAGCTGCTTGGGAGAAGACTTGTTGTTCGGCCTGGTAGATGCCCACAGCAGCGTGGTGTAAATGATAGATTAATGTGGCAGCGAATGGCATGAATCGCAGTGTGGGGAGACTGGGAGAGAGGAGAAAAGATGCTAGCGATGACGTGAAGACGTTTGTTAGTTAGCGACCTGCGACAGTCTTTATCGCTGCGAGTCCGGCTGCAGCCCCTCTCCCACCCGCCTTGGTGTGCTAAGCGGCAGTCAGCTGGGGGTGAGGTCTCAACTTCATCACACCCTGCAGACATCAGGACTCAGACCATCTAAACATTCCCCCAGCTTCACTTCGCATTATTTTCCCCCCCCCCCAAGATATAGCAGCCGCATAATGTAGCGACCGATCCTATAGCAGGCTGACGTTTCCCTCGCTCGGAACAGCACTGCGCCTTGTTTTGTGGGGGTTTCGCTTGTGGCCCTCAGATAGAGGGTCATTTTGGAGGGGTGCGTCTCCATTATGTGCTCTCAGTGCTGTGGCCTTGAGTGCTGATGGAGGCAAATCGCAGGCATTTCATCTAATTTCAGATGCTGGAGCACAACACAGGGCACTGTAACCTTTTCTATTCAACGCTTCTGTCAGCCTGTGGTTCAGGAATTAATTTGGCTCAGCCCGGGGACTGGATAGTTCTCTCTTATGAGTCAGCTGTTAATAGCATATTTATCTACCGGAGCACGACAACCAGCCTTAAAACATGACAAACAGCACATGGCGTTGTGAGCAGACAGGACTCTGCCGAAGGAAGCTATGTAAGCACTCGAGCTGCGGACGGTGTAAGTCAGTGCCTGGGTTTGTGGACTTTTCCCAATCTGAATTGCTAATATAAAACACAGCTAGTGAAAGGTATTGCCAAGGCCTTGTCACAGCACCTAGGTGAGAACAAACACGCCCATAGGGGGCTGACTTAATTACTGCTCTCCACCTGGTCCAGGACATCGAGCACCGTGTTACTGTCCTGGGAGAGGTGAGCTTTCCAATCTCCACCCCGGAGGTATCATCCCAAACACATGTGCACACAGACGCTTTGACCATACTTAAAAACTTCCCATGTATAAACTTTGTATTTACAAATAGCTTGAAATATACTCCGATTAAACTGAGGTTTGATTGTATGGAGTGCTAGAAATTGCATGAAATGTATGAGGCAGTGAATGGAACTGGATCTATTGCTGATCTTGTTCAGGAAGAAGCTGGGCTATAAAAGCACATATGAGGCATGTGAAATTGTACCACCCAATCCTATGCTTGTTAGTCTACATACACCTGGCCTACCATCCCATACACAGCCTTTGAGTCTAACATCTAAACATTTTTTTGTATAACTGAAGAAAGGGCTTCTGTAGATATAGTGGTTGACTAAATAAATAAAAAAACAGGACCAAAAACAAGAACAACAGGAACAACAAAAGCAACAGCACCCCACCCCAGCCACCTGTCAACACAATGAGCTTCAAATCACTGTCAAGTAAGTGCAGATGACATTCTGTAATGTTCTTGGAAACACTGCAGGCCTCTGGATAGAGTGATCTTAAAAGATTTTCCTCCCAGTGTTTTCTTCTGCCCTCGCAAAGATCAGATAGACAGTTATTGCATTATACCTTTGTTTACATCTCATAGCGCATGCCATCTTCATATACTAAATCAAAAATATTAAACCAGAGCTGGCGCTATGATGGTTCAGCTATGACTAAAACTCGAAAAATGGGGGCTTATACACAGAGGTGGACATTTCAGGTCCAGAAAGTAAAAATCCAGACCAGGATTTTGTTTCAACCAACCAGATGAGTACTATATGAATGTTACTCTTCATGCTGAGCTTGTTGGTTGAAACAAAATCTTTGGTCTGTAATTTTACTTTTGGTTTTTGTCATTTTTTTTACTCAGAGATGGAAACGTCCACCTCTGTTCATAGATCTAAATTTTAAACCGACAAATTAAAGGGGGGCTTGGAGATAAGACAACAGCAGAGCTGCGTAGCATAATGCCTCTTATCTGGTATTCAGGGAAAGGCTCTCAGCCCCAGGCTGCTATTTCAGGTGCCCGGCCATCCAGAGATAGACCGCATCAGGCTACTATGTGCTCCAGCGGTCCGGCCCCACTCCACCTCCTCTGTTGGTTCACTTGCTTTTTCCAGGGCAAGATAATCAGCACCTGAAGACAGCTTTCATTCTGCGGCACCTTCCAGCTCTCATCCCGCTCCTATTTTGAACATCGTGATAAAGCCCGCGATTAATCCTGCCTGCGCAGACGCAGGCAGCTGCAGCAAAGGCTCCAGTTTATCACAGCAAAGGCCGACTACTTGTACAGTATATTTGATTTTCCCCTGAAAGTATCACCTGAAGCAGATTAGTATTTGTGGATTCCTTGCGAATGCATGGTTCTTGCGCGTGCTGATAAACAGATGCTTATAAATATGTCAACTTACACGCTGGCTGTGTTAGGGAAAAAAAAAAAAGCAGCATCGAATTGCACCGATACAGATCCACTAGTCCATGGGGTCAGTATTGTTTAACGCCGGTCCAAGAGGAACGTGAAGCTCAGCTATGACTGACCAGTGCTTAAATGAGCTGTCGAGATGAGACACATCTGCAGACCTGGATGGGTGTCTCAAACGGAGACGATATCCCTGCCCATTCACACAACCCATGCTTCATGCACCTTCAACTTCAAAACGGCCAGTTGTTGTAAATTGCCCACGTAGTAAAGCAAAATAAAGCCAAGACATATAGAAAATGTAATATGAACACAAGGTATAATGTGCAACGTGTGCCAAACTCTCTCACCCACTTTGAAATAAACCACACCCACAAAAGAAACCACTACTTATCACATCGGGCTCCAAAAAACACAGAACGGTTTCTCTTGCCTTTGTTCTTCCAGGATTTCCCTGCTGCGCTCCCCATGCGACGGCGAAGAAAAGCCCAGCCATAAGGGCAGAGGCTGCAATTTCCGCCGCATGAATTACTGCACTGCTCTTGAGAGGCCTGGCCATTGTGCAAAAGAGCAGCGCGATCACACTTTGTGAGGAATACTCACACTCCTGATCATTATTCGGAATTATTATCTGTTGGTCTGACATGGCACTGGACACATATGAGAGCTACAGTGATGTTTTCCTTCTGAAGCATCTCCTTGCCGGTATCGTGTCTTCTGATTGGACGTGTGGTCACAACAGCTTGGGTTTGGCTGCCATTTCACACTTTGTCATCGCGGGAAACGAGCGCTGCTGGCAGGTTGTGATAACGTCGGTCGCTCTGAGGCTCTTTTCAGGTCAAACCAAATCGGAATAACCTTCTCAAAAAGTGAGTCGCCTTTGGTAAGAAGAAAAATGGCAGCGGGACATCATAAGTGTCAGGCAGACCCGTGAAGGAAGGTGGTAGCAAAGACATATGACTGACTTTTACGTGACCCACAGCACCAGGGAGCCCTTTGTCTTAAAGGGGATGAAAGTGACAATGGGACCAGGGAGCTGTTTGCCTTAAAGGGGATGCGAAAGAGTTGCATTTGAAGGTAGGAGCTGAAATGAGATTGTGATGACGTGGATGAGACATTGGAGCTAAGTGAGACATCTGGCAGACACACAGACAGCCCCCGCTGGCTGCTAGCACCTCCAGGGAGCTGAAGGGTCGGCGGGGGGAGAGATCCAGGCCATCGGAAGCAGAAGACAACTTGCTGGAAGCCATCCATCACCATGACATCCAGCTGTTCAGAAGATCACCCACCTCCTAGGTTTCTTTGCCTCTAGGTGGGTGGGGGGGAAACCCTTAAAATTCTAGCTTCTCACTCTGCCTGTAATTATGAACCTTGGCATCCACATCATCACCGGTGGCTAATTAAGGGCTTGCATTTCCCATCACAATTTTGAGGGCCTAATTTCTGCTTTTGTCTTGATGGCCCTCAGACAACCAAACATTAGAGCTACAAGTCAATATGCTGAGCCACTCCTTATCACCAGGCTGCGGTCTAGGGTAGTGAGCACTTTGCTGAGAAAGGACTTGTACGAATGTGCGACAAGCTTTTATTTTTCATGGATTTTCTCAAAGAAAAAAAAGTCATTTGAACTTTCAAAACAATATCCTTCAGATGACAACGTCTCATATTCCAATAAATATCACACCTGAATGAGCTGATTCCCAGTTATGAAATCCACATTTATCACAAATCCGTATTAAGTTGGTTACTGCAATAGTAAGTTATTGCATAAGAAATCACCAATTTTAAGGAGACAAAAAGCTTCTGATCCTCTGAGCAAACCGCTTTGTCTGTGTAGCCCAGAGACTGGTTCAACAACACAGGCTTGATTTCACACAAAGTATAATACGTGGATCTATTATGTGTTTAAGTAATTTGCTGAATTAGTCCAGCACAGAGTTAAAAATACCACAAACAACTTGAGGATTTAAAAGCTTAATAAATAGTGTCTGGATCGTATCTGAGGCACAGTTGCCCACTTGGTTACCATACATACAAGCATGAGAGGAGACATGCTGTTCAGCTCGACTTTCAAAGTCACTATGCAAAGGGCACTATAAAACTTATCTCAAACCCCGGATAGCAATGAGGTGGCAGTCACGTTGCAGTTAGACCCAGACAAGTGCAAGTGATACATCACTGGCATAAGAGTCACTGTGAGATAACACCCATAATCGCTTGAGTATATGTATGGTCCAGTAGGAGCCACCATGTCATTATCATGCTTATAGGAGACCACTGCAACCATTCTGAATCAGCAAACGACAGTCGCGTGGAGGCACCCAGGTGGATTATGGGTAATGTTTACAGAATACCCACAGAACATAGTCACTGCAATTCAACTGCAGTAAAAAATGTTGGGATGGATGACGTTGCTTATCCACATTATAGCAACTCTGAAAGCCTCACGCAAACCCTCTGTTTTGTGAGTCACAAGCCGGCAGAACATGGGACACAAGTGGAACATTCTGTGCGCAGCCGATAATGAATAAATCGTTTATGTGTTCTCGGTGCTTCTTATTGGTGATTTCTGTGTAATTGGAGAGCAATTTTTGCTCAAGGAAACATCTATAAATCTTACTCCGCGTTCTGTGAAGAACACCCAGTTTTGAGATGCGCAGCCTTTGTCTCGATAGCCTCAAACTGTCAAATGCAAACTAAGGATTTCACTCATCGCTTCCCAGCAACCTTCTAAAATGTCAGCTTCTCTTAGGAGGCTTCATACTCCAGGCAACAGAGACTCCTGAGTAAATTTAGATGTATATCCTCTAACTCCATATGGAGAACTAAAACAAATTTTTATTATGAACATTTATTAGAGCCAAACAATCCTTAGACAAAATATACATCATTAGGTAGCAGGGATGATTTTTAATACATTATCTGGTCACATCAAGAGTGCCTTGACATTTTGCCTTTTGTCTAAGTTTATCACATTACACCGTGCAAATTTTACAAATTGGACAGTTAATATAACAGCAAGTGCAGCAGGCTTGGTGTGGGTGGATCGATATGTCAGTCCGCATGTGAATCACAGCCTTGACTCAAAACAGGGACCAAAAACAGGGACAGATGCAGGGGTACACAGACGCAGACTGGGAATTCTACCCCTGAAATTGAGGGTAGACTCTTTTACACACCTTTGTACGCACAAAATATGATATAAATCTAAAAATTCTTCACAATTCGCTATTAAAATGTCTTCTAAGCAAACACCCATAACCAGAGTGATTTCACATGATAATGAGATAATGAATTTAAGGCAAAGAGAATTTAAGGCTGCATTATGCTCTAGCATTAGTAAATTTAGGCAAGGTGGCTGCTGGGCTGGAGCTGTCCACTGAGGGGATTCAGAATTCTTACCATTCTGAATGTTGACAATTCTGTCAAACAAAATATCCTGACTTTGTATCAATTTTACCAAAAAAAATCTGAAAAGCCCCAGACCACAGCTCACTTTAAGGCCCACTGAGAGA
>JAABNY020000025.1:16066304-16079186 GCA_015164015.2 Brevimyrus niger | reverse complement strand
GATGCAGGGGTACACAGACGCAGACTGGGAATTCTACCCCTGAAATTGAGGGTAGACTCTTTTACACACCTTTGTACACACAAAATATGATATAAATCTAAAAATTCTTCACAATTCTTCACAATATTAAAATGTCTTCTAAGCAAACACCCATAACCAGAGTGATTTCAGAACATGATAATGAGATAATGAATTTAAGGCAAAGAGAATTTAAGGCTGCATTATGCTCTAGCATTAATAAATTTAGGCAAGGTGGCTGCTGGGCTGGAGCTGAGAATTCTTACCATTCTAAATGTTGACAATTCTGTCAAACAAAATACCCTGACTTTGTATCAATTTTACCAAAAAAAATCTGAAAAGCCCCAGACCACAGCTCACTTTAAGGCCCACTGAGAGAATTCCTAAATGATGAAAAAAAGAAGAAGATGAAACAATCCTCTTTTTACACCCACATGCAGGGCGAGGCTGACGGGGCCCAACCATTCAGCTATCAGCTTTAACCTGATGGAAATCCCCCCCCCCCCTGTTTTCTGGGATGGGCCAGGAGGCAGAGACAGTAACCAGGAGGGTCTCCGCTCCATCTCCTCCTCGACAGCCCTGATCTGTCAGCCCCCATCCTGTGCTTGCAAGTGACAGCTCAATAAATTGGACAATTGGATAACAAATGTGTTCCTCATTTCCAGGAAGACGTGGACCTGGAACAGGACATGTGTAGGAAAACAAGAAGATTAAGAAGGTGTGTGTTCCGGTGCCCTTGAGAGGCAGACACCACAGACACGGCCGAGCAGCTTGTATTGTCTGGAGTCTCAGAATATAGCAGGTTCATCTTGGGTCCCCCCCTCTTACCAGAGTATAATTCAGGGACGCATTAATATTTGAAGAGAGAAGCTGATCAGGAAGCGCCCAGTTGGCACACCGCAGCCTTCAGTACTGATACTAAACTAAACTAAACAAGACCCTGAACATAAAGCTCTACCTCAAACCTATAATCTGTCTCCTAATGAGCCCCGATATATGGACAAGTGTTAGGATAAGCTGACAGCTTCCATTACCAGTGTCTTATTGAGAGCCAGCGTCAGGCCAATGTCCCTGACAGATACTGATAAAGACAGTCAGGATTTGGCAAACATTATTGGCACTTGTTAATTTAACCAAGTAGCATGAAGCAGTTCCTTCCCTGCTGTAGGTATTTTACTCATCTTTCAAAAGCTGCTTTGAATTTACCACATATCTTTCTTACATATACGTGAAAAGTATGAATATAGGCTAAAGAGGTGGTTTTCCTAAGCTAGACATGTAAGGAATGTTAACTGAAGTGTGTGTGCATGCATGAGTGTGTTTGACTTAGTGTACATTGATTAGACTTAGGGGCTGGATGTTAAAGTGGCCAGGCAGATATGGGAGAGGTGTCAGGTATCCTTAAATGGACACTAACAGGAACAGACCTCTCGGCCTCAAAAGGAACATAACTTTCCATCAGGGCCTTAGTTGCTTCCAAATTTGGAGCTTGCTCTCCCTTTATAAAGTGCCGACCAGTGTACAGTACCCACACATCAAGTCACTTTGCTTCTAGGTTCAGTCTCCTGACTCTGTGCTCACCGTGCTTCAACAATGGGTGACTCTATCATGGCTGAGTTCGGCAAAGCTGCTCCGTACCTGAGAAAATCCGATAAGGAGCGCCTGGAAGCCCAGACCAGGCCATTCGACATCAAGACCGAATGTTTTGTGGTGGACGAAAAGGAGGAATATGTCAAGGGCCAGATCACCAGCAAGGAGGCCGGCAAGGTGACCGTGAAAAGAGAAGATGGGACGAGTGTCACTGTCAAAGAGACAGATGTGCACCCTCAGAATCCGCCGAAGTTCGACAAAATTGAAGATATGGCCATGTTCACCTTCCTGCATGAGCCTGCCGTGCTGTTTAACCTCAAAGAGCGTTATGCAGCTTGGATGATCTATACCTACTCTGGGCTGTTCTGTGTTACTGTTAACCCCTATAAGTGGTTGCCAGTGTATGACCAGGAGGTTGTTAATGCCTATCGGGGGAAGAAGAGATCGGAGGCTCCCCCGCACATCTACTCCATTTCTGACAATGCCTATCAGTACATGCTGACAGATCGTGAGAACCAATCTATCCTCATCACCGGAGAATCCGGGGCAGGGAAGACTGTCAACACCAAAAGAGTCATCCAGTATTTCGCCAGCATTGCTGCTGTAGGCGGTGGCGGCAAGAAGGATGCAAATAAAGGTACGCTGGAGGACCAGATAATCCAGGCTAATCCAGCTCTGGAGGCTTTTGGCAATGCTAAGACTTTGAGGAATGACAACTCCTCTCGTTTTGGTAAATTCATCCGCATTCATTTTGGAGTAAGTGGAAAATTGTCTTCTGCTGACATTGAGACATATTTACTTGAGAAGTCTCGTGTCACCTTCCAGCTCAAAGCTGAAAGGAACTACCACATTTTTTACCAAATTTTATCAAATAAAAAGCCAGAGCTGCTGGATATGCTGCTGATCACCAACAACCCTTATGATTACGCCTATGTCTCTCAAGGAGAAGTAACTGTTGCGTCCATCGATGATGGAGAGGAACTGGTTGCTACTGATAGTGCTTTTGATGTACTTGGTTTCACAAGTGAGGAGAAGGTCGGTGTTTACAAGCTGACCGGTGCTATCATGCATTATGGCAACATGAAGTTCAAGAATAAGCAACGAGAAGAACAGGCTGAGCCTGATGGGACAGAATCTGCCGACAAGTCAGCCTATCTGATGGGACTCAATTCAGCTGACTTATTGAAGGGTTTGTGCCACCCTAGGGTCAAGGTTGGCAATGAATATGTTACCAAGGGTCAAAGTGTGTCACAAGTCTACTACTCTCTTGGTGCACTGTCTAAGTCAGTGTATGAGAAGATGTTCAACTGGATGGTGGTGAGAATCAACCAATCCCTTGAGACTAAGCAGCAGCGCCAGTACTTCATTGGTGTGCTGGACATTGCAGGATTTGAGATCTTTGACTTTAACAGCTTTGAGCAACTCTGTATCAACTTCACCAATGAAAAACTGCAACAGTTTTTCAACCATCATATGTTTGTGCTTGAGCAAGAAGAGTACAAGAAAGAGGGAATTGATTGGGAATTTATTGATTTTGGAATGGACTTGCAGGCCTGCATTGAACTAATTGAAAAGCCCCTTGGGATCATGTCTATTCTAGAGGAAGAATGTATGTTTCCAAAGGCCACGGATCAAACTTTCAAGTCTAAGCTCTATGACAACCATTTAGGAAAATCAAACATATTCCAGAAACCACGGACGGTGAAGGGCGGCCCAGAGGCACACTTTGCCCTTGTCCATTATGCAGGAACTGTAGATTACAACATTACGGGCTGGCTGGTGAAGAACAAAGACCCACTGAATGAAACTGTAGTGGGGCTTTACCAGAAGTCTTCCCTTAAACTCCTTAGTCATCTGTTCTCTAGCTATGCAGCAGCTGATGGGGCAGAGAAATCTAGCAAAGGGGCAAAGAAAAAGGGGTCATCTTTCCAAACTGTGTCAGCACTACACAGGGAAAATCTCAACAAGCTAATGACGAATCTGAAGACGACTCACCCCCACTTTGTACGTTGTCTGATTCCTAATGAAAGGAAAACACCTGGAATTATGGAGAACTGCCTTGTTATGCACCAGCTGCGGTGTAACGGTGTGCTCGAGGGCATCAGAATCTGCAGAAAGGGTTTTCCCAACAGAGTCGTCTATGGAGACTTCAAACAGAGATACCGCATCCTGAATGCTTCCGCAATTCCCGAGGGCCAGTTCATTGACAGCAAGAAGAGTACGGAGAAACTCCTTGGATCTTTGGACATCGATCACACACAGTATCGCTTTGGAAACACTAAGGTATTCTTTAAAGCTGGTCTGTTGGGTACGCTAGAAGAAATGAGAGATGAACAGCTCGCTCGCATCATCACAAGGATCCAGGCTAACTCCCGTGGTTTGCTCATGAGGGAAGAGTTCAAAAAGCTTGTGGAACGCAGGGATGCCCTCATGGTTATTCAGTGGAACCTTCGTTCCTTCCTCGGTGTAAAAAACTGGCCATGGATGAAACTGTACTTCAAGATAAAGCCACTTCTGAAGAGTGCAGAATCGGAGAAAGAGATGGCCAACATGAAAGATGAGTTCAATAAACTGAAGGAGGCCCTAGACAAATCTGACGGCAGGCGAAAAGAGCTGGAGGAAAAGATGGTGTCGCTACTGCAGGAGAAAAACGATCTGCTTCTCCAACTACAGTCTGAACAGGACACGCTCACTGATGCAGAGGAACGCTGTGAGCAGCTGATCAAAAGCAAGATCCAGTTGGAAGCCAAAGTAAAGGAAATCACAGAGCGAATGGAGGAGGAGGAGGAGATGAATGCAGAACTCACAGCCAAGAAACGCAAGCTGGAAGATGAGTGTGCAGAGTTAAAGAAGGACATTGATGATTTAGAACTAACACTGGCCAAGGTAGAAAAGGAGAAACATGCCACAGAAAATAAGGTGAAAAACCTAACCGAAGAGATGGCCTCTCAAGAGGAGAACATTATGAAGCTTACAAAAGAGAAGAAAGCTTTACAAGAGGCACACCAGCAAACACTGGATGACCTACAAAGTGAAGAGGACAAGGTCAATTCATTGACTAAGGCTAAAGTTAAGCTTGAGCAACAAGTGGATGACCTTGAAGGCTCCCTGGAACAAGAAAAAAAGGTCAGGATGGATTTGGAGCGTGCCAAGAGAAAGCTCGAGGGCGATCTTAAGTTGACTCAAGAAAATGTGATGGACTTGGAAAATGACAAACAACAGCTAGAAGAAAAACTCAAGAAAAAAGACTTTGAGATTAGTAACCTGAGCAGCAAAATTGAGGATGAACAAATGGTTAGTATCCAGTTACAGAAGAAAATGAAAGAGAGTCAGGCACGCATTGAGGAGCTTGAAGAGGAACTAGATGCCGAACGAGCAACACGTGCTAAAGTAGAGAAGCAGAGGTCTGACCTCTCCCGTGAACTAGAAGATATCAGTGAACGTCTCGAAGAAGCTGGAGGTGCCACATCTGCTCAAGTGGAGCTCAACAAGAAGCGAGAGACAGAGTTTCAGAAGCTTCGCAGAGACTTAGAAGAGGCCACACTCCAGCATGAGACCACTACTGCTGCCCTGCGTAAGAAGCATGCTGATAGCATGGCTGAGCTGGGAGAGCAGATCGATAACCTCCAGCGTGTGAAGCAGAAACTGGAGAAAGAGAAAGGTGAGCTCAAGCTGGAACTCGACGACTTAGCCTCCAACATGGAGAATATAGTGAAGTCTAAATGTAACCTTGAAAAAATGTGCCGCACTCTGGAGGACCAAATGAACGAATACAAGGCTAAAACTGAGGAAAACCAACGATCCATCAATGACTTCACTACTCAGAGGGCCAAACTGCTGACAGAAAATGGAGAGCTCAGCCGGCAGCTGGAGGAGAGAGAGTGTCTGATCTCCCAGCTTACGCGGGGGAAGAGTTCCTCCACGCAACAGATGGAAGACTTACGCAGGCAGCTGGAGGAAGAGGTTAAAGCCAAAAATGCACTGGCTCATGCGGTGCAGTCAGCCCGCCATGACTGTGACCTGCTCAGGGAGCAATATGAAGAGGAGCAGGAGGCAAAGGCAGAGCTACAAAGGGCTCTATCCAAAGCTAATAGTGAAGTGTCCACATGGAGGGCTAAGTATGAAACAGATGGTATCCAGAGAACCGAGGAGCTAGAAGAAGCTAAGAAGAAGCTGGCTCAAAGGCTGCAGGAGGCAGAGGAGGCTGTGGAAGCAGTGAATGCAAAGTGCTCCTCCCTCGAAAAGACCAAACATCGCCTGCAAAATGAGATCGAGGACCTCATGCTGGACCTCGAGCGCTCCAACGCGGCATCTGCAGCCCTCGACAAGAAGCAGAGGTCCTTCGACAAGGTCATGGCGGAGTGGAAGCAGAAATACGAGGAATCCCAGTGCGAGCTGGAGGCATCTCAGAAGGAGGCCCGCTCTCTCAGCACTGAGCTTTTCAAACTGAAGAATGCGTACGAGGAAGCACTCGACCAGCTAGAAACAATTAAGAGGGAAAACAAGAACTTACAGGAGGAGATCTCCGACCTGACTGACCAGCTTGGGGAGGGAGCAAAGAATGTTCACGAGCTGGAGAAGATCAGAAAGCAGCTGGAACAGGAGAAGGCTGAGCTGCAGTCCGCTCTTGAGGAAGCAGAGGGCTCTCTGGAGCATGAAGAGAGCAAGATCCTTCGTGCCCAGCTGGATTTCAACCAGGTCAAAGCAGAAATTGAACGTAAACTCTCTGAAAAGGATGAGGAGATGGAGCAAGCTAAAAGAAACTATCAGCGCATGGTGGAGTCCTTGCAGACGTCCCTTGAATCTGAAACGAGAAGTCGTAACGAGACCCTGAGAATCAAAAAGAAGATGGAGGGAGATCTCAATGAAATGGAGATACAACTGAGCCAGGCCAACAGGCAAGCTGCAGAAGCCCAAAAGCAGCTGAAATGTGTCCAGTCGTACCTGAAGGACGCCCAGCTACAGCTGGATGACTCTATACGAGGTAACGAGGAGCTAAAAGAGAATGTTGCCATATTGGAGCGTAGAAACAACCTCATGCAAGCAGAGCTGGAGGAGCTGCGTGCTGTGGTGGAACAGACAGAAAGGGGCCGAAAGTTAGCCGAGCAGGAGCTTACGGAGGCCACAGAGAGAATGCAACTCCTTCACTCTCAGAACACCAGCCTGATCAACCAGAAAAAGAAGATGGAGGGGGACCTCATGCAGCTGCAGACTGAGGTGGAGGAAGCGGTGCAGGAGAGCCGCAACGCAGAAGAGAAGGCCAAGAAGGCCATCACAGACGCTGCCATGATGGCGGAGGAGCTTAAGAAAGAGCAGGACACCAGTGCTCACCTGGAGCGCATGAAGAAAAATATGGAGCAGACCATTAAGGACCTGCAGCACCGTCTGGATGAGGCAGAGCAGATCGCTATGAAAGGAGGGAAGAAGCAAGTCCAGAAAATGGAAGCCCGGCTACGGGAACTGGAGAGCGAGCTGGAGGCGGAGCAGAAGCGTGGGATAGAGTCCATGAAGGGCGTGCGCAAGTATGAGAGGCGCATCAAGGAGCTGACCTATCAGACCGAAGAGGACCGCAAGAACATGGCACGGCTCCAGGACCTGGTGGACAAGCTGCAGCTCAAGGTCAAGGCCTACAAGCGGTCCAGTGAAGAGGCAGAGGAGCTGGCCAATGCCAACCTGGCCAAGTTTCGCAAGGTGCAGCATGAGCTGGAGGAAGCCGAGGAGCGGGCAGACATTGCCGAGTCTCAGGTGAACAAGCTCCGTGCCAAGAGCAGAGAAACACCAGGCAAGAAATCACTCGATGACTGACGGGCTTTCAGCGGCCAAACTATTCCTGAGTTCGCATGCGTGCCCAATTCTGTCGCATTATCCCAGTATAGCATTATCCCAGCATACAGAAATTCTTGGTATTAAATCTTAATGTATTCAGCTATTCACTAACGAAACTCCATAAATATTCTTGTTATTAGGTATTCAGCAGTTTATGCAGCATCCCAGCACTTCCCTGCTCTAAAATACAAAATAATTCGAAATGTTTTGTTTTGCCTGTTTTCACCATAAAAATCGGATGACACTCATCACTGACTATTACTTGACGAGGCAACCTACTGCTGTTTCAGTCTCCACTGTCTCTTGCATGCTTCTTCACACGCAGGGCTTCCCTGACAACAATTGCTGTAGCATCTGCCCAACCCTTGGAGGGTAAAGCTAAATTGTTTTCAGGAAACTGAAGATAAGTGATGCAACTGGAAATTGATGCATCAGGGACTGGAATAATGAAACTGAAGCGTTAGTTACGTTTCGATAAAAGGCAGCTGGTTAAACCTACATGCGGCACGTTGTACTGGAAGGACAGATGCTCAGAATATTATTCTTTGGGTTTTTTTTTCACGCCCATCACAGCAAATATAAAAATTCTTTAAAAGATCATTTGGAAAAGATAAGATATAGTATCGGGGGTTTCCTTACACTCTCCTGCCACAGAGAATCGCAGTTATAATGTATGTTTATCCATTAAATAAAAGTGAAAATTTACAGGACATGAAAACATAAAATGCACAGAGCAAGCTGAGGTTTCAGTTACATGAAGAATGCGTAACATTCAGAGTTTGAAAATGGGATTTATAAGCACATATATGGAAAAGAATTAAAACACCGTCAAACAAGTCTGACTGGTCATGGGTCTTTTGTGCCTGAAAAATAACTTCCTTAAATAATATATTCATTGTAATCTCCTCGAAATTATTTTTTGGAACCAGGGAGCAGAATTAAAGGTTTAATTTGTGCCTCCATTCTCCTTTAATCCTCCTGTCATTCTCTTCCCACAGTTCCGCTCTTGTGTAGCCCTAAATTGCTCTTGCTGGAATAGCGACCACGTTCACCGGTGATGCACAATGTGACCTAAACAAGACACTTTGGCCTGCTGTGACAAATGAGAGTAATGCTGCGCTCATACTCAAATAAAATCCGGGCAAGTGCTTGAGCTCAAAGGGTGAAACTGTCGATACACAGAGCAGGAAACACTCACATCAGGGCTTGAAGGAAAAATAGAAGAGCCTCGGTCATCGAGCACGTAACATTAAGGGGTTGGCTGTTGTTTTTTTCCGCAAGCGAAACATCTACCATTTCTAGCACTGTCACAAACTGACCTTGACAGGGTCATGCGAACAAGAAACAGCCAATGAGAAATTAGCACATGCATAGGAAACAAAGAGATGAAAAACCCCACAATGACTGAGGAACAGGTAAAAGGATGAAACTGTAAAGAAAAGAACTGTAAAGACGCCGAATGAAAAGCAATGAATCGTAGCGTAATGTGTGACACTCGTCGCGCGATCTTCCTGAAAGCTGTCATTTTCACCAGTGTTTTCACACCACTCTCAGTATCTGCTTGGTTGTCTTTTGTGACATCGTTCCTGAATCGTCCTTTTTGAGATGGACAGGGAAAAGTGAGGAGTTTTAAAAGCCCTGCTTTCACTCTGTGTGTTAGTCCGTTGGTTTTTCAACCTTTTCGGACTGGCTTTAAAAATAACCGAGTTCGGCCGTTGCGGGGAAATTACTAGGCAACGCTATTTCCAGATGGCACCGGGAGGTGGGGGAGAGAAAGGCTTTCATTGGCTGGGCAGCCTTGACGAGAAGCACTCAAGCGGACAGAGCTGCCTCACAAACACGGACGCGTTAAAATTCAAGAGGCCGTGGAGAAGGAGCCTCGAGGGCTGGGGGGGGGGGGCGGGGAGGGAGAACTCGGTTTCACTGCCACCGTCTGATTCCCTGCATCCGTGGGAGGTTTGGGGAGGACAGAACCGGTAACTAACATCCCCGTCATGTCCTCTGTGGCTCCGGATTCCATCACCAGGTATGAGTCTGACTGGCTATGGTGCAAATTAGAACAGCTGGACAGATTGGCCCGGGGCACACGCTCACACTTAAGATTCGCACGGTGAAGCTCTTCGTCTTAACAAGCTTTGCATCTCTTTCGCATAGTCAGTTCTCGAATCGGCTGCCTTCTAACCAACACCAGACTAAAATGAAAGCCCCTTTGTCTTGACAGTGCGATGTATAACGCTAGATGAGCGATGAATCTCAGATAGCCGGAGGCTTCATCTGAAACAATGATTTTTATCATAGCAACGCTATAGCCAATGAGCGTCCTTCATCAACACAATGAATATTCAAACAGCAATCGTGGGAGGGGGGCCCAATGTAAAAGGCCTAGACTGCTGGTTGGGTTTCTCTCGCATTTCAAACACAGCTCAGAGCCATTAATGGGCACCTGTGGTCCCCACGTTCCGCTGGGTCACCTGAGAAACAACGGATGAAATGCGGGCGGTTAAAAGTCACCTTGGGATGACGGGAACCTGATTGTGGGTAAGTGTTGGCAAAGTGCTGGTGTAGATCTTCCGTGATGTGGGATTGCACTCCTGAACAGCACTGCCCTGACGGAGCCAGCAGATGACTCAGCAGTGACACAATCCAGGGATTCCAGCACCGAGAGCAAACAGCAACGGCAAAGCAGCCAGAGAATGGAAAGGCTCCAGCCATTTGGCAGGAAGCTAAAAATGATGATGACAATTATATTAGTAACATCCAGCCCCCCTGAATTTTTTTTTTGCTACCGGTCAGGCACATAGCCAGGTAGTAAAATTACGAGTTTGCACACCCCCTGAAATTTGTTCCAGCCCCCTGGTCAGCAAAATCTACAGGGAGACATCCCTGGTTTTAGCGGGAGGACATTTTAAAACTAATTCGAGGAAGCACTTCTTCACACAGCGTGTAGTTAGAGTATGGAATGGTCTTCCTATTGTAGTGAAAGCTAAAACCCTGGGTTCCTTTAAATCAGAGCTAGATAAGATTTTAACAACTTAGCTTCATGGGCCGAATGGCCTCCTCTCGTTTGTAAATTACTTATGTTCTTATGTTCTAATGAAATCTACCAAGGGGACACCAGCCCCCCCCCCCCCCCCCCCCCCCCCCCCCCCCCCCCCCCCCCCTGTTTCGTCATGGTGTTGCTTATCTCTCGTTTAGTGCTCTGTAGATCGCGCTACCCCCCCCCCCCCCCCCCCCCCCCCCCCCACCTCACTTAGCAAGATCTATTGGCTAGTGGCTACAGGCCTGATTGACAGCACTGGGGCCCTGGCTGTGTGATAATCCCCGCCCCATCACCTTTTTCTATGTCAAGGGAGAAAACAGCCACGTTCACTGGTTTCTGTCAACCGCCTCTAAGCTCCGCCTGTTTCTTTAAATGTGGGTGGGGAATTCATGATGGCCTTGCGCTACATACGCCAGAGCAAGCCGGCGGGCGAGCTCTGAAGGACTTACATAAGACAGGAGGTACGTGGGCAGGTGGCACCAGGGCGGATGTGTTATGAAAGGACACTTTCAAAGTCAGGGCACCCTAATGCACCCACAAAATATGTGGCTCATTTAATCTCAGTGCTGGCGATCTTAAGACGTTTACAAATGCATTATCAACAATAGGTGCACGAACGTATGCAACAAATATAACATTTTATATTTCCGTACTTCTTTGCACCAATGCAGGCACGGTAAAAGCTACAACCAGCGACTGTACGTGAATTCAAAATTAGAAAAATAATCCTCTAGGAAAAGCATTCATGCGTACAGTACAGGCCAAGGTCAAGGCAACACAGCTCTGGTGTGTTTTTGTCAGATGTGTTCCACGTAATCACTCTCATGCGGTCACATGTGCACTCAAAACAAATGGAGAAGCAGCGGATGTACCAGCCAGTCAAGCACAAATGAACGACCCCGCCTGTATATGCTGTTAGTGTTTATTAACTTTATTTGTGTCCGTGTACACATTTGATAGTTCAAAGAGACAGCATTAGAATCAAAGTACCCACAATGAGCAACTTCTCCCCAGAGTCCATAACATTTCTCACATAATTTCTAAGAACTGAAACAGCTACTTAATTATTCATCCATTAAATATAAATATAAAACTAAAACATGACACACAAAAGACGAATGAGTAGCATTTAGTGTTTTTTGCACGTCTGTCCCCACATTACATGGATTTTCCTGATAGAAGGGTTGCAAAACTGACAACCAAGAATAATTTCAAGTCTGCTATATAGTGATTAGAGTCGAACAACCTGTATGGCGAGTATAACACAGGCACTACTGTCGTACGGTACATTCTACTGGTGCACAGTATAGAAAAATAGTAATGAAATCCGAGATTCACAACCCAACAGCCCATTGACATTCAAACTGTTCATCATGTCAGTTGCATCCTACTTAAAAAAAAAAACAGGAAGAGGAAGTTCACAAAGTCCAGTATTATTTGAAATCATCTTGATTCAAGGCCTTCTTGAATTCCGGCTTTCTTTTTTTTGAACTTTTACCATTTCCGTGGACAAAAAGCCCTGTCAACCAGTAACAAGTTATTCAGTTCTCAAAAACCCTGTAAATGGATTCCATCTTTAGTCTCACAAAACAAACGTAATTTCAGAGTTTGTCTGTCAGGAAGGAAAATTATTAGTGATCTTTGCAACGGGCTGAGCTTCAGCGTGACAGACTGACTCACTGCCTCAAATCAGCGACCTGCTCTGAAAGGATGAAAGGAGGTTTTTATTGAGCCCTTGTCACCCCCCTCCCGGACTGTCACCCGCTGATGAGTGCTATGCACCCAGAGAAGACACTTAGACATACACAGGCTTTATGAGAGGAGCATGTTTTTTCACTGCATGTTTGTTTCACTTATTTACATTATACGGGGGTTTTGATGTTGTTTGGTGGAATGACAACTTACATTCAAATAAAAATATATTTCGGGCCTTCGTGGCTGTCTCCCATGTCATCATCACACAATTAGATGCTCTGAAATATTAAATATAAGGCTCCAGCAGATCAGACGGGGTTGTCGTCCTGGGAGATGGATTGTTGGCCTACCCCAGGAATATGCTGCCATAGGGGCTGCCCTCTGTCTGCACCGTGGAGCCCTGGTCCACGAGCTCAGGAAAGTGTTCTCCTACACAAGCGTTAACGGCGTCACGCAGGTCATTGGGAAGTGTCCTTATCTTGTTATGGTACTCTTCCAGTGCCTGCTGGTTGAGCTGTAGTCAGGGGAACAGCGGTCAAAGGGCAGGGAGTGAGGAAACAGTCAGCTCTAAGGAAGCGGTCATCACAGGACTGAACACACACAATAACAATGCAATTACCCCATACATCTTACTTTTCCATCCATCCATCCATCCATCCATCCATCCATCCCCACTTGTTCTATGCAGGGCTTCTAAGCATTTAAAGCATAGT
>JAABNY020000025.1:16056204-16066204 GCA_015164015.2 Brevimyrus niger | reverse complement strand
TCCATCCATCCATCCATCCATCCATCCATCCATCCCCACTTGTTCTATGCAGGGCTTCTAAGCATTTAAAGCATAGTCAATTGATGAAAATAATTCATTCACTATCCACTGAGGAACCTTTACTCTCCGTTAGCGTCGCAGTTTAATAAATCTATGCATAGACCAGGGTGAGCATCCTTAAGGCCCCAAAAGTAAGGGACCGCAGTGACGGTGGCCCCAGACTGATCATGTGGCACAACTAAATTTTAACCATGAATATCATAAAGCTGTAGGTCACCCTGATACAGTAACAGCCTTCCAACAACACAGTAACCCAAACACCTCCCTTCCCCAGGACTTTGATGAATATGGGGCTTTTAATAACCAGAGGCGGGTAGTTCAGGTCCAGAGAGTGAAACAAAGATTTCGTTTCAACCAACCAGTTGAGTACTCTGTGACTGTGACTCTCTATACTCACCCGCTCGGTCGAAACAATATCTTGGTCTAGGTTTTTACTCGCTGGACCTTAATTACCCACCTCCGCTAATATTAGCCTGTTTACCTGGTTGGTCTGCCCTTTGATCTGCTCTATGGTGGCTGCCTGCCTCTTCTCATGTACCTCCTGCTGTGCAGCGTACCCATCTGAGAGCTGTGGGTAACAGAAATAAGAGGCAGCCGGCCAGTGTTCCCATCAATACAGCCAGTGGACAGACTGACACTGCCTCACGTGAAGCACCTCAGAACAACTTTTTATATTTACTAAAAATCAGTTTCTCTTCGTTGGGGGGGGGTTACTCGTAAAGGATATTGCAATTTATTTCAGATGCAAATCTACGTTTTGAAACACTGGCGTGAATCCTCAACGCAGAAATTATTCGGATTAGAAAGAGAGGAGCTACACCGGGTTGATCGGTGAGCAACAGTGATTAAATTAGGATGAATCTTAATGAACAAACATGCAAACGAGGAGGACAATAACATTCGGTGACTCATCACACATCTAACCGTTTCTGTATAGAGGAACTGTGGCGGATCTGGGAGGGTGGGGTCATCCGTGGGATAAATCAATTGAAATGCTGCCAATGCAGCGAGCATGAACATTACAGGCGGTACAATGCTTGCTGTTTTTTTTTTTTTCAGAAAATCTAGGATTCAACGTCACATAAAGCGAACGCGCCACATGAAGCAAGTATAAATGTCAAGTCCGTTGACGTTTATTCCAATTCGGGAATTACAACAGAGTAATTATATAGTTTTTTTTTTTTTTCTGAATGTCTGCCACAATATTTTGGCTCTGAGAAAAAAAAAATACAATTGCAGTTTAGGGATTTATTAAAAGCTGGGGAAGAGAGAGGAGGGGAGCTTACGTCTTGATTCGCTTGCTCCTCCGACTGTCCTCCATCCTCTCCTTTCTGTGTCCTGCAGTAACATTAAATGGGGTGGATTCAGCCTTCTGAGACGTTCCTCACAGGACAGGTCATTCTCTGCGCCGGCGGCCTTTCGGGTCTCACCTGCCCTTCCCTGAGCCTGACTTGCCAGAGGACACCGACTTCTTTTTCTTCTCTTTGACCTCCCTAGAAGGAAGACCGTAAATGGTCTGATCAGTATCCTTAAGGCTCTGACTAAAACTCATCTAGCCTGGTATGTGCGACCGCGCTTTTTGTTTGCGTTTCGTTACCCGCCCATAGGACAGGGTAAACATTGAAGAAGCTCGCCTTGTTTTAGTGAACGGGAGACCCGGACAGGATAACAGAACCTGTCATTCTGACAGACCCGTTCGAAACCCTTTACCAGTGGATGGCAAAAACGCAGGGAGGCAGGCTGACTCACTAACTGTTGCTACGCCCGTCCCTCTTCAGTACTACACACTTACTTGGCAGATGTGGGGGAAAAGCCCTGGCTCTGCAAACGCTACACCTGCTTTCGTAGCTATATCACAGGAATTGAAGACACACAGGACGTCGACAATCGGGCTGTGAGTTTGCGGCGGCACAGTGGCAAGATACAAGCTTTCTGTGTGGGGGTCGAGATTATGCACAGATGACTCAGTCCACATATTATGACACAGAGAGACAGTGTTTCTCAACCTGGTCTCTCAGGGACCCCCAAAGAATCCACATTTTTGCTCCTACCGGGAGCTGGGAGGAAGCAAAAATATGTACCGTCCGGCAGGAAGCTAGGAGGGAGCAAAAAACATGGACTGACTGGGTTTCCCTGAAGACCAGGTTGGGAGACACCGCTGTAAGATTCAAGAAGCTCTCGCCCTCCCCCTTTGACCCCTTCCCAGAACTGGCTGCTCAGTTCCTGTCCCATCTCCGGGGCAGGAGCGGTGGGCGCACCTCTCTCGACACTCTCGTAAGGCCTTGGCTTCGCTCGCGTGCCTCTCCTTGGCGATCTCCAGCAGCTTCGCTAATTGCTGTGACACGGGATGAAAAAAATGAGAAACGTCACCGTCACTTTCAAGCCGAGACGTGCGCCTGGAAGCTGAAAGTGACATGGCATTGGGCAGGGTGCGTGGGCTGTCACGTGAACATTCCAGGGCGATGGGGGGGAAAAAAATGACACGTGTAGCTGCTGTTCTGGCTTGTCTGCTACTGTGAAACACAGCAGAATCAGAAATCAAATCCGTTAAAGACGGATGTCTCGAGCTTAATGGGGACGGACTAGAAATGAATGTGGTCACGTTGACAGTCACTGTGGAGCTGACATGGTGATATATGAGCCATTTCTGATGAACAGCTGAGCTACATCTGAGCCAACAAGCAAAAGCAATCGGGAAGTTCCACCTATGGATTCCCTAATAATTCCCGGAGACGAATAGGAATGTTGGAAATATCCGTGTGACTCTTAACGGTTTTGTGTTTGCATCGTATTCTGATGACACAAGGCTCACACGTACAGGTGATAAACTAAATGTCACTAACGTTCTACTTTGTGCCTTGGCCCCATTACATGGTTCTGTGGAGGATGATAAAACTCCAGAGTGATTTGTTGTTCTTCTGTATGATATAACGCCCCAACTGACCCATGCTGAGAAGGTCGGGGCTCAGCCCTCGAGAGAAGTTCCATACCTCAGTAGTGTGCTGCTCCTTCTTCTTCTTCACAAGCTCATACTGATCTTCACGCAGGCCTTTGAGGTCTGAATGCAGCTTTGCCTTCAGCTCTGTCACCTTGTCACCCAGGTCAACCTTGTCAGCCCTGCAGGAAAGGTCATATGTAGAGCAAGCTGTGGACATGGCGGAAGGGTGCGGATTTTTATACATTTACTGTAAGTCTCTTCCTAGAAATTCGTGTTCATATCGACTTATATGTCTTTATGCTTTTCCAAGTGTTACCAAGCATCCCGCATATTTGTAGAGTGACGCCCATGTTTAAATGTATCTCTTTTTCTCCTTCCATAAATGGGAGATTTGAATGTATTCCGGAACTGGTCCTCCTCTGATTCTGAATTAATGAAAGTGAATGAAATAGGAGCAGCAACAGGAGCAACACACCCTAGTGAAAAAGTCCAAATTTCAATAATCTAGTTCCACCTAGAGGACATTGATAGAAATTGCACATCAGGAAAATGAGACTACATTAATAAAACCATCTATTCAAGAAGTCACTCCTGAGAATAAATGGAAACTTTAAAAGGGAAACCATTACTCTTTCTTCTTCACTGAGTTCTTTTTCCTGATGGACTTGAACATGTCTCTGTACTTCTGAATCAGTTCTTCTCCTTTCTTCTGGTTCTTCTTCTCCAGCTCCTTTATCTCTTTCTCCTGTCTCTTGGTTACCTTGACGAAGCTTTTGTGTTGTGTCAGCTCTTCTATGCTCACAGATGAGAGCTCTGTGAGGGAAAATGTAGACACAATGAACATCTTGTGTGCAGCGGTACTGATTATGGGAGAGGTCTGTTCATAGCAGTATTTAGAGAGATCTGCGTTAACCAGAAAAAAATATGTGTCTATTTTGATTACACCAACCAATAGTGCACTGAGATAGCATATTTCATATTAGTCATGGCAAATTCAGGCAGGTTAGGAGAAATTAGGAGATAGGATAGGATTTGTGGATTGTGTGCCTCACCTGAAACTGAGTCTGTTGAAAGAGGCTCCTCTTTATTTGGGAATGAGGCATCAGCTGAGGAGTCAGAGGCAGGGTTTGCTACAGAATCTACAGAAGGTCCAGCTTCGGTCGATATGCAAGGGTCCATTATCACAGTACAGGCCACAGCAGACTCCTGGGTAATATCTGGAACTGAGGGCTCATCTGTGGGTGAGCTGTCTTGGTTGGGGCAGACATCCTGGCTGGAGTCAACATCAAGACTTGGGGCAACATCAGCAGCAAGAGCTTCTGCTTCTGGGTTGGGGTCAGAATCTGGGATTTGAGTTGTGGTGGGTGGAGCTTCTGCTTCTGGGTTGGGGTAAGAATCTGGGATTTGAGTTGTGGTGGGTGGAGCCTCTGCACCTGGGGTGGGACCAGAATCTGGGATTTGAGTTGTGGTGGGTGGAGCTTCTGCTTCTGGGTTGGGTTCAGAATCTGGGATTTGAGTTGTGGTGGGTGGAGCTTCTGCACCTGGGGTGGAGTCTGCTGTGACAAGGAGGCTTTCTTCAGGTTCATCTGCGGGTGCAGATTCCGCTGCATAGCTTCCAGCTGGGGTAGGATCCACAGATGAAACACTACCCTCTTTTGGCATAGTGCAAGAACCAGGATCTTGGATATTGTCTTCTGAAGTGTCAGAAGTGTCAACCGCATTTTGAAGGCCATTGCCCACTGGGGAAGGGGTAGATGCTTCAGTCTCCACCCCTGCATTCAAATAAGGTGACATTTTGAGTGGGATGTTACCGTGTGACTTTTTGTACTCTTCAGCTGCCCATCATTCTGTACTTGGACACCACAGGAAAGCAGTCACTTTACCTGAGTCTGTCTGTGCACTGGGGGGCACCACCTTCTCTTCTGTTGCCCCAGGAAGTGGCTGAAAGGGCAACTCATAGGGGCTAGTGTACTGGGGAGAAAGACCGCAACCTCAATTTATTTCTCGACAGCTACCAACAACCCAGAGAAAATGCTCACTGTTTGGGATTGGCTTACCTCAGAAGACTTAATCGGCTTGTCTGAGGATTTTGTTGGGTTGAATAAGGCGTCGCTGAAATCTGGAACACAAGTAAATCGTTGTGTACAACAAAAAACATCACTTTGTAGCTCCA
The DNA here is from genome assembly GCA_015164015.2 of Brevimyrus niger. Taxonomy (NCBI): domain Eukaryota; kingdom Metazoa; phylum Chordata; class Actinopteri; order Osteoglossiformes; family Mormyridae; genus Brevimyrus; species Brevimyrus niger. The sequence goes on along the minus strand of JAABNY020000025.1, from coordinate 16,061,033 downwards.
AATCTGTTGTATTTTATGTTCCCAAAACCTTCAATACAAAGACCCACTGAAACTGTTAATGATAGTATCTAGCTCCGTTTTGCCCTGTTCTTTCTGTATGTTTCGTTTTGTGGTTATAAATGGCTGTGTTTTACTTTGATTTCCCCACTCTGGACTTGTTAAATCCACTTCCATTCCCACCCCCAAAAGAAGCCGCCATTCCTTTTCTCCCAAAATCTTGCGACTTGGTTCCATTCCACATCCAGCCTGGAACAAGCCAGTGCATTTGATCATCAAAACCATAAGTGGTCACATTTCAAACTTTCACCAGCAAAACATTTGTATTTTTCCATTTAAATGTGTATAAAAGCTGTTACTGTTCAACTACCTTTAATCCACTGATGTTGCGCACAGCTGGATGAAATTCAGGTTAAATACACAAAAACAAACACACCGGAGACCGTGACCTTGGTGCCTATCGGTTGTGAATTTTTAGGCCGCACAGTGATTTTGTGGCGATTTGGATTTTCAGTGACCCTGACTGCAACTCTGTCGGCTGATGAGAGAAAACAAGGTGAAGCAGGTTACCCGCGAAAGCAGCAGGAATGTAGTCCTTCACCTCGATGTACACGAACAGGGACGGCAGGGTGAGGGGCACGTTGCTCTCACTGCGGAGGCAGATGTGCTGGTAGCCTAGAGAATCAAAATCCCGAAACGTCGGCGAGGCAGAGCAAAACTTTGCCGATAATGCGGTAAACGCTGGTATATTACTGTAAAAAAAAAAATCTCCTTTACCTGACTGCATGGCATAAATAGGGATTATTCTGTGTCCGAGGAATTTCCCGCTCTCGTCATGCACTACAAGCCTAAGAGAAGCCATCTCCGGCAACAGGATCTGGTGGGACACATTTGCTGCTTTAAAAAGTGTTTTTTATTAGCCAGGATTTTTTGATCGGCTAATTTGGACATCCAGCAGCTGTCCATCAACAAAAACAGGATTGTCGGCTCACCTTCTCAAAGACAAAAGGTTCCTCATTCCACACCGGATTAATAGCATTGGCGGTGGCTGACCATTTGGTCCGGAATTTGCGCTTGGGGTCATTGGGCAGCCCTACGATCTCTGCCTCTACCCCTGTTTTCACATTTTTGTCCGATAGGAACTGGCCTGAATAGACCTGGGCAATAAACAAGGGCAGAAATTCCATGGCAAGCACAGTTTGGCTCTGCAAACACGCAAGCACAAACGCTGGAATTCAGAGCTGAGTGATCTATTAATTTCAGGAGAGTATGAAGAAGAGTTTTGCAAACATCGGGCCACCAACATAGCCCCATGATTGTCACACCCCAGAGCCTCCCCCACCCATGGTGCCTTGGGGGACATGGGGACAGCTCATAGCATGACGTTGTTCACTGATGCATGTAACTTGCCACACGGGATTCCTAGTGTTGACTCATCGTAAGCATGTGCACATACATGCCTTCACTGGACTGTATTTATTTTCCTTGCCACAACTCTTAAGGGCAGAAAATAAGTATGGGGAGTCTATTTCTGTTACAATTACAAGAGCACCGTTCCTGATACCTTGACTGTCAGAGTGCTGGCCACGATAGTATCAAGCCGGTCCGTGTGAGGATCGAACGTCTTGTCACTTCCGCGCAGAAGGTCATGCTTAAGAAGGTAACCTGTCCTCCCATTGAACTCAAACAGGGCCATATTCAGCTGCATTGGAAAATCTACAAACCACAAACGTGATTGGAAAAAGAGAGAAAAAAACACGTTCACCTTCTGTAATATTAGTCTCTTTGTAGCGTAATTCTTAGCTCTATGGACCTTCGGCTTTGGCGTTTCTATTACTTGCACAACAGTGGTCTCTAGTGTTGATTTTGAAAAATTGCAAGTGTACAATTCTGGATCGATTTTATTCATTTCTTCAGTTGACAGCCAAAACCAATTGACATTTACTTGGTATAAAACATTTAAAAACGAACATTCATTACTACCAGGATATCAAATCGAAACATTTTACCCATAGTTTGGTAGTTGAGTGCTACCATTTGGCACCCAGCGTTCCAGAAAGGCTGAGGGTTGTAGTTAGAGGAATCCATTCTGGTGCCCTTGGGATAAATTCTGCTCATCTGTCTCTTGTTATATCTGAACAAGCCTGTATAGGAACCCGTGTCTCCAGAACATACAGGCATTGCCAAAAATGAACTTTGCCTGGAATCATTGTATTTAAAGGTTGCATCACAGGTAAAGGAGGACTTCGCAGGAGATGGCTGTTGCTGTATCCTTGATTCACTTGAGCTTCAGTAAATAAGCAGGATAATCCTGGACGGGTATGGGGTGCATTCTAAATAGGATGTCTGTCAGTCACGGGGTACATGAACCCTTGCGGGAGTTTTAGTTGCACAAAAATATTCTGAGGTCAGAAGAAAAAATATTGGTTCAGAAAGATAACCAATCAGTTTGTAAATGAGGTGGGTCCAAGTAAGTGGAGGAGGCGGGACCAAGACATCTGATTGGTTTGGCCCTGCCTAGTCTAGTTGCGTGGACTCACCTCCTCTACCATCTGATTGGTCGTCAATCTAACCCAATCTTTTGCATTCTTTCCTCAGAACAATTTTTGTGTAACTAAAACTCCAATGAGCTACATAAACTACTGGGGAATTCAGAAATGCCAGTTATGCCAGAACACAGAGCACGGGTGAGATTCAAACGTCCAAAACCAGCTGTGTCAGAAAACAACGGTACCCCATGCTGCTGAAGAAAACACAACAATAACAGCAATAATGTCCTGTCCTTAGGCCGACTGTCACACGTGTGCATCACTCATCGCCAAGGAAGGATACTCAACAAACTCCACAGCCGACTTGGAGATCAGATCACTGCCTTTGGTCTCCACAAAGGAAGATATTGCATAGCTCCTGTTTTTCTCTGGTCAAAGGAAAAGTCAAAATCATGGTCACTTTAGCTGTCACATGAGTGTGAGGACGCTCTGTCTTTGTCGCGCACCCAACGACATAAAAGCACAACACAAAGATCATCTTGCTCCTGATTTCACCCCCAACACAATGCGTTTACCCCACGCCTAAAAGTCTTACTTCTGGCATTCTCGAAGGAGATGAATTTATTAGGCTGTATGTAGTTGACCAGGGAGGACATGGCTTCATACGCTGTCACTTCCTGTCCTGCCGTGCCCTGATTGGGGAGTTAGAGGAACTGAGTGAGAAGCCTATTGGCCCTGAGAATGACCATATGGGCATGTGGGATAATGCATGACCCTCCACCTCATCAGAGTTCTTCATTTTCTCCTCATCTTGCTCATCATGGTCATCATGCTCCTCATGGTCGTCAAGCACCTCCCCGTCTGGAATCACATGTCAGGTCTTAAGCTTACAAAGGTATATGAACATGTCATACATACACAGCTCTTCAGCTTTTACAAGGTCCTTCTTAAATTTAAGAATCCCGATCATTTAAAAACATCCCGGACTATTTTGGAAATCGTCGTTTGTGCTTCTGCCTCAGTATTCGCGTGTATGTCACGTAAATGGCAGAATGCAAGAGCCTCTACTTTAATGCACGGAATGGCTGCGTAACAATCAATAGGGGAAGGGATCCAAATCCCCCCATCACTACAGGATGTGAAAACATATGCCCGACTAGAGCTGGTCGGCCTTTTCAAGATGCAACCACAAATATGCTCTGGGTGAAAAAATAGGGCGTTAGGATCTGGAATCCATTCATCATGAGGAAATGTTGGCTCTCCACAGGTGACAAGGCTTTCCTCACAGATAGAAGTGGAGAACACACCTTGGCTTTCATGTGGGCCAGACGTGCCATGGTGCTGGTCCGGGCCTGTGGTCTTCTTGGCAGCCCCCTGGCTCTGCTTGTCGGAACTGTTCTTCTTGTTCTTGATCAGGATCTTGCCCATCAGCTCAGCTGGGCTTGGAATCTGGTGGCCTGGCTCAAGCTGGTGAGACAGAAAGGACGGGCACATTGACGCGCAGACTCACGAGCCGACAGGAAGCGGAGCACCACAGATAGCGGATGGACGTTTGAAGAAATGGCCCAAGTCGATGAATGAACGTGCATAAAAGAAGGAGCAGATGAGCATTAAAAATGCAGGCAGACAAGCAGACTAAAAGACGAGGAAAAGCCTAGAACATCGTTTCATCTCAGAGAAGGTAGGAACAATTATATTGTGCAGAAATACACAGAAGGAGTGAAGGTTATTGAGGCGGAAAGAGGAGGGTGGGGGGGTGTGTGTTTCACAAAATACACGAGCCAAGGAGTATGAATGCCCGGGGGCCGTTTGGCGGCATTAATAGGAGGGATTTTTAAGGTGTAAATGACTCATTGCGAATGACCTCTCTGATAGCATGAAATGCTTAAAAACAAGTGCCACAGTGCAGTAACCTCTCAGCTAAATTAAGTTCGTGAGCCTGCAGCAGAGGGAGGCCAAAACATTTTTTTTTTTTCCGTGACGGATGACTTGCTGTCGCCACCCTCCAAAATAGCTGCAATGTCAGGCGTAGAACGTTGATGTGAAAAGATGAAAGACTCACCTCTGCGACAGACATTGAAATAATAGGCAGCTGAGGAAGTGTAAGGATCCCGCAGAGGTCGTATGATTCAGACAGGAAGCAGATCCGCCGTTTTACTCACGGGATACTTTTCCAGGGGGTCAACAAGGAGAGAATCGCCAAATATGGTCCTCAAATAGTTTGCCATCTTGTCCTGCTGCTTGACCCTAAAAATATTCGTAGAATCATTTAGAATAATCGTTCAAAGTGTTGCCCTCAAATGTCATTATTTAGGTGAGTCTTCCTTTAAATAAACAGCTGAG
>JAABNY020000025.1:16025195-16048836 GCA_015164015.2 Brevimyrus niger | reverse complement strand
CACACACACACACACACACACATAAACACACACACAGGAAAGGACAGGCAGAAAGTGCACAACAGATAATAATGGCTCGTCCTTCCTTTGTCTTTCTCTCTCACCCACAAATGTCAGTTCGGTTATATACGAACACGTGGATGCAGAGAGAGGTACTCGCTTATCGATCTGCCCGGGGGGCTGCAGCGCTGAAGGGGTACACATACCTTTGGCATTTTGGCATATTTCCCACATCTTGTGTCTCGGATGGTGGCGACATCCAGGAACACTGTCTCCTGTATTTAACAACAGACTTATATTTACCACAATGCCAAGAATGAAGCAGTGACTGCAAACAGGCGGCCGCATCTACACTGGGCACCCGTCGCGTGACGGCATGTGAGGCCATCCAGCGACTGTCAGTCACAAGCAATTCGCCCGACGACCAAATTGAACCTGGAGGCAACATTATTCAGCACATTTGCATACAGAATAACAATATTTTTGCACAGATGTTGTGGTTTTTCTTATTATGAAAACACTTGGCTGAGATCCTGGGGGTCTTACATCACTACAATGTACAATAACAGGACTATATTTATTATTTATGTATGTTATGCATGTTATGTATGTTATGTATGTTTATGTATGTCTGTCCAGGATATCTGTATATATTCAACACACCTTATATTAGCAAACTTGTTTTGTGCGTTTCACATAGTGAACCACGCAATCACCCAGCAAGGCGACCCAAAACCTCAAACACCCAAAAAACATGCAAATACCTGTTACCACTCAATGAGAAACACCATTAAATGCTTCATATGGTATCTGGATCATGTTATTAGCCGTAGCGTGCACGGCACTGGGTGAATCCAAAGGGTTCTCACCCGGTTCTGATTGGTCCAGTAGAGGTAGTAACCTTTGGGGTCCATTTTCATGGTGACAGGTGAAGTTCGGTTTGACTCCTGAAACACACGACATGACACAAACGCATCACCTCCGCAGGTGGGTTACAGCTTCACAGCTTCAGGCAGGAATTACCGAAGGAACAAAGCGAAGCTTTTTCACTCCAGCTGAAGGACGCCAAAGCTGTAAGACCCAAAGCAATGGGGAGCCAAGTGTCCAAATAGAGGAACGCCAGACCACCAAATACATGTGGTTAAGGTGGGCTTCCTGTGGGCTTCCTGTGGGCTTCCTGCTGGCACAGACACTTGCTCAAACAAAGGCTGGTGTCATCATAATAGTAGTGATCAGAGATCAAGAACGCGACGTTGTGAACACAGCAGGGAGTCAGCAAGTTAGCATCCGTTTGTGAATAAAGACGGCCGTGCAGGTTGTTTAGTGGGCCACGCGTTCGCTGCGAGGGAAATGCATGGAAATGAACAGGGCTTCCTCTGAGCTTGAAGAGCACTCTCCTTCAGGCAGATATTGTGAAACAATCCTGTTATCGGTAAATGCGACGGCCCCTGCACAACGGCTTTTTTTTTCTGGGCGCAAGCCTCTGCTGCAACAACATTTATGAAAGGAATAAAAAAAAGTCTGAACTCGAATTCCGCTATTAAAACTACATTCGCGGGTCATCGCCATGACAACTGCTTTTTTTATACGGGTAAACATTCAATGTTCCTACGTGACCTGAAATATATTCTGTTTAAATAAAATATTTCATTCATTTGCCAATTTCTGTAGAGAATTGCTTTTATGACTCACTTCTTGATTTCCACAAACTGTGGTCCTTAAAAGAATTTTCAAGATTTTTTATTAAAAAAAGAAAAACACAACCTTAATAGCTAGGAGGTATATAAGTTTTGAAAAAACAGGCAAAAAAAAAGCTTTTGCTCTGAAGGATTAGAAACTATGATGGATTATATTCTGCAAACAGTTCTTTCCAGCATAATTGCTTGAATGCAACAGCTTGAAAAATGACTTCCCCAATCTAAACTCCCAGAAGTCTCTGTGGTCAGCCTAAACCTCTTGCGACTCCATTGTAAACTGTATGATGAGAAGCACTATCTCGTGTGATCTATACAACCCGCAAGCAAACTCTAGTTTAGCAGCAGACGGACACGCTGTGAAACAAGACTGATGATTAGACAATGTCTTGTCAGTCTTGAGTTACAGTGGCTTGCATGTCAAACATTAAGCAAAGTGGCTCAATGTACCATGTATATATTTTTAAAGACTGAATGTTTAGCATACCAGCCTGGGTTAAGTACTAAATACTGAAAAATCAGGGCTTTTGGCTGGTGCAGTGAAATTAAAAGAGGATTAGCTAAGAGATGGGCGGTTTTCTGTGAACTTACTTCAGTCCATTTGATGAACCTGTCCCCTTTTATGAGGTAGTCTTTCACATCTGGAGGTTCCAGACCACGAGGCTTCTTCTCCATCTCCGCCTCCACTCGTGCTCGATCACACGCCTATTCTCTCCCCCTTGTCAGCCAAAACCACCGTCTCGTCTCGGTATGTCTGACGCCGGCGGAGGTGAAATCCCTACATCATCTAATTCAGCCGCGAAGTTGTGAGTGTCTGCAGGAGGCTGGGCGTGCAGCAGGGTACCTGACAAACTCCCCAGAAGTGACTGAGGAAGAGGCTGCTGCCTGGTGAGTAATGCATTGCAAATTAGTGCAGTGACGAGTTGGATATCCCTTACAACCACCCCCACATAAGAGCAATGCTCCAAAGTTACTGGGGAGGGAGGGGGGGGCAACTGGGCACTTTTGCATCTGAAGAAATATGGAAGAAAAATTATCATTTGACATATTATTCTCAGGATTTTTAGTTTAATCACACATGCGTATTCAGGTCAATGCACAAACACATACAATACGAATGAAAGAACACATTTGTGAAGACATTTGATTCATCAAACATCTAGTTTACAGACTCGAGAAACATGTTTTATTTTTAATTTAAATATTCCAGGATATTCTCAGGCCTGTATTGTAAAGAGCTCAGATTTTCAGATTTGTAGTAAATTGGATCTAGGCAGAACTGCTCTTCGAAATTTGTGTAGTATTCAAATGGGAAGCTTTGAGTCAACTCTTCATGCAAATGATACGGGGTCACGATCATCATGCAATGATTCAAGGGCACAAATGACACAGATGAGGCGTGAAAAGGAAACCGAGGCCAACTAAGTTCAGAAATGTAATCAAAGGGATGAGAAAAGTACCTCTTCATGTTCCACTTGAGCAGTCGTCACACCAGTCACTGAGGCATCTCTAACTTGGTGCTTCAGTTGGAATAAATATTTTGGGGTGCTTCAAGTCATAAGAATGGCTAAAAAATGATACTGTAAGGTCTTTTACACAAAACAAATACAGCATATCCTTCATTAGAAGCGACATCCTTCTGTAGAGCTATCAAGAAGACAACTGAAACACATTGTGAAACTGAGGATCGCTGATACAGTCCATCCAGCAACAGGTTGTGCAACGGCTGCAATGCACAGCAGGGACCCGTCCGCTCCCTTGCAATGTCTGCGCCTTATCAACTGTCCGCAGCCTCACTATCAGTCAAGTGCATCTGTGTGAAAGTGTCAGGGCTGCATTGTTCCTTACCAGCGAGAGGAATGATGGGCCAATGGGTGACTGATTTCAATGCTGTAAATGTGTAACACATGTAACACAAACTTCAAAGTGTATTAGACCTCTGGCGTTTTCCATGTAGTCACCATAAATATAATGTAGTGTTGTCCTTTCGCTGGCTGAGGTAATTTGCATGCTCCCAGTGCATTCTGGGTGTGTGTTGTAAATAGCCCCTGTCCGGTGTCACTGTTAATGTGTGCCGTGTTTTGTGTGTTGCATGTTCCCCCGCATGTTTTGTCATGTGTAGTGACTAGTGTGTGTAATGTTAGTGTGCTGACTAGTGTACCGTTTGTGCATCCTATTGTGTGTCCCTGTGTTTCCCTGTTTAGAGAGGAAAGGGTAGAGGTTTGTTGTTACTGTCTGGCCTCGTGTGCCAGTCCTCTTAAGGGCTATCAATAAAACGGCCGTTTGTGTAAAGATGTTGCCTCACTTCTTCTTAAGCCTGAGTCTGCTGGGTATCACAATAATATAATTATTGTGGAATATGATGTCATGATGGGCCTCCATGTGAACAGCATTACCCATAAGTAATATCACAGAGGGAGTATGATTGTTGACACATGCTGACATTCCAGCCACGCTCACAGTGGGGTGACCAGCTGGAGCCCTCTGCCCTGTCAAGCAGCATGCCGCTGGGTTTCGAAGCTCAAGTGGACCTGCAGGGCCGGTGTTGATCATCTGGGACTGTCGGAGTGGCTGGAGAGAGGCAGATCTAGCTGCAAACCTATAGCTGGAAGGTTTGGACATAAAAACGACAGAACTACCTGACTGTGTCAGCAATGATTAAACACTATTACTTACGCAATAATTACTACAAGGGGTAAATTACCTTTTGGTTCAATGGCATTTTTGTAATGGCATCCTTCTGGCCATGGGTGCCCAAAAGCAGTTTGGCAGCAGTAAAGTCAAAGAGAATTTTTCAATAATTAGTTTGTGCAAAAACTCAACAGAAAATTCAGGGGCAATAAATTTTCTTAATGCTAAATAGAAAAGTAATTTCATATTACATGACTATAACATTACATGATTATAAATGCGGCTTACCGCCTACTATTTACATGGCTACACATTGTTGCAATAGGGCCAAAGCCCCCCCGCCCAGCCCCCATAGGGGAACAGGAAGAGCTTTCTTAGGACACCACAGAGACATAATAGAAATGTGTAAAGGATTTATAGAAGGGTATAACTTTGCTTTGAACATTGGGAGGGGGTTGAGGTTTCCACCCATTTCAGGGAGACATGATTATTGGGTGGGAGGGGGGGGGGAGGTTACATTAGTTGGTTTTGATTATTTGGGGGTTTCATGACCCTTCTGTAATTTGCATGAACTCCATCACAACAGTAGCATTATATAGCTCATTTTAAAACGACTGAATTCCCACCATTGAGTTACATAGTGACATCCTGATTATACGCAGTTGAGAAACTCAAATTTAAGCCATGTTTCTGCCATTATGTTGTTTCTCTCCAATAACCTTTGATGTGGATTATAATAATGTTCTTTCAATTTCTTTATTCTTTTTGTGCTTCTTGCAAAAATGTGTTTCCCATGGTCGGTGCCCATCCATCCCTGTCCTATGTGTTCATTCCCTGTTTGGCCAGCAGGTGTTGCTGGCCATCCTGTTCCCTCTGTCATTGTACTGGTTCCTAGTGTGTTTTCCTTGTTCCTTGGTCCGCTGCAGAGATCAGTGGGTTGAGTGTGTGGCACAGAGACTGTTAACCTCACTTGTTGGTTTGAAACCATCTGTTTTGTTCATTTGGTGTTTTCTTTTTCCTAGTGTTTAGACTTTTGCTTCCCTGCTATGGTTTATCCTTAGTTTGATATTGTTTATCCATGTGTTTAGTTAGTTTTGTTTATGGTTCTCTGCCCCTGCCTTGTGTTTTATTCGTAGTGTTTAATTCCCAGTTAATGCTCCCTAGATTCTGTGCCCCTTAGTTGTTATTAGTTCCACCCGTCGCCCGTTTCCTGATGCTGGTGTTTGTTGATTGGTTAATCGATTGTCTTACACTTTTTCCTTGTTTGCCCCAGTTTCCAGTGTATTTTAGTGTCTGCCCTGCTCTGTTCTCCAGTGAGTCATTATATGTATAATGTGCTTCGCTAATGTCGTGTTGCCTGTTCACTCAGTCCTATTCCCGGTGTTGACCTGCTTCCCACATTTGTTACTTGTTTTCCCCGTTTGCTTCCCCATTTTGGTCCTTTGTCTTGTTTCTTTGTGCATTTTCCTAGTGTTCTTTGTTTAGTTCAAAAAGCCCTTGTTGGTCTCCGAACCGCAAGCTCCGTGCTGTGCAGTGACAGAGCGTGAACATCAAAATCCTTTCTTCTGTTTTATATGCTGAATCTCCCATTGGATTAGTTTGATATCGACATTAACAGACATCATGTTGCTTGCCGTGCATAAACCTAGAGGAAACTGTCCTGGGTGCTGAATTGTGGTTGCCTTACAGCAGTGTTTCCCAGCCTGGTTCTCGGAGACCGACAGACAGCCCACATTTTTGCTCCCTCCCAGCTCCTGGTAGGATCGAAAACATGGACTGCTGTGGGTCCCTGAGGACCGGATTGGGAAACACTGACTTAGAGTTAATTAGTTTGGTCTATGGGTCGCACTACAAATGCACCATAAGTCTAACACTCACTGCACTATTAAATCGAGGTGTCTTTACAAAATATTGAATTCAACTATTGTTCACAAACCATATATGCAGTAACTGTCTGGTAAAGTATTTTAAGCATAAAAGCCAATCTGTTAGAACAGGGGTGGGCAATCTTATGTACAAAGGGCTGGTGTGTATGCAGGTTTTCGCTGCAGCTCCCTAATTATATTACTAATTAGAGGACTGATTGGCTGGAGAGTCCTCACACCTGGGTTTGAATAGCTGATCTAAAGGTTATTGCAAAAACCTGCATACACGCCGGCCCTTTGCAGATAAGACTGGCCAAATTATTGTCATTATTTTTTATTATTGTTAAAGTCAAAGCCACTTTTAAAAAAAATGAATATCATACACTGTCAGGAAAAAATACAGATTTGTACCTTTTGAGGGTGCAGTTACTTTTCACTGGGGTTGTACCCTCAAGATTCTGCCAGTTATGTCCTAGCTGTAGGTAAAGGTACCGTTTAGTCTAATTTAAGGTACAGAAATGAGGAACATTTTTGTACCATTAGCTTGGGGGACAATATTGTACCAGGACTGTGTCTTTTTTCTGACAGTGTAGTTACAGGTTTCCCGATAAGCCTTAAGTACATCTAAAATCATTTTATGCTCAGACAGGACTTTCGAAGCATTTAATCTTGTATAATGCCAAAATTGGTCCTATGGTCTGTGGCTAAATATTACTTATATTAGGGATACAAATGCAAACTATCAAGTGGTGTAATGCGATATAAAATTGCAGGACTTAAGTAAAACGGAAGGAGAAAACACTTTGGTTGCTCACTTAAGGATCTTTCTGTAGTTCCATGGTCATAAATTGTGGTCTTGAAGGAGATGCTCTCCCATTAGTAAACGCATTTGCTTCGTCCCTGCCGCCCCTTTAAGAGCCCTCGCCCGCCTCCCTCTCTGTGTCTGTAGCTGAGGCAGCCACTTCATTTGTTGGATAAGACAGACAGTTGTGCACCTTATGATCTCACTTAATCGGTCTGATAAATCACATGAAATCTTGTACTGCGGATCCCTTACGCTTTTTCTCCCATGGAGCTGGAATAAAAGAACTGTTTTTTAAACCTTGGATACTGGACCCCCCCCCCTCAAAAAAAAATCAAAATAACAGAAAATAATAATTCTGCGCTTGATTGTATGCAGAAATGCTGAGGTGCAGAGGATTTAAAATACAAGCTGAGGTGGTTTCAAGGGCCAGCTGAATGAAAGCAAAATCAATTTTGCAGCCAAACGTGTCTGTCGTCTTATTTCATTCTTCCCGCACAAATATCTGTTTTATTCGTGGACTGTGGATCAGCAAACACCTTCAAGACGGAGGGGTCGGTGGAGCATCGGGGGAAAAACAGGGGGAACATGAGGGAGCGGGATTTCATGCCGAACATGGAAAGAGGTAAACCTGCAACATACACTGGGGACAAAAAGGCGAAGATGGCTGCGAAGACCAACAAAAAGTGGGTTAGACTGGCCACCGTTTTCGCGTACGTGTTATCAGTATCGCTGGCTGCCATCATCTTAGCTATTTATTACAGTTTGATATGGAAACCGACGTCCGCGTCCTCACCGACTGGAGGAACCGAGGCGCCCACGGTCACATCCCTGGCGAACCTTTCCATGAATAACAGCCCCAGCACCAATTCAACAGACGCAAATTCAACGCTGACGGACCTGATGGCATTGAATGAAACCATCATGAACGCGACGAACCTACTAAGAGAACATCGCCCCTGGGCGCCGAGGATCGCCCGGCAGACCGTTATCTCGCATAGCGCAGATGCTGAGCCTGCAGCGCAACACAATGTACGCAGCTACACGACAGCGGGGACCCCAAAGATGGGCACGGCAGGGAAAGGCATCCGTGAGCCCCAGACTGTTAATGATGGGAAGGATGAGATGGAAAACGGGAGCCCGTCAATTAGTTTTGGGGGACACGCATCCACACGCAAAGAGAGAAGTGCGTCCGGGCCGATCAGTGGACTACAACTTGATGCATACGAAGATGCTGCGGATGACTTTTCGGAAGCTGCCACCACGAATGAAAAAGAGACCGCAGAGGGGCACGACCATTGACCATGCCCAAAAAGGTGCCATAGTATCCGGCAGCTTCGCACCACGCGGGTCGGATACAATACAAGGGACTCCGTCTGTAAACAACCGCTGTCTGAGGACATGGACGCTCTTCTGGGATATGCGCCGGCTTTCATCGCAATCGCAATTGTTTGATTACGCATAAGCAACTATACGAATGATGTAAGGCAGTAAAAATTACTTATAAACGCTTCTCAAAGGTGACAGTTACTTTGATAAGACACCGCATTTTGTGTTTTGCCTTAAATTATATGTATTTTTTGTTACAAACAAACGACATCAAGGTCTCGATCTACATTCTTATTCTTATAACAAACAAATAATATATATATATATTATCATGTACATAAATATATCAACAGCGAACGCTTTGCGTTGTACACCTTGTAAATAACAGGCAGTTTAAAAAACGTTTTAATGGCGACTGATAAATAACCCTAATGAGCTATTTATATGTATCAGAACCGCTATATTAATGCGGCTCATTTCAATCTTTCCACTTTTACTAATTAATCAGGATTCCCGGCCTAGACTACCCTGTATGAGTTCCGCTCAGGTATGTGCATAGAAACATGTAAATGTACTGTATTTGGTATTGTATATAGGGCAGACACTGTACATGCTGCAGCCTGAATAGAAGTTTTAGTCAAACTAGAGTTTTTAAGAAAAGAATGTACATATATATATATATATCTCATCGACTAAATAAACGTCGTTATAAACGAAATGCTGCTTTATTATAAACTTTATTATAAAACATACAATACATTTTTTACAAGCTCTTTTTATTAATTTTGAACAGTACTTAGTTGTTTTTCACCACAAACAACCACATGAGATTTTTCTCAAATGTTTACAACATTTTGGAAACATATATGTATGTGACCGACAGAAAAACCACGCTAGGTTTGGGCTGTGTAATCTGTGACGATGTTTTATTCATCCTGTTTAAACTCTTCTCGTGTGGCTTATGTATTGGACGGTCATGTTTCCGCTACAGACCGTGTGACAGCCGTGTGAATTTAAACATTGTTTTTTTCTTATACATTTCTGTAAATTATTTGGATTATTTAGGGCTATGACGATAATTTATAAATTTCTTTAAAACGCGCTCTTCGAGGTGAAACTGCATGTGTAGTTAACACACAAAGCCCTTCGAGGTTAAATTAGAAATACCCCCTTCCATTGCGATGTTTGAATAAGCGGATAACTAGAAGGTTAAACACTAGACATGATCCCTCTATCTTGCATGGTTACCGTGGTCGTGGGGCGAACTGGATAAAAATGAAGAGACGGGTTAGATAACAGTGGAATGAAACTGATGATATTATTGTGAGACAGGGCAAATTATATAACCTTAGTACTCTGAAAACTAATTCACAGCAATTTATTACCCCAGAGACCTAAACCCTAAAGGAAATCATATTTGCACCGGCAGCAACAAGAGGCCCTCAAAACCGTTATGTGCAGCTACTTCCTGTTTTCCTAGAACCAGATGGACAGCCGGTGCCACTGAGAGTACCCTGTTCAGGAGTCACGTCACCTTTCAGTGAATCTATAGAAGAAACAAGCTTGCGCTTTGCTCCACTTTTTCCAAAAGCATATGAAAGTCTTACTGATTGAAGGAGAAACTGTTAAAGGAGTAAAATGTTACACTGGGTGATTACTGGGTGGTACAGCTCTTCCGTTCTGCCCCTGGCTCATCTGAGGGGTACTGGGTCTCGTTGAGGGCAAGAGGCATGCAGTAATCATCATGAAAGTGCTCAGCAGCCCATTGGCTTTTTACTTGACCTCAACATCAACACCGTGCACAGCGTTTTTTCCCCTTAATGGATGTATGTAGGTGTGTGTGAGCGAGTGAGGGAACAAGCGAGAGAGAGAGAGAGAGAGAGAGAGAGTGCAGAAAAGGATAAGAGGCTACTGTGGCATATGATTTCGAGTTAAACACGTTGGATAGCACAGAAAAAACTGTCTGATGGAAAGCACTTTTAGAACTGGATTGCTGGCGGGGACACAACCGTTTACACCTCCACAAACTGTTTCTGGTCTCTCTGGTTCTGCAAGCCAAACCTTTTGCTTATTTTCATGAACTAAGTGTTGTGAGAATGAAAGGTATCGCACAGCCGGGCACAAAGACATTGGGGCGCCTTCAAAGCTGCGCGAATACCAGCATGTTGGGATATTGTCACATGGCCAAAATGCAGGAAATATTCTGAACGGAAAGTCCCCTTTATTAAACTAAACTAGGCATTGTCACCACTGAGTACTAAAGAATTACTGACATCTTATCTAAGGCTCTGTAATACTGTATTATAGAGCATGAGCCATTCAGCAAATGGCGACACGGGATGTCGCAAAGACCAATTAAACAGCAGCAATCTGCGCCGTCCAATGGCGGTGGTTAAGTGCTGAGCATCAATACAGTGGTGCTGGGTGGAGCCAAAGCACGACGGCCTTCTCAGTTTCTGTATGGGACGAATTATAGGTACTACATTTATTAATCAGGGAACAACACAGGGAAGCCGTTTCTCCTGAGTAGGCGAGAATAAAACCAGACCTTTAACAGCCAATACGTTACCGTCATTGGGCAGAAGGCACAGCCATGAAGCCACTTCAACTGCAATTGTGTGAGGGTGGCTTTAGGGTAGGAGATGTTTGGAGGAGATGCTGAACATGGCCCCCCTATGGTTTCGATCCATCTGATGCCTCGGCACTGAATTCCCCTAAGCCGTTCTCTCGGTAAGAAAACAAAGCCGAGGGCCGTCCTAGAATCCTCCTGGTTCTGCAGCACCATCTAATTAAATATGAAGGTGCTGAAAGTGCCTTGTGTCACTTTTGATTACGGCTCTTGCTGTGACAGACGCCACCTCAGCTCCCTTATGTCTGCAAAGGAGAATCCCCCCCCCCCCCCCGCCTGCTGCCCTTCACAAACCCGAAGCAGCCCAGGCTGTGTGTCAAAAAGCTGTCCGCACACTTCTTGGCTTCTCTTTCCCTTGTCTGGCGTAGTGTGCTATGTTTAGGCCCAAACTACAGGGGCATGGCACTTCGGAAATGGGAATAACGTGCACAGACACGACATGAAAACCGCAGGACATACGCCCTGTAAGGCGGAGTATTAATGCATGGACCATAAGGAAGAAGCTTCACATGGGAAAAGCAGATCGCTCAGGGCTCCGGGCAGCATCAATGCATGTGACTGATCTGTAGATTTTCAGGTTCTGTGCGTGTCCAGCATGGCAAGTATTAACGCTTGTTGTTGGCCAATCAGGTAATATTCTGATGAGACCGATGAAAGCCATGTACGTATGTCAGAGCCTTCAGTCACCGGGGCATAAAACAAAATTCCTCTTCTATGTATCATATAGCATAGCGCTTCCCAAACCAGTCCTTGGGCCACACTGAGCATATCCACATTTTTGGTTTTACCCCCGTTTCCAGAACACAGTCAGGAGCTCAAAGTACTTTACAGGTGTGCAAAGAACTGGGATAAAACAGAAATGCGCATCCCTTTCAGTTTGGGAAAGTTTGGTTATAGAAAGAAGCACGAGGAATGGAGGCGTTCAAAACGTGTGAAGGGGTACAAATTCACAGCGTGCAAAGTATTTCTTAAATGTTTTTCCCCAGACCTGAACTAAGTAATGCAGCATCAAGTAGAAAGATGCCTTGAAAGCTTCAAGATACGAGTCTCGTCGTCTACCTTTTCACGCCAGTAACCGATTAAAAAAATCTGGAATGCTCCGTGGGTGTAAGGTGTAAGCGGGGTCCTGAATCTTATCATCGTGAGCCTCACTGGGGCAGGCCTCGAATAACCTGCGGCGCAGAGAATTGTTACATAGCAACCGAAAGGTCATAACAAATGCAGTACTAAAGCGCCATTCCGTGAGAGGGGGCACCATCTTGCAGACGATGCCCCTACGGTGAACTGGCAAAATTAGATTGAGCCGAGAGCGGCGGTTGCCGAGCCATCATTCCATCGGCTGTCGTCACCACTGTGACGCAAGTCAAAGACCAAAAACATGAAATTCACTGGAAATGGTGGTCCAGTGGTGATTAACTGGAACACGGAGCACCAGCCGGGCAGTGCAGGAGGAGCCCTACTTCCACCCAAGGTGGCATCTGAGCCAGTTATGAGATTTAACCTGCCAGGAGTAAAATGAGCTATTGGCACCAAATGGGCTATTCTCAGGCCTCCGTTTGCCAACACTGCACGTCCCTACTGCGTTCCTTTTGGGCTCGTCGCGTGTGGACATAATCTCACGTGATCCGCTCCAGCCGGAACTACCATTTGCTTTTTTCACTTTCAAGGATATTATATTTTAATAATAATAATAATAAGATACAAATGGGAATATACCATAAACATAAACACATTCTGACCACAAGAATAGGGAAGATGGTTTTCCAGGTGCTCAGTCTTTCCTCTGACCCTGCCATACGGTGGCTTATGATTGGCTGAGGAGAATGGGGGGGGGGGGTCGGTGCAGCTCCTGAGGCACTGCGGGGAAGGTGATTAAAAGCGTAACGCCGCCACAGGGCCTGCAGGGGGAGGAGTTTCCAGTGCATCGATCCCAGTGCGAGGCCGCTCCAAATTAATCAGGGCCAACTCCCACGTGGAGCCGGCTTAATTAACACACACCCTGCTGCCGTCTCTCCAGTCTGATTAAAACATCCTCAGTTCCACTGTCTCCTCGGAGAACATCTTTGTGGCCTGCAAACATAGTGCATCCAAACGTGATAAACAGTATCGCTGGCGGGCCAGTGTTTGCCTGACAGCTGACAGTACCACTCTAATCCGTACGAACATATTTCATTGGTAAAACCACATCATCCTCAAAATGTTATTAAGACACACACCAGCGTATTTACAAAGATAAGTGAACAGCAGTGGCACCTTGTGTTTATTTTTTTATCATGATACTGATGTATTTAGTGATTTTTTCCCACGGCAACCAGCTAGCAGGCTGGCTATCCTCCAAGATCTGCCTCGTCTCCATCACAGGCTGTTACTCATCTCACAGCCTTTAAATAGCCCGCAAGATGGGCTTTAACGGTCTCGTTCTAATCAGTGATAATTAGTAAGCTATTTTGTTTGCCGAGCAGTTTTGAGCAGCATGTGCTGCGGTGATGTAGACATCAGGTTCAGGTGACAGGCCGTGGTGAGGAATGTGCGTGAAGCTCTGGGGCAGATCTGCGAGGGACGCTGACAGACACACAAATCACCTTTCCCTCCCGTCTCTCCCCATCTCCATGTTTTTGCATTTTGGGGACCACAGAGAAGTCCTACCATCCCACTTATGAGGAACCAGTTTCGGTTAAAATCTTTATATTGGTGCTATTTAATTAAAGCCATTGTATTATTTTATTAATCATTACGTAGGTTTCTGGGCCTGAACAAATAAATGAATAACTGATTAACATTAAGATGCATTACATTATACTGCCGTTCACAGTCTAAGTCAACACCGTTTTCATAGATAACACAGTGAAAATAACCAAGACACTTTATTTGAAACAATTCTACAGTAAATACACATACATGAAAACATGAATGATTCACAATATCGGACCATGGGGTTTTCTAAGCCATGATTCTATTCGAATCTATATGAACTGGGATTATGGGCACTGGAAAGAAGAAATTAGCCAGAAGTTGTCAGCTGGATTTTCAAACCTAAATGGAAAACACCAAGAGCCAAACACTGTCATTAGCACATACAGGACACACACAAGGTGGGACACTAATAGGGGTTATCAGCAGTAAAGTGTTTTAAAAGCGACATAGTTTAAGAATTTTTACATTTGTACTCCTTCAAATCTGATGGTTAATGGAAAAAGAGAAATACATTTTTAATATATAAAAACAACACAGGAAGTTCAATGTTTTGACAAGGTCCTGGAAACAGCATGCTATAACCATTGTCAA
Organism: Brevimyrus niger; assembly: GCA_015164015.2. NCBI lineage: Eukaryota > Metazoa > Chordata > Actinopteri > Osteoglossiformes > Mormyridae > Brevimyrus > Brevimyrus niger. The sequence continues at coordinate 16,034,601 of JAABNY020000025.1, read as the reverse complement.
ACAAGAACTTAATAAGTAGGCTGCCATCAGGTCACATGGTCTCTGTAGCCAGTCATGTGACTCTAGCATGACCTACAGGTGAGTTTTTTTTTCCCCAGCATTGCTATATGCCCAGGTTATCCAGTGCTATAAGATATATTTCTTTATGTCGCTGGTTGCTGAGGTACTTCCAAGGGAAAGATACCACAACAAAGGCACTACGTCTTATGCAAAACAGATTTATGCATTACTGAAAAAAAAACTAAACTTGTTTCAGCAGCCTTAACTACACAGGCAAATGACAATGGTGCACTTTGACTCGGGGAGAAACATTTAGCTGGCAGAACGATAATAAACACACTCCTACTTTCCGGTTTCCACAGCGAAACATTTAGCGACAACCCAGTGTAAACAGACGGGGGCAAAACAGAACTTTAGCTAACAGTGCACAAACAAGTCAATGATGCCCGTTAATCGTGTTCAGACTTTGCTGGGGTCAATATCGAGACACATCAGAGTCCTACAAGATCATTTAACTGTGTCATTTGTGTCACAGGAGAGTTGAAACCAAATGCTCATTGTTACTCTTGGGGGGGGGGGGGGTTCGTTACAAAGCATCTCTCTGCTCCATGGCTGTCACACTGCAGCACTATGATGACCAACCAAGGACTTGACTTGCTGCCCATATGATGAAACACAAGTGTGGGTCAAATCACACCTGGAGCAGAATCAAGGCGTGACACTCCATTTCCAAATTGATATTATAAAACAACTGGTCTTCATCATCTGCTCGATCAAGCTATTTCATAATCAGTACCTGGACTTTTGTGTGTTTCAGACCATCTGAAGACCTGCAAATGTGCACATGTGCTGCTAATGGAGTTCACGCGGCCGTGCTAGCGATCATGTCCTGTGACACGTCTATGACTCACACTGTGTAACGATGTGCTACAAAAGCCTAGGACTGACCGCTACTGTAGCTGTCTGCTGTGGACCTTCTCCAGGGTTCATATGCCAAAATGCACACATGCCTCCGTCGCTCTTCCTAAAGCAGTCGGATTTCCACGTACATAGATGCACGTGAATTTTCATATGAAAGTGCTTAGCAAACATTCTTTCCTCTTTTTACATTAAGGCTCCGTTAAATCTCGGGTGAAAGAGATTATGAATTGAACTCATCGTCCCTTCTTCTAGCTGCCTATCCCGGGCAGCAAAGGACTCAAAACTGGGAATGGGGTCCAGTCCCCTCAGAGGACACACATGCAATCACACTCCCCGTGCAATTTAGCAATGCCAATTAGCCTACCTGCATGTCTTTGGACTGTAGGAGGTAGCTAAAGGATACCCCAGAAACCCCGTAGGAACATGCAGATTCCACCCACGCAGGGTGTGCGCAAGAGGGCATCCTCCTGCCACCATAATGAAATAAATAGATATGCTAAGTGCATTTTTAAATATCGAAATTCAATCTCTTTTTTTCTTTCCTTTCTGAGCAATGGAATCGACCATTTTGGATATTTACAACGCAGGCTGTCGCTGCGGCCAAAACACATTCAGCTGCCCGAACAAGGACGGAAAACTAAGTGACGGTGGCTGCGCAATCGAAAACTGAGGGGTAAAGCATCGCTCCTCTGATAGGCTGCCTCCCCACGGCTCCGCATCTGATAGGCTGCCTCCCCAACGGCTCGGCATCTGATAGGCTGCCTCCCCACGGCTCCGCATCTCACTGCTCAATTCTAACCTCGGCAGTTACAGAACAGCAGATCCGACGCACAAAAGGTCAAATCTGTTTTAAAGGAAGGCGAGAGTGACCGCGCACCTACATTCAGACGGCCTTCTCTGATAACTGTGAGGCTCTACATGAAGGATCCAATTAGTATAATTAGTATTTAAAGACTTAGATAATGGACTTACGCCCGTAAGCAGTCGATAAAAAAAAAAAAAAAAAAGTGTTTTATATTCAAACACAAATAAATAGACTATATTTTATGTGCAAAGGCTATTGCTAATCTATCCAGTCTTAACAATCCACATTCAAATGTTTAAAACACTGATTGGTTACATGAACACAAGAGTTTCTGTGTCACATGTAGTAAATAAATACTCATCAAAAACACAAAAACCGAGAGCCATCATTATGGTGGCTTCCCTAAGAAAAACAGGGGTTTATAGTATAATATTAATAATGATGTCACCAACTCTAAGTTTAATTTGGGAAGTATGACATTCTCTAAACCCAAGTCATATATGAATGTTTCAAGTAAAAAAAAGAGCAAAACCAAGGTTCTTCTCATAACACTTCAACAGTGAAACATATTAACCGTAATGTGATTAATCTACATTATACATAGTACTCCAAAAAGCAAAGCAAAACTAATTCTTCACTACTACGGCACTGCCTGTGCGTTGACTCCACCTGTGATAATGTTTTCATTCCCACTTTTCTCCACAAGCCCAACAATGGCATTTTAGTAACTGTGCAAAACAAAGCATCAGTTCCTTAGCGTAGTGCATAAGACCCCCTCTTCTTCACTTTCAAACTATTTTCCCATTTTCTTTTGCCTAGAAGAAAAAAAAAAACAAAACAAAAGGTAACCATGCGGTTGTGAACACGCAGCGAGGTCCCAAATGCCATCCACACGGATATATTCTCTTAAAGACATTCCGGGACTCATTTTTTCACGTGTTGACCATTAAACTGTTAACTAAATATTACGATAGAGTCCGCGTTCCAGCCCCCTTCAGCGACGCTCTGTTAGAGGCCGCAGATTATAGGGGCACCGCGGCCGATCTGAGATGGGGGGGGTTGGATGCGGGTTGGTCTGAATGATCCTCCACCACTGGCACCTCACCTTCTCCGTGTTGCTCTTGTGAGCAGCGTGAGGAGCCTCACAGTCAGTGGTCATCACAGAAAACCCAGCGTCAATTCTCCCTCCTGAGGGCGAGAGACACGTCAGGGCCTCGAGACGCACGCGGCGCCGGCCGCTCCTGCTCTCTCGGGGGAGGGACAGCATGACACACTGAATGGCGATGGTAGCTACCTGGGCTTTTGCTGGCACTGGCCTTCGAATGTCCCGTGGGCCGAGCGGCCGGAGAGTCACCATCCACAGGCTGGGACACTGGGTCCACCTTGGCCGTGATCACGTTACCGAGTTCGCTATTGGACGTTCCAGTTCTGGGAGCCTCGGGAAGGCAAACACTTTTTTTCTGCTCAGGCCTGCCTGAGGTATGGTCTCCCTGGAGCCCAGGTGTGTCGGCACCCCCTGGAGGGCTGTCTGTGCGCTGCAGGGCTCTATCAAGGCCATCCGCCGGGGCCTCTGGGAGGGTTGCCTCAGGGGTTTCTTCGTCTGACCATTCGCTGGCCTTCAATACTTCTGCGGAGAAGCGGACCTTCTTTTCTCGCTGGGGCAGGGCCTCCGGGGTGGCTGGCTTATGGCCCTGTTCTCCTTGGCCTTTTCTCAAAGCTGACTCACTGTCCTGATCTAGACCAGTGGCTTCCTTTCCGGAATCGTCTTCTGTAACAGTCCCCACGTCACTTAGTCTATCCCTAGTCTTATCTCCTGTAGTTCCATCTCCACTCTCCGCCCCAGGGTGGGTATCCTCGACGTCAGCGTCTCCGTAGGCATCAAGTTCCTCTAAGAATTCCTCAAAACTCTCTGGGGTCTGAAGATATAAATACCAAAAAATGTGTGGGGGAGGACACTCTGATATGGTCCAAATTCTCAACATAAGTTAAACAGCTTGCTGACAAACTTTCACATGATCTAACTGCGGAACTTGTGACCCAGTAGCAGTATAATCAGACGAGAAACCCAAAGCATACCGTAGACATGCAGACAACTGACTGGTAAAGCTAACCTGTGGGCCTTTTGCTTCTTCCTTCGCATCCCATCTGAAAAGCCAGATAATCCACTTCAGCAAGTGAAGTACAGAGCACATCTCTGCGAAGGTCACCGAACATTTCCCCCCCCTCACTCCGCTGCGAGGTCGCGGCAAAGCCGAACACGCGCTTCGGATGAAACGCCACGCTTCTGTGTTAATGGTCTCGCCTTCATGCCCTAATGTGTCGCGCCCGCGTTTGGCCTGCAGTCTGGAGCGCTGCCTTGTACGCTCCGCACCGTCGACTCACGCTGCTGAATCGGAAGCTGTGAAAAGTTACATTTCTCTACTGTAGGATAAAAATCTTGGGAAACATCTAAATAAAAGAAAAACCCAACATATTCAAACAAGGCCTCGTTTAACTTGTTACCAGTTTTCAGGCGGAAAGTCAACACGGGACAAGTGTTCTCCATAGTCTAAAAAGCATGACGTGTTACGCACAGTGTGGACAGCGTGGTCTTCTTTTCATGGGCACCCTCTCCATCTACTGGTGGCTTCCTGTTCAAGAAGTGTGGCCCCCAAGGAGAGATTATGGCCCCAGGGCACAGTCTACTGAACCTCACCTCTGTCTACATTATTTCACCTCCATCTATGGTATCTACAGAATCTCACCTCCTAGCTCTTCCTGTCAAGCGATCCTTGCCCTTGGCCTTGCTGCCGACAGCCTGCAGGTTCTTCGTTCCCCTGTCCCGGGTCCGATGCCCTGTTCACCCCAGAGAAAACCAGTCAGGCTCGGACGTGTAAACACCACTTTACATTTTAGGGAGGGGCCTTTTTTTCCAGTATACAAACATAAAAAAAATAAAATCTGATTAATGCAGACAGGTTTGATTCTTTTTAATTGTACTTCAACCTGCCAAACCTGCTTCAGTGGCTTTAAGAACACAAAGGGCAGGTTCCCTTATCGGAGATCAGAGACCTCTGATGTTGAGAGGTGGGAATCTTAACAAAGAGAATATGCAGACCATTAACGCTTTTCATTTATAATGCATAATAATGTTAGAGTGCCGTCCCAGGTGTCACAACAGCTAATGGCATAAGGGCAATTTAATAATTCATAAGAGGAAAGCAGTGTGATTGGAAAAGCATCCATAATTTAGGTAATGCTATGCATGCTGAAGGATCCGTGGCTCCAGGTAACCATTTATCATCGTCCTAAAATCCAGGGCTTCTGCCGCTCATCGGCGTTAATATGTTAAACATTATGGAAGCTATTTTACTGCTATTGTTCGCAAACCAGAAAAAGAGTCAAAGACTATGTGAGCCTCACGGATATGCTTGGAGGCCTACGAAAGGGATGGATTAAGAGCGAGAAACCACAGGTTCTTATAATAAATAGGCCGGAAAAAAGCGAACGTGATTTGATCCATTGTGGATCCTGGGATTATAAACGCGCTAAACCATTGTTTCCTAATCCGGTCCTTGGAGACCTGCAGACAGTCCAAGTTTTTGGAAAGGTGTGGAAAGGACCGGAAGCAGTGTTGTCATCACTGTGCCGTTTCCGGCTTTCATCCTGCACTCACCCCGCGACTCCGCATATGGTCTCAGGCTACCCCGTCGCACAGTTCTTCCTCCTGGGGAAAAAGAGCACAGGTTCAGCTAGGATATTTCCCGGGGGGGCTTTATAATTCCCAGCGCCTGGTCCCCAGTGCAGTAAACCTTCACAAGCCGCCTCCTCGGAGAGGAGGGGGGGTCATACGATGACGTCACAGTGCCACCAGACATCAGTGGGCTTGGTGCTTTTGGGGGCGGCAGGGTTTGCGGTGCAATTTGCCGGCTTAGGGGGGCGCCAGGAAGCCGCCGGCTGGCTGACAGGCTGCCACCTCCCTTCCCGCCCGGAGCGTCAATGGGAGCCGAGCCCCAGGTGGGACAGCGAAACTGAAGGCCTGCCACCGAACAAAGGCCATGGCTGGGGAAATGCCCTGCGAGGTGCCATCGACAAAGATGGCGGAGGTGGAACAGGGGCACAGTGAACCCAGGTGACCGATCGTTCACAGACAGGGATAGAAATGGGGCTGCTCACGCTCAATTCCACAGCTAGCCCCCCTCCCGCCAAAGTCAGCTGTAAGGGAGCGCTGTTCGGCGCTCCGTGATTTTCCCCAGCTGACCGTCCCTCACCTCTGCCTTGACTTCCACGATCAGCTTCCCCTTGAACTCTCTCCCGAAACCTGCAGACCAAAAACAATCAAGAATAATTTATCAACAGCAACAGTAGCTGTTATTTTCTGGATGCACCAGCAAGAATACTAAGGGGCCTCCCAGCAGGAACAAATGAAACCCCCCAGGGCTACTTCTCCAGCTAATATTCAAGAAGGAAGTGTGGACAAATGAAGCATTCCTTCATCTGGGAAGTCACTGGGGCATTATCAAACCCCCCCAAATAAGGTAAGGCATTTCAAGCCATGCTAAAAATACTCCCAACCCCTTTGCTCTAATTCACATTAAGCATCTATTTATTTGAAAGCTATCCCATGCTGAAGTCCCAGTGCACCAATCCACGCCTGAGAGCTTCCAGACATCGAGCAGAAAGACACCTTCATAAAATAAAGGGGAACAACGGCTCCACGGCATTACTGTAAAAGGTAATCACTGCATTCACTGACACAGGCTTGCGTCCCGGGAACTGAACAGAAGTGCGGCCAAAGGCGGAAAGCGGTCTCAAGAAAATCACAGCACTGCGAGGTGGCAGAGATCTGCTCTGTATTTAAACAGAATGGCTTTGTCCTGACCGCACACACACGCACACACACGCACACACACAGACGTTAGTATTCATATCACTATGGGGGATTTAGACTTTTTTTATTGCAGTCAAAGATTTTTATAAATTTCGGTTTTCCCTTTTAGGGCCTGAAAAGATGTCCCCACAATGTAAAAAGTATCAGTGTTTTATTACATTGTTGAGACCCAATAATACACAAAACCACACACATGCAAACCACGCGGGTTGAAATCATGTGACACTTCCATCACCGGAGGAAATTAAGCCAACAGAGTGTGATGGAAGTGAGTGACTTTCGTAGGTGTTAATGAAGTAACCAAGGGCACCAGGTGTATTTGCACACTATTCCTCAGAGTGTTTGCTGCCTTTTTAACAAATATGGAAACCAGCATTGAGCAGCAGCATCCAGCAAACAGGCACAAACCTAATGCTCTCACCATGTCTATCTGAGGTATGAGAAAGGAACGGACCTCAGCAGGCTTATCTAGAACTGTTCTGCAGGGAATCAGGCACACAAGCTACCACGACGGATCGTGTTTTGGGGCCCCTGTTCTCGATACATCCCTGTTCCACAGCATTCACTCAGTCCTACTGCGTCAGTCCTGTTCCCGCCCAATGAGATGATTCAATAGTCTTGTGACAATCAATGTAATAAAGAGAGAGTCAACAGAGCTGATATGGGATTCATGACCCATCGTCCAAAGTACAGATGTTTATTCATCCCCACAAATATGACCATATGCGTTGTTTTTTCAGTAGTGCTGCATGCTACTTTCGGTTGATGATAACACAACGAATTAACGGATGGTTGTTAAAAAAAGTATTGCCATTAGCTGGCCAGACATACAGGCAGGCATTCAAGCTTTTCACATCGAATTGTCCTCTTCAAGTCCAGTCATATCTGCTGCGGCTGATAATCGGAGCACTTGACCCAAACTTCTCCGGCAAAACATGCAGCTTCTATATATGGGCGAATCTACAATTTATGTAGAATTCAGTCCATCCCTGCTGTGAAAGGGATGAGGGGAAGTGTTTTGCGTTCTTCAAAAGGTTTTCATTTAAGTTTGGACTTCCATAGTCATGTACTTTCACTCTGCTAAAATGCAATCAACATATTTGATGACACACTGACACCTTGTACTCCTGCAGGGCAACTGGTAAAAGGTAGGCTCATCTACAAATATAGTATGTTTTTCCTCGGAACCGGAGGAACCTATGGATGAATCAGAGAAATGCTGTATGAAATAGTTTTTTTGTCCCATGGTGACACACTGCACCCCCGAGGCATGACATGATACGCAACCAGAAATCAGAACGAGAAGAACCAGATGCCGTTTTTCAGTACAAGAGGTCGTTTCTCACTGCGGCGCTACTGCTGCAGCCTGACTACTCCGTTTGCAAGCCGCTGGAGGAACACAATCTGGGTTCACATGCAAATTTCCACTTCAGTGGGTCATTTCAGACTCACTCACGGACTAACAAGGCAGACAAACCTCCATAAGGATGCTGAGGGTGCACAAGAGGGAAAGAAGCACCCAATTGTCTGGTAATTAAAGTCAAGGGCCACACACAAACATAAATGGACGTCAGTGATGGCCTGCCTTACTCTGTCTCTGGAGGCCTGCCTTACGCTGTCTCTGGAGGCCTGCCTTACGCTGTCTCTGGAGGCCTGCCTTACGCGGTCTCTGGAGGCCTGCCTTACGCTGTCTCTGGAGGCCTGCCTTACGCGGTCTCTGGAGGCCTGCCTTACCCCGTCTCTGGCTTATCCATGTCCCAGGCCCTCCTCCACTGGCCCTTGGCGTTCTTGTGACGTTCCACGCGCTCTCGGTCAATCCGCTCCCGCTCCTTCTTCCAGCACAGGTACTCCAGCTGCTCCTCTTTGGAGGTGGGTACGGCGAGGTCCGTGTGGGCCTGCCGGACAGAGTCCTGGCCATCCTGCCAACGGGACGCACATGGCACTCGCTCACTCTGCCTGTAGTGATCACGTACCTCCCACATGAAAAGACTAACAAAACTGTGCTGAGAGAGCGTAGTCAAGAACTGGAGGAAAGAGATGGCTGCTCTGGGCTGTCTGTGATGGGGGCGAGGGGGGGGGGGGAAGCAACCCCACTGTAGATGAAAAACTAAGGAATTCTTTGCCTCTTGACTTCATTGACCTCATTGGCACATCGCCGGCTTGAGGTCGCTTACCGGAAGCCTCAGTCACACTCCGTAGACCATCTCTCGTGGACACCCTGAGGTGGTCTGTCCTGCAGCAGAGCCGCTTTCCCCATGCACACGGATACATGCATGCACTCCTCGTCTCCCTGCGGCCGAATTTTTACACGACATACGGGAACCTTGCGAACCTGAGGCGAGTGCAGCACCGACCATTCACCATTCATTCGCTGTGCACCAACAGCGGCCATTCACCATTCATTCGCTGTGCACCAACAGCGACCATTCCTCTCTGTGTTCATTTCATCCCACCAATCAGTTGCATGCTAAGGGGCTATGCTGCACGTTTGACACTTGGCGGCCGTGTGAGCTGTCTGAGGCCCAGCTGTGAGGGCCCAGCTGTGAGGGCCCAGCTGAGAGGGCCCAGCCGTGAGGGCCCAGCCATGAGGGCCCAGCCGTGAGGGCCCAGCTGTGACAGCCCAGCTGTGAGGGCCCAGCTGTGACTGCCCAGCTGAGAGGGCCCAGCCGTGAGGACCCAGCTGTGAGGGCCCAACTGAGAGGGCCCAGCTGAGAGGGCCCAACTGAGAGGGCCCAGCTGTGACAGCCCAGCTGAGAGGGCCCAGCCGTGAGGGCCCAGCCGAGGGGGCCCAGCCGGGAGAGCCCAGCCGT
>JAABNY020000025.1:15974841-15996434 GCA_015164015.2 Brevimyrus niger | reverse complement strand
ATCAACTGCAAGACGCTATCCTATCAATATGGGCCAACATTTCTAAAGAATGCTTTCAGCACCTTGTTGAATCAATGCCACGTATAATTAAGGCAGTTCTGAAGGTGAAATGGGGTCAAACACCGTATTAGTATGGTGTTCCTAATAATCCTTTAGGTGAGTGCATGACCAGATGCATGTTCTTAATAGGAAAATCAATTATGTTTTTTTGAAACCGGCAAAAAGAAAAACATTTGCTGTTATCCCTAGCATCGTCAACTCATAACAATATATCCAATATGAATCCAACCACATATTCTGTTCATGAATTGAAATGATTAATGTTACACTTAACCATAAAGGTTTTTATACAGAGGTGTAAAGACACTATTTTACACCTGTTTGTATATTGTGGAAACGGACCACTGCGCTTCATCAGAAAAAAAGCAGGGGACGCCAGAGATTCAGGTCTTCAAATATTTTGAAAATCAGGATTTGGAAACTTGGGACCGACTTTCGCAATGTGCCGCCAAGGGTGAAAACTGAAAAGGAAAGGCTGCGAAACAATTCCAGTCTTAAGAAATTTCAGACATTATAAAGGCAAGGGGCCAATTTATTTGGCCTGAAGACCCAGAAGATATCTGAGAAGGAAGAAGAACAGGTGCTGGAGGACTGGGTGTCTGATCACAGACAAAGCTGGCGAGACCGGTGACCGTCCAGCCAAGACAGACCCAGTCATGATTCCAACCAAAAACTGTCAACAGAAATACTGCGCGAGATGAGAAAAATAGACCTGCAGCACCATACAGTCACCGGATAAAGCTGGAAGAAACGTCTTGAGCTCACTGCCAAACACACTGACTCTAGTGTTTTACCATGTTGTAGCTGCATTTCATTCACATACATTTTTAACCCTTTGCATCCGAACCTGTCCTCCTAATATGCTTCCTGCTTGGCCGATGGCTCCGGGCCGCGCAGCTCAGACCATCGCACCATATGCTCCAGTCGGGATTGTTCAGTAGGGGGAGCTGGGGGGGGCAGGGGGGGCGGTTTTCACGGGTCACTGGAGAATCTGACAGAATCCCCATTCATGTCCCAAGGAGGGATGAAACAGACTCCAGATGTGCATCCCGCCAAATCCCAGAATAAATAAATAAATTAAAAAAACAGAGCGTCTTCTGGAAAATTCTGCCTAATCTACAAAGGTTAGCCCTAACACAACATGGAACTAGAAGGAAAAGCCAAGCTTCTATATATGAATATATATGTCAAGTGCGTGTGAAGTAACACATGAGCCTTCATGAATGTCTCATACAAGTGAAATGTATACGGACAACAGGGAGCCGGACAAATAGAAAAGGAATACATCATACCATGTGTGTGCGACACCACTGCATTCGATCTTGCACACACCCGTATGTCAGGTGCCCTGGTTACTGTTGCTAGCTTTGTTTACAGAAGGTCACATGCCAATGTGACTTATTTAACCGAGCCGGTGCTGAGGAGACTACCGACGCTCTCGCATTTATGGCTTGTGTACCGGACAGACGCTTGTGTCTCGCCGCCCCCCTCTTATAACCTCTTGGTGTGCTTGGAGTTGTAGTGGCTCCTCATGTCCTTGCGGAGGCGGAACTTCTCCCCGCACACGCCACAGATGTACAGGTGCACGTCCATGTGCTGCTCCAGGTGCTCGCTGCCCGGGAAGATCTGGAAGCACACCTGGCAGATGGTCTCCCCGGCCGACAGGTGGGAGATCATGTGCCGCACGTGGTCGTGCTTAAGGAAGGTGCCCTGGTCGCAGACGGGGCAGACGTAGCGGGCCATGCCCTTGTGCATGTCGTTGTGCAGCCGCAGCTGCCGCTCGCGCAGGAACTGCTTCCCGCAGGTCTGGCAGGCGAACTGCTTCTCCTTGGTGTGGACGGTGTAGTGCTCACGCAGGTGGCAGCGCTGGAAAAAGCCCTTGCCACAGATGCCGCAGAAGTGCTTGCGCCGGTGGTCCCGGTCGGCATCCTCCAGCAGTCCCGAGCGCAGCAGCTCCTGCTCCGGGCAGCGGGCCACGTGCTCCAGGGCTTGCCGCTCGCTGCCCAGGTGCAGACCGCAGTGGGGGCAGCGGTAGGCCAGGCAGTTCTCGTCGACGTCGTCGTGGCACGCGGCACCCAGCTCACCCTCGAACGTCCCGTCGGCCTCCAGCAGGCCCTCCTCCGCAACCTGCCGCTCCTCGGACAGCGAGTCGTCGCCCAGTGAATCCGTCTCGGCGTCCTGGGGCTCGCCGCAGCGCTCGGCGTGCTCCTGCAGCTGCCGGCCCTTGATAAGGATCTGGCCACACTTACCGCAGGCGCATATGTGCCCCATGTGGCTGGCGATGTAGTGAGCCGACTGGTCGTCCTCCGTCAGCAGCTCCCCACACAGCTCGCAGGGCAGACACAGCCGGCCGTCCCTCTCCTCCTTGATACGCTTTGCCCGGGTTCCCGTACTCTTATCCTCGCTGGTGGACATGTGCGCCTCAAAAGTGTCATTACTGTCCTCCATGCTGGCGGGCCCGACCACCCCGTCTGGGTCGAAGGCGCCCGGTTCGGGGAGCGAGTCCCTGAAACGGCTGGCCAGCGAGCTGCAGCCCTCCACGCAGTTCTCGTCAACCTGGACTACTTGTATGCCATCCATTTCCAACTCGGGGCTATCCTCAGGCTCCATTTTGATGATGATGGTATTCCGGGCAGATTTGGGCTGGCTGTCAGCCCCCGTGCCAACGGACTTGATCACGGTCCCTTTGCTCAACACCTCCACGTCGGGCTTCTCAAGAGCTTCACCCTCCACCTTGCAGGAGTCCAAGTTCTCCTCGGAGCCCTCGGAAGAGGAGCTCTCCGCTTTGCCGCCGTCTGCCTCCAGGCCCTTGGCCCCCCTGGGTGTGTGAAAGGTCTTGCGGTTGGTGCAGGTGAGGATGTGCTCGATGAGGAGCTTCTCACAGCTGAAGACAAAGCCGCAGTCGTCGCAGGTGTAGGTGCGCCCGAAGCGGGGCCGCTCCTTCATGGTGGCGCTCCTGCCCGACGGCTTCTTGCGCAGGTCGCACGGCTGCTCCGCCATGGCCTCGGCCACAAGCGACAGGCTGAGGGGCAGCCCCGGTTCCTCCGCGGGCTTTGCTGCAGTCCCGCCAAGGCCACCCGAGGCCTGGAGGGACGACGCGGAGGCCGCGGCCTGCTGGAGGCGCTCTCCGTCAGTACCCCCCTGGCGCTGCGGCTGCTGCTCGTACATCCGCACCCCAAACATCATCCTCCGTCCGGGCAGAGCCAGCGCCGTGGAGGAGGACGACGAGGAGGAGGAGGAAGAGGAAGACGACGACGACGAGGATGACGGCGCCAGGTTCGAATTGCGGATGTCCTTGAGGTCATCCAGAGAGTCTGGGATGTAGTACATCTGCAGGTAGACCATGGCAGCCTTGAGCTCATCAAACTCGTAGGAGCCCACGGCGATGCGGCCAAGGTACATGAGCTGAAGAATGAGGTCAAAGCACTCAGCGCTGATTTGCATGTTGCTGAGGTTTACCCGCGCCATGGCCTGCTGGTCTTTGATGAACATCATCCTAAAGTAGGAGCTGCAGGCCGCCAGCACGGCCTTGTGCGCCCTGAAGTAGATGTCCCCCACGGCGATGCAGCAGTCGCACAGAAAGCCCCACTCCCGCTGGTTGTTGAGCTGCTGCAGGACGTGCTCGCTGTGGCTCAGCCTCGTCATGGTGCCGTCAGCTCTGCCCACAGCCCTGGGATTTGGTGGCATGCCAAAGATGTGCAGAAGCCAGAAGAAAGAGCATTGGAAATAGTGAGCGACCATCTAATAGCTTTGTTTCAAGTAAAACGGCAACACTAAATAAATATCAAGTTGCTTTATGCATAGAACTTACATTTATTAAAATGAATAAACCATTTACAGATTAGTTCTTCACACTAACTACAGACTGGTTTGACAGGCAACTATTTTGGTCTGGGTTGCCATCTTTTCTGACTAAAATTAAACCCATACTCTAGTGTGTGGGGGGGTGTTTTTAGATATGAATTGCAAAGTAACAGCATGAGAAAAATGACAACTCTATGTATGAAACGAAAAAAAAACCCCATCGAGGTTCACTCGCACCCCCCCACTGTCTGCGTGCATGCTTGCACTCAAGCCCCAACCCCCGCAAGCGTATCACTCAGCTCTGACAGAAAACACGTTTATTAATACGACTCCAGCCCAAAACCCAGCACCTTCCGCGCAGCTAAATGCTATTAAAGTACGTGAACATAAAGCTGCGAATAAGAATTTACCGTCACGCAACTTGCACTGTAAACCCCTCTCTCTTCTGCCTCCCAAAGCACAAGTGCGAATGTCAGTGCGTGAGCCGACTATTTTGGGCTCGACCCACCCAGCGGTTGCTAAGTCAAAGACTGCAGCTAGTCGGCTACCTCCGCCTCCACTCGCCACTCTTGCCATTTCGCATTCGGCTTTCTGAATTAGTTACCAGTCTAGTTAGAGGGGGAGATAAAACGGGCTGAGCCCGGTGTAAGAGGTTAATGCGACGGCGGCCATTCGTCGTGATGCATACAACACGCGTTAGCATGGGCTAATATGCTCGGTACAGCTAAGCTAAACAGGGCACTGGAGCAGTCTAACGGCCAGCGAAAACGCATCCAGCTATGAGCCACATATGCCTTCACATTGAATATGAAAGCAGCGTGTGTTTTGAGAGGCATTTACACTAACAAACTTTGAATAATAGCACCCTTTGACGGTTGTGCGATCCCCGTGACAGCATTACGGAGGGCGGGGATTCGCCTTCGTCCCGCCTACCTTCGCGCTCATTGGCTCCTTTTGGAGGTCGCTCACGCGGGCATCACGACTGTCAATCATACCGCACCAAAAAAAAAAAAAGTCATTAAAACTATGCTGTAAAATAACGCCCGTTCGGGCCTTAGCCGTCGTGAGCATCACCGTGAAACACGCTTTGGTGCGTGTATCCGACCGGGCGAAGTGAGAGCAGAAAGGAGGGGGCGCAATCGCATTGCTGTCCGGGCGACTGAGGTCTCACGCACTACCGCCCCCGCGCTACTTCCCGCATTCACGCTGAGAAAAAAAACACACACATTATACTGTACACAGGAATGATCCTCAAAAACTGGACAACTATTACGCACACGATTCTTACCGGCCGGAAGGTGAGTCTATGTAAAACACCGCCAACTCCAAACGGGGTGTATCTTGTCCGGGAGTTGTGCTTTTCTCCCCTGGTTTATCCCAGTAAAGTTGTGGCGAGAATAATCGCAGAGAGGCGAACCCCTCCTGCAGCACGGATGAAAGAACTTCCGCACAGCCGCTCTGTGAGCTGTATCACCGCACTGAGTCTGTCTAAACCAGATCCAGCCCCACTCACGCAAATCCAGCCCTCCCGCTGCTGTTTATAGCCGCCTGCTTATACAGTAGCCTACAGTACTGAATTTCCAAGCATCCCGAGCCGGTGGAACTAGCACTAATAAAACATCGATGTATCCATTACTAAGTCAAACCAGCTTTAATGTTGTGCAGATTATTACATTTTCACTTATTTTCTGAAGTCCAATCGTATTCAATAAACGATGGACTGAAATGTACATTGGTATGAAACGCATAGCATTTTTTTATATTCACATTCATGTCATGTATGTATTCATTTAAAATGCAGCTGCAGCTTAATCGAACCACATGAGGCTATTTGTCTGTTTTCTTAATCAAAAACAAAAGTTTGTACAAATATCCTGAACCCACAGAATCAGTTCATGCAGTTGACGAAATCAGGGTTGCGTGCTCAAAAAAGAAATTCCCAAAATGTTAAACTAACCTTATCCATAAACCTTAACTGCAAATCAATTATGTGCAATCAAATCTGATGTGAGATATGTCGCTCAATAATATATAATTCTTATAACGTTTGAGTTAGTAATTTAAGTCCACCAAAATATTCATTTAAAAATCCACGTTCTGTCCATTTTCAGCGTCACATGTTAAAGGCATTTCCGAAACCAGGCAACAACACGTGCCGGTTTTCCGCTAGATGACAATCTTTCAATATTATCTCCTTGTCAAAGTAATAACGCCTGATAAGTATTTTTGTTAACTACTTTGCCAAGTTCGGTTCCCTCTGATAAAACCGAGGTGGAAATAAAATAATACTGATTTGCACTCATATTTTATATCTGACAGCGGTTTGTTTATTTCAGCACAACTGAAATTTACGTTCCTGTGTACAGTATTAATACACGACTACAGTGCGGTCACGTGGTGCAAAAATGATCTGTGTTCACCCTGGAAGAAGCGCGAGACTGCACGAGAACTTCCCTGTAGCAACAAATACGAAATCAAAACCCATCTCTCGCGCATAGGTGGCAAGAAATAGTTTTTCATTGCAGGTAATAAATCGTCGTGCTTCATAGGTAGGTGCGCCATTTGCCTGCATGGATCCAGAACGCGGGGTCTGTCAGGGTTTATGATTTCAGCAATACACTGGATCCGAATGCAGACCTTTGAAAATGGATGTGCTGCCTTGAAATTAGTTAGGGTATCTTGCAATCTAGTTGTAATGCATGGTAGATCTTAGTAACATGTTCCCTTATGGATGATGCATACCTCAATATTCCGAGGCATTGCATGCAAAAATGAATTGTGTTATGTGTTTTTTTACGTAAGAAAAATATCTAAGGCCATGTTATTGATGCATGCCAGTGACAAGTTTTGCATTGATGTGTGCCATCTACCAGGTATCGGTGCGCTCCCAAATGAAAACGGAGAATTAAAGGTTGACGGCTGGTTTTAAAATCCAAATGTTATTTTTCAGTAGGAGGGATATTACACGCCGCATAGCTGCGTCTTTTATAAAAAGAGATACGTGACATGACTTTACATAAGCCTTTAAATAAGCTTTGAATAGATAAAATAACGAATTATGAAAGATGTCAATCTTGCTCTCAGTTTTGTTTTATGGGAGTGACCGAGGAAAAAAATAGTAGATGAACAGTGTAATTATTCCATTGTTATATACTTACATTATAATTAACCCATTTATATACGAAATGCTTTTTGGTATAATTTAAAATTGTGCAATTGGCAGTGCGTTCAATCATTATATATATTATATATATATGCACAAATTAAACACGTATGCTGTTTCTGTATTAAACGTTTAAAAGCAAGTTAATGACCAGTGTAGTCGCTACTTTTAAATAAACTGGGTAGATAACAGAATTGCAGCTTTGTCCAGCTTCATGCGTTCATCATAGGTGTGGCCAGCAGAGGTCACCATCTACAACAAGTTATAGAAAAGTAACGTAACGTGTTTTGTCTGACAGGTCGAAGGGGCGCCATGGAGGTATCCAGCCATAGCCTGTTTCTCCTCCAGCAGCTCAACATTCAGAGGGAGTTTGGCTTCCTGTGTGACTGCACTGTTGCCATTGGAAATGTCTACTTCAAGGCTCACCGTGCTGTCTTGGCTGCCTTTTCAAACTACTTCAAAATGATATTCATCCACCAGTCCAGGTAGGATTTGTACCAGAACGCTGATTCCCCAGCATGTGTTATCGAAATTAGATTAATAAAAAATAAACCAAGAAAGCCAAAACAGTTTTTGCACAGTAACTTGATACTGAAGACCTTGATACCTGACAGCCTCACACCTCATAATGTTTCCAATTATATCAGAAACTTTTTGACAGTTGAAATGGATTAAAATGTTTCAAAACGTCATTTCAAAGCAGGTAGTTAGATATTAATTTATAAACTAGCATCAGCTCTCATTAAAGTTCCTATTCGACAAAAATGAGAATTGTAATGTACCACTGAAAACGGCATTTAACTTAAATTTAAAGTTATTCATTAACACTGGTGGATTGTGGAATCAGAACTTTGCGTCTTTCACCCTAGTGAGTGCATTAAGATTCAGCCCACCGACATCCAGCCCGACATCTTCAGCTACTTGCTGCACATCATGTATACAGGGATGGGCCCCAAACAACAGGTGGACCAGAGCCGGCTGCAGGAGGGCATCAAATTCCTGCACGCCCACCAGCTGTGTCGCGGCACTGCCGAGGGAGGTCAGGATGCCGAGGCTGCCAAGATGTCTAACCTCTACGGCATCCAGATCTCCTCCCAGTCGGCCGCCAAGGAGCAGCTGACCCTGAAGGACTGCCAGGTGCGCAGCCTGGACGGGTCACGCCCCAACAGCCAGGCAGAGAGGTCTCAGACGCAAACCTCCGTAGCGTCGGGTCCGGAAGGGGAATCCTGCGACCGGCGGCCCACGGATCTCCAGTGTGCATCCTCCATGGGCTCCACGGAGGACAGCGAAGCTGGCGAGCTCCCCGTGAGGGTAAAGCAGGAGAAGATGGAGATGGAGGTGACCGGCAAGCCGCAAACTGGCTCCCCGTCCCTGGGCCAGGACAGCCCCGGCCTGGGACTCCTCAAGGAAAATCCGCGAGTGCTGTGCTGTCACCTCTGTGGGGAGCGCTGCAGCTCCCGCCAGGGTCTACGAGAACACCTCCTCGCCCACAGCACCTCCAGTCCGCCCTTCAGCATGCCCGCTATCCTGGAGAACAGCCACCTGGGCGAGGCGGCCGGGGCTGGGGGGGAGGAACTGGAGGGCCCTGACGAGCGGCTCCCCCAGCAGGGTTCCTTCTTGCTGGGGAAGAGCGCCGGTGGGCCCGAGGCGCCGGACGTTGCCGGCCTGGAGGAGGCGCTGCAGCGGAGCGAGGCCCTTTCGGAGGAACTAGCGGCCGAGCGGAAAAGCGGCGCGAGTTCACGGAAGCGGAAGATCGCCTGCGCCATCTGCAGCCTCCGCTTTGCGCAGAAAAGCCAGCTGCAGGAGCACATGTACAGCCACACCGGCAAGCAGGCCCGGTTCCACCGGTACAGCCGCCTCTGCAGCCAGTTCATCCAGGCCTCCCAGCACTTCTGCGAGAGCCCGGCCGAGTTCATGAGCGAGGAGGCCAACAGGGACACGCAGGACAACGTCAGCTCCTGCTATTCGCTCGACTCTGAGGTCTCCCAGGAGAGCATAGATACTGTTGTGGTCGAGTGAAAAAGACAGACTTGCCTTCTTCTCAGAACCATCTGCGACAGGACGGCAGCACCCAGTTTGCTTTCCTGCAATAATGTGTTGTACTTTTTAGTATTTGTGAGTCTGGTCATTATACAAGTGACAGTCATTACACTGTAAAATATTGCTGTAAAAGAGCTTGTGGACATATTTATTTCTTTTTCCATTTCTGACAGCCAGTTTTAATTTAAAGGGACTGAGACATCACAGGTAAATGCATTGACAGCATATGGTCATATTTACGTTTTGTGCAGTATATAAAAACTATTCGTTCACAGGATGACTCTTAAAAATATTCGGCCGTTAAGCATTCTAGTGTGGTTAATTGGGCGCAAGATTTTATCGGGAAATAATTTGGGGCGCAGTTAATTACACGTAAAATCCAAATTCACGCTGTTGCAGTTTCAGGAGCGTATCAAGTTTCTTTTTAAGTACTGAAAGCCTGCAGCACCATATTCAGATAACGACCCATTGCTGTAAAGTATTAAGTATTCTGGCATTACTTCGCTACGTATCACCGAAGCTCTTTCAGAAGCACACTAACCAACTTTTCATATATGCAAAATCAGCACTGGAATGGAATAGCATTGTGACAATTGCACAGGGTGATCAGACAGCTAGAACACATGTAAACGGCTAAATTCTCATAAATCACCGTAATTCGCTTACAGTGGCCGCTGGTAGGCAGATTCCCATTGGTAAAACGTGTAAATTCGCACTTTTAAATCTCACACATTTTCATTTTAAGGTGTGTGTTAATTCAAAAACCACGTAGTGCTTTGTCTATTCACAGTCTATATCCACTGTATGTAAATTATGCGTGCCCAGAATAATGTGAGGCAAACGAATTATGGTAATTAAATACAGATTTCGAGAAATATGAGCGCCAATCAAGCATAATAATTTCCTAATCGCCCTTCGATAAACTTATTTTTGTTACAATTCGTAGGCCTCATACAATTGCTGATATTGCTTTCCCTTTTGCACGACGTTCGAGCTGAACTGATCACTATATTTACGGGAATAGAGGTTCTCAAAATGTGTTCCTCTAAGGACAGTAGGCTACTGTATTCAGTGTAGCGGGTATAGTCTGCATTCATTTTTATACCGATGTATCGTACACTCAGCATTCCATTTTCGTTTAATGATAAGTCCTACATTCAACCAGGCTGGAAAATGACATTGAGCAGAGGATAGTATCGTTCCTCACAGTAATGCAAAGTTGTGCAATCAAGTTGGGTATTGAAGCAGTTAGCACGAATTGAGTAAAAGCTAAAGTTTCTTTTTGGTTTATTTTTACAATGTCTTTGGATCCAACCTTGTATGTGTTTTAAATCTGCTTGTGTTGACAAGAAAAAAAGTGAAAACACATGGTTGTATTTATGTATGACTCAACTGTGTAATTAACATTTTAAACGGAAATTATATTTTTGGCTGTGCAGAGCCTTTAATTTTGCCACGCGCCCTGTCTGTGTTCTTAATAGTTCGGAGTGCAGTAGAAATTCATTCCCGTCTTTTGAAATTGCATTAAGTCGCGTTCAAATTAAGATTATTTGAAAAATAAACAAATTTGCAAATAAAGTTTTTTTATTTACAAACTTCGCCTCATCACACATTACCACCCATCATAAGCAAAATAACAGAAGCCGTAGATTATTCTAATGTAAAACATTCAGCATTCATGCATATTTTATACAATATAGTCTGTTAGGAAGCAAGGGACTGGGTATTCTTATGAATTGATATGAGTGTTATTTACTTGGAGGAACATGCAGTAAAAGCCGACCCCGTCTGTGTAGTAATTCATGTCAACCACTAGATGGGGTGTTTATGACGTGTTTTTCAGTCTCATATAGTTAAGGTTTCAGAGCCGGGGGAGGCATGGTGAACTGGTGGTTAGCACTGTTGCTTTGCCCCCTCTAGTACCTGTTTTCGAGGCTCTGCACTGGCTCTGTACGGAGTTTGCATGTTCTCCGCAGACGTAGTCGTTGGGTTTCCTCTGGGTACTCCACAGTACAAAAACAGGCTGAGGTTAATTGGAAATAGGGGTGAATAAACATGTGAATGTGCACTGCGATGGGTTAGGACCCCATCCTGAGTCGTTTCTTGCATAGTGCTCAGAGGCTCTGCAACCCATAGCACAACGAACGATTTCAGAAAATAAATCTTACGTAGGTTAAAGTGTGAGGACCGGCTGCACAGCGTGTTCGACATGCCGACTGCCCACGTGGATTGGTATTCTCTATCTATACATTTGGTGGCAGCGATGACGTAAAATCACAGCGCAAGCATATTTTTAAAGGAATCACGTGATCATCCGACGAAATAAATGTTCCTGTGTATTTAACAGTATACACAACTACAACGATCAATTAAAAGGAATAACAGAACCGTATTTTTGACAGTCTGACAGTAACGCGTTCCTCAGTGATTCAGGTACTGATGCAGAAGGACTGAACCAACGCTATTTGGCAGCCCATAGTCTTCATGGCCAGTAGATGTCATTTAATGACTTTACCAGAGGTTCATCTCCACATGAAAGATGAAATAGTCAATATCTATATTTAGAGTTTGTTGGATGCATTCCATTGAAATCTGGGGCTGTTAAGCCCACAGGACCCTGTGCCCCATCTCTGTGACATGTTTACCCTATAAATTTCTATCCATAGAGATTATATCCATTCTAAATTCCTTTAAAATATATGAGGTGTGTGTGTGTGAATGATGTTATGGAGTTATAGAAACACTGCACTTATTTCCCAGATTCCATATTGAAACTCTCACCCATACCCACCAGTTTTACATCACCATGTTTTCTAGAGGTGGAATGTTCAGGTCCAGAAAGTACCAATCCAGACCAAGATTTTATTCCAACCAAGCAGTTGAGCATTAAGAGTGACAGTGTACTCAACTGGTTGGTTGAAACAAAATCATGGTTCAATCACCTCTGACATTTTCCATCAAGTGCTTTCAAATAGAGAAAACCTTCTCTAGAAACCAATTTACATTTAACATGTAGATATTTATTTCACCAAATATCCCTGCTATTTGTTTAAGTAACTAATAGGTTCTGCATTCAGCTTTTTACATTACATTTCTCTGTAACTAACATGTAGTTATTCATATGTAAAAAACATTACAAGAATATACAGACCAAATTACAAACAAATCACTGTTAGGAAGTACATTAGAGATAACTTTATTAGGTATACCTAGCTAGTACCAGGGACAACTACCAGAGGCAAGGTGTTTTTGTCTGGAGAACTGCTGCTGAATGAGTATTTTGGTTTATTGCAGTTCTCTGTAAACTCCAGACACTGCAGTATGTGAAAATCCCAGGAAAATGACTGTTGTTGAAATGCTGTTCCGTGAAATGCTGTTGAAATGTCAAGCACCATCAATCAAACGTATAGCCTGCATCTTAGCCCTTCTATTGCTTAGCCAAACAGTAAATGAAACTCTAGACCCTGTCATTGCACTGTATGTATACCTCTGTAGCCACATAATCTGAAGGACCCCAGCTGCTTGTGTTACCGAGCAGGTGTACCTAATAAACTGACCACTGAGAATATAGTCATAGTGAAACTTAGTAAGAAAGGACATTTTTGGCATTTCTGACACTCTTCATTTGCAGTGCTTGTGGGCCAGCTAACAAGAGTAGTCCTGCGCCAGTATTGAGTTACACTGCAACCGTCACTGCAACTACTCCTACCACTACGATCTTCTAGCACATTCCTTTCAAAGCATTAGTTAATAAATCACCGACATCCACAACACCTCAATACATGGCATAACAAGGGAAACACTTCAGGAAGGACAGTGCTCCATACTTACCACTGAACTCACCATCTGACAGTTCCACATAAATGCAAGCTCAACATGGACACTGCAGTAGGCTTGTAAGGAAAGGCAAATTTTGAACACCAGCCAGACAAACAATGCCATTCGTTTTACAGGAACATTTCTCTCATGTTTGTTTACGTCACTGAAAGCTTAGGCTGAAATACACCAGGTGCTGAAAACAGGTCTAAGCGTGGGGAATGGACCCATCAACCCTTTATTCAGCATTGACTTCACTCAGCTCACAATAGATGCAGGTTCACCGCTCCTGGAACATGGAATAACGGATCAAGGTGAATCCTTCCCAGCAATTCATTAACTTGAAAACGAAACCTACATAATCTTGTTTGACAGAAGCCATGTGCATGTACAGCAAATACATTTTCACAGTACAGCCACTAGAAAATGACAAAGGCTGCAAAGGGGAAGTTAAGTCTGACTGTTCTCTGTAGGGTACAGCTGTAGTAGATGATCTTTTGAGGTATTTTCATATGCAGGAAAAGTCACGTTGGGGTGAACTTTAAGGCTTAAGCCTGACTTTGGAGCTCTTGCGTCTCCCTATGGATATTTTCCACACTGTCCTTCATCTCCTCCTCGAGCTGAGTGAGGGCAGCCGTCATGGCTGCCTGAACCAAAGCACATGCAGTCTGCCTCAGCAGGATGTCATTGGGCTGGGGAAGCAGACCATCAATAGTGGGGTACAACTGGCCGCCATTGTTAATAGCTTGAAGGGTCTCCAAAGGAAACTTGTCAGTGCCATTTTGTAAAGTGTCACTGGTTTCGCGAGAGAGGATCACATGATCACTTACACTGTTTTTCAATGGAGAGTAATCCTGCATGGGTGATCCTGCATTGCTGGGTGGTGCCGTTCCTTCAAGCACTTTCTCATGTTCTACACCCTCTTCAGACCTTACATCTGTAAATTCACCAGTCATAGGTGAGCTGGGTTCCTCAGTCTGCAATGGCTCTTCCTGCAGCTCAACACCTACATTAGCACATGCATTGGTAGACACAGTATCCACAACTACTGGCAGTTCCTCCTGGGCTTCACCACCAAATAAACCATCCTTGGGCTGCAGCACAGGACTGCTCTCTATAAGTATACCATTGCATAACTCTGGTCCTTCTTCTGCACATTTTGGAGATCCATCCTCATCTTGCTTCTGTCCCTCTAAAGATGTTAGGTCTTCAAGGTGGCTATAGCTTGTACTTCCTCCTGAGATGTCTTGGTCTTCTTCAACCTTTGGTATCATGGCAGTCACTTCTGCACTTATGGTCAGAGTTTCAGAGCATGACCCTTTGATCTCTTTGTCCCCTTCTGCAAGGTCTCCTTCTTCACTGACTGGAGATGCATCCAGATACACTCCATCCGTACATCTGTTAGAAAGCACTATATTTTCTTCCTCTATGTACTCATTGGTACCTACAAGCCTCTCCTGGAAGAAAGGAGAAGGTTTCTTTGCTCTACGCCTCA
Source organism: Brevimyrus niger (assembly GCA_015164015.2). Taxonomy (NCBI): domain Eukaryota; kingdom Metazoa; phylum Chordata; class Actinopteri; order Osteoglossiformes; family Mormyridae; genus Brevimyrus; species Brevimyrus niger. The sequence goes on along the minus strand of JAABNY020000025.1, from coordinate 15,982,056 downwards.
AGACACTGCTCAGTTTGTCCTTGAAGGAAAAATGAGGGGGTGTTGTGCCCACAGATGCAGAATGCTGTTTTTGCTCTGGCTGTCTTTCGTTTGACCTAGACTGATAGTTGGATGTATGCAGAAGCCTCTTTAAAGCCCCCCAAGCTGAGAATCTTCCTGTTCCTCTAACCGCAGGATTATCAGGGATGTCAGAGGAACCCCTTTGAGTTACCGGGTCACCTGTGACATCACTGTGAGCCACACTGACCTTTGGCTGAGCATTGCAGGAGATGACATCACACTGTTCCTCCTTCTTGTCTGACACTTTTCCCAGATGTTCCCCTTTTCCTTTTAGGCAAAACAGAGATGGGAAGAAGCATCGTTTCCACACCCATCTTTTCTTGTCCTGTCCAGCACTTAAGCTCTCTTTTTTAGTTCCACTCTGGAATGCAGCAGGGCTTCCGTATGAACCATCTGATGTTTTGTGAGTCTCCTTTGTGCTTCCCATCTCTGGCGTCTGAGGACCTACAGAAACAGCCTCTCCCTGCTTATCTCCTTGAACTTTGCTTTGACAGTCTGGAGACTTGGAGCCCCTCTGGATCCCGTTGTTGTCACTAGAGTCTTTGTGTCCTCCGGTGTTCCTCCCTTCACGGTGACCTTTGGACTTGAATTTGCCCAGCAGGAGCCTTGGAGGACCAGTTGGCTTCCTCTTCAGACCCACTTTTCCCTGGTTATCTCCATCTGGAGACTCCAGGACAGACATGGTAGATTTGGTGTTCAGCACCAAAATAAGATATAACTGTATAAATATATCAATCTATAAGAGAGCTTTAAAACCTCATTGTGTAGTTGCCATGACACAAAACCAAAGCACTGTCTACATATGGACCTTCCATTCAATTATGAAGTCAGTTTTCATTTGTGATTACCTACAGTACCACAGAAAAAGCACTGACAAATCTGAAAAAGCAGAAAACAAAACATTATTACAACCAATTTCTGAAGAATGTAGCACCACTTTCATTATCAAAGTCATTTTATAATATAGTTGGAAACAAGAAAGAATGTACATTATTTGATTGAATATCAAAATCAATCAAATCGACTAGATTATGGACTCAGTTGTACTAGTTTGATCTACACACAATTTAAGATATGCAATCAGTTAGTCCATCTAGGTAGGAATGAAGCACATTTCTTAAGTCAACTGGCAATTACACATTTTTGACCCATAACGCTAACTCTATTTTTATACGCACTGACTCATACTCTAATTAATGTTATGAAACATAAATAGCATTTATAATGTACATGGGTGGTATCCGACAGTCTTCATTGATTTTATTACATCAATGAATGTTATTTATATATTTTGTAAGGCAGTCTCCCACACTCAATATAATGCACGATACATACTCCTCCCTTTGTAAAACATATTAATGTTAATATTCAACAACGAAGCGTAATGTGTCTTTGCATATTCTTATTATAACACATAAAATGCAGACATACAAGTTTGGAAATGGTATTAAATACTCGAAACTAATGCTTATCATATAAACAGAATCCTTGTTTTCTCGTCAACTTCCAAGTCCCGTAGCCTAAGAATATATTGAAAATATCTTCACTTCTATCTTGGGTTTGCCTTCAACTGACAGACGCAAAAAATCCCAAAAACTATAAATTAGGATTTCGTGAATCACATGTTATTGCGGACAACATAAATAACAAATCTTCATTATTTGGATGTTTTTAGATAATATCACAGTACTTTCACATAACTACACATATTTACACCTATTCTTACCTTCTAAAACTTTAACAAGAACTGATTGCACATCGCTTGCAATGTGTGTTTTTATCGGTTTTAGAATACTGCCAATTACTCAATCAGAAATATAAATATCAATTTAAAAAGAGCAATATTTAACATTTAACGTGCATAACAGACATACGTCGTACTTACGATCCTACGTAATTCGAAGAGTCGGGAAGCTGCAAAGCCGCCGCGTTCAAAGTTTATACCGAAGCTACTGGCACCGAGCGGCTGCGAGCCGTCCTGCTTCTGCAGCCGAGCGACTATCCGCGAGCCTTTAACACGTCGCGCGGGAGAGGCGAGCTGGAAGGGAGGTGTCACGCTCAGTTTCCATGGAAACTCAACGGATTAGTGGGTATTATGTGAAAATGTATCGTTCATGAGTGAAGGAGATGGCTGTATTTAAACCAGAATCACGTTAATTAATGCGAATTATACTCGGTGTGTTCTATCCGCTGAGAAAAATTAAGCCGTAGCTGACTTAATGACATGATTATAGGATAAATTAACGAAGGCTATTTGTCTTACCACACTAAAACGTCCATTACGCGTGTATCACACGCTTTACACCACAAAGATAATAAACATATCTTATTCTGCAGAACTACTTGTCATGTCTCTTGTAAAATAAGAGGTATTTAATTATGGAGGTTTTTCTTACGTGCAGGCTGCGGACAAAAGGCTGGTCCGTTGCTGGAGGCTGCTTTTTGTCCGGTGGTACTGCTGCTGTTCGCAGTTCAAATTTGCCTCCGGCAAAACACAGAAAGCGATTTTGAGTAGCAGCTAGGGACGAAAGTATAACGAGCTGCTCCCCAGGTTCTGACAGGCCTAATTAAAGACATTTCATTTCTATGCCAAGACTTCCCATCTTACACATTTAATCTGACAGCAACTTTCACAACTAACCCGGTTACATTTGAGATTTGTGGAAGAACATCAATGTAGCAAAACGGATAGTCTGATAGTTTTGTAGAAATTGCACAATGGCGTCACAGTGTTAGAAACGGATGATGGATTCCGACAAAACCTGACGCATTTCTTCCAGCAATATGTGTTGCTACAGATGGGTCATTATCAAGGAAAGTCATGATCCAGATACCCTTTTGACACCATACTTGTTGTATGTTTGCTTTCACCACTTCTAAGAAGTCATCCGTCTGTATTTGAGAAGAACCAAACCTGTACACACATCCGACCAGGAAACAGTTGACAGTTACTAGAAGGCAAGCGGTTGACAAATGCACGTTGGAAACTGTTTCAGGAGCCTGCTTATTTCATATTAGCAACTGCGTACAATTGTTCTTGTTTCCAGTTTCAGGACTCGATATCTCAAACGTATGAAGCCAAGACTGAACATCTTTGGTTCTGCCATGGTGTCTAAATAAATGTAAGTAGGCCAAAGCATTTGTTATTTGAATTTTTACTGCATTTTTTCAAAATTGAATTTGCTCCCCATTAGGTTGTAAATTAGAATGTGTCCCCCTTGAGGGGTTTTGACCTAATTTCTGGTCTCATAATATTGGTTCACATAAGTCAAATTCTTCATGACTTTGCCATTGTCTGACCTCTGATTAGCTTCTAGATTCTCCAGGGAGTCTGGAGAGTGGAAGCCTTCAGTTTAGCTTGCTGGTCAAAGACCATGGGAAATTTGAGACTCTGAATTCAGTTCTGAGAGCAAGTGACTTAACTTCCTATTTGAGCAGTGTAGCACCAGGTTTTTTTTTATTTTTGCCATTTTTTCCTCACTGCATTTATTAAAATGAACCCTCACCTGCATAAGTGATTGGAAAAGTCGAAGGACGGGTGGGTGGGTATCAGATGGTGAGAACATACAGTACTATTCATAGTTACACTGAGTCACTATAGTAGGATTCTAGAGGGAAATTAGTATTAATATTTAAACCTCAGGTTGCTGTGTTCTCTGTCCATCTGCCCTTGGCAAGCAAATAATTTTGGACTTAATCATGAATGGGTGGGGTCTAGGGGACAACGTAAAGGTACCACTGAGGGCCAGGAGCCTTTCTAGCACAGTGAGCTGGCATGAAGGTAATTTCTGCACATGGGAGACACCACTTGACGTTAAGAAGCTAATTACTCCTAACCACTATAACATTGTGCCACATCTAAAAATAAATCAGCAGTGCATATCTGACTGGCCTCTGGTTAGAGGTGCGACTCCCAGCCAGAAACCCCTCCATGCACTGCTTAATTGTTATCGAGATGTGGAATGGAGCTGTCAGTTATCGCTAATTTGGAAACCCTGCACAATACACAGACTGTACACAAATTAATATTAAATTATGGGACGTACAATAAGCCTTTTTTCAATTTGTGTACATCAGTGTGTTTTAAATACAGCCTGACACTATGTTCTATATGCTAGTTAGGGGACCAAGCCAAGGATAAAGGAAATCAAGCTGGGGGATCAGTGTTGGGGGGCGGGGGGGGGGGGGGCGGTAAGAGATTCAGTACGGGGTTCAGATCTCACTCAGGCATTGGGTACACAGATTGGAAGCTTGGCAGGCATCGACACCCTGTGTTTCACAAGCTTGTTAACAGCGAGAAGTAGAGGGCAAAGCAGAAACGATGCAGACGGTTTTGGAATAAGAAAGTGAGAGGCTTCGTTTAGTCGTTTGCTATTTTAATAACCTTCACATTAGAGCATTGCAGAGGTAGTGTTTATCATGTTTTAGTTTAGCTTCTGTCACACATTTTGATTTGCACATGCAAAGGTAACATTTTAGGAACATTCAATCTTCACAGACAACATAAATATGAGGAGGATCATAAGAACAGAGGAGTCAATTATAGGGGTTGTGTTTCAAGAATCTGACATGAAAGCTAAATGATACATACCACCAGGTTCATTTTTTGCAAATACTGTGAAGCTGGACACACCATCCAAGTAAACTGTCAGTGACAGATTACTTTGTTAGTGTGACCGTATCCAACTCTGTGGTAGAATGACCTCATCTCATAATTCTTTTTGAGTTATACTGTTCCTCACATGGAGAGCATCATCTTAAATATTACCCAACAGCAACAGAATACAGAAAGACCTCTGTCCCATCACTTAGCATGGCTGCTGACAGGTTCAATTCCCTGGGTGGCGTTAGGTTGACTTTTTTATGGCATTCTGTTTACCCCAGATTGCTGGAGTTATGACAAACAAGCAAGCAGGGTGCTGGCAGGATGACACACCAAATTGCTATGGTGACGCAAAAGATCTACTCACCGCCCTGCCTCCAAATCGCCTTCTCTTCATACCCCCATCTGTTTGATTATGCATGTAGCACAATTCCCACTATTCCAAATGCATCTCAACAATAGCAGAGATAAATCCTCATTGTCAGTCTCGTACTCAACAACAGGGGTTTAAAAATGACAGTACACATTTCAGACAGGGAATGTAATTTGCGGGTTAAGGTCATGGTAAGGACAGATTTTGTTTGTCCTCTTCACTGCGAACAAAGAAGCTCTGGCCAGTCAGATTAAGAATACATCTCCTGAGGCAACAACTCAACCGTGAGTGGTCCATAAAAAAACCCTCAAAAAGGTTAGTACACAGACTCAGAGGCTACTGAGAATAATGGTGGCCCAAGGTTAGGAATAATAAATGATGGCTGGTTGTTTTTCTGTGTCTGAGTAAATTCAGCATGCGAGTGCAGAGACTGCTGTAGGGGGATACCAGGGGCAAGTGGTGGCTTGATGGTTAGGGAAGCGCACTTGTAATCAAAAGATTGCAGGTTTGAATCCCCCACCAACAAGTGACCACTGAGGTACCATCCCTAAGCACTGCTCCCCGCGCGCTGAAGTATGTGCCCTCTGCTATGTCACAAAAGTCACATATGGGTTAAATGCAGAGGATGCATTTCGTTGTCGTGCACATGTGCTTTGCTGTGTTAACACTGATCAGTAAATTCTAATATGTAGGATTAAAAAGTATATGGGTGTTGAAGTCACACTGGTGTACTTTGACAGCAATAGGTATCGTTGCTTGTACTGGCATATTCTATGAAAAGCCAATGAAAAAAGGGACAAACTTGTATATCCAGTTCCAAAGGGCCCACAGTTTATTAGCATTTTGAAATAAAACACCAAACCAGAGTTTTCAATTGTCTGTTTCAGTACAGTTCAGTCATTGGGCAGGAAGAGAGAATAAAAAGGCAGTTAATGAAAGGAATGGGTAAATTGTGCTACTGAATAACCATGAGGGAGGTCTGATGTACTTATAGGTTGAACTCAGAATGGTAACCACTTTATAAGGAAAGGTGGTTCATTGGAGAAACGTTGTTCGTACTTGTCCACCCCCCGTTTGTTCAAGTTATTGGATGGGGCGTGGTCCATCACATCTTGATAAAGTTCTACGGCACAGTGGTCTGGCCCTGTGTGGCAACTGGGAGAGAAGGAGGACAATCAAAATTGCCACCAAACTGTAGACAAAGATAACGACAATGCAACACACTATTTAAGGACAAACTCTTCCTCTACAGCTAGAAGTGGGATCAAACAATGTAAATGCTGCGGCTTCATGCTAATACATACAAAATACAGATTTTTCCCAAAAGACTGAACACAATAAGTTGACATGACTGAAGTGTACAGATGAAGAATGCATGGTATTTTGTTAGATACATATTTCAGCCAAAGTGGAGAAATTGAGCGGCTTCTTTTTTTCCCTCCTGAGATTTACTTTGCTGTCGGATTTGAGACTGGGGCAGTAAGCGATGTAATAACAGCTTTCTTCCCCCTCCAGGGGTTCCACTTTGCTGCCCTGTCCTGGCCTGGCCTAAAACCACAGTGCAGATGGTTGGGGTGGCTCCTTACTCGTCTCCAGGTGAGCTTCTCTCAGAAGAGGCCGTCAACTTGCTCAGTCTCTGGATCCAGGTCAATGTCGTAGAAACATGGTCTGGTGGGCAGCCCAGGCATAGTGCTCATCTGGAGTGAGAGTAAAAAAGACATGTTCTGGCTGTATTCTGAGCCTGGCAGACTTGCTCGGTATTCTGGTTTTTGTGCCAGAAGAGCAGAAGTATGACAATTTAACTGCGATATGTGTCCATGTGCAATAATTAATAGGGCTATAGATAACGGGTGTAAACATTTTTCAGGATACTTGCCTTTCGGTACTAAACGGATGCTTACTTATATACCAACAACTTGACTAACAGATTAGCATCATGTCTAAAATATTAATGAGGTTAATTAACAGCCAAAATTAGTCATCTGTATAAGTTCGGCAAATCCTTTTGTATATTAAATTTAACTTGATTAGTAGAGCACACCACATTGCTAGTATTTTGGCAAATGACAGAAGCAATAACCAGGTGACAAAGGGGACAGCTTAGGAGCCACAACATATTTATATTTAAAATAAATATATGTGTGTGTGTGTGTGTGTGTGTGTGTGTGTGTGTGTGTGT
>JAABNY020000025.1:15960565-15974556 GCA_015164015.2 Brevimyrus niger | reverse complement strand
TGTGTGTGTGTGTGTGTGTGTGTGTGTGTGTGTGTGTGTGTGTGTGTATATATATATATATATATATATATATAAATGGATAAAAATGTGGATATTGGTGATGTGCCTCTACTTTTTGCAGTTTAAAATCCAACACATTTATTAGACATAAGGATTTATACAGATTATTAACTTTTGGCCATCACAATATACCTCTAATTAATATTTTACGCATATTACTAATCAAATTAATTGTAGTCATAAGTACACCACAAAATAGAATGAAAAAACCGTGCCCAGACAAATTTTTACACCCATTTTCTAAAGCCCTGGTGATTATTGTGCATGTGCTATAAAATCGTGATGTGATATCATGCAGCCCTGAAGATGACACATTCCCCTCAACAGGACTGCTTCATGTTTCAAACAAAGCAAGATGAACATTTACAAATAAAACGCCCACTGTTTGCTCACATTTTGACTGAACTGTATCATCAAGATCGTGAGGCAAGCTCATTACGCTGAACAATGACATCCCACAATACTCAGAGAGCACTGCCCACTCTTAACTTCTGCCAAGTCTCGTTCAGTAAGCTGTTCTGCAACTTAATGATTGGTCTAATTTCACACATCTGAGCAAGTTTTCAATATCTACCATCTCCCCAACTGGCTGGCCATTACTGCCTCCTACAGTTCTTACCGTGCCCACTAACGGGTAAAGAAAACCAGCTCCAACACTGGCCCGGATGTCTCGGATGGGCAGCACAAACCCAGTGGGGGCCCCCTTCTTCTCTGGGTCATGGGACAGTGACAAGTGGGTCTTTGCCATGCATATAGGCAAATTTCCAAATCCCTTTAGAAAGTAACAATAAAAAAGCAAAACATGGACTTGAATTACACAGAACATTTTTCATTTACATCATTTATGATTACAACTGGCCAAGCTCTAAAGAATGTCACAGGGGGAAAGCTATCTATCAAGGTAGGAACACACTAATTAACCCAAAATCAGAGTTCATACAGAGTTCAGGTTGAGATATATTCAGCCTTCTCAGTGAGAGCCTAGGAGAAGTATGACATCCATAATGGTTGGGTCGTCACCTGCTTGGTGTACAGCTCCACTTTGTGCTGGGCTTCTGGAAGTAGCTCAACATCATCTGCACCATAGATTTTCTGTGCAATGATCCTGATCTTGTCAATGATGGGCAGCTGCAGAGCACATACAGCATGCAAAATATGAATCTCATTTTTCAGGGACACTGCTTGTCAAACACTACATCTCACAGATCAGCTTCTGAAAGCGGGTTGAAATATACCAAGAAGGAAAAAAAATGCTGGACTTTTCATCAGCTAAGTGCCCCCCCCCCCCCAAACCTCCTGTGAGAAATGCAGACAGGCATTTCTGGGATGTACATTTAGAATCCTTTTTAATCAATGAGGTAATATATCTTGTTTATGCCCGAGATGGGGATGGCAGATACCCCTTCACCATTATCGTGAGAATACAGCTTGTGAGAAACTCAAAGACACTGATTCTGCTTGATGGAATTAGTAAGCAGAGCCTGGGTTCAGACTTGTGGTTCTTTACCTCAACATCGTAGAGAAACTTGAAGTCACTAGGTGTTTCCGCTGCCCTCTGCACAGCCTTGGCCAAGGCCACCGCACCAGCGCCCCCTTCAGCCCAATGTGTGCAGTGCACTGCATCAAACGCCCCTGCTGCCTTGGCTAGGCTGCAGACCAGATCCAGCTCAGAGTCTGTGTCTGTCCTGACACCACAAGATGGAAGGAAAAATGAAAATTAACACCTATGTCCTCAACATTCCTGGACCTGCTGTAGTCATTTGAGGCACTCCATGGGAACAGCGAGTTGACTTGATGCAATTTAAGGTGACAGAACATTTCATCCTAAAAATATCCTAAAATAAGTCCCTGATCAAGACATTTTATCATTTTTCACAATACTCATGCAGCCCTGCAGTACAAACCATTTCTAAAGTAGGGTAGGTACTGCTGCTTAGCTTTAGCATAATCCTCAAGGGTACAACAGCAGAAACAAATTTTCACACAACCACAAAGGTTTTAAATAGTTCACTCACTTGAAGGTGTTGACGGCCACCACCACAGGAACCCCAAAGGTTCTGGCATTCTCTATCTGCTTCCTCAGGTTGTTGCAGCCTTTTTCCAGCAGCTCCCGGTTCTACGTGGCAAGGCAGTCAATCACTTGACCTAATTTCATTAATGTAGTCTCCCTACATCTCAAGAGGCTTTTGTTACAAGTGGGCAATTATAGTTATAAACATAACCAGTTCCTAAAAAGGGTCTCTATATATGGAAAACTGCCTGACTGGGCCACCAGTGTATCCTTACTCCAACTTTACCTGTATTACGATAATAAACAAGATGGTGCAGAGGGCCATTGCTTTCCCAAATGCATTTATGCCGGTACACAAATACAATAGCAACTGGTCTGTTAAAAACACACACATATATGCAAAGCAATAACAATAACAGCACTGATGACCAAATCTAGAGGTCAAATCAGGCCCAGAAACAAAGAAGGAAGTATAAAAGCAAAATACCTCTTCGGTGTATTCTTTCGGCAAGGGAACACCAGCAGTGACCTGTGAAAGTGGAACACATGAGAATGTATGAAGTGAACATCTGTAGAATTGCTTACTAAGTTATGAGCAAAGAAAGAAAGAATCACCAGTTCAAAATGTCCCACCCTCAGCCCACCCTGGACATAGCACTCACTGTGGGTCCACCTCCATGCATCTTGAGTGCCCGCACCGTGGCAACCAGGACTACAACGTGTGGTCGCAGGCCTGAATACCGGCACTTGATGTCAAAGAACTTCTCCATACCGATATCAGCCCCAAACCCTGCCTCAGTCACTGGAAGGGAGAGCGGCATGCAGTGGCAGTCAAAGAAACAGGCCGAGTGCCAGCGAGTGGGACGTCCTTAACATCAAACAACCATAACTGCCCCAGGAAGCACTTCAGGTGAAACAAAAAGGCAACATGCTTGTACTCATTAATAATTATGTTTCAGTACAATGGAGACAATAAAGGTGAAACTCTCTTAAATGCAACATACATACGCATGCACACACACACACACACACACACACACACACACACACACTAATACTAAACAACCTAATCCAATTTGCTCACCTACAAATCCTTCTGGGCCCACCAGTTTCAATGCTATTTTATCAGCCAAGATGGAGGAGTTGCCGTGGGCGATGTTGGCGAAAGGGCCAGCATGTACAAACACCGGGTTCCCCTAGGCAATTGGGCGGAGGTTTGCAATTTAGCATTCAGACAAGGGTGAAAGGGTCACGCTTTAAAAAGAAAAACACGGCAGGCTTAATCATAACGTCCATCGGCAACCTGGCCAGTGAAACATAACCTTGAAAATACAAAAATAATTGAAAGCTTCATTTAACACCAAAAGGTAAACATGTAGCATGCATGAGATGAAAAGCAGGGTTTTGTAGGAGCGGAATGCATTTGCATGCTTGAGACATTTCTCTCTCAGTGCAGTATGTGGGTGTCTTTAATTACTTTAAGGCTGCGTATGCATGGCACACATGATTCAATCTAATTGTCAGTTTGGGAAATAGGTAACCCACTCCCACTGCATATCTGATTCCACCAAGAGGCCCATGACTGGTTGTTGAGCAAGAGAGCTGGGTCAGGAGACAGGAAAGCAAGGGAGTCTCTCCCGGTTCATTTTCTGCCCAATGCTTCCTACCTCCAATGTCTGCATCAGATTGGGCTTGATAGCATCACGCATCAATACAGTCAGAGCGCCGCTCACACCCTGCAGGTTCAAACAGCACCATTATAGAGTGCATTAGGGAATACAGGCTTTCCTATACTTGTCTCATACTGAGATGCCTCTCAACCACACTCTTTCAACACCCACCAGGTCCTCAGTTGTGATCGGCTCCCCGCTTCGACTGGTGGCCACCACCATCTTGGCCAGGCGCTGCCGCATGTCCGCCATGTCACTGGTCAACGCAAGGACAGCCATGATCTCACTGGCCACAGAGATGTCAAACTGGGCCTGGGGAAGTGGGAAGCACAACTTTTAAACTAAGGAGGTATATCACCTGGTGAGCAGGATGTGAGCAGGGTCAGCAAAACCTGGCCCCTCAAGAAATCCATCCCTGTTAATAATCAAGATCGCATCCCATCATCCAGGTGGACTGCTTACCGTCCTGGTGAAGCCCTTCTCTGTGGGAGACTGGCCAACAGTGATCTTTCTCAGGAAGCGATCATTGGTGTCCATCACTGGAAACCAAACAACCAATGAAATCTACTTGTCAAAGACCCAAACCAACCAAAAATTAATTTGTAGCCATCAGACATGCCAGAAATGTCATACACAATCAAAACAAAGAATATTTCACAAGTTCTTCTATATCTCAGGCAAATGATAGAACTGGTACCTCTTTGCCAGGTAACGGTGTCTGGGTTGATGTCCAGTCTCACAAAACGGGTCACCTCTTCCTCTGTCAGGGTGCTAGGGTCAGTCTTGTCAATTCCCAGCCTCTGGAAGAAAAACGGAAGGCATAAGTAGTGAATCCTTGGTCTCTTGTTTCAGCTATTCTCACACCACCAAGGATCTGCATCAGCTCAGGGTAGAACATAGTTCACCTTCAGCCGGTTGACTTGGATGGGGGAGAACATCCTCTGGCCATCGTTCAGGGGAACCAGCCGATTGAACAGGGCCTACAGGACACGGAGAAAAAGATAAAGAATACTTTGAAGTAAGACTGTTGCAAATATGAGATCAAGATAATCTATAAGCATTACCAAAAATAACATCTACAAAGTTCTAGATCAGGGGTAGCCAATCTTATCCGCAAAGGGCCGATGTATAAGCAAGTTTCCGCTGTAACACCCTAATTAGATCACTAATTAGAGGACTGACTGGCTGAAAGAGTCCTCACACCTGGGTTTGAACAGCTGACTTACAGGTTATCCCAAAAATCTGCATACACACTGGCCCTTTGCAGATAAGATTGGCTACCCCTGTTCTAGATTATCCAGAGTAGGTCCTCACCTTGTCGGACTGTGTGGCCTCATGGAACATGCGAGCGTCGATGGCGGCTGCCACCAGGTTATTAGCAGCTGTGATGGCGTGGATGTCACCTGTGAGGTGGAGGTTGAACTGGGTGGGGGGCAGAAGACGACCGCAAATCAGTACCAGTACCATACTACACCATCCCTTTATCACCCGAGTGCAGCCAAAACATTCCGTACCTCTTCCATAGGGATGACTTGGGAATAACCACCACCAGCAGCACCCCCTGTGGAAATAATTTCATCATGACCCACATTTAACAAAAACATATCAGTACCAGTCCAAAAAGTAAACATAAGTGGACATTGTATCATCTGCTGTTGTTGAATCAGACATCACGTTATCAAACAAGCCTGTCAAGGGTGCTGGCAGCTTACCTTTGATCCCAAAAGTGGGACCTTGTGAGGGCTGGCGGACACAAGCAAAGACATTCAGGTTGAGGTGCGCCCCCAGCGCCTGAACCAGCCCCACAGTGGTGGTGCTCTTCCCCTCACCCAGTGGGGTGGGTGTGATCCTGGAGGCAAACCAAAGCACAGCAATTAGCTGGAAGGCAAAATGCCAACCCTCTATGAAAGCACCCTAAGGGGAGGACAAATATGAACAATACTGCCCAACATCTGGCCAAAAGAGGCTAGCAAAGGAAGCTTACCCGGTCACCACCAGGTATTTCCCATCAGCCTGCGCCTGCAGGCGCTTGATGGTGGACAGCTGCACTTTGGCTTTGGTCTTGCCATACATCTCTAGCTCATCAGAGAGAAGACCGATTTCCTGGGCGAGTTGGTCGATGGGTTTAGGTGGACAGGAGCGAGAGATAGCAATGTCACTGCATGGACAGGACACAAACAGTGAGATTAATCAGAAGGTAGGACAGACTGTATTTCTATACTGAGACCAGCTAAATGGTCAATGTTCATTGAGGAAAAAGGAAAGCTGGACCGATCGGAGAAGAGATGCGTTATGTACCTCGGCACTGGATTCTGCAGGTTGAGTTTGTTGTAAGAGATGTTCCACTTCCCTGGCCGGTATGTCTGTAGGAAGCGCTTGGCACTCTCCACTGTGTTCTAATGTAAAAATACTGTAAGACCTCGGCTAGCAGTGGTATGAATGAATGATCATAAGTGAGCTTTTAATAGATAAAACTGTAGCAAAAAATTCTGTCACTTGGATTACACCAACATTTAGGGAGCAAAACATTGAGCAGTGCAGAAAAATCAGACACCATAGATTAAAACTAGACTTGCTGCACAGCATTATTACTCTACGCCAAAACATGCACTTGCTTGCAACAAAAAGAACTGTGACCAGCTTCATCTTCTGCTGCTGGGAGCGGCATTCAAGCACTGGCGAGAAGAATGGCCTTTTGTTACCAGGACAACACGGCAGGCTAGTCACAGAAAGAAGAGGGCTGGGATACCTGCATAAGCATTGCAACAGTCATGGGGCCCACACCTCCTGGTACTGGGGTGATGAACCCTGCTCTCTCTTTAGCAGAGGCGTAGTGGACATCTCCTGTCATCCGTTTTCCACTGGACTTGCTACTATCTGGAGGGGGGACAGGACAATACAGTAGATCTCAGTACAGATGCCCTTGGCAAAAAAAACCCCAACAAACTCTGGTGTTTAGCCACACCTACCTGGCACATAGTTGATGCCACAATCGATGACCACAGCGCCCTTTTTTACCCACTCCCCCTTCACCATCTCTGCCTTGCCAGCTCCCACGACCAGGATGTCTGCCCTGCTCACCTAGGAAGAACAGTGGATTTCTGGATTCACCAACCATCACTCACAATGCCACCGTCCAGAAGTCAGTAGTGATGCTTTACCTCGGCTGCCAGGTCAGCGGTCTTGGAGTGGCAGGTGGTGACGGTGGCATGGTTCCACATCAGTAGGTCATACATGGGCGCCCCCACAATCTTGCTGCGACCGATCACCACTGCATTCTTCCCTACCACTGGCACACCTGGGCATAAGACATGTCCTACTATACCCCTTTAACACTCTCATTTACTATACACATTTGGGAAACAGGTTTTTGTAATTACGACCCCAAATTTTATTCTACAGCATGTCTATACTACTGATGTATTTTCACACATATGACTAAAGACATCAGGACATCTACTGCTGGACTACCATTCATATCAGCAATGGCTCATAGGTCAGGTGCTGGCCCACTTGTCCCTTGCTTACCTGTCTGCCTGATGAGTTCCATGCAGCCCTGGGGGGTGCAGGGGATGAAACAGTCACCCAGATCCCCACGGGCCAGCTTCCCCGCATTTATACTGGTCAAACTGGAACACAAGAAAACAGAGACAAGGCTGGACTGAGATACAAATCTTGTCTATACTATGAATACACATAGATTCAGAGGAATCCACTCCTATATCTTGTAACACAATTTCAGACATCCATCAGTCTGACTATTAATTTGGACCACTCAGTCCAGAGACTGCCTGCTGGACACTCTTACTGGTGGTTTGTCACTGCGACCTTAAACCCATTCAGCCCTTGATAATCCACTCAAACGGAATTTTAACAAATTTACACAAGATGTTGCTCCTCAACTTCAAAAGCACTATGATCATGTTTAAGGTTTCTAAAACAATGCGCTGATAATCATTCAAATATCTTCTCATTTTATAACCAAACACTCCATTCTAATTACTCCAAACAATCACTCCATGTTTCACTGAGAACAAGGTGGAGCAGGCAAAGAGAAGCATTCCATTGTGCCTGTAATTGTATTTGCGTAAATAGCAAATAAAACATCATTTAATCCAATATTTTTACATTTCATTTCAAACAGGAACTTCCCTAAAAAAAACGCCCAACCGGAAAGAACAGACGCTTCGCTGCAGGACTCGTCAGCGGGTCCGCGTAGAACCACCGTGCCCATCATCCAAGAGATCCAGGCTATCGCCATCTGCTCAGGATCCCCAGGTACAGCAAGGTCCAAAACGAATGGAGGTATTTACCAGGCCCAGATAGAGGCAAGGATTACAGAAGCGAACCTAGTGCAGTCCCTGAAAGCAACTCATCTCAAAGAAGAGTGCACTCGAGAGCAACTGTCCACAAAGCTTGGCTTGGCACTCTGCCCTGTAGAAGGCATCTGTGAAGCACATTGGGTGGACTTTAGTCGCCAGAGGAGCTCACCCATCTACGTCTTTCTCTGGTGCCACAGCGTTGGTGACCTTTTCAGTGTTGATACGGTTGATGGAGTCCAGAGGCAACTGGACGATGAGACCATGCACATCTGGGTTCTTGTTCACTTCCGCAATGCTCCGCAGGACCTTCGAGGTTTTAGTACAACAACAAATTTATTTTTGTATAGCACGTTATCGCAACATTACATCCTCTCAAAGCGCTTTACAGCATCCCCACCCAAAGTCCCCAGTGAGTAAGCCATAGGCGGCAGTGGTAAGGGAAAAACTCCAGAGAAGGAAGAAACCTTGGGAGGGACCAGACTCAAAGGGGGAGCCCATCCTCCAGGGGTCGGCAGGGAGAGTCAAATCGGAGAGATGGCTAAGTGCCAAGTCATACTGTCCAAATCATTTGAGACACAACCGGGGAGCAGAGGGGAGATGACAAGCCGGTGCCAACATGCGACGTCACATGTACCAGGGTGTGCTGGACATCTTAAGGGTTTGGTGTGGCCTTGGCCTGCTAAACACAAGTCTCTACTGTGGATTTCATTCAGAACTCACCTCATCCTCAGTAGTAGTTTTTGGCAGCCTCAAGTGGTTGGCGTTGATTCCAATCTTCAGACAGGCAGACAAACAAAGAGCCAATCAGAACAGCAAATGAAGTGCATTCTATAGCGTCCGTAACGCTCAAGCTACAGAGGAGATGATGTCACTAGTATGTCAATGTCACTACAGCTTTGCTAATCATTTTTACCTCGGCAGCAGCCTTCAACTTCATGCTGATATACAGGTTAGAATCCTCCCTGTCCCCCACCTGAAAAATGGCACAAGTCAGTATTCTCAACAGGGCACAATGTAGGGGGCCTCCAGTTCCAGGACCCAACGATGTTCATCCGCTGCAGCTCTGTTTTTAAAAATGCAAGTCGATGCAGTTTTTAAACAGGAAAGGAAACTTCAAACTGAAACAATAGTGTCAATAGTCAATAGTGCAGCTTTCAAAGTATCCCTCTACTATGTCTATCTTAAACATAGAATAACTACAGTGGTTAGTAATCACCGTATCCCTAAAAATGTTCTCGTTCAATTTACCTGGCAAATAAATATATGTATATGAAAAATGGAAGTCATTATTGGCATTCAGTAAATTAAATTAAAAAAATTCAAGGCCAGTCATACAGCTGATAAAATGCTAACTGCCATTAGCCCCAAAGTTTACCTAGTAAACTTCAAGGTTAGGGTAATGCTTCTAATAGAACATTCTCTTGAATTAATATATAGTGCCTTAATGTTGAAAAAGGTGTCAGTGTTGTGAGTGCTTCTCCATTGTGAATAAAAGAAGGTCATATCCCCCCCCCCACAAAATGCAGTTGTTGAAATACTAACACGAGCAGAGATGAGACTGGCCTTTCTGCCAGTGTTACACAAATTGGCATGTTAACTGCGCAACTCTAACATGGTGGAAATGGCACAGATCTCCTCATCAAGGGGAGGACAGGACGAAGCTGTCCAATCGCTTTGTTGGAAATTGCAACGGCATGCTCTTTTAGAGGTTACACTGCAGGAAGGTCACACCTTGGAGCAGGGACATGTGTACAACCAGAACTTCATGCTGGAATCCAACAGAAATGAGAATTACATAAAGTCTTACCTGCCATCACCCTGAAGAAGCACACAAGAAGGAAAAAACACACATAAAGAGTTAAGATTTTCAGAAGAAGAGATGACAAACACAGTATACACATGAAGGACAAAATGAGCCCTTGTGGACATACCTGCAGCACTACAAGGCCAGGACGGAAGCCTGGAAACTGCTGCTTCATCTCCGCCACATCCTTCTTCAGCCTCTCCCTCACCTGCCTGGAGACAGAAGAGGCCAGTCACGTCAGTCACGTTAGCAACAGCTCTCCTCAGTGGGCCTACCCACCAAGTAAGAACTGGAGGGGACTCTTACGCAGAGCTCCTCTTCCCCGACAGCACCGTGAACACAGCTCTCCTTTCCCCCACGATTCGGCACAGTTCGCACAGCTTCAGGGCAGCCAAGGAGAACATGGTCTTTAGAGGGAGGGACGAGGGAGAAGGGGAAGGGGAAGGGAAAACAGAGAGGGAAGGCCTCAAGGAGGCCTCTTCTTCCTTCAACTAAGCACACCATTTTTCCCACCCAAGAATACCACAGCAAATGTTACTAGGCAATACTGTGCCCAGCTAAACAATGTAGTTCCTAAGTTTTACGGTCCAAGGCCTGTGTCTCAGTAGGTTAGCCAAATGTGGGGGGAAGGTGCCAGTAAGCTTCAGCTGGCTTCCATCTGGTTGTAGAAGCAGCCGACGCTGCCAGATTTGGGACACGCACAGATAAACAACAAAAGAGCTGTTAACTAGTAACCAATAAGAGAGCTGGTCTAAGAGGCATGACCCTCTCAGCCAATCAAAAGCCAGGACCAATAATAGTGAAAGAAACTTGGAACCTGGGAATATGCAGCCCCCTTCCACACAACTCTGGGAAAAAAATATATATATGGCAGAATTCCAAAAAGCATAACAAGCAGTTTTTTTACGGTTCTTCCGGCAGTGCCATAGCGCCTCAGCCACACTTTCACAGAATCAGCCCTCTATTTTTCAAGTCAGGAGGCTGACACATCTATGAGGTGAAGAAACAGGTTTCCACGTGCTGTTTGCATGCATAATTAATGTTAGCACAATTAATCTCAGGCGACCTCCTGAAACCCTCTAAATATAAATGTTTCTTTCCAAGACATAAGATAAAAGCCTCAGCACGCTTTAAGGTGAAGGACATATACCCTTCTGACTGTTCCAGACAAATATGAAACGAAAGGACCTTTAGCACTCCTCAATCAGGATAACAAAGTAGTTGTTAGTGGAGTGTAATAGCGACCTTTGCATTCTGAGTGAGGTAACATGACTGAAAGTGTAAGATCTCTTCTGCAACAAATCAGTTTATCTATTACCTTTATATCAGCAGTCCTCATGGCATGTGTGAGGTCAGAAGAGCTAAGGTCAGGCACATAAGGGCATTTGTGGCCATGGATGCTAGGATGTACATGCTTAAAACCAGCACACACACATATGCTCCTATCCGGCATTAAGCAGGCGAACACACACAGCTGTGTGCCTCATCTTCTCGGTCTGTTCTATCCATTCACCTTCATTTGCCAGGAGACCTAGTCACGGGTGAAACCTGCCGCAAAGCCCGAGGGAAAAGCAGCTGATGGGGGACATCAAGGGCAGAATTAACTGAACAAGAGCGTCTTGTGATGGGCACGAGTTCAGGGTGGAACTGGGGGCTGAAGCAGGTTAATGGATTAGAAGGAACGCCGGGATTCTGTAGCTAGAGAAATAAGCCGTTTACACTGAAACACACTAAAGTACATGTGTGCAGTGTGGTAATAAAGTAGGCAAGATTCCAGCAAGGTTTAGTGTATTAAATCAAACTAATGAATAAATGCATTAGAAAACAATGCTTTTCCCCTTCAGAAGCAGGAGTACTTAAACATTTATATTATCTGTGCTCCCTGCAGGCACGTGGTGGTACTGCAGGCCTACAGCGAGGACGACAAACTGGTGACTGAATGGAATTTCTCTGAGCTCCATCCAAACTGCCAATTGCTACATATACCCGAGACCAACTCTGCAGGTGAGACTACAGATGGCGAGTTTAATAACTGGGAGGCGCATTTTAGGAAGTCGTGGTAAAGCAGCATTTAAACCCCCCAGTTACATTTTCAAACTACCCATATGACTGAAAATCAATTAACATCACTGATAACTCTGAAAGGTGAGTCTTAAATGGCCCTGTGTCTTAAATGTGATAGGACTGCTCTTTAACCTTTTCTCTCTTAGCCATTGACCTGCAATTCAAGCTAAGGCCTTGGAGATGGAAAACTAAATGGACAAATTATAATTCCGATGTGTCCGCCAATTAAAGACAAAACTGGACACCCACGGTTACCTACCAAGTCACCTTTAGCTTTAATCTACCAAAATGAACTAGCTCGGTTAGCGTTTTCAAGGCAAAGGCGTATATTAAAAATGATCATATTCAAGTGACTTAATCATTAAGGAATAACACCTACTGACGTTTACAATCTCTGGGCTGTTATTAAGCACTTCAGCGGGTCATTATATACAATCACATGCCGCCCGCGTATACGTATGTTTTGTTCATGCAAGTTGCAGATCTCATGAATGCGAAGAGGTTAAAGTTCAACGATAAGATGTCACTCCACATATTTACCGGATTCACACATGACCGACGACCTTAAACTGTGAACTGTTACAGCCTAATCAAAACCATCAGACATGTGCATCTTTTTGTCATAGATACATCCGTAATCGCGTCGGACCGCGGATTACGACACTGCCTGGTTAATGCAAATATAGAATATGCATGTTATTTTTAAATTATAAAACTTACAATGAGATTTCTTTCCCGTTGATAATCTGCGCAGACATCGTTAACTTTCGGGGTGGTCGACCGCTCTCAGTGGATTTCACTCTATCTCTGAACTTTGCTTCCAACCTTAACCCGGTTAGGAATCCAGTTCACTGTAAACTTGCGCCGCTTAGCACATGCTCTCTACGCCATAAAAGAGTGTAACTGCGTTTATGAATGGCATTTCGCGTTTTCGTTTCCGTATCTTACGGTAGGCGGGTCTGTCCTGCAAGGTTGCGGAACATTTGTCCAGCCTTACGTCAGTTTGATAAGCGTCCCGGAGTGGGCCAGCCAGAAGCGGCCAATCCTAAAACAGGTAGAAATGTGCTGAGAAGCAAGAACCAGGCATTGATCGGCACTGTAAAATCCGTTTGCATTGTCACAGACACAAGAACTGAAAAATCGCTGCTACGTTTAATGTAGAAGATAACTGAGGATACTAGATTTTAAGGAGATCAAATCGGTAGTATACCTAAGAAATCAGTTCACACTTACCTTGCTCGGCACACGCATAGTTTTAATTGAATCTTTAGGTATTTTAGATGTTCATGCAATCTTACAGCCGAACATAATTGAGCCTATTTAAATTTATTTTGAAACGAAGACGCCTTGTGCACTTTGCGGATCATTTTCTGGCGTCAGTGAGTTTAGGCAGAAGTACAGCAGAATTTCGACAACTTTCTCCAGAGACTCGCTCCCAGTGAAACCCGTACTTATACGTGTTTCCCACTAATTTCCACTTTCGGAGGGTATACTCCGGTAAAGTCCAATTTTGAAAGGCAGATTTTTTCATAGGCCTTGTCTTCCAGTTCAGAACCAGCTTACATACTTGTAACTTTGTTTCAGTTTAACATAAGAATAAATTCACCGATCCGCACCGGTTGGCTTAAACGTGCACAGTATCAATTCCCATTGTTCGCTGTGCTGAAGGTTAAGATATACATTCCTGCTTCGGCGAGTGTAAACCCGGAACCGAGTCTCAGCCCGTCGTCCTAGTGAGAAGTAGCTAACCGCACCTACTAAATATATGCGTACACATATTATGGACACATATGAATAACTACAGTTAAGCACGTTTTATATTCACTGTTGACCTCTATAATACTATTTTAGTATTTCTCATTGTACAGACTGATGGCACTAATGTTACCCAAAGTCTTTCAGTTTAAAGTGCCGTGATGACATCTGCTGGCCATGAGTATAACAACAGGGAATATGCGATATTAGCCTTTAAGTGTGATTAATGCTTCGCGCGAGGCATTGTGGGAGCACGTGTTACATTTGCGATGATATACTGCATCGTAATTTTTACCAGAGGTGGA
>JAABNY020000025.1:15916129-15927317 GCA_015164015.2 Brevimyrus niger | reverse complement strand
AATGACGATAAAACTGGGAAACGCGGGGAAAAAAAACAAACATGAGAACAAGGAAAAGCAATAAAAACGGGCTAAAGCCCCCCCCCCCCCCCCCCCAGAAACTCAATGGAACATTTCAGGAATGTCCCTTTATCGCCTGGAGAACTTGTTGGTCATGTGCCCTGGTCTTTCCTGTTGGTGGCTCAACCTTAACGGTCCCCACTCGTCTTAGGTAAGCTCTCGCAGCAAACTGGCCAGACAGGTGTGCTGCGCGTCTGCGAGTCTATTTCAGTTCTCTGTGCTGCTGCTGTGACCTCATGGAGCAGGTTAAACCGGCATGGGCCTCATTCCTGTCACAATCACAAGGCCTGTGCGTACAGCCTACCATCATCACTGCTATATATAAGGAGGAAGCTAGAGGCAGACTGAACAATCAAGGTTTTGGCTCTGCTGGTGGAACCCTTTCCCTCTGCAAGGTAAATATTTTACCACCTTTTTGAACTATTTCATTTTCAAAGGCACGGTTCGTCTCCAGGATATAACTTTTAAAGTAAGGCTTTGGAATCCTGATCGTAATTAGGATTGTCATGTGAACTGCCTTGTTGTCAAAATATAGGACGATTTGCTATTTTTCCATTTATATGACACTTTTTTATTTTTATTTTTTTTTGTTACAGATCCTAACTTTAACAATGTTCGGGCTTCGACATTGGGGGAAATCCTCTTTGAACTGGTCTCTCGGGTGGAGTGGTTCTAAACAGTTCAACAGTTCTTTACCAAAATTGTGAAATGTTTAGGACCACTTGATCAGGGTGATTGAAACGTTTGAGTGTGAAGAGAGAAGAAAGTAAAACTTTTCCGGAGCAAGCTAAATGATACCGGTGGGATTTGCATACAGGACTAAGGAGTCTTACACAGCAGAGCCGAATCGGCCATTAAGGCCGACCCTCAGCATTTCGGTAAAATGTGGACGATTTCATTTCTTTTTATTTTCCTCGTTTTTTTTTTTTTAACTCAAAAAACTTTTGTGGATGTCAGTAGAATTCCATTGTTTAAGAATGTTACAATGCGCAGTAAACCTGTTTTTTATTGTTTTTCTTTCTTTAAAATGATATGTTGTACTATCTATATAGTATATTACTGTTTTATGTACTGTTGTTCGACCGCCGCCGGTGGAAGGTTAGACTGTAGACTAGAGCGCCCTCTTCGGTTCGACCATGTTTTCGCCACGTAGGCCTATTAACTATTTCTTGCTAACAATTAAATTACTCGATTTTTACATTTTTCTGAGTAATGCCTAAACACCATTAAAAATGTAATACGATATAAATAGTCAATGGGATTATTGCCAATCAAGAACTGCCAAAAATTAGCTTCATTGGTAGTTATCGAGAATATCATACACTAAATATGTAAATGTATGTAAATTATTCGATATTGCAACAGGAATCATCAGTTATATAAATATTACCTGTTTTTAAATCCTGATATATTTTTCAAGAGGCAATAAAATTAATCTTGTGTCGCTAATAAAGTCTGAAAACAATTTCTGCTCAATTTATCAAATGCTTTTAACTCATAAAACCTTTATGCACAGCGAGACAATTACTCAGCTGTCATCGTCCCTTTATGGGAAGCCCAAGTTTCTAACAGGCAAGATGTTTTGATTAAATGGCAGGCTGCGTGTATGTGCAAGTAAGAACTAACAGAGGCTGATTGGAGTTACCAGATCGTCCGTAAGTGTGCATGTGTGAGTAAATGATGCGTGAGTGTGCATTGCCGTGGGTTCTCCTCCATTCTGGGCTGTTTCCTGTTTTGTGCCCGTAGCCTCCGGGTTAAGCTCAGGGTCCCGCAACCCTGAACAGGACAAACGGTTAAAGAAAGTGGATGGATGGTTGCAGGTTAGTGGATTATGCTGTCCTTGGTGCTGATGCGTCTGATATATTTGAATTTGCCCCTTTCTACCCAGTTTTGTATTTGCCCTCGGCTCTTGCTGTCGCAGGTCTCTAATGACGGATCCTAGGTGAGCAAACCTGTGGGCCCCTAGTACTATTACATAGCAATTACAGTGACACGCGGGCATAATAATCCCTCGATCTTATTCAATATTATTAATTATTAAAAAAACATTCGCATCAAACGAACTAAAAGTAAATTTTAAAAAAATAACGGCGCTATATAAACACGTGCATTTTACCAATGCGGTTATAGTCGTGCTTGGGAAGGGGACAATCACAAAATCCTCGCGGACAAGTGGGATGGAGTGATCAAGAGTGAAGCGCTAAGATCATGTTAGATGCATAATTGCAAAAATAGAACGGCTTCCACACACATCTGGACGGTGGCGGCCATGAACAGCTCCATGTAACTGCCCTTCGTCACTGGGCCTTCGCTGCACATTAGTTTCTACCGCTAAATGTCACCTGCGAATATAACTTTTGAGAGGCAACATTAGAAATCTCATTCTTTTGCGCTTTTTTTCCTGGAAGGAGCGGAATTAATGACCGCAAATTAGCGGCAGTCGTTTATTTTACCCGTCGTTTAAACGAGTAAATGTTTGTAAAAAAAATAAATTGCCAAGTAAGACGTTGGCTGCTTCGCATTTTTTTCCAGGCAGTTAACGAAATAAATCGTTCATGTTTTATAACAGATTAATCTATAAAGTATGTTTGCACTTTTAAGTCTGAGCACCGTCAGAGATTTGCTTTTTCAGACATCAAAGACCTCATCACTCACCGTTAATAACACCAGCTTTGTTGTTCAAATAAATTATTCATTAAAGACGAGACTATTTTTTTTCTTTATCCGTCATGTAGGTAAAATGGACTGGGCGTTGCATTCTTTCAGCTCGATCTCGTGGCAGAGTTTGATACCCGCCTCATTTGATAAACACTTCTTATATTGGCCCACTGGCGAAGGTTACCAAGTTGAGCAAAGGATCTCTGCACGATTAATGATAAGACAGGGTCTTTTCCGCGCGTGCAATAGAGGCGGCAGATGCGTGGAGTCCCTCGAGACCGAATCCTGGGAATTTCATCAGCGTTCTGGGGTGACCCGGCTGGGCAGTGCACGTGCTAAATCATCTTCACAACGGATTGTAATTATCGGCTCTGCAGCCCATGTCAATCCTGCAAATCAAAACTGTAATGTGGGTCATCGACTAGTGGAATGCTTGTTAGTGCGAGGATTGTTTCCGTCTGTGTGTGTGTGTGTGTGTGTGTGTGTGTGTGTGTGTGTGTGTGTGTGTGTACAGGTGAGTGCAACCTCGTCAGTTCGGAGAAACGTGCCTATATAAGTGCCAGAGGGAATACCTTTGCTGCAGTGCTTTCGAAATCCTTGACTTCAGGATCATTTTAAATTGGTGATTTAATATGTGCCAGCACAATAAAAACACCAAAATCGTCCTTTCTTCGTTACAATCTGAAGAAACGAACACTCGACACTAAGTATGCGGTTGGAGAGAGGATTTCCCTGAGCTCTGTCATCTGTCCATCTTGTCATTTGTATGTTCATTTAATCAAATGAATCTGAATTGCAAACGATTGCAGGTAATTTTTAGAATCACTTTCAATGTTCCTGTTCGAGGCATAGTGCAGACTCCTGCTTGTGGATGCCAGGCCCAAAGCCCAATGGAAAATAAAGCATACGGCGTGACAGTAAACCGGCACTGGGGTTCGCCCTGTCAGTGTTGGGGGGGGGGCAGCTCACCTTAGCAAAGAGAAATATTAGAAACCTCCACCTTGTGTACGGGCGCCTCCTGTGGATTCTGGGTGAATAAAAAATGTGTTCTGTTCAGACATTATCTAGAGATAATACGCATTTTAAAACCCAAGTGTAAACAATCAAAGGGACCGAACCTGCAAAACCTGTTAAGAAAACGATATCTTTACGGCTCGCTTGACAGAAATTAGTTTATTATGGGGATAATGACTGCCTGCTTATCTTGAATGAGGTCCTCTGTGTCCAGGAGATAAGATTTTTATTAAGAGACAAGCGCTTAATGTGTGAGTTTCGCTTTCAATGCGCTCAAGAATAACTGACTTTATCTACTCTATTAAGCTTTGTGTTCCAGGGGACTCGTGGGTGTTTTACTCTCTGCAAGACAAAAATTGCTGCGCAACCGTAAAACGTTTTCTAACAGTCCGGGTTTATCGACAGAACAGCTGTGGTTTTTATAACTATAAATCAGCGCCCAGCCTTAAAAAGAAAAAAGCCACCCACAGAAGTAAATTAGTAGGCCTAATAATGAACTGCACCTATCTTGTTTGGACCTCTTGATTTTTCCAAGGTAGGCCTAAACAAAAGGTCACCTTGAAGGATAGGACGTATGTTTCAAGCATTAGGGCTATTTGAAACTGGCAATCAGTTACCTATGTGTACTAACCCCTGTAGGTATAGGCTGTATAAAAAGTTTAGCAGTCCTCCCGTGTCCGTCCATTACTCTGTTATAGACTAATCCATAAACGTTACGATTTATCCATATGTAGGCTACTACAAAACGAGCCCTTGATTTTCAGGCAGTTCCCAGGCACAAACGACGTGCCATATGATTACTGTGTATTGTCCCGGCAAGCGCTCCCCGCAGGCAGGCAGTGCATGTCGCTTTTCTCCAGAGTAGATAGATGTCTCGGGCAGTACCGCCAAATGATATATTAACGGCCGCAAACTACGTTCGCACACATACACACCGCACTGCAAAATTCTTAGCGATACGTGATTCATGACGCTTTAAACATGCAACATAAATCTATGCAGTTAACATTTGTCTTCGGAATAGACGATTTAGTATAGATGTAACCCCGTGGCTTCAAGCTTCAAATGAGAGATTAAGACGTCAACTAGTTGAATACATCAGATGGATTAACCTATTGTGTGTCTCTCGTTATTTTATGTCCTTTCTTTCCAGAGTTGTTCTTTATATATGTTCTCTATATATATATATATATATATGTGTGTGTGTGTGTGTGTGTGTGTGTGTGTGTGTGTATATATATATATAATATATATATAATAGATTGACCTATAACGACCCACATCTAGTATACATGTTAGTGTGTATTTGGTTATACTGATCAATTTATTATGTCTAACAACAATAAAAGATACTAGTCGAGTATATAATATAACATAATAGTACAATACTGTATAATAGCATTGGGAATTCGCATGTGACTGTGGTCATTTTTCAAAATCATAGCTGTGCGATAAAACAATCGCGTCAGCAGTCATAGAGACATCAGTTGACCAAACCAACATAGCGTGAACAAAACCGAACTGTTAAATCAATATGCGAAACCACCCGAAATAAAAGGAGCTGGATGCTTCTCCGTTATATTTACGAGTCGACCTGTGCACATCTACGAAAAAGTACATCGTTCTTTCACAGTCAGCACATGTGAGACTTCTTGGCTTGTGTAAAACGCAAACCTTATATTATGATGCCCAGCATATAGGATGGCGCATAGGAGAACTATAGGCAGAACTCCTTTTGCAATCTTGAGAGAAGCTTACGACGTATTTAGTGCACGACACCTGTTCACTGTTCCCAACCTCACTATAACAGATAAAACGCACACATCCGACTTTTGACGCGTGCCGTGCTTTGTGGATAATATTCCCGTTTTCAGAACTCGAATTTAGGTCATAATATTAAAAGATTTGAAGAAACACGTGGTCTAAAGATGCTTTATTATCCTGGCACAGCGGGGCATTTGGCGGTCGCAATACTTCAGATTGGTTTATGCTTCTTAAGTCATATTGTTTCTGTCCAGAATGGGCAGTGTGTTTGCGCATCTCTCCCGGTGCGGCAGTCGCCCGATCCGCCGCAGCATCTCCACTGTCAGACCGCGATTACGGAGCTCCGCTGGCGACAGATCCGTGCAGCGAGGTGACACTCTGAGACTGAGAGCGCAGCCAACGCCACACTCCTAATTTCGCTTTATAAAAATATCAAGTGCATGCAAAATGGCCATTTCGAATTAACTGCAGTTAACGATTGTTTTGTCCATAGCACAGCATTGTTTCCTGTGCAGATCTAAAAGCTGTCATTATTTCGGAGGGTATTGTGCATGACCATGGACGCCATTCTTAAAATCAGCTTTTCATTCAAGCGAGGATAAGCAGCAGCGGTTGGGACTGGCCAGGGCGCGAGACACGAAACGTATGGAGCTTCTATCATGGAGTAAATGGAGGCGATTGACAGGCTGTGGGAGTGAGCGTACATGACGGGGGAGGGACAGCGGATAATGGTGGTCCACGGTGGGTTCGTGCGGTTTTATTGTGAGACCTGCGGAGGACGAAGCGTGACCATAAGTCAGAGGAAAGATAGTATAAGTGGCACGGTTTAGTAGGACAGGATTTACTCATGGATTGTATGGGTTACACGGCTGGCTGGATAGTTGGGTACGAGAAAGCAGCTTCCAAACATCGATTGCCTTGGCGGGTCTTCGGCCCATTTTGAGTCCAGTGAAAGGAGCCCATTTGGATTGCATCTCGAGCGATATGTGGTGGACATACAAACGATTTCGTATGCTGAGAAGGAATATATAAAAGTTCACAAAAGCGCGGGATTGTGTGTGCATTTCCGCGATGGCTTTACAGAACTCTGCTGGGACTTCTGGGGCTGGTAAATCAAAGCCCACTTTGATAGACCTGGGGACGTTTTTTGTGGACTCCGATATAATTTTTGGATTTACAAGCCATCTGCTTAGACGTAAAACAAAGGTGAGTTACCAGGTATAACCGCAGATTAGAAATAGGCTAACTTTTAATGACACAGCAACGAGAAACTTTTAACGAAAATGTTAAAGGATCTGCACACTCCGTGAATATTGTGCGGTATCACCAATGAGTAGAAAGTCGTGTAGGATGCCAAAATCATCAATGAGCCAAATGCTAGACGTTCCAACATCACACATGTATTTTGGTGAAATACATAGAAAAGACCGAACTTTCAGGACCACGAACAGCGCTCATGCTGCCGAGTCTGTGAGCTCTTCGGCGGATTCAGTTCACTACTCACAGTACGCGGCTGACCTCGAGTAAGGTTGAATTTTGTGGAATATTCGGTCATTTGTATAATATGACACCTGTAATAGAATATGAGCCAATGTACCGGACTATGAAAGAACCCCACCCCAAACGAGCTATCCTTAAATTAAGGGAAGCTCTTAATCCGTAGCCACAATGTAGATTTTCTGAGATTTCTGAGACTGAGGAAATATCCACGTCAACTGTAGCCTCTGAACGGATCATAAAAATATTGAATCCCCGCATAACGATAGACGTCGTGCTACATATAGCCTAAATGAACACAATGGAATAATAAATAATTATAACGGGAAATTGCTATAAAATGTTGGGGGGGAAAACTGTCCATTGTGATTTTGGCTCAATGGTGGTCATTAAGGATAATGTTACGTTATACAATGTTTCACACAGAAGTAATATGAAACATGCTGATTAGTGTATATAGAAAATATGTTTTAAAACTTGATAAAGATGCGACTTACACACCGAGCACATGTGCGCTTTCGGGCGGGGACAGACGAACAAAATAAATGACTTGATGCTTGTCATAAAAATACGGGATTTCAGTTTTTTTGGTGCCCGCAGACGTCGATGATGTGTCCCCCATAGGCGCCAATCCCGTGTTGAGAGTTTTAATTTTAATACGCTTATTATGTAATATTTTCCAAGTTCTTTGAGTGACCCTCTCATTGAGGTTAAAATGGTGAAGACACAGTCCAAAGTGCCGGACACACCAAATATTAGCTTGGTTAGTTATATATTATAAAACAGTTAAAACAATACATGCGCGTACATTCTGCGTGGCGTAATCAATAAAAACTCAAAAACGGGACCTGCTTCTTATAGCTGGTTTTATTGTAACACTTTAAGTGTAATTCGTTACCAGTTGCGCCATGACGCGTAGCCATTAACCGGCCGCGCAGACAAAATTGGGTTAGCCGAAGGAAAAATGAAATCCAATTTATATTGTAATACCAAAGATTATGCCTGTTATTCCTTACATCATCTACATTAAATATTTAAAATTGGTATAATTAAATATTTAAACTTAGCCGACATTTTTCATCCCAGACGAACGCTGTGCATTCTGCAAACTTACCAGAAGGTGGCACCAGAGTAACAAGAACGAAAAATCTCGGTCGCTACCCGCGATTTTAGGTCTGGCTGCGTCGCCGCAAAATCAAGCCCTTATATTGCAGCGTTTAGAAGTTCGGCGGAGTTATCTGACGTGTTCTGAGCGCCATGTGTAACACATAGACAGTTGCTCCTGCTTTTTTGTAGCGATCGTATTTACGTGCTTGTCGGATGGTTTTCCAACCCTTTCTCTGACTCTTTTTTATTGAGCTTCTGCGGTTTCTGACCATTCTGCGAAAGCTGTTGATAATCTGAGGCGTCTGTAAACCCAAAATTGCGGGTGTGGCGGAGTTACAACGCATCTCCTCGCCGACAATACAAACTGAGCAAAGAAACGCTTGATTGAATGATGGTGGTAAAACAAGTACAGTTGTCGGTTTTCTATATCACCGCTTAACGTTTTAGTGTAACTTTAGGCATGTGGGCCTAATCAAGTTAACATCATAAAGTGAAATCCATTTTTCTTGGGCAGCTTTAACCCGCAGGCTCTTTCACACGCCTTTCACCATCAACCGAGTCGGTGCCAGCTGCACCCACGGATCCCCCATTGTACTGCACGCATCCCCGGCTTTCACTGCAGGGGATCCGCCCCAATCTCAGAAAAATACAGCTAGTTTTAACATCTTAACAGGTGGCGAAGCCTTTTTTGGCATCGCGCACGGCGCTTTATGCCAATCGGAAAGCATTTCGGGGTCGATACGTTTCCGAGGCATGTTTGAGGTGCAAGCGCGCAACATATTGCATTAAAATGTATGCAGTTACATTCGTGTTTTAATTCATCGCCTGTGCTTTTCCCCCCACACACGCCTGACTGAATGGTTAATATGTGTTTAAGTAATCCGGCACTAATCTCACAAATACAGAATAGCACCAGAATCCAAATCAGAGTAGTGCAGGGGGATTAAATGTAGTTTACCTTTATTCCAACACATGACCTGAACAGCCCTGTCCTGTAATGCTCCATTGGAAAGCTCCACCCATTCCTTTGACTAGAATAGTGCACACCACACAAACTCCAAGTTCAAACTTTACTCTCCTCTTAGCCGACATGGGTCTGAGCCAGCGCAAAGTCTGCCGAGGGGAATCTCAGGTTTCTATTCCACCGATTGCGGGCTGCGTCTCCTCGCCAGACCGCGAAAGCGAAATAAAAATCGTTTACACAGTTATGCATTAATCAGTGCGCGTCTTCTAAGCGGTTTCAAGGTAAAATCTCTGTTGTCCCCAAATAAACGCGGACAAATCAACGTGTCGCCAACGTGCCCGCTGTGATGTCCAGAGCGGAGGGGACGAGTGCAAGCTCGGGCAATGTTTCTCTTGGA
Organism: Brevimyrus niger; assembly: GCA_015164015.2. NCBI lineage: Eukaryota > Metazoa > Chordata > Actinopteri > Osteoglossiformes > Mormyridae > Brevimyrus > Brevimyrus niger. The sequence goes on along the minus strand of JAABNY020000025.1, from coordinate 15,917,856 downwards.
CGGGACCTCGATCATCGCAGGTTCACTGTAAGTGTTTGATCGGGCATGATTTCACGTTTAAGGTAGATTGCAAGACTCGGTGAGAAAGTTCAGTACACCAACCTATACGTGCATAAAGATGTGGTCGAGCGTTGCAACACGATTTAACATATCTGTCTACAGCGTTGCGTGCTTTACATCCGCAAATATGTCACTTCATCTATCGGTTCTACGGTTTAAATTAAAAATTAAAGTGTTCCATTCCAGCGCAATCGGTTCACTCTTTTCCCCTCTTCTTTTAAGGTTGATGGCTGTCCTAGCAGAGAGTCCCCGTTCGCTTTGGAGCTCAGTCCGAGGAAGAGGCTGCCTTCGGCGGAGGGAGTTCAGTGCGGCAGGCGCCCACCCCCGGAGGGCGCCGGCGCTGTCACCGTGTCGGAGTCGGGCCAGTTCGAGAGAAGAGAAGGGAAGGGCAACTTGTGCAAGCAATGTCAGCTGAAAGTCACGGAACTGAAAAGACAAGCTCTCTCCTTAGCCGACCCCGGGTCACTAAAGGTTTGTAAATCTCAATTAGTTGAGCAATTATAAAGTTTCCCGTGCACATTAGAGCAACGCATTTTGATCGATAGTGGTGACGTTGATGTATTGCGCATTACTTACCCAATTTCACACGTGTGATTTAGTTCAACTCCTGCGTCAACACTGAATACTGGGTTGGGGTTGCTTGTGGTCAGTCATGGTAGAGGGGGAAGCGTGACATTTTTTTTTTTTTAAATGAAGTCCGATGATTACCCGTCAAAGGGGATTTCAGAAGCAGGTGATGAATGGGACCATACCTGGCCGAGGCAGTCTGACAGGCTTCTCTGGGAGTTAATCGTGCCAGGAGGGAGCCTGTCCTCGTGTGACAGCGATTGCCCCATCCCTGCAGCATGAAGCCATAACTCGGGCTGCTTTCTCAAAACTGCCTGCATGTGTGTGGGGTGGGGGTATCGTCTTACTTTGGCAGTCAACTGCTCTGTAATTCGTTCAACAGGAATCAGCAGATGATTTAATGGTAGACAGGCTAAAAATTGCCCCAGGCAATGAGCAACTGTACTTACCCTTTACTTCTTTACTTTCACCTGCACTGTAGCATTGCTAGATCCTCTATTACATTGCAGCCATTTTTAAGGGCATCTGAATGCATGAACATTATGGTGCAGTTGTTAAATGTCCTGTGTCAGGCTGTTAGATGGCTCATATTTAGCTCTGTTAAACCTGACTTCTGTATAGGTTGACCACCGTTGGTGGGGGGGGGGGGGTGTAGTATGAGGGGGGACACTATGAGCTCCTTCAGGTTTTACAAACTACTTTAAAATGGAAAGGCTCTTGTGTTTGGCTAATTAGTTCAATTCTTCTTGTACTTGTTTGTTTCCTTGACTGAAGGACTCATGCAGCTGTTTCACATTAACATCAGTGACACATGCGTGATTATAGGAGACTGACCAATCAGCACACGGCAAGAAGTCAGTGCCAAGTAAAAATCCAGGTCTTTTTAATTGAAGTGGTCGTTTGCAAACCCCTGTGCTAGCTCATAGCATTCCTTGTGACATGGATTAGGTGGTCATCTTGCTTCTGTAGTATGATTAACCCCCTGGCTTCCCCTCCTTGTGCTTGGGGGGGGGGGGGGGTGGGGGTTGGTGCGAGGGAAAGGAGGAGGACTGGGGGTGGGAGTGCATTGGGGGACTACTTGGCCCGGATTTATATTTGAG
>JAABNY020000025.1:15846868-15857730 GCA_015164015.2 Brevimyrus niger | reverse complement strand
TGTGGTGTGCGCGTCAAGGAGCGGGCCCGACGCTCGGTAGGTGGTTGTGTGGGCAGCAGCTTCCATCGAGAACGGACCCCCCTCCGTCCCGCCCCCCCCCCCACGCTACTCCGCTCCAGAACCAGAGCGAGCTCCGCGCTCCCACTGCCGAGAAGGCCGCCTTCTTCCTGGATGCAGCCATCGCCGCGCGCAGCACCAGCCGGCCTGACTGCGACGAGGAGGACCGCCGCAACTCGCACATGCTCTTCACGCTGCACATCTACCAGTACCGCATGGAGAAGAGCGGGAAAGGAGGAAGTGAGTAGCCCTGCCCGTCTGTCCATCAGTCACTTGCTGTAGCCTGCAGTCACTTTTGTCATTTGTGACTTGAGCCGGTGTCCCTCCCCCCACTTCCTGTTACACTTGAACGCCAAGAATGCCGGCAGGCCGAATTCAGATGAACCCAAACGTTTCTGGATGCCGTCCCATTTTGAGCCGACTTCCTCTGCCCTTTCTGCCCTTTGTCCCTTTAACAAATGGCTTCACTTCCCGGGATTTTTTTTGTCCCCTTTTTCCCTGCCTCTTTGCCGCCTTTGAAAGGACCCCCCCGTGGGAAAGTAGGTCCTTGTAGAATGTGCCGGATTGCATGCGGCCAGCCTCCCGACCTCTGCCAGCTCGGCTCCACACCGCATCTCGCGGCGGTGTGATGGCCTCACTCTCATTTATTTGCTCGGACGTCGTCGTCGAGCGGGCGAAGGGATTAATCCGGCTCAGATTGAGCTTCCCACACTGCCGAATAAAAGCTGCATTAATGAGCGTTGCCTGAACTGGTTACTAAAACCTTAACAAGAATATTAATGAGCAGGGAAATTTTCGTTTGATCAGCGCAAGTGACGTTGAGGGCTCCCTTACATGAGGCCTGTTGTTCATGCTTCACTGTGGCAGCAGCTGTGCAGAGCGGATGCCTCCTAACGTGCAAATAAATCAGAGCAGGTAATGAGGTATGACGTTCCTTCTCAGGAATGTTTATGTCCCAGTGCTACTGTCAAAGGTGTGAGGCTAGTTTTTATTGCAGTGCTGAGTCTGGATCCTGGACACCAAACTCCGCTGTTTCTGCTGACGTCCGGAGGCCACTGCCCGGGGCGTAGAGCATCTGTCACATGCAGACGCTCACGCTGTAGTGACCCATCGCCTGATTCTCCCAAGCAAGGGAGCCAGCACCACGTATAGCATAGTGTCAGTATCTGAGCCCGGTGACCAGTCTGACATCATCGCAGTGGCGGTGTGTTTGACAACCGTGGGTTTGCATAAAGCGTCTGGTATCTGGACCTGCATAGATTTATCTTTAAACCGGGGATTTGGAACGCACCGCATCTTAGTCATGAATAAACCAGATGGCAACGTCGGCCAACGGTCTGGCTTCTCCTGGCCAGAAAACTAGAGGCACCTGAAGGAAGAAGCGATCATGTGTGCAGAGATGAAAGTTTACCACCACTATTTGCTCCCCCTCTAGTGTCTGGAGGCCGGAGTCGCCTGCATCTCATTGACCTGGGTAGCTGCGAGAAGGTCCTGAGCAAGAGCAGGGATGGAGGTGGTGGCTTGTGCCTGTCACTCAATGCCCTCGGCAACGTCATTCTGGCCCTGGCTAACGGGGCTAAGCACGTCCCATACAGGTGAGGGGCCAAGGGGCTCATCCTTCCACAGTCCGAAAATGAATGAGTGAGGGATGAGGGGCAGGGGCTAGTGTAGATGTACGCACTCTGACAGCCTTATAGCTGCACAGGCTCTGCTGCCCATGAGTAACCCCTATGGCTTGCTTGCGGGTAAATCACTGTGGCACATTTTACCTGGTAAAAGTTGGAGGACGAGCTGTGAAATCCAGGAAATGCGGGAGGAGATCAATAACGGAGAGGAGAATGGTACTGTGGCACTGGAAGAAGGAAGATGCAGCAGAAGAGGGGGAGATAAGAGGGGAGTGAGAGTTGTGTGGAAGTTGAAGATAGGATCAGCGGAGAAGGAGCGGAGTGGGAATGGAACTGGGAGATCTTACTCGTTACTGCTCTCAGGAAAACTGTGCGTAAATCACTGTGTTTACAGTTTTCCAATTTGGTCCTTGAGAACTCCCAGACAGCCCATGTTTTTGTTCCCTCCAAGGCCTCTGCCAGGTTGTCCACATTTTTTTCTCCCTACCGGGAACTGTGAGAGAGCAAACACATGGACTGTCTGCGAGTCCCTGAAGACCTGATTCAGAGACACTAGTTTAGAGTGTAGAGTTAAGACCATCCATTCTGCCAGAGGTAAACAGCCGTGTGAAAATGCATTAATATGAGCACAGACTAGCATAAGTGAGGCTCTGATTTTACTGTGAAAGCCCGCTCGTCGTGTCATGAGAAGTGCGAGTGTGTCTTGGGGAAGGTGGATGTTGGCACCAGCGTGAGCTGTCCGGCTTTGATGCACAGGGACAGCAAGCTGACAATGTTGCTGAGGGAGTCGCTGGGCAACATCAACTGCCGCACCACCATGATTGCACACATCTCCGACTCTCCGGCGCAGTACACCGAGTCGCTCACCACCCTGCAGCTGGCCTCGCGCATCCACCGCATGCGGAAGAAGAAGGCGAAGGTCAGCCACGTTTGCTGCTCATGGGGGCTCATTGCTGTGCTGCAGATGGACGCCTGCTTCTTTGTCACTGGCGGCCCTTTTTGACTCGATAAACAGACTGGACGTGGTGGGGGTGGTGAAATATCCACCAGCACAGGAACCTTTAAGATCTATAAAATTAATCAGCATCTCCGTTAACGAACGGCAGTTATAGCAATGATTCAGAGTTAGTTTTTCTTGTTTATCTACACTGTGTAATCAATATGTGTGCCTTGGGAGGTGGGTAATGAATGAACTCAGATTAAGGGAATATACTTTCAGAATAACGAGCCAGAAAGACAGCACGTATTTATAATGCTGGCTGGGATACAGTCGTAACGCACAGCTTGGTGGTGGTGTTGTAATATTGACCAGTGCTTTTGTGGTTCCCCATTGGTGTGCACTTTTCACCTTTACCATATCGACATGTTAAGACACCATTGATATTTACCCTCAGGTTAACTGTGTCCTGAGTGCAGATTTGTCATTAAATAATTCAGTGATCAGTGACAGGGCTCAGAGTCGTGAATTAAAGCAGTTTTGTATGTAACGAGACCCAGTGGTCAAACTGGATGTCTGCTTTGAAAAATGTTTAACTGTACTGTCTCTGTAATGTTTTCAGTATGCGTCAAGCTCCTCCGGTGGGGAGAGCTCCTGTGAGGAAGGCAGAATCCGCCGCCCGCCCCACCTGAGACCCTTTCATCCCAGGACAGTTGCACTGGACCCAGACCTACCACTCCTAGTCAGCGACCCGGACTACTCCTCCAGCAGCGAGCAGTCCTGTGACACCGTCATCTATGTGGGACCTGGGGGAGCCGCTCTCTCGGACCGCGAGCTCAGTGACAATGAGGGTCCACCCGCATTTGTGCCTATCATCCCCTCCCTCAATAGGAAGCGTACCAAGGATGGTCCTGTGGACCGGGACCACTTCAAATGCAACACATTTGCAGAGCTTCAGGAGCGTCTAGAGTGTATCGACGGCAGTGAAGAGCCAACTGTTTTCCCTGGGGAAGGCAAGGGCTCTCAGACTGGGCCCAAGTTGGACAATGGAGCTGCTAAAGCTAAAGACAATGCTGCAGTGCCTCCAATGACTCCTGCAAAGGCCTCCCACCAGGAGAACAACTCACCTAGGCAGCCTCCTCAGTGTACATCAGCTAATCTGACTTGCAGCACTCCATTCAAGTCCACACCAGAACATTCCAAATGGTCAACATCTGCTTCTGATGGGGGTGTTGTGGAAAGTCTGAGTCGAACAAGTGCAGATGGGGAGAAGGTGCTCGTGTCAGATGGACGAGAAGTCACATCCAAGTATGGTAGCACCACGTCTCAGGACTCTGAACCAGTGGTGCGGGAGAAGGTCTATGTCAACAAGAGGCCCCTCCCCAAACCTGCACCTCCTCCTCCCCAACAGAGAGAGCCTAGGACACTTTACCCTGAGTCAGAGGGAAGCTCTGCAATGAGGATGCCACCAGTAGGAATGAGTCATCAAGCACTGAAGCGAGGGGAGCCTGGGAGCTCCCCGGTCCTTGGAAGAGCCAACCCCATGAGTAGGTCCCCCATGGAGGTGAGCCACCTGCGCTCTACCTTCAGAGGAAGATGCTTCGACAGGGATATCTTGAGGACTACAGTCACCCTGCAACAGCCTGTGGAGCTCAATGGAGAGGATGAGCTGGTGTTCACTGTGGTGGAAGAGCTATCCATAGGCAGTATCATAGACAATGGGAGGCCCTCAAGCATTATTAGCTTCAACAGTGACTGCTCCCTCCAAGCCTTGGCTTCTGGCTCTCGGCCAGTTAGCATCATCAGCAGCATCAATGATGAGTTTGATGCTTACATGTCCCAGGAAGGTGCATCTGGTATAAACACTGACATAGTGCCAGAGGAAGTGTTTGACTGCCCCGGAAGCAGGTGTTCTTCCATCAGTTCCTGGCTCACTGAAGTAAGTGTGGGTACACTTGAGAGTGAAGGCACCCCTTCTGCAGATAGGTTTTTGCAGCAGCCTAAGCACATTGGTCCAGAGGGTACTTTCTATTTGGATTCCCTTGGCATGTTCCACAAGGAGCCATTTAACCCTCAGGATGTCAAGAGCTCCTTGAATGACAGTGGCTTTTGCTTCTCTGAGATGGACAGTGACAGTATTACATCCAGCAAACTCTCATTGAGCATAACAAGGTGTCCTTCATCACCGGAGTCCATAAAAGTGGCCACGAGAATTTCTAAAGAGACAAAAGCGAATACTCTTAACAGTTCGCAGCCATCACAGATCCCTCAAGGAGTTCACTCCAGTCTTCCCAAAAAAATTAAACCTACCTCATCTGTTCCCCAGAGCAGCAGTAGTCGTGAACTGCAGAGGCAGGAAGGCAAGCAAGAAGACCCATGGCTACGCATCGATAATCCGTCAGACTCTCGAGCCAGTGACTCCAATTCTGCAGGGAAGTTCTCTAGGAATGGCACAAGCAGCATACCCTCCAGGAAGCCAGATATGAACAGCAACAGTGTACCTCGACTGCCTAAGACACTTGTGTCTACCTCATCCCAAAGGGTGGTGGATGGCTGTGAGAAATCTAGTAGCAAGAAAACAGAGACTCCGAGTAAAATGCCACAACTTCGTCGTGGGGCAACCACTCTGGGCACTGTCCCTGTCATCCATAACTCCTCTGATTCTCGGGGGACCCAAGATGCTATGACTGGAGCTGTTAGTCTGAAGTTTTCTTCGTTGGGGAAAAAGACAAATGGACAGAAAGGTAGTATGCTACCAAAGCCTGGTGGTAGCTCACCTCCTGCTCCACCCGTCCGTAAATCCAGCCTTGATCAGAAAAATCGGATCTTGTTACCCCCAAGTGCCTTAAAGTCAGCAGGTATCGATGGAAGAAAGTCCCCAGCAGCCAGAGCAGCTTCATCAGAAGACGAGCTTGAGATGCGGCTCAGAAGTAATTCTGGCAGCCACAAAACATCCAGCCTAAAAGTAGACTGCAGCTCAGGCAAAGCAACATCTAGTCTTAAGACAAGAGGAGGCAAAGGGGACACTGGACAGTGGTATGGGAGTCAGACATCCCTAGAGAGATGTGACAGCTTGAGTTCTGTGGGATCGAAGCCAGGATTATATAGAGAAAATAGTGGGGCAAGTCTGGGCAGTAATGGAAAATCCAGTAGGTCAGTGCCAAGGCTTGGGGCCCCGACTGCTGTCTCCACTCCACCTGCAACTTCTCCTCCTCCTTGTGTCGTGCCAGGGACCCCAGGAAAAGCAGGGCTGTTGAAAGGCAGTGTCAACCCCAAGACTATGGGAGTCAGTGGGAGTAAGACCCGCTCAATATCTACAAGTAGTTCTAAGGCCTTGAGTTCTTCTACCAAATCTCTGGCTGCTCCAGCTGCACGCAGCACCGGCCTGCCTCCCACAGGGAAAATGGGGCCTCGTTCTGTCACTGGGGTCAACAGCAAGCCTGGGAGGGGCACCATCATGGGAACAAAGCAAGCCATCCGAGCTGCCAATAGCCGGGTCAGTGAGCTGGCTTCAAGCGGCCCTGGGAAGCACTTCAGGGGCTCGGCAGACTCGGACAGTGGCAATGACAGTGGGGTAAACCTCAGTGATGACAAGCCCACTGCCCTCGCACTGCCCTCCCCATACAGCAAGATCACTGCTCCGCGGCGGCCGCAGCGGTACAGCAGCGGACATGGAAGCGATAACAGTAGTGTTCTCAGTGGGGAGCTGCCCCCTGCCATGGGTCGCACTGCCCTCTTCTATCACAGCGGGGGCAGCAGTGGGTATGAAAGCATGATCCGGGACAGTGAGGCCACGGGCAGCGCCTCCTCTGCCCACGATTCCATGAGCGAGAGCGGCATGTCCTCTTCCGGCCGTACCAGGGCATCCAAATCCCCCAAGAAGAGGTCGAATGGTGAGGCGTCAATCTATAACTCAAACAGTCTGCTATTCAGTCCATTGAATCAGTCCATGTATTGCCTATAGGCTATAAATAAAATTATCCTTTGGTACATGGGAAAGCAAAGGATATATCTCACTTTAGCAGCAAAAATAACATTTTGTGCTGTCATACAGACTCTTCAGTGGCACCCAGCCATTGCCTATTTTAGAGATGTTTAACTGGCACAAGACCCCCTGGTTTCACAATTGAGTAATGTCTATAAATAACCACTAGCTGCTATGTAGGCAAAATGTATGTGTATGAATCTCCCGTCATGGTGTTAATGGTTTGCTTGCAGTTTTTATATTCCATTAGTCACAAGTATGCATATCTAAGCTTGAGATTTGTGCTGCAGCACAGTCTGATTGTTAGGAAGTTGAATGATTTCAGGATCCCGCTCTTTGTCATGATAGGTAATAACTTCAAGAAATGAGAGCAAGGTGCATACTTCATTGTATAAATCTGTAATGCTGTGAACATGAAACAACAATTGAGTCCTGGTCCTTCTAGCCTGAGAACATTATCTTGCATTCAGATACCCATGCAACGTGCAATTTAAGATATATTCGATGCACAGAATAGAACTATATTGAATTCCCCTCCTGTTGAATCTCATCAGGCGATCCTATTCACTCTCAGATTTATGTTGTCGACCTGTGTAATTCATATCTGTTGTAGGTGCAATAGATAGCACCATACACTATATGCATGCAATCAATACCACCCGCGGGTTCAAGCCCGGTATCGCTTCAGATCTTTGGCCTCATACATATTTATTAATATTGCTGTATACTGCTGGATAAGCCTGATGTATATTTCTCTGATCTGACTTCGATCGCTGACCGTTTTATTTATTTATTTATTATTTGTTGTGCTTCCAGGTCTCCAGAGGAGACGTTTGATCCCTGCCCCCCTCCCAGACAGCTCTTCACTGGGGTGGAAGCCCAGCACCACTGGGCAGTGGGTGGACCTGCCCCCGCTGCTGCCCGGCACTCTGAAGGAGCCCTTCGAGATCAAGGTGTATGAGATCGATGACGTGGAACGGCTACAGAGGCGGCGGATGGAGGACGTCCCCGAGGTGAGCTGCGGCTACGGGGGAATGTGGCTCTGTCATCAAATCTGTCTTCAGTTGAGTTTGACTGTTTTGGGTAGAGCCATGGAATTATTTTGTCAGTTAAACCTGCTTAAGTTCAGGACAATGTGTTTTGTTCCTGGCTGCTTTCTTGATAGTCCAAATACAGGACGGGCACAGAGCAGGCTGTCTTGGTTAGGCTGGTTCTTTATTAATGAACGTCTGCTTTGACTGCCTGACCTTCTTCCATCCACTTGGCAGCAAATGACTGTGTTTAAGTGCCTGTGACGGCTTGCTGGGTGTTTTTCTGTCATGTGGGTCTCTGTAGAAACGTGTGGTGGTGGTGGTGGGGGTATTGCACAAGCAATTACTGCCTGGGGTTAATTGGTTTAGGTATGACTGATCCGCGGGATGGCCCTTGGATGGGGGTATGAGGCAAAGCCCTGGTGTAACTGAGGAGCATGTGATGGATGAAGGTCTCCATCCGCGGATGCTTGATCACTCTTTATGGCGGTCCCCGCTTCCATGGGTCATTAACCATCCCTACAAGCTGGAGTCAGCCCGGTGGAGAGTTGTTGAAGGGAGATATTAAATCAGCTGGATGGTCGTTTGATTTAGTTTCAATTAGGAAAAGATGATCTTCAATTCGTCTTTGAAAGTAACGATGGCTGAATCACACATAATGGAATGCCTTGTCCCAGAACCGATAGCATTGCTACTAACTCAACCCTACCATGCTGGTGTGTGTGCGAGTATGTGTGCTTGTTGGGTTATGTGGCCTTTCATCCATCTAATCACACTGTCCTCTCTGCTCTCTTTCCTTTCTCTAGCAACCTTTTCAGGATGTGGAAAAGGTACGTCGATGGGGCAGGATGGGCGTGTCTCATTTGTGAGCTGAATTTAGGACTTTGGCCAGGGAGGGTTCTATCAAGAGGGGGTATCGTTCATTCATTGCGCAAGGCCAGAGGACCTAGAATTATTACAATGTACGTTACAAGCGGAAACAAGTCCTCTTACACGACAATACCTGGAAAACACCGCAACTGAAATTATAGGATGTAATTGTATATCCTGTAATTCTTCTGTGGTAACAAGGACAGGAGCAAAATAATCATCTGTCATTATTACGCATTAAAATGCTGTCTCACATGTATACATATGTATATGTTTATATATTGGGGATTCTAGTTTAATTTCCTGTCCAGATCCAGTATGCTATGGAATTCACCTAGTGTAGTGTAGTCTCCAGGGACCCATAGTCATCCATATTTTTTGCTCCCTCTGAGTCCCCTGACAGACAGTCCATGTTTTTGCTCCCTACTGGGAGGGAGCAAAACCGTGGACTGTCTGTGAGTCCCTGAGCATAGAATTGGGAAACACTGAGCTAGCGTGAAAGAAGCCATCAATATTATCAGGATTGTGGCTCCCCTGTGTGTGGTGGCTCACTGCCCCCCCCCCTCCCCCCTTCAACCCGGCAGGGCCTGCTCTATTTCAACACCAGGCTGAAGCTGCTGGAGAGGCGGCAGCAGCAGATCCGGGAGCTGAAGGCCAAGCATGAGATGCTGAAGGTGGAGCTTGAGGACGCCAAGCACAGGCTGATGATGGACCCCGGCAAGTGGACAGGAGAGTGTGAGTACTGGCAGAGCGGCCATCACACACTGCTGCGAAACTATGGTCCCACTTCACACTGCAGAAATAGATAAACATTCTCTATATGGGCTAAATGTCCAGTTTTCCATCATCATCCAATCAATCAAACAATTAAAGTTAATTAAAGACTGTGAGCATCAGCCTATTTATCAGACTTGTTTGTTCCCATTTAATTTTCCTACTACTTGTGAAACTTAGGCAGTGCCGGGGAAGTTACACTAAATTAGTTGGTTGCAACAAAACCTTGGTCTGGACTTTTACTTTCTGGGCCTCAACGGTCTGTATTGGATTACTTTGGTGAGCAATTTCCTGAACACTGAGCACAGGTGGCTGTTACCCTTTATCTAATAAAGACACGACCACTTTTAACACCCATAGCTGCAGGCAGACTACATTAACCCTGCTTACTGTTTAATCAGCATTGGAGCCCATGCACCGTGCAGGATATGAGCTCCTGAGCTTCTGCATGCGCGTTATTGCGTTGCAACCTGTTCATAGCCCAGCTTTCATTGCCACTGTCCATTTGAAAGTCGGTGATGTAACAGAAAATTAGAGTCCACCTCTGAGTGAAAAAAGCCACAAGTGTATATAGTTGTGTGCTGCTAAATGGAGAAAAACGTTTGAACAAAGAGGCTGTTAGCTGTTATTTACAGCAGTATGGTAAAGTTGCTCCGGGGTAATTTATCTTGATCTATGATTTTCAGATGCTGGAAATATGTTCATTAATATCTGCTAAGTTTTGAAGCAGTTTCTTGGTCTCGCTTCAGGCAAAGGAAGTAAAAATTAGCTATTAATGTTTCTACATTCAATACAATTAGTGTAAAATCAGCCTCTCCCTTTCAAACTGAAAGACCTTTTAAAGGTTTCTCTTGCATAAGCAATACCTTTCTCTGCACCACAGAGGAAGGAAATATATAAGGTCTGTAAAGGTCACAAAGCAAGGCTATTATTTATTTTTTGCCAAATTCATGCAGTGCTGTCTTTAAGCTCCGCCTGAGCATGAACGTGACAGCATTTCATGCGGCTGAAAGCCGCAGCTTTCACTGTGTCTTAAAATCAATAAAGTGCAATTGGCTTACTGCTATTTCAGGGCTGTGCTGCTCCTTTTAGGACCCCCCCCCCCCCCTGACTCTCTGCGGGTGGGGTTTTTAAAAGGCTCCCCCTGTCCCTGTCTAGCCAGGGATATTTACCAGTCCTCAGTACCCCTTGTACTGGAGGAACCCACACTTAGATTTAAAAGAAATCTAATTTTGTCACATGTATGAATGGAAGGCTCACGCTTTGACAGGGCCCTCTCAGTGCTGGCTATTTAAGTGGAGGTGGAATCACCTGGCCTAAAACTAATAGATGATGTTACCCTGCTCTATCAGCTAATATGTTGCATATTTTGCTGTCTCTCCGCCCTCCTGCAGTTGAGGTGGACCAGGATTTAGACAAGGAGTCGCAGGAGTACCTGGAGGCCCTGGAGCAGGCTACTGAGGAGCTGGAGTACTGTGTCAACCTGTGCAAGTCGCGCATCATGATGGTGACCTGCTTCGACATCGGGGTGGCGACCGGCACGCAAGAAGGATTACGAGAAGTGGAGGTGCTAGAAGGGAGGT
>JAABNY020000025.1:15833657-15846768 GCA_015164015.2 Brevimyrus niger | reverse complement strand
GTGCACGTGGGGGGAGGGTGGGGGGGCGGGGGCGGGGTGACAGAACCCGGGAAGTCGACATGGAAGGACGGCGAAGAGTAGCGGCAAGTTGGGGCGAGGTCGCTGAGAGCAAGGAGATGTGGGAGTTCGGGGAGGAGCGGCGGCGGGAGAGAAACCCTCCGTGGATCTCACAGCGTCGGACGAACAGGAGGAAAGAAAGACTTTAGCTCTGGCGGAAAGGCTTTCGCTCAGCTGCGACGAGGAAGATGGGAGTTGCCGTTTTTTTTTTTTACCCAAGCCAAAAAGTGCCTTCTTTTACAGACTGATTTCCAGTGAATATTTTTTGTATGGTGCTAGTTAAAAAGAAAAAAAAAAAAAAAGCCAGCATACCTAAGCAAGATCCTAAGCATATTCCTTTTAAGAAAAAGAAACATATTTTATATTGCATTGTACAGTGTATTTATATCATCATACAGTATGTAAAATATCATTTTAGGTAAAAAAAAAATGAAATAAAATGAGAAAAAAAGATGAGCAATAAGGTAATGTTATTGCATCCTAGACTTTGCCTTTCTCATGTTAAAACCTCAATCAGCCTGTGCCCTGGTCATGTAGCCTACGGACCTTCGGGATTATTTCGTTTTCGTTGTTGTTGTTTTGTTACGTTGTTATTTTGTTGTGGAGGACTCACTGTTTCGATGCACCTCCTTCGGCCCGGTGGGGGCTGATTAACTGAACTGTTCCCCCTCCCTCCAGTTGCCTTGATCGCGAGAGCCCCCGCGGGCCCACGGACCACCAGTGGCCGGTTCAGTGACATAGTCGAGGTCCTTCAGCGAGTTGGGGGAGATCCGGTGAAATGGCGACTTGGGCCGTAGGAGCTTAGTCACCTGCCGGAAGGAGCCGCTTAGGCCAAAAACTGAAGTCACCGTGAGAAATTTACCCCGCATGCATGTTCGTCTGCAGCGGTTGAGCGGACATTGGCACGGCAACAGACCAGGGCTTCTCGCGGTGCTGATGCCGAACGGGCGAGGTATGGTATTGGAGGTGTTCTATGCATACCGCCAATCTCGCCACAGGAACTCCACACTTCGTGTATGGAGCTCAAAGGTGCCCACAGTCCTAATGTCTGCTGCAGCCTTGGAGTCTTGCTCTAAGTCAGGGGTTTGAGTACTACACTCATTTGATTCCGTTTCCGTTCCACTTGTCACAAATGCTGGGTTCTCGTAGACACTGCTCAAGTAAGTAAACCGGTTCCGGATCAGTTCTGTCAATGGTTTCGGCCACGAAAATGCCCTATGATGCTGGTGTCACGGACTGGGAGAACAAACCGCACTCCGGCCCAATGTAGCTGCCAGTGTGAGTCTCTGTTCAGTCCTCTGCTTCAGTCATTGAGGCCCCTTTCGGGTTTCCCGAGGCAGAAACAAACAAGCTCTGGCTCATTTAATCGTTTTGGGTTTACGACTCTGAGCCCTCTGTTGTTCTTTTTTAAAAGTATATTCTCAGGCCCTTTTCTGAAGATGCTGCATGATATTTTTATTCATTGTTTTGTATTATCCATATTTTGCCTTTACTGTTATTTTGTAATAAATCCCTGAGTAGAATGCACAGTTAGTTACAAGAACTGACTATTGCCAAACAGAAACATTTTTATGAAAGGTAATGACAGTATATGTAAGGTTACATTTCATATCAAAACCTATTTTCTAATGTCTCTGGTTTTGTACAGGGATTCCGGATACTGTGTATAGATGTATAGTATGCCAGCCTGCGTTGACTTTTACTTGTGAATAAAAGATGTCCCTTCTTAATTCTTTGTTCTGCTGCGGTTTTGTTTGCATCATCTGAAATTCTCAGCACTACATAAACATATAGCTCTATTGCATAATAGATCATGGATCTATTATCATTGTCCCGTTGCTGACCAGAGATGTGGATAATGAACTAGAGCCTAGAGAGAGGTGACGTCGGTAGTCATTCTTGAAAGAACAGCTTTGCACGACCTGAACTGTATCAGAAAATGCCTGGTATAAAACACTGTATGGAATTAGCACGATTTTGGAAGCACTCGTTTCCCCATACTTGAGGTAGGCTGCTGAGCTTGTAAACAGTGCATTATGTCCGCTGCCTTTATGACACGACAGATCAGTTAAGGAACCTGGTCTGATTGGGTCAAGTCTGGCAGCGTGTGGCTCAGTGGGCTAAGCTGTGTGCCTGTAATCCCAAGGTCGCTGGTTCAAACCCAACCTCGGCACGTCTGCAGCTCCTTGAGCAAGACCCTTAACCCCCAGCTCCCTGGGTGCCGCTACAGGTGGCTGCCCTTCGCGGACAGCTTGCTCTACAAAAGAGCAAGTTGAGGGAGGCGTAAAAAATAACTTTCCCCACAGGAATTAATAAAGTGTCAATTATTATTATTACTGTGATCCTGCCGGCATGGCGATCTGCTGCGAAACAGGATAGGATCTGCAGTTCTTATCTGGAAGACTCAATGAAACAAACCATATTGGGTGGGCAGGCAAGGAAGGGAGAATCAGTGCAATCAACTACTGACCAGACACCTGATACCTCCTTGATGCTGTGTCAGTGCAACTTTCCTAGATGCCCCTTCTTTCTGAAGAGCAGCAATTTAATCACATTGCAGATAATGGTATTAGTGGTTGAAAATCCATTCATCAGTCTTCCACAAGTAGAGCAGTATAGAGATCACCCCTTACTGTAATCAGAAAACAATCCTTGATGATGATGCCACAATCATGGCTTTGAAAAAGCCATGAGAAGATGCCAGCTTTAACAGCAGCTACCCTTCCCATTATCCCCCTTAGTCTGGGTTTAAGCTACACTAGTCCTAGCGAAATCCTCTTTGAATTTTGGCTTCAGGCTCCGTCTCTGATTTCACAACAGCTTAATTTTGCTCGAGATATAATTGTAGTCTTCAGCAATGCATGAGGATTTTCGCCAGATATTAATAGTATGATGGAAGGCTTTACCAATACACTCCCTTGGCATGTTTAGACTCAGGCATGGTTTGCTGGGTCCAGTTAAATGCTCTGGTAAATAGCACATAATAAATCAGGGGCAACAGTTAATTGTTGCTTGTCAGAGGGGATTGTTCATCTCTGCCGCTTCCTTTTGATACTCTTGTTTTACATGTATTTGATTTTGGTGCAGTAATTATCTGCTCTTTCTGTGTGTTTTTTTTTTTTTACTTCCATAGGGAGAGATAATAGTTTTTGACGTTTCTCTGTTTCTCTGTCATAGCCATATCTTCATTTAACAACAAAGTCCCTCAGTGAAAAGTTGAATGAACCGCTCAGTATCCCTTCGATTTTTACTGAAAACTAAACGTTCGCAGGCACGTCTCTGACCAGCTTTGTGTCTGGATGAATCATTTGAACGAATTATTTAATGCAGCGGACTGGGGACCAAATAGTGTCCTTGTTGTTTTCGTCTCCTTTCTTTAGAAGGGATGAATGGTCTTCTGGATGCGCATGTTCCATAATGCATTCCTCCTTGGAAGTCCAACTTATTAAAAAAGAAAGATTATTTGGCCGCCTTAGGAGCGCAGCTGGGCACTACATCTCTAATCAAATCTGCAGACACATTGCTTGTCTTCTAATAAAAAGGCAGGCAGCGTCCTATTCACTGCCTAATGGCTCTCATTGAAGTTTAATCCTAGTTTTTATCGGGAGCTACAGATAGCACATTTTAATTTCCTTTCCCCAAAAAGGGGACAAGGATGACAACATGTTGTGGCAGATAGCTCAATGAACTCAATTCAGTGATGTCTGCACAGTAGGAGACAACACATACCTATTATATACAACACTTGGTGCAATATTGAGACTAAATAACATCTCTCTCCTGGAGTCACCATATTCTGATAGGGTTAGCCACATCCCATTCATTCACCATAGAAACCTGGTTGTTCCTGTAGCCTTCAAGGACATATAAGGATAAGGTTCTTATAATAACTGGCGGGGTGAGGTAATCCAACTGGGCAGCTTGGACCACACACTGCACAGTGGGCTAAGTCTATGTCTAAGGGTCAAACTAAATCAGTTCCCTTGTTCCCGTCAGGAATGTTAACAGCATTTAGTTGCCTTGATCTGCAAAGGCCGGATTTTCCCATTGTGGTCAGGCAATGGGCAGGACACCCGTGCAATTTATCCACAGAAGCGAGGAAGGCATGATGCCCAGCGGTGGCAAGCTGAGGGCCTCACTAATCCCATTGCCTGCTGGCTCCGGCAGTGCTGGCTGCAATCAAGATGAAATCTTAAAAGCAGTCGAGTGCCTATTATTTATCTGCAAAGTGGCACTGACGCGCCGACGTGTGGCACGCCATGATTGGCCGAAGCATGCATGCAGGCACTCGTCCTCGGGCACGTGCCACCCACAATCTGGGAGGGGGGTGGGGGGGGAGAAGGGGCATCATTAAAACCACAAGGGACAAGCCCCATAGAAATATCACGCTGACATTTTGGTCCTGTGATCAGCCATGCGAGCCTATACAATCTGTGTGGACTGCTGACATGCTTAATATAGCATTCATAGTTTCTATAAACAAAATATGAATTAGGCATATAGAAAGCAGTAGTTTGAACAGAAGGGTGATATACAAATTGAATCATATGTGGATAAAAAAACAGGCTGGCATTGGCATTACATTTTTTTCTTTTCACTGTTTACAAGCAAGGCCATTGAACTGAAAACCTCAGGTAATAAAGGCAGGCTTCGGAAGCTGTCTGCCAGCGTTCATGCCCCAAATTCCCTTTTAGAAGCTAAGTGTGATTCCTAGCAGAGCTGCCAATGTGCTTTGTGTTTCAGTCACGCCTTAGGTATCGCTGTCCCCTCAATTTCACTCAATCGCTTATACATTCTCGTACAACAAACCGCGTAAAATCGCAGCGATAATGGCAACTTTCGGTCAAGTCTGCGTTGTTTGCGATGAATGCCTGGCGTGTTTTTGAATGCGACTAGCGACGCTAGCACTTTGCACAGTGAATTCACCCCCAAGGGTAGCAGCCAGCCTCTGACCGCCCTGACTGAGGCAGTCTATGTGAGAGGACACCACGTCCGGAGACCACACCTTCTCACATTGAAGACACATCTGTCACGTCTTCAAACCTGCTGCAAAGGGCTCCCCCTATAGGTAATGGTATGAGGGTGACTCACGGTAGGTGGCGGTAGTTCAGCTCGAGGGTGATCTAACCGTATTGTTCAAATCTGAACTAGTTACACAACACAATCAAGCAGACATAAGAAGACATAAAACGGTACAAGAATGTTTCCTGAATTGCGTTCTTTGTTTTGTGTGATGTTTTTGTGAGGTTTTTATTAAAACAATACATGGGTTTCAGGTATTTGGGTCCAGGTTAATTTGAGCATCTGCCATTTCGAGGCTGTCCTGCCTTGTTGCTGGAGATACTGCCTGCCACATCTTTAGTTCTATTCTGACTGTAGTGTCTGGACTGTGGAGTGTAGAGTATAAGCCTAGAACTCAGCTTACGGAAGGTCAGAGAGTAAAAGGTACATTTTTAAATAACCACAAGAGAGCAGGAAACTCCAGGCCCATTACTAATGCTGTCATCGAAAGCAATGAGAGTCGTTATCATCCATCGGCGGAGAAATCGGAATGTAGATACGCTGCGTTGGAATGTGGTGGACAGACGGTGTGTTGCTGATATCAAAGTCCGGCAATCCCGCTTGGCGCTCCTGACACGCACCAGCTGCCATGACCATTCAAGCTTACCAGCAGTGGGATTCGGCTGACGAAAATAGATCACCCTCCCCCGCCCAGTTGAGAGGGTGTCGGGGTTGGACCGAAACAAATGGGTCTTGCATGTGCCACAGAGCAGTACGGCGCAGGCAAACTGGAACTGAATAAAGGATCTTCATGGTGAAATGGGATAGTGTCGATCAATGGGAGGGAGGCGGTAACACTGGGGGGGGGTGGCATGTTAAAGCCACCATGCTATGTAACAAAACCAGTTTTACTGCATGCTGATGGCTTTTCCCACACAAGACAATTGCTGTGGCCCAGCAATCAGAAAAGGACCTCGAGTAGACTACACCGGGCGCTTTACAAGTCTTGGAAATAGCTCATTTAAAAGTACCCTCCAATATTTGCTGATCACATTATTTAGTTAGTTTCTGCATCTCAACCATATATTCTAAGTGCTGGCGGAGAAGCCTTCAGCAATCAAAGTTGTGTTTAAAGGGGTAAAAAGCACATTCCCAGTGCACATTTTACTGTCTGGCTTCACTGCAGCAATAGTAAGTAATTATACCTACAAACCACATTTCCATAATATGTAGCCTTAAGTAAACTCTGCCGAGACAATACTTCAGGCGTTTTGAAGATGGAAACATCTCATTCTTTTCCCTCCCCCCGATTAATCTATGTAAAAGTTTGTTGGCAGTACCTGCACTATAGGTGACCGACAGCTCATGGTAAACCACTGCTCAGTTCAAGCCTAGATATGAAATAGTATGAAAATTTAAGAAATCCGTAGTACTGTGATATGTGCCATCCATCACCATAGCTGCTTATTCCCAGCTGGGGTAGCAGGCAGCACTGGAGCCTACCCCAGGACACTGGGCACAGGAAGGAACCAACCCTGGGCAGCTGCTAATGTACCACAGGGGGCACACTCTCACGAGGCCAACTTAGAGTCAATGAACCCATCCTGTATACTTTTGGACTGTGGCAGGAAACCAAAGCCCATGCTAACTCCACAGAGAAAGGTCCTACACCCAACCCAGGACCTTCATGCTGCAAGGTCTATCCCTAACTCCACAGAAAAAGATCCCACATCCAACGCAGGGACACGAGGCAGCAGCACAAACCACAGCGCCACCACGCAACTGCACTATGAGTGCTTTTTGTTTGCATAAACATTAAAATACAAACAGAGTGAATACCTTATGGAAACATATGAAAACCATATCAAATATGAATTAACATTTAAAACAATATCATGTCACTGCATTGCGCCATGTTCTTACACCACACACCCTCGTCTGGCAGACTGTCGCTTACTTCGGTTGAAACTGGACAGTATTTAACGTGAGTTTTTCCAAACCCCAGTAATAATGACGATTTAAAGAGGGCTTAGTGCTATCTATCCAAATATGTTGCTCTGCTGGGAGTTGCCTAGTTTTGGAGATAGCGGCCATAGAAACGTCGGGTGATTAAAACGCCAAAAAATACATTTGAAAAACTCAGCAGCACTATCTCTTACCAGAAATCCCGGTTAGTGACCCGGTTGCTAAAGGTAATCCAAACACTTATAAGATTAGTGTAATGATTGGTGTAACAGTTTTATTAACTTATAAATAATACGTAGGATTTGCAAACTACTCCAACGCTTTTGGTGTAGCTAATTTTAGGTTTATAATGGAATAATATAGATTTACTGTAAGATTTCTTGCGTGTGAGTCCGAAAATGTCATTGTTACGCCAGACGCTGCCAACCCCGCATACGTAATCTATCTAGTAAAGCTGAACTTCCCGCAAAATATCTACTGCTGACTTTAAACGAAACATCATGGTATTTGTTGCGGTCAGGCTAAGTAATAGCTAGTAAACCAACTAAACCGCCGACACCTTTGCTAACTTCAGTTTTTTCCTCTCAGGAACTGTCGTCCCGATTCAATTAAGATAATGAAATATGCACAGAATTGTATCATGATATATATATTCTTGTTCGAGATGCAGAAAAAGGCGGGAGAATGGCCGGTTTTGGGTCGACATGAATGTTCATAACGCTCCGTTTGTCCCTCTACACACATACACACACATATGCATTTCTCATAATTAAATGAAACATACATACATAGCTGTTATCTGTGCTCGTTTTCATGCCACGTTGGAACACATCTCCATGTTTTATTTCTAATTATGACGTCGGTTGTGTTTTTTAAATTTAATTAACGTCCCCCCATACTGATAACCGAAATGAAAACATTCCGTGATATGTTATCATTTATATTAGATTATGGTTATATGAGAGCACTTAAATGTTTATTTCTAATCTGGCTTTGTCATATAGAGCTGAGAGACCTCAGGCTGATGTTACAGAATCCGAAAATGTTCGGCTGTGGGCTGGATGTGCGGGCAACGGGCAGACATTTCTACCGCCGTCCTGCGCTACCGTTCAGGTGTTATTTAATGAAATGGGGATGTTTGTGAGTGATCTAGATCGCTGCATGTTCACACCTGTGCTGTGCAACATGACATGTGTTGTTTGTTCTAGACCGAATGGAATGGTTTGTACGTGATTAATCATTCTGCGCATACAGAGTGGTGTGAGATGGATGCAAAAGCCTCCTCTCGAATCTGCAGGTGTTCTGGCAGCATGTTCAGCCCGTCATCTGGCTGGTACCTCTCTGCAGTCTCAGGCTCCAGCCCACTCAGAAGTGCTGGACCAGCAGGGAAGCGAAGTGCTGATTAACACAGCTGTCTAAGGACAATCTGAGTGCAAGAGATTTTCACATCTCTCTGTCTGTGAGTTGTGTGTGTGTGTGTTTTTTTATTATGTCTATGCAAACTTTTGCATATGCAAGTGACCTTTATCAGCTCTGTATTCAAGCAAATCTCCACAACTCTGATTACTCTGGTGCAGATCTAAAGGTCAAACACACTGAAAATGTATTAAACAGCACATAAGATGTATAAACTGAATGATTTCTACCATGTAAAATGTTTAGTGATATCAGTTCGTACTGGAATACTTGTTTCCTACAGTCTTATAGCTTTTTTGAAATGGGTCCGTTGAGGACTAAAGCATGATTTTAGGTCATTCCCCTGTTTTGGCCTTTAGTTTGGTTTGCGTTGTATTTTTAATCAGAGTCCGTTTTCAAAACCTTGATTTCAGCCATTGTCTTGATGTTTTAAAATACTTTATGTTTAAAATGACAAAGAAAAGATTGAATACCATTGACATGGCTTAAATGCTGGAGATGCTGGACTCTGAGCAATTAGACAAGAATAGATTGTGTATCGTGTTGTGGATTTCACCTTGTTGCAGCTTTAAAATGGCATTTTGGGGAAATTCAAGGTGAATTTTAAGGACACTGTATGTCGATACTCTGAGTGAAGAGGTTGTTCTGTATTAGGAGGGTGGTGGTGTGACCTCAGCTTGTTCTGGAGTTCAGAGCTCATGAAAGGGGGACCTTCTCTTTGATTGACCCTCCCCCCAGTCCCTCGCTGCTATAACGAAGTGTGCCGCGGACAACTCGGCAGCGCCGAGTCTGCCCATCACTCACACTCGTAAAGTTTGACGATCGACTAGTGAGAGGAATAAAGTGGACCCCACATTGATCACCGAGACTGCGAGGTAAACACTCCCACACCCCATTCATTTACTAACTGGACAGAAACATTAAATATTCATATGTTAATTTAACTTCATTAGTAATCGTGCAAGATCCAGCACCGTGCTCCAGCCATTGTTCATATGCTGTCTGTCTGCCTGCTTGCCCATGTTGGTGGGGGGGGGGTGTCCCTTGTTCCTTGTCCTCTACTTCCTAATTACATAAAGGAGACCAGGATTTTTTCCAATTAGCAGAATTGTTTGTTTACTGCCAAATCATCCTGAAGTATCTATCCTACTGTTTCGTGTCAGTGCGTAAAACCACCTTCCAACTGGGACGTCAGGGATTTGGTCCAGTGTTTTCTGGGGGATTGATCACACTGCAGGGCAAGAAATGAAATGCATCAGCTAAGCAGTCTACACGTGAGATTCTGTATAGGCCCTACATGTCAGTGGTATCACGGAACTAACAGAAAGTGACCCAGTTATGACCACTGCAACTTAATTGCTGGTTTGGGTGTGAACACTGTTTCTGAATCCCAGTGCATTCAGCTTCCTGGTCATTGCTTTAGTGTTGTACAGATATATGGGCAACACTTGATTTCATGATTCACCTTTCATCCCAATCAGTTACTATATTTCTTACTATATCTGTCAATTCTGCAAACCTTTGTGAACTACTGTAGGAACAAGTCATGGATAACACAAGTAAAATACTGATATCATCTTTGTTAATCATTAATGAATAATAATAATAATAAAAATGTACATTTTATCTCAAGCAGTAACTATATTTATTCAGGATTTGTACTTCAGTAGAAACTGGGTTACTATTAAGTTTTTGTAGCCCCTCAAGTAAAGCGTTACCAATATTTGCAATGTTTTTCAGATTTATAAATCTTTGGACATTTGCCAACACGTGGAGTGCTTCTGTCCTGCTGCCTGGCCCACTGTCCGGAGACGGAGAGAAACCTTTGTCATCGCATAGGTAAGGATGGTGACACTCTGCATGCTTCCGTGGCTGCAAGGCTGAGCGCTCTTCCTGGGTCCGCTCCTCTTGTGGCAGGTGGAGCTCAGCCTGAAGTCTCATCCCGGATTTTTTATTTTTTGAATCCCATATTCCATCAGGGAACGACTTCCTGTATGTGGGCGGCATCACACTTCTAAAATGCTCCAGGATTTTAACTTGCTGTCTGAAAATACTTGCTTCAGTGTTGGAGACCCAGGTGTCTGCTGGAAAATGCAGTTTGTGCTGATGTGAAGTGCTTTACTGGAGGCAGAACACGTCGACATTTATAGAGCGATTCTGTGTGTGCTGGTGTGTGAGGTGTCTGGTATCAATGAGCCTGCATTTTGGTTTGCGGTTAGAATAAAACAGCACGGCCAAACGGTGCGAGAGAGGAGAGGGGAAATGTGTCAAAATCGACATTTTATCTTCATTACAGTGTGATACTTGAATTATTCGGAAACAGCGTATAATGAAGCATTTAGATTAAAACACTGTCTTTATTATTTGCTTGAATGGCTCCCAGATTACTGGCTGACTGATAATATCTGCCCCAGAATGCCGCCGGAATTGAGAAGAGAAGGAAACTGTACTGAGCTGTAATCGAGTAGCTGAAATGCCTCTGTGATAGATAGCAACTCTGTCTGAATGTCTCCCAGCCGGTTATTACCGTGTCATTTATCTCAGAAAATAGAATTGATTCCGTGCTCCAAAAAGTTTAGGGAGTTTGGGGCCATGGAGCTGTTCTGGCCGGGTCTGTGTTGCCTCACCGTTGCCAGATCAGACGTGGTTCTCCTACCCTCGCTTTTGCATCGACGCGTCTGGAAATCAGAAAAACCTTGTTTATCGGCCTTCAGAGGCATGGCCTACCTGTCGTGGCCCGGCTTTGTTAGCCTGGATGCCAGAGTCTGGATTTACAGCCTGGCAATCGAGCAGATTGCACCAGCCAATGCAGCACCGGCTCTTTCAAGAAGTGCCGTAAACTTAGCCAAATGCTGCCACTTATTCTCCATAATTAAAGCAAGCCGGTGTGGAAAGAGGAGTCTAAATTATCCCGGGGGTGTGGAATTTTAATGCTTGCACATGTCTGTGGCTCTGCTTTGGTGGGGGTTAAAAATCGTTACCAGTCAATGACTGAGTCAGCTTGGCAGTGTTATTTGTGTGAGCTGAAAGTGCAGCTCTTCTTGGTTTTTTTCCGTTTGATAAGGTTGAGTGCGGGAGCTGGGGCTAATTTCAGTACGTGTTGACAGCATCTGACCGTGACGCACTTGCTCTGAAAGAGTGGACCATGCACTGCAGTGTGTTGGCCCTCAGCCATTGCCTGTGTCCTGTGTATTTCTGTAGGAGGGCGCATGCTTGTTAAATGAGTAAGAGGCCAGCTGGGAGGGTGGGTGTGTGGACAGTTTTGTACATAGCCTTTAATATACTGTCATGATACTCTGCCAATACTGTTCAGAGTAAAGATAGCATACTGTACAGAATATCCCGGCCTGTCTGCATGCAGTGGATGATATGCTGACTATGTTTGGCAATCAGGGATACAGTGAGAATATGGAAGAGACCGTGTGGATGGGAGAAATTCACGTTGTAGCACAAACATCCTTGGGAGTTTGAGATCCACCGTGCCTTCATGTTAAGGGAGACTTGCTTTCTTTATAAATGCATCCTGGGAAAAACTAAAGTCATGTCATCGTTCAGTGACATACGGAGTCTTTCTCACAATCGATCAGTTGTTGCACACGTGATTCGGCTAACTGGCAGATTTGATACAGCTACTGGGTGCTCATGCGGGAAACCTGTGGAAGGCCATAGACCTTTTTGTGTTTGTGACTCTTTCGGCATGACGACTCCCAGGCGCAGCTCTGTCTTTCTGCTTACGTGCCACTAGCGTCATTAGCATGCCTGCGCCTTTCAGCTCCCATGTTTGTACCATCATTAGCACGCTTCTGTCTCCGTTGATGTGTTAGCGGCACGCTAGCTGCCGGGTTACCAGCATCCACAGGAATGCCCTGTCGACATGCTCCATGGAGGCTTGCTTGTTGTTGTTCACAAGAGGCTGACAAGCTGCAAGAGAGAGTCCGTGTGGAGCACGCTTTGCTCTCACGCCTCCTGATTTATTCTTTGCTTTTAGACTGTGGGAGAGAGGGCTGTGATTTTATAATTTAATGTTGTGATAGCAAAGTGTTTTACTGCCTGAGTAGCACATGTCCAATCCTCATTTTTAGCTGCAGACCTCTCAGTGTTTAATTGTTGGGGCTTTTGGTCCAGCGAACTGCAAGCAATACATCATATTTCCTGTCTGAATGCCCACCCTGCGGTTGATTGGCCTATGACAAGAAGGGGTGGAGCTGGACTGGAGCCGAGGTGGTGTTGGCCAGCGGGACCTGAGCTGGGGGCCTTGGTAAGCTGGGATGTCCAAGTCTGGGGGCAGTCGTGATTGAGATGGTTGCCCAGCACTGGCCAATTGGAACAGACACTGGTCGGCCAGCAGTGCCAGGTCATGGTGTCTTCATCATTATCTGCTTAAAATTGGACAGCAGCCGCAGTTCCAGAAATGTCAACTGGCAATGTCGTTTGGAAGGCCATCTGCATAATGCCAAGTGCCTGAATCGCCCCATGGAAGGATACCCGTCTGGTTTTATTTTAGCCCAGCGCTGTCACCACATGCACACTTCACCATACGCTACAGCTGAGCTTAACAGGCCAGTTTCTTATCGATGGGTTTGTAGTCCAAGGTGCAGAAATTCAAGAATATTTTCTTAACTCCACACGTCACCCTGTTAATGGGAATCCATCCATCCATCCATCCATCCAT
>JAABNY020000025.1:15822392-15833557 GCA_015164015.2 Brevimyrus niger | reverse complement strand
ATGCAACCCAGGCGGAGACTCGAACCCAGGTCCCAGAGGTGTGAGGCAACAGTGCTAACCACTGCACCACCATGCCGGCCCTAATGGGAATCCAAATGAAGTGAATTTGAACATCTGTGTAACGGTCCAGGTTAGTGATCTTTAAGACCTGGATAAAAATAGGACACAATTGCTATTGAGTTTGAAGGCTGACCCTCACTGTCAAAGCATAAAAAGCTGGACCTGACCAGTATTTAAAGGTGAGAGTGATATGAAAACAGTAGTTCTACTGACAGGCTTCTCCTCTTTTGGCCTTGTGTGAACAGTGTATAATGAGTTCTGTAAAAAGGATTCTGATGTGACAGTTTCTTGGATCCAGGCCTATTTCCTATGTTCCACAAGATGTGTAGACAAGCTTTGATGGACCCAGTCCTCTGATTTCCATGGTAGTGGCCCTTTTTTGGCAGCCCTGAAAAACAGAAGGTTGCCCAACCCAAATAATTGATTCCATCTATCTGCTGTAGGTTTCCGGTGTGTAAGATACGAGCTGTTCTCTGATGGCTCTCCCGAGTCTAGAAGCCGTAAAGGAAAATCTCATTAGTCACGGAGAGGATTTCAGGTCATTTTACTGGTTGAAGGCTGTGTTTTACTGCAGCATAGACCTGTGCTTGATTCTGTCAGGCCCCATCCGTTAACAGATGGGCCGGGCTAATGAAAAGAGGCTTCTTAATTAGTCCGTCTGAAGACATTTATTCATATCATAGCGCCCTCCCCATTATGCTACCATTGACCAAGCCAGCCTCTGTTGGGTTCCCCATGGCCGCCATCTGCTTGGTATGGTGGCCTCAGGCCGGCCGGCCTCTATCTCTTCCCACTTCAGTGATTCAGAAATGGGACACAGACGAGTGGCTGGCTCATGGGGGGGCCTACTGTTTTACAACAGCGATGACCCACCACCTGTGGGCAGTGTCGGCTGATGGTCATATGACGTACATTACTGCATCTGTTTTCAGTAGATTATGTGAGACTTCAGCAGGTGTATGTTAAAGTTGTCAAAAGGGACTTGATCTCCTCCATGGTTTTGATTCTGTCTTTTTAAAGCCATGAATGATCAGTAAGCTGAAGACCTTCCCACTGCGTGTTTCCCTCTGTCTCTGCTGTAATTTTTGTCATTCGTCTTGTCGTCTTTAAGACACTCACGCTTTTACCCCCAGTTCTCTCATTCCATTGTTCCATTGGCTTGGTAAGTTAAAAAGGCACTTCAGCAATGTCATGATGAAATGCTCAAAGTGAGCTGTCAGCGTCGTTCGGGGAAAGTGCTCTTGAGAAGGTAAGGATTAGGAAGCGGTTATGTAACCAAAATGAGGAGTAGATCCTGATGGGAGAGTGGTGCAGCCTTTAGAGGGAGGGTAGCTTTTGGGCCCACTATTCCCCGAGCATGTTTGGGTTCTGTATGTCCGGCGGGTTCAGATAGCATTCTGGAATTTTACTGCAGTCAGCTGACTGCTTTGGGTTTGGAGCTCGGGCAGGGAGAACAGCATTGCTAGTCCTGGGCCTTGGGAATTCGAATGCAGTGGATGTCCCAATTTCAGAGGTGCCTGGTGTCTTGTGTCTCATTCATGACTTTCATGAGCATCTTGTACCTTTCCTCTTCGGTGTTTCGTCATACATACTCGGCCCCGCTGTGGTTTGATTGCTTCCCCTTGCGCCATTTGGTGACAGGTGTCCCGTTTCAATCCGCGCCGCTGCCTTCACGGGACGTGAAGGGCCAGCTGACCCGGAACAGGGCACCTCGCTGTGCAGGGGGTCTAATTCTGCACCGGCCATGCTCCACTGGTGCTGACGAAGGGAGACGTGCAACCTGGCATGCGTCGGACACCCGCCGGTGCATTTGAGGTGGGAGTGGATCATGCGTGTGCCGCTTCAGACGTGAAAAAAACCGTTCAGCCGGGCGTCTGTTCGCAGAGAGGAGAGAGGAGCCCTGGAAATGACGCTGGAAGCTTGATGCTTGTGCTGACAGGCACCCCGAGGAAGGCGGCTGCGCGTCGCATAACTGAATGCTGGCAAATGAGCAGAAATTATTCATTAAATCACTGGGCTCCATCTTTTCTGTCTGGATCAGCATTCTGTGTTTGATTAAGGGGGGCGGTGCGGTGGGAAGCAGAGTGTGTGATGTCTGGCCTCACCGCGCCGTCTACAGCCCACGGCATCAAAGCAACGTCGCTGTCGCTAAGAAGAGCTGTTACCCCCCCCCTCCCCTCCCCTCTCGTCTACCCCACAGCCTTGTCTCTGTGTTTAAAACCCTGTATTGAGTGGGGAATCACTGGAGACGTCCATCACTGCTTGGTTTATAATTAAGGAGCTCTTCTTGGAAAGTTGTTTGTGACTGAACTACACTAACGGGTAGGGAGCCGTCTTTGAACACGAGGCTCTGATTGCAGCCCCATGGCCTCCACAAACCTGTTCCTTCTGTCTGGAGTTTTCTGCGAAGCCCTCGCCGCCGCCGAAGTGTCTGGCTCTGACTGTGCGAATGCCGCCACGGTCCCACCCGCCGCAACCATCAATGACTGTATCTTCAGGCAATTCCCAGTCGGGTCCTCGTGGCCTGTCTGATCGTCCCGCTTCTGCTCAGGTCCCCCTGGGAGGGAGCAAAAATGTGGACCGTCTGTCTGGATGGGAAACCCTGGTGTAGCGCTATGAGCCCCACAGTAGTAACCACAGCGAAGGTGATGAACCTGCCCTGCTCCAGTTAAACACGGAATAATGTCACGATAGCATTATTATGACCTCGATACCGATACCACCTTTAGTATCATGATACGATTGTAGAAAAAGCAGTTAAGAATCGCTCATGATAAAATTATGAACTTGTGTCACTAAAGTACTTGGATGCACTTTTTCAGCTGATTTCTAAAAGGGGAGAGTCGTAAACTAATACTCAGGAGATATTTGTCTGAAATGCATTTAAATTGTTACTCTTTTAATAAATTAAGCATCACTCCACTCCGGCACATGCCCTAATACTGCCAAGCGTCGCTTTATGATCGCTCTGATTCATTAAGCTACAAGGAGAACGATAATATGTTCTAATAAACTCATAATGGGTATATCCACCCCCGATTGTTGTGCACTTATGCTTTATTGTTATTAAAAATGCATGAGGGAGGGGCGGAGCGTGTAAGGGGAATTTTGCGGGGAGAGGAGGATCAGTATGGATGCAATTCGACACGTGAACACAAAAGCTGTAAAGCACGTTCCTGCTATGATAAAATTCATCACCATTACTCTCTACTAGGGGCTGCACGGACTAGTCAACAAGTTGACTTTATTGTTCTGCCGTGACACTTTAGGCTTGACATTGACTAGTTGCTGATAATATGATTATGATATTGCATTGAAGGCATTAATGAATCCCCTTCTCCTTATTTCCTTATATTCCTGCATTGGGAAATTGGACTGATAGTCGATATTCTTTCGTCTAATATTGCCAGAGCTGGTGGTGAAACGTGTGTTACATTGTTTTTTATGCTGTGGAAAGCAAAAGTTCGCTTTGCTGGCCGTATTTTAATAAGGAGTTATGAACATGTTGTGGGTCATAGAGGACAAAGGTCCAGGTCACCGTCACACCACGCGGCTGTAGGCGGAGCCTGCATGTCCGTTACTGCTGAACGAAATTACAGCTGAAAGCGGCCCTGGGGACCAAAACGTTTGCCTGTTTCTAGCGGAATTCCGTTATATGCGAGTTCGCTATATTCTTTTGTATTGGTACAAAAGAAACGTCATACTGAACACTGCACAACACAAATACAGAGCCTTATAAAAAGTTTCAATTGAACCCATTAGCAGAGGCTTCATCTGAAATACATCATGTCGGTGTCAGGAGCAGGGCCTCCTGGAGAGTAAAGGTGGTGTCCTGTCGCCTTTCTGCAATTCCCACATGTCGGGCCCTGCCCTGGCAATAACTGCGAGCCAAATTGGGCTGGCAGTGACAGTGACGTCACCTCTGAAGTGGCGGGATGTGAACCTGCCTCAGCACAGCCGTTGCGGGAGATTAGGCCGTGATGGACGTGCGTGGCCCACCCCGGGGCGACGACTTCTTTTGATTTCTCTGTTGGGCCGCGCGTGAATGGAAGAGGTTCATTACGCTGCATTGAGGAGTTTTGAGAAGCCCTTCGCAGTCCCCCCCTTCTCTTCATGTCCGCAGACCCGCCTCTGATCAAACGGCAGCGAGGCAGCCAAAGCTCACACCGCGGAGACGGTCGGCTGTCTGGCGTGATGTTTGCGTCCCGCTGTTTGCTTATTTGAAGTGCCTGGCAGGCCAGCTCTGTGCCTCTTTCTCTCCCTTCCCATTTTCTATCTCATGTTTATGCAGTGGCATCCAGAGCAGGTGATGAAGCAACACCAGCCTTTATTGTTTCTCCTGGTTCCCCCGTCCGGCGTGTGGTGGTCTGCTGACCAGGCTCACCACCCTTCCAGATTTCTTCATGCCGCGGTGGTCAGGTTGGAAAAGGCCTTTAAGTTTCTTACCCCACCGAATATGTCATTCCCTAAAGGGCTGGCGATCATATGATCACGCAATTATATGCGCAGAGCTTGTCTTTAAATCCTTGTTTTAATTTTGTCTAATTCTGAGACCAGCTATTTATCCCCCACTAAACTACAAAACAAGTTAAGGTTAAAGTTTTTTTTTTATATCTTTTTTTTTCTTGAGATCTGGCTTGAAATCGTTATCTTTCGAGTGAGCTTTTTCGAAAACGGTAAATATTTTCCTGAAGGAATGGATGCTTGA
The DNA here is from genome assembly GCA_015164015.2 of Brevimyrus niger. NCBI lineage: Eukaryota > Metazoa > Chordata > Actinopteri > Osteoglossiformes > Mormyridae > Brevimyrus > Brevimyrus niger. Next base: position 15,828,789 of record JAABNY020000025.1, on the reverse strand, counting down.
AAAGCTAACTTGACAGCACCGTTTGCTGGTCCGTCGGCAGTTTCTCACAGCGCTTGAACGGAGCGACAAGGAAAATCGCTCACCGATTCGCTCTAAACCACTGCTCGTCAAGAACCCAGCTTTAAGAGCCAAAATGCTGAACGATGCAGGATGGGGTACCTGGAATGGCTTCTGTGTGTAGCAGTGTTTGTTTAGGGTGGTAATATGGCCTGGTGGCTGCCCATAAGGTGTAGGGGATTGGGAACAGACCTCAGTATTGAGGGTTTCTTTTGGGGGTATGGGGGGTGTGCTCCTGTGGTGTTTTATAATGAATGACTGGCTTTGGGCCGACCGCCAGCCTCACAGGTGCAGCTTTCTCTGCTTCAGCTCTGCTGGCATGCGGACCTGGGGTGGGCCAGCCTTATTTTTAAGGGCAAGGGGGAGAGTTGTCCATCTTGCCGCAGCTGTCTCCGGCCCCAGAGGCTGTCCTTTGTCCTTGGAGAGGGAGAGGTGCCGGCGGGGGTGCTCATGCTCTTGGATGGAGGGGATAGCGGGACCCAGCTTAGCTAAGCCCAACCCGAATGTCCACCTAGCTCACTGTCGCATGCGGACAAAGACCTGAATGCAATGCATCAAAACTGTCAGGACTGCCCAGAACTTCTTTCAGATGCACTGATCCCAGCTCAGACACTTTGGGGAGCTTTCGAATCAGTTAACCCCTTTAAACGTCGCATCCTATAAATCTAGGGTTTTAATTAAGGGTAGTCTACATTACACAAAGAGCGAGCCCACCGCTCATAAATTGTATCGGTGCAAATTAATGTCTGTCTGTCTCACTCTCGCTCACGTAATCAATCTCTGGGAGGCTGTTTGTCTCATGCGTCGCGTTGATCTTCAAAGCGGTGCTGGTGAAGGAGGCGCATGCTGGCTACAGCTGGATCCTTCTCTCAGTTGGGGGGCAGGGCTGCTGAAGGAGCTTTGAAGTGTTCCGGAACCTGCGGAGGTGTTTCATGAGGGGAGCTCTGATCCCCTCACACATATGCCACCCACCCACCTGTGCGCAAAGTCCCAGTGAGAATAACAAGCCTCCTCTGTGGCTCAACGCCCCCATAGTTGTCCCCATGAGTATATTTCATCTGGTCAGAGGCTTCATTAACACAAAAGGGGGTTGGTTGAGGGGTGTGGAGTTGGGTTACAAGCCTTGGGGTACCCCCTAATACCAATGAGGTTACATTTACTGCTCTCTACCAGGCTTACATACCAAAATTAATCATGAAATGATGAAACCTGACCTGGCAAAGGTAAAGGGAGTTATGACCTTTACTCTGGAAGCTTTTCCTGTAATGAGGTCTGGTTCCCATAACAATAAGTCTGAATCTTCTGGTTCCTCTCACTGCCTGGGCCTGAATAAAGAGGTAACATTGTACTTGGAAGGTGCAAATTTTGGCAGCCCGTCACACTTCATACATCGTGATGGAAGGACCTTGACGATTCTTAATGTCAAACCCTGTTTTGTAGCTGAGGATATGAAACTGGTTGACTGTGGATTTTCTGTTCCTTGTGATGACATGAAGTGTGGAGTACAGTATGTTTATGGCTTTGAGCCCAGGTTCCAGCATGAAAACTCATCCTTACACTGCAGTTTTTTAAGCACTGAAGAAAACGGCTCCTCGCTATAAAGAGCTGAGTGTCAGAAGAGCTGACTGTGTGTTCCAGTGCTTTAAAATCAAGGTGTAAAACATAATGGATGCCCTTTAATGACCTGGGCCATGTTTAATCCTGTCAGAAACATAGCGGGTAAGATCAATTCGCCATCAGCATTTCAGCAAGTTTCTGTCCTGTCAGTGAAAACGACCCATGTCGTACGTCACGCTACACGTCACGTACAGATATGTGAACCTGTTGACCAGTATATCTGTGCTCAGTGTTTCATTGAATGGTGCACAGCATGGATATAAGGTAGCTGGATCGAGCAGGAGAGGTTGCAGGTTTGGCTTGATGAAGGTGTGGAAGGAGAGCAACTTTGGTGTAGCACCGAACGACAGGATTGGAGGTTGCTTCCTGTATGCCGAGCATCTGGCTAATATAAATGGTGGTAGAGATGTTCCAAAGCTCAGGCCAGGTACCTAAGCTTAGAGAAGCCAGCGAAGAATGCTTGCTAGCCAAGATGACTCTCCTCGTATGCGAAGGGTGGACCATCGAAATGCCCCTTTCACTCAAACATAGGTGATTGGGGAGCAGTGTGATCCAAGTATGCTCGAAATACGTATGAAAATGGGGGAGTCGGAAACGGCCTGGGAACAGTTTATGGAAAAACAAAGGGAACATTCAGCAAAGAAAGGTTTAGGCCTTTTGAATGGAGCTTCACAGTAGTGCCGTGGTCTTCAGATTCATTCAAGTCAGAACCTCGTGAAGTTCTGCCAGAATCCGTCAGTCTGGTTCCCAGGCAGACGTGGTGTGCAGAATGGGCTCCTCTCACTTGTATGTTTCATAAATCGGAGCAGAAATTGATTTGCTTCAAAGACGGGCAACGGCAGAAGTTAATTAGTGTTAAGCGCTGCTTATTGTTTCCAATTAAATACATTTCGGGCTCCAATGATGGATGGCTTGGAAGCTCCTGAGGTCTTTGCTTTCTGTGTCTTCAGCAGATGGTTTTTGATCTGCGCGTCGCCGTTCCTTTTTGAAGTTTCTTTTTTTTTTTTTAACCCTCTCCCCAGCCACTAGAACAAGATGTTTCTGTCCTCCCATGAAAATGCACATTGTGTTTTATTGTTTGTTTTCCCATAGCAACCGAGATGAAATGGCCCTATTGATTGATTTGGCAGCAAATTAGGCTTCGCTCTGGAGACTGCGAGCCGTTCATTTCACTCCCCCTCCCACTAAGAGTGGTCCTTAACGTATATTTTCCCGGCTTTAATTACAGTTCGTTACCTGCCCGGCATTTGAACGAGGTGGCGTTAATAAGCTGTCAGCTGTTTTGAGGCACACCCGATTGATTTAGGGAGTATGACCTAATACAACGTGAAATTTGCCTCTCCTGCGTAAAGCCATTTATTTATTATTCACCTGAAGGCTGAATTTCTTTTAGACTATAATCTGATTGTTGTGCACAAGGGATGACGGTTCATTATCGAATAAAGGATGCTGGAGTAAACCGTCTGCGTAGGCGAATTTGATAGCAGTGCAGGATACTTGCCCTTCGCTTGTCTATAGCTCAGCCTTAAGAATATCCAAGGCGTCAGTGACATACTGGAGGAACACGTGACCTTCCTGCACTTGGACCTTCTGTCACACCCTGCTCGTCCGATCCTCCTGTGTGCCACACCCCTGTCGTCAACCTCGTGTGGATCCTCCCTGTTTACCGGCTGTTTCGGGTCGTTTCTATTGGTTTGGTGTATTTAAGTCCGCGTCAGAGTATGTTTCCCTAGTCCTGTCATTGTATTGTTATGTCGATTCTGTCCCGTTTGCCTCTCCATGTGTCCATTAAAACCTTCGTGGTCTTCGCCTGCTTCCCCGGTCCGTACCCCTGCGCGGTTGTAACACCCGCTTCTGTCTCATGCCCTGTATGGGGACTGAAGCAAGAACAGCCAGGTGCCAAATACTCGCCTCTTCCCAGAAGTGCCATTTGCTCCAATTGTGTCCTACAGCAATGGGCACTTTTACAGTTCGGAGCCCCCTGTTTTTTTGGCCCGCTCCTGCCCCGACTGTTGGAAGGGGGCTCCTCCAATCTGCCACCGGCAAGCTGTTGTGTCTTGTTCCTGCCCGCCGCCTCCTATATAAGCCTTTGTTATAGCGTGGTTATCTGGTCGATGCCGATGGCTTATGGAGAGGGGCCTTGCGGCAGCTCCGCCCGGCGATCTGACTCCAAATGGCGAGTGCTTATGGTGAAGAAGAGGGCGAGGGCGTGTGCATTATGTGGGGCGGGGTGGGGGGTTTGGTGTCATTTCAAGAAGACCAGCATAAGACCCACAATACGCTCAGTAATGGGCCTCCGAGCGCATGCTGGACCACTTTCATTTAACCTGGGGATGTGTTTCGTAGATGTTGGGAGATGCTGAATACCTGGGAACCAGTTTTCTGGTATGCGTAGAAAGTTTTTTTTTCTTTCTTTCTTTTATTTTCCTTTAATGGCATTTTCATCTGGCTTTTTCATCTGTTTTTCCTTTATTACCAAATGTATTATTTTAATACTGGCTCTGTGACTGCACCCGGGTAGCGGAGCAGACTCCGCCCTCTTCAGCAAGCCCCACCCCTTTTAACTGCTACCCAAACACTCATGAATATGTATAGGGGACCAGCTCTCCCTGCTATCATTAAAATGCCGTAAAAGTCTTTATAAATTGTAACATAACATTGCAGATGTTTTGATAGGTGCCTTGGGATGCATATTAAGGCTTTTCTGATGCCTCTTTATATCTTGTGTACATGGCGATGGTACTGTTTTTAATTACCCCTCTTAACCAGAATGCTCAGCACCCCTGCTGGCTAAGAAAATATATAACGGCGGCTTCTCACGAAAGCGAAATGTCCTGTGATCTTGGCAAACTATAAAAGCCAGTCTTCTTCTCAATACTCTGCTGTAGCCCGCTTATACTTCCCTGCAGCCGTGTGTCGCCGACGTCGAGTGTTCGGCGGCCCTGACGCCGAGCGGGATTCTTTGAGAGAGTCGACTGTTGTGGTTCAGCATGTTTAGCGGTTCGGCGGGGCCGGGCACCGACGGCGTGCGGCTCGGACGCGTATATCATTAGGCCCGTGCGTCTCAATGTGACTTTAACTACTGAAGGCTGTGGAAACTGCACGTGTAAGCAGAATCTTTGCATTAATTAGGGGCCCGGTGTTTGCAGTGCATGCGGACTTGTTTTGATGTATTTATAATGCAATTAAGCCTGAAAGAATACGTAGGGGTGACAGGTGTTTTGTGTTTACTAGCAATAATAAAACACAGTTCCAGTCATCTGTCACCCTCATAGTCTGCAAAGCAGGAGCAGAACCTTCCGGGTTTTACTGGCCCCTAATGTGCGGGACCTAACGCAGTAACTGGGCGATAAGGGTTTTACAGGAGTGCTCCAGCGTTGTGGAGGCCGCCTGGCTTATGTCCTCCCATCGCTATGGGAAGCGGTCGCCCTTGTTGCAGGCCCCTGTTATGAGAGTCTGTCCTTGAAGACTCCGGCAGAGACGGATCGGGCCGTGGCACTTCGTTCATGCCGCCTGCTTCAGACCTACACCGGTTCGATTCAGTTCAACTCATTTTTATTTATGTAGCACTTTTAACAATGGTCATTGTCTCAAAGCCGCTTTACAAAAAATGAAAGAGTTTTTGTACAATAATAACAAATTGTGTATGTGTGAGAAAGATGTGTCTAGATAATAATTAGATGAATGAAATGTCTCTGATAAGCAAGCCGTGGGGGACGGTGGCAGTGGCAAGGAAAAACTCCCTGAGATGGCAGTAGGAAGAAACCTTGAGAGGAACCAGACTCAACAGGGAACCCATCCTCATTTGGGTGATGACAGTGTGCATGTGTATGGTTTGTGCGGACATTAAAGGCCGCTTCGTACTTCTCCACACGTGCACAACACTCACGTATCCATACGTTGTATGCGGACACGGGCATATCCATACTTCTCCAGTCAAGCCTTATACTTTGCACATATGCATGCATCATATTTATAATAACAATTATTAAACTTATTATTCTGATATTCCCTGCTCATGTAGGTAAGTCAGTGAAGTTTGTGTCCTTTTTTTCTGTGTTCCACAAGTTCATAGTGCCAGCTCACTGGATTGCCAACTTTTATCAGCTGGCTGGTATGAGATTTTCAATTCGAGACAAGTCTGCACACAACGCACACGCATTTACATGTATGTAACAGTTTTATCGCCTTGTAAATAGTCTGTAGGATTTGCGGACTACTCCAGCACTCGTCGGAAGCATTGCATGTCGGTCTTTAGAGTGGATGCTAGGGACTCGATCATGCACAGTGTATCCAGAGCTGCGAGAACTCTGCCACGTCGGACGCAAGTTCGGAGTGCAGCACGTATCCGTCCGCCGAGACGCACGACGACATCAAACATACATGCATCATGAAGGTCTGGGCATGTCCGCTGGTACGCGTGCAGAGGAGTATGAACCAGCCTTAAATGTGCCAGCAAGCACAAGCCTCCCTCTGTGTCCATGTGCCCCGGGGTTTTGTCCTCGTTCCTCCTCGCTCCTCCGCCTTTGCCCAGGTGTAGTTTGTAACCTTGCTGTCATCACTGGCAGAATGGCACCGCCTGCAGCCCAGTAACCTGATTCTCCTAGCAGGGTCACGGGCTGCTGCCTCCCCAGCGGTGACTCTCCTCCCTCCTTAGGTTTCATCCATCTTTTCTCCTGGCAGCAGCGGATTCAAACCCTTTCCCGGAAGGGGGGCGGGGGTG
>JAABNY020000025.1:15780079-15792291 GCA_015164015.2 Brevimyrus niger | reverse complement strand
TGGTGGTGTACCTTTGCAACACCGAGGAGTTTGTGTTGGGACTCTGTTTTGACCGCCTGTGGGTGTTTCCGCCCCCCCCCCCCCCTCCCTTTGGCACATTCCAGCTCTGGGTGGCCAGGGCTCCCCGCAGGTCTGCTCTGAACCAAGGGATCACCCACTGTTGGCGGTGTCACATGCTGTGTTGTCCCCTGGGCAAAAAAAAGTGTCCCGCGGCACTCAAATTTTCGCTAGTGACAAGCTGTCAGTGATAGGCTGCCTTCTTACTCCTTGCGTGCCGGTGAGCCGTATATCAGATCACAGGCTGCTTTCCCTTACACTTGCAGCTAGCGTTCGGTGTGCAGTGCATAGTTAGTGCAGTGATGCTGCCTGTCGCCCGCCCTTTCGCCGTTCTTTACTGCGCTCCTAATTATATGCACGGTGCCTGACTTTGCACGGATCTGCCGTAACGATAAATGTCAGCTTCTGGTGCTTTATGGCCCCGTGTGTTAAGTCCCCGGGAGTTTGTGTGCATTCCTCGTGAGCCCCTCAAAGGTGAGTGCGGGGTCTCGTCCTTCGCCATGAAGGGAGCCCCGCGCCCCTAAAGCTCTCTGAACGGGACGGGGACGCGCCACTGCTCTGTGTCGCCGGCCTAATAAGGAGCTGAGCGTCTGCAAGCCACGGTTTTCCAAAAAGGAAGAAGAGTGAGGGGTGTCTGCGGGCCAGATAGCTGGCCATCTGCTGGAGGAAAGATGTAAACAGCCCTGACAGAAAGCAAGGTGTTTGCATCACCAGGACCAGCCGGGTTGGGACACCAGTCATTTGTTTTCAAGGGTGAAAAACGGCCCTAATTTAAGGCTATGTTCACACTGCAGGGCTTAATGCTCAATTCTGATTTCCTGCTCAGGTCGGATTTTTTGTTTGCCTGACCACATTACCCTTTTTAACGTGGGCAATATCAGATTTCAATGTGAACGGTTCACTATACTGACCTGGCCCGCGTGCACACAAAACCACGAAGACGCAATGACGCCCGTGTGCAAACAGAAAGACGTCACTTTATTGATTCGAAAACTGCCCGGTGAATACATGAGCCTTCCTGTTTTGCCTGAGCAAATTTATCTCCCCAAATACTTATTAAATCCGGAACCTCACTGTCCCTGCACTGGCCAACTTCTGTGCACTCCTCCACGTGTGTTTGGCACTCTGACAGAGACACATGGTGAGTTCCGCCTGCGCAGAATTGTGACAAACGTCGATTGAGAGTGACGTAAAGGTTGCATGGATTCCGATTCGCATCGCAAAAAGTCCGATTTATGACCACATACTGAAGTAGCCCGAATCGGAATTGAAATAATCGGATTTCATGTGACTTGTGCTGTTCACATTGTCATGAAAAAAAAGAGATCTGAGTCACTTATGAGCAAAAAAATTGGATTTGGCCCACATTTGTCCTGCAGTGTGAAAGTAGCCTAACATTCAAATGATGGAGCTGCACGTTGTAGCGTCTTTGTGGGTCTGGAATGGGGGAAATGGGTACAGTGACCCTCCCCCCATGTCAGAATTGGGCTCAGAGCCCGGCTTTAAAGCTTGGGTGTAAAGCCGTGAAATTGGACTTGCTCTGTGACCACCTACTTGCGTTGCCTCTTAGTGTTTGAATCCCAGACCTTAAACTCAATCCTCCACCATGTTGAAATGTTTCACTTTTAGTAAGCTTCTGTTCCCCTGCCATTTCATTCTAACCTACGTGTGAGTAAGTATCACGTAGGCGCAGTGGGAGCGTTTGTGCAGCGTTTTTAATGGCAAGGAAAAAAAATGTGTGCCAGCTGCGTTTTCACGTCAGTGTCGGGCACTGAAACACAATGTGGTCGTTATGGAGGGAAGCGTAACCGTACCGCAGAAACGTCTGCAGCTGTCACGAGGTCTTACGCGCGCAAGACGAACCGTCTGCAGGCTTTAATTTACTGCTCCTGCTTTTCTTCCTTTCTTTGCCCGAAGGCTTCAGACATACCAGGAGTGACAACCGGGTCATAAAACAGGAGGAAACTCTGAGCTCATCCTTCGACAAATAGGCACTTTGGGGTGTCAGCCTCGTACGATAGCAGAGGCGAGGCGTGCTCATGCGCTACTATCCCAGCTTGCGCTGATCTATGAAGGCACTGGCAGGAACCCCTCTCAGTCTGACAGCCTCCCCTCTTTGGCCTTCCATTACCGCCCCATCGGTTACTTTCTCTGACCTCGAGCTGGACATAGCCTGCCGGTGTCTCCTTTGCCTTGGTATCCGTCTGACATCATTTGTTTAAATCATAAGGCTGGTGAGTGCCAGACTCTGGTCCATGCCGACGCTCCACAGGGGCAGCAAGATATTGCACTGAAATTATAAGTCACCCTCGATGAGGCCGGCTGGCCATAGCTCCCATCAAGCTCTGCAGTATAGGCAATCATTCTTTATTCATTGTGCTTTAGGCTGCCTGAGCAGACCATATATCTTATGTATCTTTTCCACCAAAGCCGTGGCCCTTTTACGCATGTAAAAGCTTCCCGGTTCATTAGGAGCCCTTAGTGCTGCTTGGAGAATCTGTCACATCAGCATTTTTTTTTTTTGGAGGTGGCCGAAGGTCACCTGACGGTCCCCCACCTGGGCCTCCGTCGTCGACGAGGCGATGCGGCCGCCCCCGGGAGCCCAACGGACACTGACCGTCTGCAGACCATGCGGCTGAGCGTCCGCCCTCCCCAAGCCCGTGCGACTGTGGCTCCCCAGAGCACCTGCCTCCCCAGATGTGGAGCTGGGCGTTTGTTTATTCCCTTGTTTTTCTTCCGCATCCGTGGCGAGACTTAGCTCATCGTGCTGTGAATTTCACCCCAACATGACAGCCATCTTTCTCAGCGGCCCCGCAGGGCATGCTGGGTTTTATTTCCTGTCCTCTGTTTGCTGTGATCAGGGACATCTTGCACCCCGAAGGAGAAGATTAAAAATGCCAAGAAAGCCCTATGGTTTCCAACGAGGAGCTGAATGAAAAATATAGTGTTTGTGTACTGCGGAAAGCTGATTGGAGGAATGCTTCCCTATACCTTGGGGGTGAAATAACTGCCACTGTGTATTATTGTGCTGTAGTCTTATTTTGCCCCCCCCCCACCCCTATACACATCTTTTTCCCATCAAACTTTGAGGTGTAGGAAGAGACTCCATTATACCTAAAGTGAAGCGGATGCTTGAGCAAGAGCGTTAATCTTCACGGGTCATGCTGTCTCTCTCTTCATTCATTCACTTAGCCCTTTCATATGAAGTTATATAGTGATCTCTGCCCACTGTTAGTCCCTCTTGGGGAGTGAGTGTCATATCTACGTTTGCCTTGAGAGTCAGCAGAAGGGTCACACCTGACCAGGGCTCCCCGTCCACTTTGGAGAACTGATGGAGGCGTCCAGACCACATCTTCACCAGAACGACGTGAATGGCCGTGGCAGGTCATGATGTAGTGGTGAAGATCTACACATGTGAGCTGGAGGATGAAGATCATATCCAGGGTGGCATCTCTCCACCAGGGTACTTAACCGGACTTATAAAATTGTATAATCTTTATAATTATGTCGTGTTACTGGTTTTAATCAGGTGTAAATCTCTTACCTCTGGTTTACTGAATTTGAGTATCATGAGAGAGCATAGAAAGAGTGTAGCTGGTTGGACATTAAATTATCTGAGCTGAATTAACTAGCCATCTCCTGTGCCTGCCCAAGCATACGGGTCACAAAAACAGGAAGTCCTCTCTTTTCAACAGAATCAGAGAGGATGCCGTCCCTACTGCCAGACGCCGCACGATATGAGTCACTTATAAAGGGCAGTGCCTCTGCTCTTTCTGAAGCCTGTGGATGTAAACAACTGGAACTCACGTGGCGCGTAGCTAACGAGGAGGCTGATTGAGCTGTGCTCGTTAAAGATGGGTCTGAGGGGGGGTTGGAGATCTTGGGATTCCTCCCATCCCACCCAATCTCCAATTTGCCGATCGCCTCCCGTTGGGCTGGAGCCGTCTTGCCTCCACCGGCGGGACGAGGTGTTGATTGTCTCTCTGCCTCGCCTGAAGGGCCTTGGTGAGGATGCCTGCACCCCTTGCGTTGGGGGGACACGTCCCACACGCAGCCTGAGGCTGCATTCCCCGTCCCCTCGTGCGACAGAAAAGAAAAAAAAAAAAAAAACATCTCTCTGCTTTGCAAAGTCATTAGAAGGACCCCAGGGATGCCCCGGGGGTCAGGTGTCAGCGAAGGAGATTGAGAGGCTTTCTGAGGGACGTGAAGGTGGGATAGTGGGGGGGGGGGGGGGGCGGCATGAGAGATCATAGCAGATCAAAGGCCCCAGCCATGGGTGATGGAGAGTTGTCCATTAGCGGTGATTGGACTGCATGCTGGGTAATGGGGCCAAACCCGTGCGCGTGCAGCGCCTCTGAGCAGCATGTTGGAGGCAAGCGGTTAAACGTGTCCAGCACCACATACAGTTGGCCTTTAATCACCGCCGGCTGCCTCGCCTGCTCACCGTCCCAGCTCTCTGAGTGATGTCTTGCACCTTTGGGCCTCTCATCCACTGTCACCTGAGCTTTTGTCCCGCTTGGCCTAATGGGATTTTTTTTAACAGGTTTTCATCCCGGTTTCTCGTTAACGTTGCCCCCTCGACGAGCTAACAAACGCGGGCCCCATCCTTCATTCATTTTCACCTCACGCGCAGACGCTGCCGGGGGCGACTCCGGCTCCCGGGGGCCCCACTTGAGGAAAGAGGACGATTATGTGCCGGCCGCTGCTCGTCACGTGTCGCTGCACACCTCACAAATGAGAACCCACCCCCCACCCCCCCCCCCAAACTCCCAGGCGTGCTTGAGCTGAACCCAAATGGCGAGGTATCCTCCCTGGCCTCCTGACAATGATCCTGATCAGAGCTGTGGTGTCATTGTCATAGTATCACAGTAACCAAGTGCTTTTTATTGGAGTTGCGTTTGTCGTCTTGTGGGTCGAGTGAAAAAATTTAAAGTTGGGACGTGAACAGCACCCCTGGCTCAGGGGAGGGGGCTTGGCCAGAGTGAATAATAATCATTGCGGTTTTTGCTGACTTCTCTCTGCCCTGCGTCTGACGCCATGCCCATCCACTGTTTTGCGCACTCAAGGGCCGCCTTCTGATGAGGACCCTATAGACCGCCTCTGCCGTGGTTTAAATCCGAAGCTCGTGTACCTGGATAGGAGCGAGTCGTGCTCCACTGCTAATTGCGGTGTTATAAATATGTCCCAGCGTCGTGTCGCCCCGATATGTAAATGCTCACTCGGCGCACGCATCATCACGCCAGCTTTTAAGCTGAGGAGCCAGACGCAGGGGGGAGAGGAAATGGGAAGTGTGTGTGTAAGGATCAAAGGAGGGACTGGATCGCAGATCACACCTGCCCCAACATCTGCTTCTCGGTGTCTGTCTGGGAATGACCCCCCCTTACTTTGAAGGGTTGGACAAGGAGTGGAGCCTCCCCTGAAATCCTCCCCCCCAACCAAGAGTTTGTTTAGTTACCTCAGCAGTAAAGCTGGAGGTGTGTGTGTGTGTGTGTGTGTGTGTGTGTGTGTGTGTGTGCGTGTGTCTGTGTGTGTGTGTGTGTGTGTGTGTGTGTGTGTGTGTGTGTGTGTGTGTGTGTGTGTGTGTGTGTGTGTGTGTGTGTGGTGCTCTTCCGGAAAGGTGGAGGCTGCTCTTTGGATGTGGCGGGTGGGAGAGGACAGGCAGAGGGATGGTGGAATCGTTAAGCAGGCCAGGGCCATCTGTCCTCTCTGGGAAGTGGGAGGTCTGTGTGATTGAGTGGCACCTGCTTGTCAGGCAGGGCCCTCTGGGAAATCTGCTTCGGGATTATTGAACCTGGAGACTGTGGCAATCAAGCTACACTGCCGCCCCACCATCTCCCCACTCTTCCCACCCCCTCCCCACCATCTCGACCCCTGTAAAATGTGTGCGTACATGCAACCCCCTGCCCACACACACACACACACACACTTTCTCGTCAAAGGCTTTAATTACAAGCGCACATGGAGGGCCGGTGGTAGTACTGGAGATTTCTCGCAGGAAGGATGTGAGGTGACAGGCAGGCATTAGGGTGTGTGGCTCGACCTCACCGCTGTTCCAGTTAATGGTCTTCTAAGGCCCGGATGATGCCGCCATTGCATGTACCAGACATTATTTATTATTCATTTAGCTGACATTTCCTGTAATGCTTATGCGTGGGGGTAGGGGTGATTAGCCACACCCTTGCCTTTCCTTTTACATCACAGATTTATTATCTGGTTTTGGTGAAGGGCATCGGTGCAGTAAGTATTTAAAAGGAACTCAGGTTCGGCAAGAATCTTCATTCACCTTACGGGCCGCAATAGCCATGCTGTATGTGTGCATGTGGCTGCACGGTCATGCCTTTGTGTCTGCATGTGGGTCTGGGCTCTGTCCTGCTCTGTTTTCTTAACATTCATTCCATTTAAATATTTATATACACTTCTTTTATTCCAAGGGTGATTTATTGGGGGTCATGAGGATGTGGCTGTCAGAGATTCTCGAGAGCCTCCTGGATTACCCTCCTGGACCCCTTGGCTGAGCTGACCCAGGGCTGGAGCCTAGGTGGTCTCCTATGTCCATGTGGTCTCTTACGTCCATTTTTGGAGAGGCACCTCTCCTCAGGCGGTAGTTGTATCCTGTAACTCTTGTATTATCTCAGACCGGTTCCCTTAAGGATAGACCTCCCTCCTCCATGCGCTCTGGTGCCACGGCCACCACCCCCTCAGAGAGGCCCCCGCTCCTTCCTTTGAACAGCTTCAAGAAACATCTCTGTTGCAAACACACTTGAGAAGGATGGCTGAGGGCGCTTATGTCACATAAACAAACTGCTTTCTCAGATCCCTGCAACTGTGGAACTTGAGGGCAACAGACTTCTAGATGCGGTACTGCACGGCTGCGGCCAGTGGAGGGGGCGGCGTTCATGTGTCCTAATACCGCCGCAACTGTTTCCGCTTATAAATTTCCTGCCGCATCACCATTTTGTGCGGCAGACGTCCAGAATGTAACCTGGTTGAGTGTCGGCAGGCAGCCCGTGTGGGCGACTGGGAAAAGGCCCCTTTCTTAGTGCAGCTCATCTCTGTGACTACTCTGAGACATATCTAGCGGTCTCATTGGCCCACGTCTCAGAGGGGATTGTGGGAGTTAACACCCAGGCTTACCAGGAGCCCTGATGCCCGGCGCTTCCCCGGGAACCTCCGGCAAATACCTCAGTTGAGAGGCTCACCTTGGTAGGGTGTCTTTGCCTTTTCGGCAGCCGGAGAGGAGCATCAGCCCCACAGCCGTGGCCTCCCCAGGTTTGCTCATGCTGATGAGCATGGAGAAGGCTGCTGAGGGTTTATCACCCCCTCTGACGGCGTAGCTGCGCATGCGGCAGCAGGTTCACCCTCGCATGCCAACTGGCACCGGGGCTACCGGCCGGCACAGATGGCCGCCGACGTCTGTTCGGACGTCGATCTCTGAGCTCTCCTCATAGCCCCACTCTCTCTTTGCTGCCGTCATTCGACTTGCTCGGATACCGGCATCTTTCACCTGAGATGTGTAAAACGTTCGCTGCGGGGGGCCCGTGGAACCTGTTCAGCACAAAGTGAGGCTGCATGTGATGCCAAAGCGGTGATGAATGTCCACCTTTTTTGTTTAAGGGATTTAGCGCCTGTGAAATCGCACAGGTGTTACAAAGTTCAGCAGAAGAGCCCTGTAAACACCCCAGGATGGTTTAAGGGATCCAGGGCAGTAGCGGAAGGTCAGGGTGTCCAGAGGGAGTTATCCATTGCAGCTCCCCACTGGTATCAATAGCCTGGAGATAAAGGGTCAGTTGGTACCGCTAGTCGAGCTTTGCGTCGAGCGAGGTTGTTTTGACAATAAGAACTATCTCCATGGGGACCTGAGATTGCTATGCTCTGAACTGCAAAGAGTTTTGCCTTCCTCCTGCCCTGTAATCTGGCACAGGGGATTGTGGGGACAGACGCTGACTCAGCAGTCATGCAGAGACAGGCAGAGCCCTAACCACCTCCCCTGGATTCTCAGTTCATCCTGCTCTATGAATCTGAATCACGATACCTGTTTTTGTGGTAGGTATGTTCCACGGTGCTGCCGTGGGATTAGAGAGTCCCTCAGTCTGGTAGTCCGCAGCGCCCCCCCCCCCCCCTTCCACGTTTCCCATTCTCCTCTGCCAAGGGGAGCAGAAGGTGGAACATGCCAGAACATGGAGCGACGGCAGAGCCCATGGCAGGGACTGGCACGGAGGCTTGATTGGAAGAAGCCGGCCAACCCTCCCTCCGCCCCACCCCCACAACACAAAAAACGTTATGGTTCTGAGCTGTGGTCAGAGGTTGCTCCAGATTCTGGGTTCTTGAGGACCATCCCTAATTCGATGACTTCGGAGCTGGCTCGTTTTTCCCAGTGGTGTACAGTGGCCAGACCTGGGAGTCGGGCACTTTAAAATGGAAGCAGCCTTTGCACAGAGAAGCACATGCATAATTCACCTTGGGGTTTCAGATGCCTATTCTATAAGGGGTGGCTTTTATGTGTAATTGGGTCCTTGAGACGGAGGTGGGGGGGATCTTCAGGAACAGATGCTCTCTGCTCAGCTGACTGTCCTTTATCCTCTGGCTGGCCGATCCTCTCAGTGTGGCTTCTCCCCAAAGGCCCCATCGTCCGGGTCCAGCGGCGCTCATCTGTCATAAAAAAACAAGCTACCTATTTTCCATTGGGTCACATCCTTTCATTCTCTGTTTCTCCCTCCCTTTCCAACCCAATGTTTTACCTTTCACCTTCTTCTGCTCCCACTCTGGTCACCTGCAGCCTTCCTCCAATCTCCCTCTGGTCTTCTTTGGTCTCCCTCTGGTCTTCTTTGGTCTCCCTCTGGTCTTCTTTGGTCTTCATCTGGTCTTACCATGATCTCCTCTGTCCTTTCTCTGGTGTCCCTCTGGCCTCATCTAGCCTTCCTCCAATCTCCCAGTGGTTTCCAGTGGCCTTTCTCCAGTCTCCATCTGGTTTCCTTTGACCCCTTCCCCTGCTCTCCATCTGGATTCCTGTGGCCTTCCCCTAGCCTTTTCTGCAGATGCCGAGATGTGTGACTTGCACCTGCAGCACTCTACCCGCAACAAATACCAGGATTAAGGGGAATGTTATGTAACTGGATGCTGTCTAGGTACAATACCCTAAACCGTGGTCCCATGTCCTCACACTTGTGTTTGTTGGCCTATAATAGGAAGCCACTTGATAGTTACATGCCTGACTGTTATGCCACCTGCATCTGCAAGCAATCCAATAATTATGGTGTAGCGAAGTGTGGATTGTGTTCGACGTTTCCTGTATGGGTCCTTTCCTGTACATGAGCAGCTGCTTCGCCCTGCAGAGATTGGCTCATGCGATTACCGTATTTCCCCCTGTAGAGTGGGGCAGTTGGGACGCCGCCCCTGGCGGCGCGGTCAGGCCTCGGTTTCTCTAGGGATCAGGGGGGGAACGTGGGGTCGTTCTGGTCCCAGGCCCGGCTTCCTCCCCCCCCCCCCCCCCCCCGGAAGCCCATGCTCTGCTCCGTCCTCTAGCCTCTGGCAGGCATTTCTCAGACAGACACAGATGGTGCTCGGTGCAGCCTCTGACTCACGACTTTGCTGCCCGCCCTCCCTCCGGGAGTCCATGATGACCCTGCAGCAGACAGAACCTCTGACGCGATGACTCCCGTCCCCCTCACTCGATGGGTTTGCATATTTCTTATTGTATTTCTTTCCTTTTCCTTCCCTCATGTAGCCAAGTATCGCATTCGGTCTCAAATTCCATTAATCCACTTCTGTCTGCAGAGTGCCCGTAATGCGAGCGACTTCCCCATTCTAGCCCCAAGTCTCTGCATGGGAAACCCCCCAGTACACTCTTTCTCTTTGTCATGCCCCCTCTCCGGTCTGGCTCAGCTCAAAGACACGCGTGTCACGCTAACAAAGGCAACTTTGGGCAGTTCTTGCCTCCCCTCAATGCTGAAGTGGGCTGCTTTCTTGTGCCAAATTGGGAGGGACGGCGCGAGTGAAGTGTAGGTCCTACTGAGTGACGCCGGCTGGCAGGCCGCACCGTGCGATTCAGAGGCGATGGCGTGAGCACCGTGCCAGACTGTAAGCTTATTTTGTACTTCACATGGACTTTGACCTTTGGTCATGAGAATAGAGGTCGGGACAGAATGTAGAGAGATGGGTATCTTGTTGCTCCTTTCTCGAAATGCGCCGAATATCATCAAAAGGTCAGCCATTGTGCTCCCTGTTTAGAAACGGGACCCTTTTCTCATGAGCTTTGGCGCACTTGTGCTTCCGTCGTGAGAAGCCGAGGGGAGCGGGGGAGCGCTCCGCCAGTCACGAGGCAGGGCTGCTCCCCTACTGCCCTCCCACCTTGCCTTCCACATTCCTCCTTCCTCATCTTGCCTTGGGTGATCGTTCCTTCAACACCACTTGAACAAAAGTAAACGAAGGGGAACCATAGCAACAGCAACAGCGGTGCGCCGCTTCTGAGCCATCCGGCGCCCATGCGGTTCAGTGCGCAACCGGTAGCCAGAGCAGCGACCGGGGAATGTCGGTGTCTCTGGCTGCCCGCTTTGATTTCTGGGAAGGCTTCGGCCGTGCCGATTGCGCGCTTATTGGCATCATGGTCTCCCGGGAAACTTGAGTCTCGTTGATATTCCGCTTTCAATCTTGAGCTAATAATATGACATGACCATATTATGTCTCCCTAATTTTCACGACCCTAACAGTGACATGTACCTTAGGAAAGATGGTGAGCGATTGGGGCTGGACAAATATTAGGTAGGCTCTCCTGATATGGAGGGGTCATTAGCCCCCCCGCCCTCCACTATCTTTTCTTATTCAGTAATTTCACAAATAATAAAAACAAACTGGGCTGGCTAATAGCGCTGGACAGCACAAGTTGTAATAGAAACAAGCCTGGCAACACAGGTCTCGTTAGTCATGGAAATAACCAGGCCGACAGCAGCCCTCACGGCTTGCGGGGCGGGCTGTGAAGGACGTGTTAATGTGACAATGGCCCACTGTCTGAGGTCCTGATGGCACGAAACCATCCCTAAGGTGTTTGTGTGTATGTGTGTGTGTGCGTGTGTGTGTGCCCAGGAGTAATCAAGGTCATGATAATCTTGAGACAGTATACATGTTGAACAGAATAATGGGAACACACAGACCATTTAAGGAAGTGTTGAGTGAGACACGATTTATGAAATGTTGCATTAGGTGTGATACTGTAACGGTATATTTTGTCGCTCATTTGAGCCTTGTTTTGTCACCGAACTTCTTACCTTCGCTTAAACCTGCTTCTGAGAAGGTCCAGCTGAGTAATGCAGCCTTTAATGTGCTCCCACACCTGCAGCTCACATGAAGACCCTCTAATGTCAAATTATCGTGTAACCTGAGAGGCTAGTTTTAATTTAAGTGTCCGGCTCGCTAACCAAGCCCATTAATAATGAAAACAAATGGCCAGCCGGTCCTGTAGCATCATCCCCACGAGGTGGCCGCTCCGCCAGATGTGAGGAGGTAAGTAATCATCTTTGGGTGGTTTGCCAGCGGGGCTGACGTATGGGTCTCATTAGCACCCGTCACAGTGCCTTTAATGGAACCACGTGATGAAGGGTGTTGCGATGTCATTGGATAGCTCCCGGGAAGACATCCGCAGAACCAGCAAATAGGAAGACGTTCAGTGGCGGCTGCGAATGTGAGAAGCCGTTATCTTGAGGAGGGTCAGCTATGCGGGCTGAGTTGTGCCGTGAGGGTGGGTTTAGTGCGCTCTGATCCGGTGCTCCCGCTGCGGAAGGTAATGTGGGGAGGGGGTCATGTTTGTCCTCCGTACCCCGCCAAGAGTCAGATTGGGTAGGTAGTTTAAGGGGGGGGGGGTGCAGTTTAAGCCTGGGAAAACAGGAAGTGATGCTGGGTGGTCCATAATGACGGCTGGATCAACCTACTTGGGTGGGGGTGTGGGGGTAATGCTAGATTAGACACTGCACTGATCTAGTCCTCAATTTATGTGCTACTCCAGTATCTACTGAATGAATAGTTTGATCTATATAATATTCATTAATTCATTTGCCATACCCTCCTTCGATATAGTAACAATTAAAATCGAATGGTAATTCATGGGCTTCTGCTGTAAAAATGGCTGCCGTCTCATCACCTGGCTGTGAGAGATTGGGCTGCAT
>JAABNY020000025.1:15753398-15764346 GCA_015164015.2 Brevimyrus niger | reverse complement strand
GGGGGGCGCTGCCACCCATCCGCCTCTGCTACTCTGATCAGCATGAGGTTGCCCCGTGTTTCAAGCAGATGCTCACTCTGGCCTTGCAGGAACGTTCCGGAATGAGAGTGTGAAGCCTGAATTGTGCTGAGATGTCGGCCCTTGGTTGTCTGAACAGCCCCAGTGATGGGTCCTATAGCCCCTGCAGCAATTGGCTGCTTAGGACGGTAATGAGTGAGACTAACTATATACAAACACAGAGTGCGTTGACCTGTGACACGGAAACCGGGCTCTGTCAGGCCTCAGTACCAGGGTCAGTGCTTCCCACAATGCAACAGGCTCAATAAATCTCCACCAGGTCCTAATATGGCTGCAGCATTTCAGCGCTGTGTGTGGCTCGTAAGAAGTGGGTTCCTGCTGCTCTCTCTTAAAATGTCTGCTTCTCTGTTTGTCACAGTCTGTAACTCATCTCTGTTTAATCTGACATGAGCTGTTTACTCTGCTCCAGAAGCTTAGCTCCTTCCTGGGTTATTCCTGCTTTTCTCTGCACAAGGCGTGGGGAGGGCAGGAGAGCCTCTACATCATAACATGGCGCCCCCTGGCCTCCATTCTCAGACTAGCAGGTCCAGGTTTGTGGGTGTGGAGCCATGGTCCTTATGTCCTCAGCACGGAGCAGCTCTACTGCATATCCTTGACGCAGGCCGCATGTCATTTTGTGAGGTTGCATGCATGGATTTTAATGCGTGCGTCGCATTTTCCTCACAGTAGGCTCTGTGTCTCTCCATCGTGGGCTACCCCTCCCTAGCCCAGGACGCCGCTGCCTGGGGGGTGGGATATAACACCCACCATCAGCAAAGACCCCCAACACGGCTCCTTAACACCAGTGCCTGTAACTATCAGATGGGATTTGCAAGCATAAATAGCATTACGCGGCTAAATCCTGCAGCTGCTCTGCTTGTGTCACTGAGAGATAATGTGCTTGATTGGGGGGGGGGGGTCCCTTAATTTTGCTGAGCTTGCAATCTGATGTCCGCTTACACTGTCTCAGCATGCTCTGTTACTGTTGTTTTCTTAATCATCGCCACGGCGCAGAAGTCAGCACCAACTCTGCCCCGGCAGCCTCCATCTCCAACCCTTCTGGAGAAGTCTCTGGGCCCTGGACTCGCACCCTTCGCAGAGGCGTGTTGGCGCGTGTTCTCTGCACGCTGAGGTCCCTTCGCGTCCGTAACACCGGCCACGCAAACGATTCTGCTTCCTATTAGGGGTGGACTGGGCCAGGGGGGGGTCTGCTTTACTCCTTCCCCCGACAGACAGGGTCATAATTAAACGAGACACCATGGTTCTGGGGGCTGCTCCAGAGCTATGTGGGAACGCCGAGGCCTGGGCCCTCATTGCCAGACGGGTTACGACACAACAACCCCCCCCCAACAAGAAACTACTGATGCTGGAGATTAGCCTAGCAGGATGCTTAATTGGATTTGCTCAAATTAAATTAAAAACTGCTCTGGCTTTTTAATTGTCCCCATTTTCTATCTCGCATTCATTTCTCTTTGTTATTTTATCGTCAGTCTGCCGACATAAGGAAGGCCACAAAAGCGCTTAATACCTGAGCCCCGTCAGGGTCTGGCTGAATAATGGCTGGCTTCTCAATGGGACTCCATCACTATTCATAAGGCCATTATCTCTCTGTTATTGTAGCCCCCAGGAGCGATTTGCCTTCTGAAGTCCAGCTTAACAGACGGTTACGTGTTTAGCGAGATCAAGCCGCGGCAACAAACTGGTTCCGTACGCGGTCGTTGTAGTGTTTTCACGCTCGACTCCGCTGTGCGTTTATTCCGCTGCATCCCGTTACACTTCCTTGCATCCTTATATAAATATTAAAGGAAGCTGTGTGTTAGTCCAGCCTGTGAACTGTATCCCAGCAACTACTTTTATTATTAACCAGCGATTACTGCCACATAAGTTGACAGTTGACAAAACTGTTCTTTTTTTTTTCAGGCACTTGAAGCTGCGTTTTCCTCTTTTTAAATGCTAATGAAGCTCAGAGTTTTTCGCTGGAATGAAGGAAGCAGAAGTACGAGGAGGACGGCGCTGAAAGTGAGGGCGGCCACAGGCGCCAGCAGGTAATTAGAGCGGCGCAGGGCAATCTAAGTGTAATAAGAGGCCCAAACCGCAGTGCTCCCAGTGCCGCCAGCCAGTGCCGCTTGCCAGTGCACTGCGGCCCGCCTGGGATGGCTGGCCTGCGAGAGACAGTAATTTAATTGCTGTTGCCGAACGTGTGGAACCTAGGGACTGGGCTTCGCCGAATCCTCGTCTGTTTACCTGGCCTTCTACTCAAGGGGTCCGCGGGACCAGGAGACAGAAACGTTTCCCCGACAACGACGCTAATGTGCCGCCGCCCGGACGGACCTGTCGTTCCATCTGGCAAACTGGTCTCGCTGATGAGGAGTGTGTGTAACTGTGTAGCCGTTACGACAATTATACAATGTAACAATATAAAAAATATTATATATCTTTTACACTTATGTTCCACTCGATTTCAAACTCAAGTGATGTTTTCCATTTTAGCTGAGCTCTTAAAATTGCCTGTTTTATTCCAAACATGCGAATCAGGTAGAAGGTGTCACAGGGTCACGGTGTGGGCGGGGCACTCAGACAAGAGTGGCACTTACCTGAGCTAATGAGGCGTGGAGGGGAGCTGGGCGGGGGGGGGGGGGGGGGGCGTGCCAGAGGCGGGCTCTGGTGCCCCCCCTCTCTTCCTGCAGTAAAGTCATTAGTTTTAATTTGGTTTCATAAACAGCGTCCGGGCTCCGTGGCTCCCATTCAGGGGCAGCCTGGATTTTAATTACCGTTAATTATAATTTG
Organism: Brevimyrus niger; assembly: GCA_015164015.2. Taxonomy (NCBI): domain Eukaryota; kingdom Metazoa; phylum Chordata; class Actinopteri; order Osteoglossiformes; family Mormyridae; genus Brevimyrus; species Brevimyrus niger. The sequence goes on along the minus strand of JAABNY020000025.1, from coordinate 15,761,502 downwards.
CATAAAGCTTTTTAGCAAACGATTCCTGAAGCGCCTGTAATAATTATACATGCAGATGAACGGCAAGTCGGTGGAGGGACGACCCCCGGCAGCGTGCCAGTGGGGAGGGGGCTCGGGCCCGTCCGGTGAGTAGAGGTCAGAAGCGGGCGACCGCTGATTGGGTCGCGGGTGGGGGGGGGGATGTGCTGACACCGCAGGCACACGCCTGTCTGCTGGGGATCCACGTCTCACACTTCTTTGTTCAGGCCGGGTCGTGTGCCCGTGCTTTTTCCTCCAGTGGTTCTTAACGCTTGTCGGTTCTAGTCTGTCAAGTGATGCACGGAGCATAAACAAATCCATCTATTATTCATCTTTTTTTTCCATTAAGAATGCCTTTTCTCTGCGCTTTTATGTTTTTTTTTTCTTGTTTTGTCTTTTTTTCCACCTTCTCTAAAGCCCGGCATCCTCCCCATGTGACACGGCCGGGCCGGGCTGGGCCGGCAGGCTCGCGGTGCTTACGGGCCGTAAAGATGAGTCGTTGCTGTGTGGCAGGGCCTTTAATGCATGTTACTGCATTTCCCCGGAGCTGAGATGCCTGCTGACCCTGCATGTGGGGGCCAGAGCTGCGGCCCGGTGCTCCAGAGCAGAAACACGCTAAACGCGGGATTCGGGTCGGGACTCCTGCCTTCTGTTTGATTTTTTTTTTTTTGTGCAGGATGATGGCGAAAGCCTGCCAAAGCACCTCAGTTGCCATTTTCAGCCCCCATGGGAGCATTTGCATGAGTGTTTATGTACCTCAGTCTGCTGTTTCTTTACAGCAATCTGCTCTGTTTATATTTGCTAAAAGTAGTTCATCGTGGGGGCGGGACTTCACATAAATATTTGTTATTTGGTTGGGGCATCTGTCAGTTAACTTTAGGAGAGCAGCCGATTGGCAAAAACGCTGCAACTAAATCCTACCTGACTGCATCCTTGGCGGCCGTCCCACAATGCACCTGCTGCCCTTATCTCCTCTCAGGAGGGACCCAGCACCCTGTTGCATCTCCATAAGCTGCCAAAAAAGGCTGTAGATTCTCTCCTCATACGTGGCTGGCTAACATTCTCACTCAGTGGAGCGTATTTTGTGCTGCTCTGCCATGGGGAGTGGGTGTGGCTAAAATGGGAGGGCGTGGCCAAAATCAGTCAGACGATTCAGCACCTCAATGACTGATGGATTTGGGATACCATGGTTTACGCATCATGGCAAAAATATCCGGTGCATTAGGGCACTGTAAACTCAGTGGAAATATTGATGTTTCCTATTTATGTCAGAAAAGGAGGATGAATAGCATTAAATCTTTTTGTGCCGAGCATCTGTAACGAGTTTTTGCTCACAGTATCATTATAATGCGATCTCTATTCCAAACACAAGGCTTTATTTATTTGAAATTCATGATTAATATCTACTGTGCAGCCGCGAACAGAAATTTGTCAGGATTCACTAAAAGTAGATTTAACAAAAACTCATTAACAAATAGCATGGATTCGATATTTGGCCAATAGAATTTATACCTCACGGCCAGCGGTCCCTGATGGGCTTCTCTGGGTGCTGCTCAGTGTGAGAGTCGCAGAGGGTTTCTATAATCGCAAAGTAACGGGCTTGTCCACGGTCTCCACCTGTGGAGGCCACATTTTGATCTGACACGAACAGGGGGGGGTCTCTCTGGCCGCTGGACGTTTCACGCCGTTGATGGAGCCTCAGTGGTGTCATTTGGCCCAACCGGCACCAGAACAATGGAGGGAGACGACGGACGTGGACCAGAATCCGTTAGGCCGTCGTACTCCTGCTTTCAATGGGCCCGTATCCAGTGGCACAAACGGGCATTGAGAAGACCTCGGATGGACCGCAACAGCACAAAAGGGCATTGAGTGGGGCATCGTGGGAAGGCGTGGCTTTGTGGGAGGTTCAGTCTCAGGCAGATCCTTTCCCACGTTCAGCTATTAGGGCTGTAACCCTAACCCACCTGCTCACCAAAGCGGACCACCTGGCCGGAGGGAGCGCCGGTCCGAGTTTCCCACGCCCTGCGGCCCAGTGGCTGCGTCAGTGCCCACGTGTGCCCTTACCCAGGCGCCCGGCTCTGCCCTCGCCACCGGTCTGGTGGCATGCTTTCATATTTTCTGGGTCGTCTGCACTTAAGAATGGCCTATTGAGGGCGAAGTGGCTGCCGGGGGGCGTCCATGGTATAGTGGGGTGTGGAAACGAAGCCCTGACAGGCGGGAATTGGCTGACACATGAAGCCTCCGGGCTTTTACTCGGATCGCTTGCAGAGTTTTTCTCTTTGGTGAAGTTCGGCCAGCGCCCAGGGACGGGTGATATACCAGGACTTCCAAGTTTCATAACCACCTCCGCCACACCGTGTCAGTTTATAAGGCAACGCTGCCAGCGCGTGACCGTTAGCGTGAGAAGCCGGGGACGGGCGAGCGGGGCGAGGCCCCTCAGATCCCCTTCGGCACCGCGCCAGGGCCCCAGAACCAGTCACGTCTTCTGGGAAACTCCTCTGCATGCTGGAAGGTTCATTAAAGACCTAAACAGATTTCATTACTAGAGGATTGCGCCTCGTAACAAATGCACTGGCTTGGAAAAAAGGGTATTTAAGTTAATTATTTTTCTATGGCCAGAGTCAATAAGAGAGTCGGCGTAGCGGGAAGAGGCCTGAAGCACTCCTTCCTGCTATCTCTCTCGGCCGTGGGACTTTAATTACTGCCCAGAGTCCGGCACCAAATCAGCCTCACACTAACGCCCTATCGACTCCTTCCAGAGGGCTTCCAAGTCTGCCAGACACGCTCCTGGCCTTCGCAGAGTCAGAAGGGCTCCTTCGCGTCGGAGAGGGCAGGGCTGCAACAGGTTGGATGCAGCAACCCAGCTGGATTGTCGTGTAACTGCTGCTCTACATGTGCGTGTTGAATTAGAAGGTCCGTTGAGGCATGTGTTACAAGTGGCACGCTGAGAATTGTGGGATACTCTTGGTAAGCAGGGTTGTAGTGCTGGGTGATGGTCCTCCACCCAGGAATGCAGTCTCTGCCCATGTTCACCTCGATCTGGGCCCCCACCGCGTAGCTGCTGCCTGACACGCTGTAGCCGGTCGCCCTCGTTCACAGTTCTCCACGGAGCCAGTCCCCTTACGCAAGACTGGAGGCGATTACCGGATGGCCTCAGATCCCACCCAGAAGCAGCAGGGCTTGTATCTGAGGCCCGAATGAGCATTCAGGGCCACACACAGGCACACACATGCGCGCGCACACACTCACGCAACCCGCTCAGATTATTATTCATTTATGACAGCAGATCGAGCGGAAAGATTGTAATTTTTCCAAATGCATGGTCTTAGAGAGGGATCTGATTACGTGCTAATCGACAGCTGGCTGGCATGTCTTGCTGCTGATTTTCTGCATTTTGTTATTAGTTTTCTGCTTTTTGAAGAATTGCCAAGTGAAACATAAAGACCTTTCTTTGAGTTACAGATAAAGGTGTGTGCACCATGCACTTTGTTGGAGCTCTTTTGGTACTTATCTCGTTTTCCTTCACTGTTCCTTGTGTATTACATATTTAATATGCTGTTACTTTTTTCCTAGTGCTTTTCACTAATTCTTACTATGGTGGAGTTAACTGTCTTGCATTTCACTGCGGGTTATAGTTGGTATGCATGCCTTGCGAAAGACAAAACCCCTGAATCCTTGAGTCCTTGAACAGACAAATTCACATTGTGATGTTAAGGCTGGTTCATGCTTCGCACGCGTGCTACCGAACGCGTCCGCTGGAATGTTTATGATGCATCTAACGTCATCATGCGCCTCTGCAGACTAACGTCTGCTGCGCTCCAAATTTGCGTTCCCGCAGCAGTGTATGCGCAGCTCTGCATGGACGCGCTGCCTATAAACGATTCGCTAGCATCCAATTTAAATACCAACATGGATGCTTTTGATGAGCGCCGGGGTAGTTTGCAAACCCTATAGGTGATTTACGAGGTAATAAAACTGTTACATACATGTAAATCCATGTGTGTGTGTGTGAGTGCAGACTTGTCTCGAATTGAAAATCTCCCACCAGCCATTTGACCAGAGTTTCGACCCCGTGAGCTGGCTCTCTGAATTTATAAAACGTAGAGAAAAGGACACAAAAGCTGACCGCTGAGGTACGCGTGCTTTTATTTTAGTATTAATAATAATTATATTAAAATTATAAATACTACATGTTGTGCGCATGTGCAAAGGAAGCGGCTTGATCGGAGAACTATGAACGTTTCCGTGTGCGCATACGCAGTGCGGATGCGCGAGTGTTTACACCTTTAAACTGACACGAACGCTAGATATAAGGTTGTGTGCTGGGACAGTCATGTATGAAGCGAATGACATTGTGATAGGAGACTACAGTTTCCTCTCGGAGTGTACAAACTAAGGAAGGGTTTTCTTGTACTCATTGCTCAAAGCTCACCAGGGTCAATTTGAAAAACTGTTAAGGGGCCATAAACACATTTTCGGAGATTAAAGGGCGTCAGCTGCGAGCTGTTTGCCTTGTTCTTACCAATTACATGCCCAATAACTTTCAGCAAACCTCTGCAGTTAAGTTATTGATGTGCCGGGTGGAGGCATCCTTATCGAGACTCCCAATCCCACGGTCATCGAATACCTCTTTGTAAAGGCTCCAAAGGGTGTGCCGAGGGTGAGGTCATTGGCGTGTTCGTCCGTAGATGTCGCTAGGGTGCTGGCCTGCATGGGCTGGTGCACCCAATGTCAATAAATTGACATTCACTTTGATCGATGTCTATAACATGCTGGCCCGATTTTGCTGCTTGCTGCCGCTGAGGCACGGATCAGCCCGAGCCGAGGGATGAGCAGGTCTGGGCACGGTTGCCATCCCTTTGGCGCCGTGCAGCACGGCACGCAGAAGGCCGCGTCTTGACCGTCACAGACCGTCTGCTCTGAGTGACATCGAGTAGACCTCACAGAAGGCCCGCGTTTCGGTTTATGACCTGTCAGATCACGGTACGGGCACCTGCCGTCGCCAGCATCTGTGAGGATTTCGTTCCCTCCCGCAGGTTCTTGGTCACGGTCAGTGCGAAGTCAGAATCTGTGCAGCGTCGACTGGTGAGTGAGTTTCTGCGGGGGGTCCCCCGGCCTGTGCCCATAACACCCCCATGAGTGTGAACCTCCATCACTGCAAGTGAAGCACAAACACAGACTTGAGCCATCTTCTGGTTGCATCCATGCTGTCTTGGTGTGGATTGGAGCTTAAGCAGGCGTGCTGATCCGGGAAGTGGGCTTGTAGGAACTCGCAGAGCGTTTCACTTCAAGTGTGTGACTTCGTAAGCTGTTTTCCGCATGCCCGTGTTTTCTAAAACATCTTAGGAAGACTTTAACCCCACAAGCCCTACAGTGAGGTTCAGGAATCTGAAAAGCTGACATGCGTCACCCCTATCACCCCCAGCACCGGCATCCGTCGGACACATCTAATGCTCCGGTAATTCTGTGTGCCACCCATTCATTATGGTATGTTATGAGTAAATGCGTTAGTTAATCCTGTAAATATTGATTCAAGCGTGAGCTTGATTACAGAAGCGAGGTTGACGCTGTCGTGACGTAGACGTGCTTGCTTGGGCACTGTTGACGGACGCGGCTCATTGACTCCAATTAGATATCCCTTACAGTGTCTTGTAGAGTCTCCTCGGTCGTTTGTCTCTAGTTACACCCAAGATGTTGTGCTGTCATTAACTGGCATCTAGGCTACCTGACCGTGGAGCCCCAGTTCAGACGTGTGGAAAAGTTCAGACGCCACAGTCAACACAACAGAGCTTCAATGACGGCAGGACCCCGAAAACGGCAGCAATGCATCTTTGCCCCCTGACAAAGGTTCAGTGACACTGCAGAATTTATCGGGCTGCGGTTGCCTAAAGATTTCCAATAGGTCATTAAATGATGGAGAGAAGTGAGCTTTCTAATAGTCGTTAGGCACGTCGGACCAAATGGACCCTATTGCACCTGCCGATCAGGTCTAGTAGTGAGGCAGGGATATTTGTGTGAGAGCTGTTTAATCCGTTATATCTAAGCGTCCTTTGTATGGACAGCCTATTTTGTTATGTGTCGTTCTCAAATGCCGAAACGATCCATACTCACCGCTTATTTGTCCATTTTCTTTATTTATGTATGTATTCATTCATTTATACGGTAATAGAGTAGGGGCTCCAAACTTTTGATGACTACAGAATGGAAAATAATGAAAATATCGTCAACATTGGAGCTTGTTTGCTTGCTGCCAGCTTCCCTTTATTATTGGTATTTCTAGATGCAGTTAAACTTGCCATGCCAGCAGGGGGGGTTGGAGGTTGGGGGGAGGAGGTCATGCTGGTAGTAGTTTACCGACCGCCCTCCGGATCGACCCAATCTTATAAGTTTGACCGTTTCTTTATAAAGATGTAAATAAACGCGCAGCATCAGGCATCTTCAGGAAGGTGTGGCTTGAAACATCCAGTTTGTTTTTGGAAATGATCCAGCCCCTCCGGCAGACCCCCAGCATTTCGCAGCCCATTGGAATAGCAGCTGGTCTACGCCTGTGATTGGTCTCCTACGGTCAAGAGGAGTCCCCTTAATTCAGGCTGGGTCCCAGTTCCAGCTTGTGTGGGTTTTCTGGGTGTTACCTGTCCTTGTATAGGCTGCCAAACCACCAGACATGTGGGGTGAGACACCAGCATGTCGTCCACAGGCAGACTGAGAGGCAAGGCTGCATTTTGAGTGCTTTACATCAGCGGCGCTCGGCCTTTGTTTGTTAGGCAGTTGAATCTCACTTTACACCCATGTAATTTCCAGCGATGTGGAGGTTGGATGTGCAGCATGTCAGCCGATGGGAGACTCAACGGTGTCACTGTGCAGTCAGGATTCTCCTCTGTCCGTGTGGGAATAATTCCTGTCCTCTTTCATACCTTGAAATTGCAGCAGTTATCGCAGATTGTATATTGATATTTACTGGAATGACCCGAATAACCCGCAAATACTCTACACAAGTGGATTGATGTTCTTCTCTTAAAGAGATTGGCCCTGGATTTGAGGAGGTACAACTGCTAACCAGAGTAGGTCCTCATCCTGGCCCCTTGGCTGAGGTTGGGTGCGGCCATTGGCCACGTCACCCCGGAATAATCGATACCACCTGCCGGTTTGGCACGTGCCCTGCAGACCTGTTAAATCAGCCAGGACTTTAACGGAGTGAGCTTAAGTTAAAGGTTGACAGACGAAAGGCAGGGTGCCGGAAGTGTGTATATCGTTGGGGGGGGGGTGACAGGGCTGCCCTGCTGGTGCACAGGTCACCGGGGAGGCTGGGTGCCAGGGAGGGGTGAAGAAAGAGTAAAACAAGCAGGACTTTATTAGGTTATTGACATGCTGTTACCACCTTCTGTCCGGATGAAGTTCATCGCCTGTATTCTAAGGGCTAAAGGTGACTTCTAGTTCAGCCCTGTAGACCTCGTGGAACCACAGCAGTTTGTCAGAATGTGCCTCCTATCGGCTTGGCTGGCTGAACCAAAGCGTCCTGCCCTGCGGTCTTAACCATGTTTAGTGAGGAAGATGCAACATTGCTACGCTGCCTTCTTCTACAGTAAACAGCAGGACTCGCCGGGCCGCTGATATTCACGAGCAGCAGCTCTGGGGCTCATTTCTGCCCTCTTCGCCTTGCGATGACGTTACATTTTTTACGGCTCTGGAGTGCCGGAGAACAGCTGCGCTCTGTAAAGACAGTGCATGTGGACTCCAGGTAAAAGCTGGCTGGGTTGGGGTGCGGGGTGGGGGGGGGCAGCTCAGAGGATGCTCAGTGTGTTCTTCCTGCCGGTGGCGAGGAGAGGCCATTGTATGTCACAGAGCTGACACCAGGACCCCAATCTGGCTCCTCATTTGCATGGGATGAATGTCACCCCTCCCCCCCACCCCACCCCAAAGATGTTCTCTTCCACCCTGACATCTCCGTACCTTGCTCTTTGCCCTTTAATTCAGGACAGCATTCACCAGATGCATCTTGTGAGGCTGCATCAACCCGCTGTCCCCCCCCCCCCCCCCCCCCCCCCCCCCCCCCCCCCCCCCCCCCCCCCCCCCCCCCACCCCCCCC
>JAABNY020000025.1:15643823-15654729 GCA_015164015.2 Brevimyrus niger | reverse complement strand
CTCCCACCGACCAGTCTGCAAACTTCCCCAAAGCCACCCCCTCCAGTGTGACCACCTGCCCCTCAAAGTCTGCACACAGCTGCTTCTGACACCTTACAGACGGGGCATCGTTTTAAATTCCCTAGAATGAATGCGTGTGCGCAAATCAAAACGTGTGTGATAATAATGTGATGGACAAGCTCAAACCTCCGAGGTGACGACAAAGAACAACATCTAAATCACTGGCAGTGGAAACTGGAGGATCTCCCAACATCAACCACACTGTCAGGTGTCCCTCAGGAGACAGATCTATGAGCCAGTGTGGAGTCTGGGAGCTCCTGACAGGCCGAGAAGGGCAGCGCTCTTACCCGGTGTGGCTGGGTGGAGAAGGGCATTCTGCGCCTCAGCTGGCCCACAGTACCCTAGGAGGAGGTCACCTGCTTCAGGGCGAGGTCCTCCTGCCAGCCGCTTCAGAAGCTTTAAGCTGATGTGTGGGGGAGGGGCCAGTCTGGCTGCCCAGCAAAGATCCTGCTAGGTTGCAGTGAGGAGGACTCCATGGCTTCTTCTCCACAACGTAGCCGGTGGTGCCCCCAGAGAGAGCAGAGGCGAATCCTCTAAATGGGAGGGGCACCTTCTAAAGTCCAGGAGGAAGACCAGCATGTTCTCGTTCGGGGTGCTGATGTTAGGATCTCCAGCAGGTTTGTGGGCTCCTGGGAATCCCCCTGAAAGCCCCTCTGGTTCCTCATCTATCACACAGCACCAATCAGAGCAGACTCGAACAATCAATGTCGAGCGAAGTAATGCCAGTCACCTGCAGAGGTTTCAGGTTCCAGGAAGATGTGGACACATGAGGCACCATGGGAAAAGTTGTTCTTAAATGACGATGATGCAATGAGAATTGATGCGTTTGTCCTTTGGAGCATCCTTCATCCGCCCCTGGCGTATCCCCCATGGTAAATTTTGCTGTCGGCGGCCAGTTCCTGTTCCTTTTACAGAGCAATCAATAAGGCCTGCCATGCCTGATCGTCAGTCCAGTCCTTCACCATGTTCCTCCTTAACCAAGAAATACAGGAAACTGTGCATCATTACTGTACCGCAGCACAAATAAAATTTAAATCAAATGGAAAATTGAGAAGTCAGATTATTCGATATGCCAGGCATTTTTTCTTTTTGTAATTCATAATTGCCAGGAACCCATTTTATGTGAGCATGCGGATATCAGGCAACATTAAGCTGTTTACCTTTACTGCGGTTACTGGAGCATCTGCTTGATGGTCTGTGTTATTGAAAAAAGTGGCGGGGGGGGGGGGGGGCGTCTCCTTTGCCCAAATCAGCTTAACATAACTTAAGGCAATGATGTTATTATATTATTATTATGAATGTTATTCATTAGTGTCTCAACCCCAAGACAGTCTCCCTCTGGTAGGCCGTGGGGGGGGGTCCTCAAAATATGGTTTGAGAAACCTTGTTTTAAAGCAGGTCTTTTCACAGTCTCCTATCAAGAGAGCCCCTGCCTGTTAAGCCCACAGTGCCCTCTGCTGTCCCACAAATGTCACCAGACAAGACCTGTGAAGCTGTCCTTCACAAGGCCTGATAATAACAATTCGGTGAGTTTTCAAAGCCCTGTTTTAAGGTAAATGAAGATTTAAATTTCAAAGCACATTTTCTTAATGCAGAAACAAGAAACTCTGGGAAATTATTTTTTAGAATACTCTAAGCTTTTTGACAACCTACAAGTTGCCTTACCTTGCACTCAACCTCCCCTCACTCTTATTCAGGACAGGGAGCTAAAAAGCAAAGTTGGAGGAGGACCTGGAACCCAAAGTGCTATAGAACCAAATAACGTTTTTTACCAGCCTCTGCTTGGAGTCAAAAGAGCTGGTGGATATCCTTGTAAGAAAGAGGCAGGGTGCCCTCTGGTGTTCACTCCCGGTATACAGGCCACACTGACAAGACACACAACCTGACAAGACACAGCAGGTAGCAGGTATATTACTGGCGCAAACGTTTCCTGATTACCCATCACACATGGTTTAGCTACGTACTGGAAACAAAGGGGGGGTTCTGTGTCTTGCCAGCAGGGGGCAGTCCTCCAGCCCTGACGTAGTCTTTCAGCACCACAGATACATCCTTATAGGCGAGGATGCCCCTGCCTCTACATGGTAAGTGCTTTGTGGAGAAAGACCGCAGGGGACGGCTGGCATTTTAAATAGAACTAGACAGGATATGGATACACTGCTCTCCCTACCTCATGTAACCCCCCCCCCAGGCCAGGCACGGACCCCCTTGCCGTGTCCCAGATTCCCTACGCTCTCATTTTCCTGATAATTTAATTAGCTGTGGCCACATCTACCAGATCCCTCATGTAATTAGCAGGCAAAGCATTTCTTAAGATAAGAACAAATGTAATCTTTGATGTGACCAGACCAGAAGCCCAGGGTCAGACGAACCCCATTATCTATGTCCCCTTCTCCACTTAGGCTCCATGCTCGGAGCACGCGTGTCTCATAGGCTACACGCTTGGTGTGAGCCTGGCACTTCCTGCAGTAATATTTTCAAGTCAGGTGGGCTTTGGCATAAAAAAAAATCATTCGTTTTTCAACAACATAATAACCTTTAGCAGTGTTTATTGTCATGTAAGTACTGTATTATCACGTGAACAAGGAGAGTGCTGTGACAGGTGACAGGTGACAGATGACTGGGCCCCCACAATCCCCCCAGCTAAACCCTATAGAGCTGGTTTGGGATCAGTTGGATTGAAGAGTAAAAGCAGAGCAGCCAACTAGAGCCCAGAACTTGTGGAAACTCCTTCCGGAGTGTTGGAGCAGCATTCCAGGAAACATCATCTGGCAGCTGGCTGAAAGGATGCCAAGAGTCTGCAACACTGTCATCGAAGCAAAAGGGGACTAACATCCATCCAGTATTTGATAAAATGTTGAGATGTTGAACTCTTCTCTTGGATGTTGCAATATTTGATATGCATTACCTTAGTTCCCTGAAGCTTCTTACGACGAGGTGAATAACACGGCTAAAATACAGTAAATGCTTTAGAAGTCGGTGTGTCCAGACTTTTGCTACTGTACAACAGCGATGAGAGGGAGTAATGCAGTCTCGTTTTTCCTCCATGCCCACAAAGGACGCCTCCATCAGACTTCCCCGCACACAGGGGGCTTCTCAAAATCCCAGGCACCTCTGATAGCAGGGCCTGATCCCACAGACTATTACATCTTCCTTTACAGCAACCTTTGATACAGGCTGGTGCAGCTACACAAGCCAACGGTTTTTGGACCTCAGGAAGTCCACTGAAGGCTGGGAAGACCAATAACACAGCTGTAGCTTTTCCAGCTGCAATGTACCTGCAGGTTCAGCCAAGAGCCGTCTCTTTCGCTGCATTCAAGGGCGTCCCACGTCGGTGTGACTTAGGGTTATGTGCCAGGTCTGTCTGGCCCAGTCTGATAAAGACCGTTTAATCATAACCAGCACAAAAGCATGTAAGGCAGAGCCTGTGTGTCCTATAGTAAAGAGAATGCCACGTATTCAGTGTTTTAAAATCACGGGAAAAAATAATTATCAGTCTGGCAGGAGACCCACAGCATGTTCTGACTGCTCTCCTGCTGAACACTGGGCCAGCCAGACCTACTGCAGGAGATGGAGACAATACCGAGTCACACTGCAAGTGTATTAACATGGCTGATTTTGTTTGCTTTGAGAGCTTTATGAACAAAAAGGACCCAATGGCCTGGCCAGGAGGAGTATGGACACAAGGGATCAGCTGCAGATCAAGCCTGAAGCCTGGAGCCTGGGTGAGGGGGGGGGGGTCCCCTGTAGCTCAGAACCCAGCATTAGAAAGTTGCTTCTGTCGTTCACCTGGCTGGGTTTTAATCACTCAGTTGGTTCCCCTTATTGTGTGCTGCTGTAGAAACTGAGAACCTGGAAACAGCCTGCTGCTCAGCGTAGCCCTCTGTCAGCAGAACCACGATTAAAATGATTCAGAACTATTTGAAAAAATAATAAATGAAAATCTAAATCACAAAAGCTAAACTCGTTGAGATTTCACATTGCTGATACCCATGATAGACCAGAGACCAGCTTTACTTTGGTCATTAAGAAGAAGGACTGATCCACAGTGAATGTAACTATGTGGGGATTAGAGCAGGATTCAAGCACCACTTCATTTCCTCTTCCTGGGCTCAGACAGGAGGCCCTCCTCCCCCACCATACACCCACCTGAAAGCGCACCCCCACCTGAAAGTGCACCCCCGTGCATCACCACCCGTTCTCCTGACGCAAGCTCCTTTGGGGCCTGATAATCCAATAATCCACCCTGGCTACAGTAAGCACAGCTGAAAGGCTGAGGTGAGGCAGAGAGAAGACTCCTGGCTTACAGGCACTCTCTCGTGTTTGGGGTCAATGGTGATACACATAGACCATGCCCATGCGTTCTAAATAAGCAGGTCACTCAGCACCACAACAGTCAAGCATACTGGTTTACCAGAACATATAAAACTCACATACTCAGGCAATTAAAGATCTGCAACATATAAAAGACAATGGAAGTTCATAAATTATACATGTAAACGCGTTCATGGGTGACTGGGCACTGAAGGCTCATCAAACGAAGTCCAAACCATTGACTTTCATGTGCAATACATCCTCCTTCCTCTAGGGGGCGCAGACCCACAGAGCACGATGAGGGCTGGCTTCATATGTGCACTGTTTGCACTCTTCTTACAAGTTTCTCACAAGTAACCGAGGCTAAACTGTACACATAAAGGTCAACGCGTTCATGTTCGTTAACCCCTTACACCTCCCAGCTGGCACGCTGCTCAGCTCAGCTCTGCAGTCAGATCTGTACAGGGACCCGAAGACCTACTTATAAATCTCTGGGGATCTGATGATTAATGCGGATTTAGGCACAGGGTTCAGAGCAGGCACACAGGAGGCACTTTGAAGCAGCCACCGGCCCCGCCGAGCGGCCGGGACGGTCCCGAAACATGCCGTTTAGCCGCCCGCGTTGATCCCGGAGATACTCGCTAAGGAATGGATGAGGAAAAGACGACAGAGAGAGAGGTCAGTATTACACCGACACTGCTGTGTGTCACCAGGGCAGAAGGTACAGGGCACATCTGCAGGACAGTCTTCAGCAGCAGTGTCACCATACATTTGATGGGCTTCATTGTGCCAAGTTACCAACCCTGAACAAAACCTATTCAATAAGCAGTTGTGCAGTGATGTGAAGCTAGTTTTTGTTCTAGTTTTAGTTATGATATTTACAAGCACATCATGGTGCCCTTCCAGGCCTATCGAACAGACCTGAGCGTCTTTGCTGCAGCAGTGAGGCGTAGATGATAGGTACAGGCTGATGGAGGCATTGAAGAGTTACCGCTGCTGTCCTTTTCCCCCCCCAGGAACATCGGTAGACCGTCGTAGCAGTCGTCTGCCAAGCACCTTATGAGGACCTCTAGAACGTAGTTGCAGTCTCTTCCCCCTCCTTGCCCACCCCATACGCCATTTGCGTAGCGCCTCTCTCTCTCTCTCTCTCTATTCCCATCCTTCCCCAATCCATGTCAGCAAGTGGAAATAAAATAACTGCAAGCGCGTCACCGCATCCAAGATGGCAGTGCTGAAGGTGAAGTTCACCAAATCCAAGCGAGACAAGCTGGCCCAAGTGCTCTGGATCTTGAACTGGGTCTCTGTGGTGACGGGCATCATCCTCTTGAGTCTAGGCCTCTTCCTGAAAGTGGAGATCGCCAAGCGTCAGGAGCTGCTGTCGGGCCGGCAGCTCCAGGTCGTGCCGGACATGCTGATCGCCGTGGGGCTCATCGCCTGCATCATCAACGCGCTGGGAGGCAAGATCTGTCACGACTGCGCGGACACAGCCAAGTACCTGCGCTGGAAGCTACTGATGTTACCCTACACCATATGCACCTTCTTTTTCACCTTCTGCATCCTGGTGGGGGCGCTCATGTGCTACAACATGCGCGGCCAGCTGGAGTCGTCGTTGCTGGCCGGCTTGAACGACGCCATACGCTACTACAAGGACACGGACACGCCGGGACGCTGCTTCCTCAAGCGCACCGTAGACGTGCTGCAGATGCAGTTCCAGTGCTGCGGCAGCGTCGACTTCCGAGACTGGTTCCAAATTCAATGGATCAGTAACCGATACCTGGATATGTCCCACAAGGAAATTGTGCAGTAAGTCAATGGGGGCAGCAAGGGGAAAGGCAGAGACAAAAGGAAGATTGTACGAGGGGAGGGATGAATTTGGATTAAACAGGATTTGTCTTCCTGAAACAATGAGAGCGCCTATTCATGGCAGCAGGGGTGAGACGATTCCTTTCCCTCAGTTCCTTTGGCCTGACCTGGAAGGACAATCCTCACCTATCAGTAGCCAATTACAGACCTTCGTCTTATTGATAAGGGCATTCTGAGCATTACGAACATCAACGTTACCTGCTTCTTGATATTTCAGTCTTTCTTGTTGGTCTCTGTCCCCTTTTAATGAATGAATACAATGCCGCATGACGATATCACAGTTTGCTGATGGCTAAAAACCCTGTACGTTTATTGATATTCGGACGTGTTCAGAGTTAGCGAAGACCTATTTTTTGGTTACACTATAACCTTTTATAGCACTTGGTCATCAAGTGATCCAGCCAAGGTCCCAAACAGGACAGTATGGAGAAAGACGCCAACAACCCTCTACCCAAGACAAACACAGATACTTACACACACACACCCCCCCCCTACGTTTTCCAGACGCCTGAGAAGCAACGTCGAAGGCAAGTATCTGGTAGACGCCGTGCCATTCAGCTGCTGCAACCCCAGCTCCCCGCGGCCCTGCATCCAACAACAAGTGACCAACAGCTCCGCCCACTTCAACTATGACTACCAGGGGGAGGAGCTGAACCTGTGGAGGCGGGGCTGCTGCCAGGCCCTGATGGAGTACTACAGCCAGATCCTGCAGTCCATGGGGCTCACAGTGCTTCTCATCTGGCTATTTGAGGTAGGCCATTCACTGGAGAAAGTCATCAAACCGTTACTGCAACTGATGTAGTAGTCCAGTGGTACCAGCCCCGTACGCCACAGACCTTCACACACTGAGTATCATAAGAAATTAGTCCTCTAATAATCATTAAAATTATCTGCTTCTTGTGCCACAGTAGACCTTTGGCTGGTTCGTGTTAGGGATAGCCTTTGTTCATATCTTGCATTGACAAATCATTGTCACCCAACACCCTGTCAATGGGTTGCAGTTTTTCCCTCCCCACAGCTGTCCATGAGCACCCCACCCCTTGCAATTTTATTGGTGCTCTGACATACGAGTCCATCTGGTCATGACAAATTGGCCTTAATCAAAGTTCCTCATACTTTTTATGGCAATTTCTTTGGCAAATCAACATGTCAAGCTACAAGAACTGAATGTTAGTGTACAGTCTAATATATCCCAGACCTTGACGTGCACTGTTACGAATCAATGTTAGTGGTTTCATATGGGGAGTGGTTAATGTTGACTCATAAAGACTGCCAGGAGTTCTTTTAGATGCATAGATCTATCTATTATATGGTCAAATCAAACCTGTAGCCTATCACTGGAACTACAAGGAAAAATGATACCCCCTTTGATTTTGTGCCAATTAAGTTGAATGAGGTTTTGGAAAGCCATTCCTCATTGTCATGACCTACTGTGGTCTCCCACCGCAGCTCTCGGTACTGACCGGCGTACGCTACCTGCAGACAGCCATGGATAACGTGCTGCGTAACGGGGACCCAGACTCGGAGTCCGACGGCTGGCTCCTGGAGAACAGCTTAGCTGAGACGGCCCGTTCCAACTTCAACATCATCAAGAACTTGGGCAAGTGCAATCAGGTCGATGCCACGGATGATGACCCCAACATCGACGTTCCCAGTACCTCGCAAGGAGGTGCCGGAAACTTGCCGACAAAACAGATTCCTGCAACCAGCTAATCGGCGACTCCATGCCACTGGTACCCCCAAGTACAGCTCACTGGGGAACATCACACGCCTGGCATATGAGAAAACAGATGTCTTAAGAGATCAAGCATCAGCAAAAACTATAGGTTATGTTAAACAGACTTGTGGAGGACCACAAAATACCATCAACTGGTCGCAGAACCAACTCAATAGGACTGCATATAAAATATGGACACAAGCTGCGTTGACCAGCAGACTGACAAGGAACTTAAAATCGCCTTCAACATCTATCATCTGGTGCATTTATGCTGGAGGGGGGGGGGGGGGAAATAAGGTTGACCCTATGAAATGAGGCAGAAGGTCAGCCAAATCGAAATGATACCGTTTACAAAGCACAACTGGAAGATGCCAGGACAGCTCCATGTTGGCCTCAGTAAGATAGGAGCTTCCTAGTCAGTCAGCGACTTCACAAACCTCTCCACTGCTGAACCTGCCACTGACGCTCACAGCACCTCTCATCGGGTCTATAGGCTTTTCGGAAGCTATAGAAGAGACTTTAGATAGCAGTACTGCACACTAATGTGCCTGAGCCCCTAGGTTACAAGACGGGGCTAGATCAAAACGACTAATACACAGTACTAAACAGGTTACATTGATACATAACAGTATACGAGATTGATTACACTTATAACCTTAGAAACTTATAACCTAACAGGAAGTCTCCAGTATATCAAAGCCTTACCTCAAACCCAAGGTGATTTGACCTGACTGTCATGCCTAACTGAAAGAGGGCAAGGAAACCATTTTAAGTAAAAACGACTCTCCATAATTCCCATGTCACCAGAGATTATTTGCATTTTCTTTTGGTAAGCAGTCATTTTCCATAGAATTTTCAACCCAAAAAGATTAAAAATTAAAACATTACAAAAGAACATCTGAAGAACTGTGAGGATTCATTCATGCCATGCAAGCTAGAAAGGGGAAATTGCTTGTGCACATGTGCATAGCTTTAAGAAATACTACAAAATATTACATGGAAACAAAGAGTACACTGTCACTTTGTGGTCAAAACTTCTCCTCAGAAATGAAGGTCAGTTTAAGCGACAGGCTGTGAATTTGGAAGCCGTGCGACGTCCTCTCTCCCTCATGCACACAGCACGACAACAGGCTGGCCATCAGGTACCTGTCAGCTTCTATAATCTCATTTTGTCAATGAAAAAAAGAGAGAACAATAACCAGAAAGAGCCAATTATAAAGACAGAAAGGGCCCTCTGTTTTCCTGAGGGAGAACAGAGGGACACTGCTGTTAGTCACCCCACCCCATCAGGTCCACATGCAAACTGGGGATTCAGGCTGCAGAACAATACCTAAGGGATAAATTAGCATTTACCATTTCTACCTGCTACCATTTATAATAACCAGTTAAGGCAGATGAACAGTACACTAAGAGTTCCTAAGGAAACATTAAAAAAAAATCGATTCAATGACAGCAGGTACTAGCTTTTACCTGGGACCTAATGATTACTTTAAACCAGATTAAACTAGTGTTGCCCAATCCAGTCTTCAGGGACCCACAGACAGTCCACGTTTTTGTACAGCAGGGGGCTGGGAGGGAGCAAAAACATGGAATGTCCGTCGGTCCCAGAGGAATCACTAGTTTAAACTAAACCACCAAGAAAAGCTTTCAGAGAAGGTAATCACATCACCACAGGCAAAGACTAAAACGTGCATCCATCTCCATTGAAACCAGAAGCAAAACTGTCAGTCTTCACCGAGATCGACAGAACGCCCCCGATAATGTAAATAACTGAAGCAGAGTAAATGACAGCTTACCGCCACTCATCCAGCCATCAACGATGAACCACTGAGGTGGAACTAATCAGACACGAGCACAATAATCAAGGGGGCCAGGCGATATATTTTATTCACAGTTGAAACATACTGGCCTGAACAGTACGGCGATGTTAGGGGAAAATTATAGGCAGCAGGAAAACGAGTGGTACCCAATCCGGAACCTTAGCTAAAAGGGCAGGTCAGGTGCCCCATACGTCCCCAGCAGACAGGTGACGGTTCTTTTGCACCCCTTCAACTGCACCTCCACTGTCGTTATGCTCACACGTGTGAAGGACAGGCAGATCGACCGGTTCCTGCAAGAGGTGCGGTCTCTTCACAGGAAGCAGACTGGCAAACAGGGCGACACACACCAGCCGAAACAACAAAGAATTCAAAGACAAACAGATGCAGGAAATTAAAAGTCTAACAGCACGGCTCGGGATACCTTTTAACCGCAGTGGTCAATAGGGATGAAGTACTGGATTGTCATTCTATACAGTTCATGGTGGAACTCAAACACCAGAAACCTGGATCCCTCACACACACACACAAAGTTATCCAAAAACTTCATAGATTTAATATCCTATACCGAATACACTTTTGCATATCATGTGTTTGTGTGAGAAAGATCCTGCTTGAGGGTCAGGATACATAATAAAACATAATAATTGTACATATTTAAAAAAAAAAAAACAAACAAAAAAAAACAGTAAATTCAGTAAAATGACCTTGAAATTAACCCAGCCGTTTCAATAACATGCTCATTTAAACATTTTGTACAATGTGTAATCCTTTGGTTATTTACAGCACCACCTCCATGTAGCTGTCAGTACACAAACAAAATGTGAAGAAAAGGGTATACATTTTTTTCATTAGTTGGATTAATTAAATTTTTACACTGTCGTTCACCAGAAATGGTCAGAAAGTCCTTTTAGGCCGACTCAGCCACAAAGCCTGGTGAGTAAGGTGACCCAGTTCACTCCAGCTCATTCACACTCACTCTCTGCCTCACCCTTCACTGTGTGGCCTGGCAGTATTCAGGGCGTGAAGCAGACCTCCCAAGGCTGATGAATGTCTCCCCTTAGGGAAGCTAGTCAGGTCCTCCAGGCTGCACCTAACCTCCACCCCGCCCCCCCGCGCGTCCCCCCCCCCACACATC